>CAJHZI010000463.1:2917500-3545000 GCA_905160935.1 Enchytraeus crypticus
TGCCAATAGAATATGCGGATCAGTAAGTTCAAATCCTGAGCACGTCCGTCGCTGATATCCTTTAGAGACATAAAACTGACGCTAGCACGATTTTAGCACTCTGTTTTATACCATAGGCCCATAGGCAGAGTAATTATAACAAGAAACCTCTGAAACTGAACGATTTTCAATATTTGTAAGAATAATTTTAATTATCCAATGTTATTTCAAAGTCTGGAATAGGCAAGAAAAACTGCTGACATCTATCGTATGATAGGACACATAATAATTCTATCAAATAATCGAAACGATTGGTGCTCAGATAATTGAGATGTTGCCGTTTGTGTAAAATTGTCTGTGGTAGGTGTAGGCTTGTAGTTAGATGATGTAATACGGTGAATCAGTATTAATGTATTTTAACTAAATTTAACGTTTGTTTCTGTTACATAAGTATACTGTAGAAGTGTACTAGATGCTGTCTGAAGAGTTGGTCGCATACGTCAAAGGAGAAAGTTGCCAAATAACTCTAAGAGATCATAAACAGGCATAAACCATATAAGAGTCCAGGAAATTACTATAGAAATTACTTCATTCTACTATGGAAAACTTAACCTCTACCATAAATTCCCTAAATATTTCATAAATTAATAAATTAATATATTATTGTTTTAATAAATTAATCTTTCATATGTCTTTATTAAATTTGTCGACGCTGTGCAGAATTGTAACTATGAAACATGTCAGAACTCGATTAACATTTTTTAGTTTAACTTCAGTGTAATTTATTCACGATGTATAAATCTACATGTTACAATACAGAGCTTACTTAAACCGAGATACTTCGCTCAAAATGAGATATAATATTGCGCTGAAAACAAGAAAGAACCAAATCAACGAAAGACTTGAAAAAGTCTACGAATTGCATTGAAAAGTTCTGAATGCTGCAGTGGGCATCGATGCTTACCTCAGAGTTTTGGTCTTTTAAATGAACGCAAATCCCCCCACAAAAATTTGTTCGTCTGTAATTACAAATATGACACAAAGCAAGCGTATTACATTTTAGGTTGATATGTTGGTAGTTTCTTCATATTCCACTTCTACAAGATTATTACAGTAGTAGTTGCTTTTTAAAAGTTATGTATTTTCAGTCGTCCTAAATTTAAAAGTAGTCTAGCACCACCAAGGGTTATCTGTTGCTGGCTGATCTTGGAGTTGAACCCAGGCCTCGCGATTCTGATGCACAAGCTTTGCTAATTCATTAAATCCCCGCCTTAAAATTGAAAATGTGATTCAGAACTAAGTAAACTACAAACATTACGAAAATAACAAAAGTCAATTCGATTATTTGACAGCGTTTTCAATTTCGATAGACGTAAGACAGACTTAAGATTGATTTAAGACAGACTTAAGATAGACTTAAGACAGACTTACGATAGACTTAAGACAGACTTAAGATAGACTTAAGACAGACTTAAGATAGACTTAAGACAGACTTAAGATAGACTTAAGATAGACTTAAGACAGACTTAAGATAGACTTAAGTTAGACTTAAGATAGACTTAAGACAGACTTAAGATAGACTTAAGACAGACTTAAGATAGACTTAAGACAGACTTAAGATAGACTTATGATAGACTAAGATAGACTTAAGACAGACTTAAGATAGACTTAAGATAGACTTAAGATAGACTTAAGATAGACTTAGCCATTCAAGACATCACTGGTGAAATTATTCGACAGATTTCAGAAAGCTCAGAAAGTGAAAGTTTTACAAAAACGATAAATTGCACATTTTAAAGCATAGAATGAAATATGCTTAGCGTGAGGCAGCGCTATTTCATGATCTTATCGATGGCATGAAACATATTCTTAACTTTTAAGAAAAACAGACCGACGTAATTTATAAACAATCATTTCTTATTAACAAATCTATTCCTTACTCAGTATATAGGCCTACTGTATAAGAAGATCACGCCAGGCGATTATTATTTTGTTGGTTGGTTGGTTATTTTTAGGATATTAAGTTGGTTAATTAAAGTTTTAAGAAAGAATAGAAGACATTATAATTACCTGTGATGGATATAAAGGTTGAAAAAATGTTTTGATAAAGCGTTCGTAGAACAACATAAAAAGAGAAGATAATATTAATAAAGGTTTAACGTCGTTTCCTCATACAAGGATGATGTCAGGGACGTTCCCTCATCACATGTCACCACAAATCGATTCACCCAAACGATTAGAAAAAACATGTGCTGAAGTGAAAGAAAAAGATCCTAAACGGTGCCGGTCCGGTGATAAAAACAGTCAGGCAGGATGAAAAAGTCCATGGTGGGAAGAGGAGTAAGGAGAAGTAAAGTGTCCTGGGCCAGCAGCTACGTTAAACAGAGAGTCAATGCGTGTGCAAATTACGTGTAGTATTGTGCTCAATCAAACAGTTAAAAACCGCAGACTTAAACAAAGTTACAATAAAATTAATACCACATCTTATATAGATACCTAAAACCAGAGCTAACCCCGCAAAGCACTAGCAGTGAATAGCATAATTATATTAACAAAGTCACGTTAAAAACTACATCAGTATACGAACAGGTATAAATGTTAATTAATTAGCAAGCAGAATAAATTCTAAGGAATGAATGATCGAGTGCTGAGGCCGATATATAATAAATATATAAATATTCTGAGCTAATCTCTTTGTGTTCCACTTTTCTCTCATCATCCAGTACTCCCACAAACATGAAAATTGCATCAATTACCAGAAACACTCAGCTCTAAACCAATTTAACTGACGTTCAATATCAAATTTTCTCAGACATCAGATTCAAGCAGCTGAGCAGCTGGTTATTCAAATCACTATAAGACACTATGTTATCTTTGTGTCTTCAAATCTGCAGTAACTTGCAATAGGAATTTTTGCTTAAGATCTGAACACAGAGAAGTTTTCTGCTAGTTTTTATTAATCCAAAACTCGTAAAGTAGGCTGACAATTGCTGCATTGAACTGAACTTTTATTCGTTGCTCGTCAGAAAGACTATACCTTAATAGTGCTCGATGCTGTTATAGACGACGATAGCAATCTAACTGCGCTATTGTTACAAAACCAAACGAATATGGTGCAAACAGCAGTTGCGGACAAAATATAGTACGTAGGCAGATATTACAGTAAATGTGCACATGTTTTTTAATTATTTAATTTACAATATAGCAAAACATTCGTTAAAACTGTTCGTAACATACACAAACACAAATACAAGAACAATGTAGGTACTACATGCAAACTCTATAAGAATTAACTTGCAGTTAAAAACTATCACATACTTTAAATCGACAGTAGTACGTCATTATTCACACAATTCGCAGATTATAACTGTGAAGTTACACAGACAATTAATAAAGAGACTAACCAGCACATGAATCACCTTTTACATCTGGTCTGCTACAAATCAATCAATCAATCAATCACTCAGTAAGAATTTAACATCCGGTTCCTCGCCATAAGGCAATCTCAGGGACGTCTATTGCAGACACTACACAAACAGGAGCCAAAGCACCACACGATGACGACTGAGTACATGGAGACCACAAGAGAAAGTTTCTTTAGCAATAAAATTAGCATTGCAATTAATTAATGGCAACATAATAAGCGATATAAAAACGGAAGGACGGTTATGTACGGAGACAAGATTTAAAAATAGTCATACTATGTGTCTAACAATTGGTCCACATTAGCACGAGGCAGGTAAAGAAAATTACTTACTATTAATATCTTAGGCGCTAATCCAAAACCTACATTAGACAGAATGAGATATACACGTATATTTGAGACACATTCAAACTTATTACTATTTTAGGCTAAGTGGCAGGCAAGAATGGCATCGCCAACTTGCCTTTTTATTTCTCTTAGACTTTAACTAACCAGTAGTATATATGAAACCTTCAGACTAGGACAATCAACAATGAAACTTCAAGCAGTGATCTAACAACCAGTAGAACAGACAGAAGAGGAAGAAGAAGAAGAAGATGAACAAGAACAAGAAGAAGTATACGAAGAAAAAGAAGAAGCAGAAGAGAAGAAAAGCGCGTCAAGCAATGTATTGGAGATCTTCTTGTGCACCCCATATCGAAATATTTTGCTACATATTAATTTAGACTGAAGATGTTAGTAGATTCTGTTAACTATCAAAGTCTAACCATCCATTTAGAACTTTATTATAAATTTGAGTTATATAAACCTGAAACGATGTCAAGACTCCAAGCTAAAAGCAAGTACTAAATCAATTTAACATTATAAACAACAAAGACATCAGCAAATGTTAATACATATACTGCAATAAACAATTACTTATGATACTTTCTATAACATCAAAAATAGAATAGGAACAAGCAACACAAATACTATATTTTAAAAAGCAACAATCAATTGAAACAAAATTCAATTTTAACGTTTACTCAAGAATATTACACAGCGTACAAATATAATTTACAATTTTAAAAGTTCAATGCTTACCGATGAATATTAACACAATTTACAAATACAAATGTACAATATTATTAAAGGTTTAACGTTTACTGGTGAATATTACACAGCTCAGAAATAGAAGTGAACAACTAAAATTAAAATTTTCTATTAACAATACACATTTATTTCTTAGTAAATTAAAAATACAATCAGGAAGAACAGTAGAGAAAAATTATTGCTGCACTCTAATTTTACTACAATAAAATTTAACTGTTTAATAAACACCATAACAATCATCACAGAATTTCTGGAATCCACAGAATTACAAAGAGCAGCGTATAATGCAATAAACAAAACTTTCACTCTGAGAAATACTGTAGAAATATAGATGCATGATTAAAAAAGAAGAGACGTCGTATTTCGAATTGCATATTTTAACTCATTTGCTGCACAAACCGTAATGAAAGCTGTCTAATTTTCAAAACAAAAATTTTAAAGTTCAGTGTATAATATAAACACAAAACTAGAACCATAGTAGATAAATGTAGAAAATATGTACAACTCATAGTTTGTACATATGTTTAAACAACATCAACTTGCACTGGCAACAAGCAATGGCTGACAACTACCGCTGAATTTCGTTGAACGAGTGAGACATGACCAGTTCAAAATCACAAAAGCACAATCAAACTAGACATAATATCATTGTTATATGTACGCTATGATAGACTGATAGATAGACAGTGCATAAATCTAGACCATGCAAAAACTCCTCCAACATTTTCATAACACATTAACATAGAAAAAATGGCAAGTGTCGAAGTACTCGAATAACCTAAATAAAAAAGTAACGTTACACATATAGTAGGCCTACAAGTATATCTATAAACTGGTGATATTCGATATTGGGCTAATTGAATAGAACGTTTTAAGTGAATGTGAATAAGATGTGGTAATACATTAGCAGAGCTCTCAAATACTGCAGCAGCATACAAACACAAAATTAATAAGGTTACTAAAATTATACTAAACAGAACACAGAGATACAACAGCTGTACTATCTGTAAGAATCTTAATCACAACTCAATTCTGCAGACCAATAAAAATGGTGCATTCCTTGAAATGCCTGCAGTACATGAAATTAAGAAATTTGATACAGCAAAAGTAGCTTCATCATGCCTAGCGAAATGTTGAAATTGAAAATTTAAGGCATTTTTATTAAACATAAGAAGAAACTATTTTGTTTTGCTGTAAATAAACATTTAAAACAAAAAATACAATTTTCCGATTGCTGCTACTTAAAAGCTGATGAAGAAGTTTTGTTAGGAAAGTAGCAATAAAAATATTATAATCAGCAAAGCATCAAATCACATTTAATAAATTTTCTAACTTGGAAAGCAGTACTAACACTTCCAGTGTAGAAATCACATAAAACATCAGTTCCTTAATAAAAAAGATTATATGCAGTTGGAATGCATTTCAAACAAATCTATTTCCAGTACAATGAGCATAATAATACTATAGCATATTTCATAAATGTAAATATATACAAGTATATGTTTATACACACACACACACACACACACACACACACACACACACACACACACACACATATATATATATATATATATGTACATGTATATATATATATGCATGTATATATATAATATATATATATATATATTATATAAATATATATATATATATGTATGTATATATATATACATATATATATATAAATTATATATATATATATATATACATATACAGATAATACATATACAAATGTACATATATACATACATATAAATAACTAAACAGAAAATATTAAGGAATGTGCAGTAAAAAATGTCCATACAAATTTAGAATCACTGATTACTGTGAATAAAAAGGCTACTCATTCAAACAAAACAAGCATTAATGGGCTAAAAAAAGGAATAAAGCCGGCACTGGTGGCCGTTTCATCTATCGATATTGATAACATTGACGGGGGTGAACCCAGGATGATCAGAACCCTGTAGTGCCTACACACTAAGCCCCAGTAGGATATCTTACAGACATCGACAATTAATCCGTCAGTGAATAAACTAGAAAAACTACTTTAAGTGAAAGATTAAGTTGCTTGATCAGCTACTTTTTATAGTAGAGCATTAGGTTTAATTCAAAACCCTTTCCCCGAGTTGTGTCCGGGTTGTTAGAAGTATAGACCAACCGGTGCTATAACCAGTCACCTTCTACACGTGTCGTAGAAGGTGACTAAAGCACTAAGATCCAAACCAGCAGCAGAGAGGGTATTCAGTTAGCGAGCATCAAGACTTCAGAAATTGCTACTTTAAGAAAAGTAAAATAAATAGATTGTCAAAGCTTTAATATATTTTTTCCATTTTTGAAAAAAAATGATTTCATCTATAGCCAGTAGATTATGAAACTGATAGATCTAAAATTATAAATAATGACTCCAGAATAACAACAAAATTAAATAAAGTGTGAACATAACAATCAATCTTTAAAAGTGTAGAAAATTTAACAAAATCTACATGTTGTACATCTTCATATGTCTAAAACTATAAATGATACGTTCACAAACTATACATCAATTAGTAAAACTAATCGACTATTGATGGATTTTTAAAACAAAGTCAACATCTTCAACTGACACATGTACTTGTTATCAACCATCCTATCGAACACAAACTATATTTTTTAAAACTTTAAGAAACTTTAAATGATTATTTTATAATGAGCTGCAACTTTTTAGCTTTTAACAAAAGCTATAATCTTTTTGCATCTATCCTCGTCTGTAAAATATGAAAATTCGATATCCAGTGAACCAAATATCCCTAATAAATATAACCCAATTAAACCAACTTTAAACTACTAAATTTTAGCAAACAAGTAAAAATATTCAATATTACCTGCAGTGCATAACTCAAATCAGTTTACTTCCAATTACAATACTTTTCACATAACAATACTTATACCAACAATTAATTAAAAACTAGCTGTTCATCCAATCAGCAAGCACGAAAATAAGTACATGAATAAATTTACTCAAAAATTTAGTACTTAGTACATATACAGGAAATCAGAAATCAGACGTTAGTAACTACTGAACTAGTATAACATTTGAACACTATTGCAGAATACCAAACTGTCTAAAACCATGTTAACAATGGTAAGTTCTAAACACAATTACAATTGTATTTATTTGTACAAAAAAATTGCAGTAGAAGTACCTTCTTTAGAATTACAATTTTGTGCACTGTACAAAACTATATATCAACTCAGAACAGTAGATCAGAGGTTGCAGTGCCCGACCATGAGGCAGCAGGCATAGGTTCAACTGGCTCTGCAGACAGTTCAGTTGATTCTGCAGAAGTAGCAGTCTCGTTCAGTTCATTTACCGAGTCAGTAACACCAAACTGATAATTAACCTGCATTCGCGACTTATACGAAGCTAAAGATCCTGTAACATATAAATATTAAACAACTATAACATAATTAATTCATTAAAATAAAGTTCAAATAATCTGAACATTTAGAAATTTAAATAAATATAACTTATAGAGAAAGGCCATAATTTTTTTAAGTAATGTTATTACTAAACAGATTAATAAAATATATTTAAATACTTTAAAAATTTAAACGTTATATGTAAATAAGTTAAGCTGATCAAACACTCAGCAACAATGAAACGTATTCCTAGAAGGTGATAGATGTTGTATGACCCAAAGCATGTAAACAACTGCTACCAGCTACAAGCAGGGGAGAGCAGCAGGCAGCTTGTTATTGTTACAAAGTCAAAAAAGTAAACAATTAAAATAATTCCACCCTACCATCACCCTAACCATAACAAACTTACCGTAAAATTTACTGAGCAAGAACCGAACTTGGGACGTCAAGTGTAAAGCCTTACACTATTGCATGGGGCCATATGCTGAAGCTTCGGATAGAATTAGTTGAAAAGATGATTTTAACATACCCTATTAGAAAATCGTAATTGACTTTTCTATAAAAAATCACGAACAAAATGGGTTATATAACAAACACAGTGTTCCTGGAAATTAATTAGACTTTAAAAAAGGAATAATAATAGCACGACTGATTACAATAATCAGCGACTGATTGATCTGATCAATGATCAATGATTCCATCATTGATTATTCTGACCTCCCATCCAGGGTTTTTTTTTTGTTTTTTTCATTCAATTTTTTTATTTGTTTTCTAAGTCATAACAGACAACAAATATAGCATACTTAATTAGAAACTATACAAATAATCAGGAAGAGGGTCACCTCAAGTCATCATCATTATGATTTGACATATCTATCGTTTTATAACTGCATATTTTAATTCAATCAGCTTTAATTGTAGACAATCAGGCAAGCCATTAATTTAAAATTGTCATTATATGTATATCAATATCATTGGTATCATTTGTGTTAACATCAACGTGCAGTCTCTCGTAATATTAATATAACTAACCAGTGCTGCACCCAAGAGCAGGTGTTGTCATTAAGGTTGAAGAGATCATATGCTGCTCGATGTTGTCGTTATGATCGTTGTAGCTGTCATACTCGGTGGAGATATAGTCGCAGTCACCAGGCTGCGCCGGCGTGGCGTCCATTAGACTCTGCTCTGACTCATACTCGTACGTCGATGTCGCATTGTCATCAAATCTTATGCTTAACTATTATATAGAATAAATACAAATAAATATTAAATACAAATAATAAATAGTATAATTAATAACATAAATAACAATAATATAAATAATAAATACTATAAGAATAAATAAAGATGATGATGATGATAAGAATAAAAATAAGCAAAACCACAGAGAGAAACAATGAGATCTATTGATGCTCATGATTTTCCACAAGCGCATCTCGACGTGCTCAAAGTGACTAAGATCGGTGAAGTTCAGCTTAGAAATGATCTCCAGTCAACACGGCATGAATAACATTCCATTAATCATGACAATTAGTGATGTGCGCTGTTGGGGACGTCCTTGACATCATCCCTGGATGATGAAACGGACGTTAAACTTTTATTATTATTAAACATTTTTATTATTATTAATCCTGCCATCACCGACCTGAATGAAGTCCTGGTTAGGATGTGGAAACAGATGTTAAACGTTTATTACAATCATAACAATGAAATCCCTGATATTATACCAATCAACAATCATAACCAAATATAAACATATCAATACAAAATATTCTCAATTGGATACCCTATAAAATTTTATCAAGCACTGATTCACTTTCTATAGACCATTCCATACTTAATCATGCTTGAACTTTTTTGAAAATGATGATGATGTGAATAACATATTCTTTTCATCCTCTATACTAGATGAACATAATTATCTATAAATTATATTATTATAACTTACAAGTATTAAATTATATAAACATATAAATACTGCACTCCATTTAATATATTTACACGCTACATAACTTGCCATTATGTAACTTGCATGAACAATAGTACAAGTTTATTAGATAGAAATAACACATACATTTGCATAGGGTTTGGTTTTGCACAGCAATGAACGATCAAGTTTTACACCACCTCCAATGAACGTATAGACCTTTCCGGCTAAATCGTCATAATCTTCATTCTCATCGTAGCCATTGCCAGCTTGAGGCAGAGGTCGATCAGCTGGGGGTGCAAACTCTCCAGTCGTCACGTTGTTGTACTTTTTTAGCTCCGGGAATTCGCTGTTAGTGTTTGAAGCAACGAGATTAGATGCAGGACGAATAACTAATTTACCAGGCCTTGCCGGCGGGGTTTTCTTCGTCGAATCATTGTCTGATGTACCATCTACAAGTGATGGTGAAGGGGCTTTCTTTAAATCAGCAGCAACAGTGATATTGTCTATATTTGATTTTGGTGGCACCATGTTTATTGATTCATTATTAGTGGAGGATTTATCATCAGTGCCTAGAGTCGACTTCAAAGCAGCTCTATAGTCTGTGGTCTCTTGTACATTTCGATTCGTAGTTAAATCAAACAGTGAATGATTTGAATGATTGTTTGGCAAGTCACGATCGTAAATATTTTCATTTTTATTCGTCTTTTCAGCATGAGAATAGCAACCAATATTGGTCTCCAAAGAATTCTTTCCCATATCTACATGATTTACTTCAGATTTATCTTTGGCAGCAGAATATTTACTGTCGTTCGAAGCCAACAGAATAAGAGAATCATTTTCATTTATATCCTTTTTAACAATAGACGAAGGGGAATGCACATTATTAACAGTAGATGTTAAAGATTTATTGGGAGCAGTATTGGCAGACGTATTACCACCTATAATGGAAGGATTACCAGCATTGCCTGATACTCCACTACACGTTTTGTCTGAGATTTTACTTTGAGCAGATGAGCGCATATTCTGAATTGCAAATCGTTTCGGTGGCACTTGTGGTTTTGAGACAAACTGTTCAAACATATTTCTAACGTTGGATACAATATTGGCCTGAGGTGCTTCATCTGTAAAAGGCTTTACAGACTCAAGATGATCCTGACTATCAGTTACTAACGATTTGTCGTCAATTATTTTCGCAGAAAACGAGAGATTACCTAAACCATTAGGAACAGAACCATAAAGATTGGAGGAATTAATGAGCAATGAATGAGAAGTTTGCTCTTGCAGAAGATCATCATAGCTACGAGTTACTTCCGTAGAGGTTTTTTGCATATCAGCAGTAGCATTATCAACATTATCATGCGGTATTCTTTGTCCAAGGTTTCTCGGTCTTTTATTTGTCGCGAGAGAAACTATATTATTGGAATGTTTATCACCAGCATTTGTTAATCCACTAAATTTCTGAAGCAATCGATGAACGAATCCTTTTCCATATTTCATACTTTCTTCTTCATCAGGAAGTGAATCATTAAATTCCTGCTGCTGTGAATTAGATGAAAAATTAGAGGAGTTTTGGGTATCAGTTGCCGCATGAGGAGATTGATTAGAAAAATGAAAATTGTCTCCTTGAACAATATCAGAAGTCTGATACCTTTTCTCTAAATCATGCAAGAGAATTGGGTTTTTCTTAATAGGCAAAAGCCTCTCTCCAATCTCACTAGAATCTAAAGTGGACGCAGACCTTGTCGTACCCTCAGCGATGTTGTCGCTCATAGACGGGTCTATATTACTGTACCTGATGGCGTTGCCTCCCTTCTGTTGCTGCCTCCTCAACAGTAGATCACGCTTCCATGACGGTATGTCCACCGAGGCATTCTTAACAGAAGGTGAAGAATCCTGATTAGTTTCAGAATAGGGAGGGTTGGCCGGTTTTTCCTGCCGGCGCTTTCGTTCCAGCAGCTCAAGCTTCCAAGGAGGAAGCTGAACAGGTTCCAGGGACATTCTAAAACATCAATTGTACACTAAAGTACTGATAATATTTTACACAGTGATCAACATAAGAGTCAAAACTCAAACACAATAACTTAAAATTACATAATTGTATATATAGATAGTAAATATACAGTATTATCTATAAATATAACTTTTTTAAAGTAATTCATCCCCAGTCATTCTGGCACTCTTTCATACCTAAAAAAATTAGCAAAAACAAACGACATAACTAGAAAAAGCAGTAGAAAGTCCCGTGGTAACAGTTGTACTATGGTACTGCAAAGCTAAACCATTCGATTCTAAAATATCTTTTCTAAAACATTATAGAAACTGTAGGACAATTACTTTAAACATGGTTTTAAGCATATCCCAAATGTCACTTTGAATGCATTATGCACACATTTAATCCCTTTTAAGATCCAGACATATTATACAGCCTGCACAGCTTTACAAATTTACCAGACATTAAGAAGTTTATAATAAGTTGAAAAACTTAAACTGCAGAAAAAAAATTATCACAGCTACCTTATATTATATTAATGATGGAGGATATTATAAATAACAAGCACAGCTAATGTTGCATAAAATGTCAAACAGATAAATGATAATAGAACTAGCGTATTTTGGGAAATGGAAAATTGTAAGAATATCTTTAGACATTTCTAGGATTGTTATCGGTGATACTGAGAATTATAAGAATAAGAATTATAAGATATAATAATTTAGGAAGACTCGTAAGGAAAACAACAAGCTAATTATTTTTTCTGAAATATGCATGTGGACTGCTGTAATTTGTGAAATAGAATAAATGATGAAGAATGATAGAAATACTTTGATGTTTTAAGCCTACTTACACATGCACATCACACTGCACGAGGCTTTTGTCGTTCACTAAAACATCAAGCTCTATGGCACCAACCACAGTCAAGCCGACGAGTTCAAATTATAATCGTCCATTACAAAGCCACATCAAGAATCCAGAAAAAGCAAGTAACACCAAAGTGTGCAATAAAAATATTGGGAGTGGTTGGATGACAAAACTAAACGTTAAATGAAATAACTATGTGTAGGGTATGAGAGCAGTTACTGCTAGAATGTAAGTAGAAGATGCTCTGAAACATCATAGAACATAAATAATGATTCTAATTAAAAACATTAGCAGATAATTATAATATAAAATTTTTATTTACTTCTTGTTCAGTTGTTGTTATTGTTGTTTATTAAAGATGGCGTGACCAACGTAGCCACTATTCGAAATTGGCAATTGATAAAATTAATTCAATTTAAATTTAAATTTGGCAATTTATTCCGTTTTAAATCTTCATTTATTAACCTTTCAATATTGCAGTGTTGTAAGAAGTGCTCAGCAAAATACGTTATTGAAGGTAAAAGTAAATGGTTAGTAAAAGTAAAAGTAAAAAGTACTTTATCGTGATTTTTCATAAGTAAAAAGTAAGTGAATCTTCCGTGAGACGATATCCATAGGGTTCACCGCCGGAAAGATTTAAGGCTAAATAATAGTGGCCAATCAGATAGTGTGAAAATTACGTACATGCAAATGTACATGTAAGTAGGCCTTCCAACGAACGTATTGACAGTCTGCTTAAATTGTAATTTGTAATTTGGTGTAATTTAAAAGTATGTATATATTATAATTTGTAAGCTTAATTTGAAATCTGACTAATAAAAATAATATAATTTTTAATCTGTAATTGAATTACATTCCGAGTAATTTGCAATTCAATTAAATCGAAGCAAGTAATTTGCCCATCTCTGCCTAGGCCTAATTGTGACCTCCAGATTTTCTGTCGTGGCTACGGCAAGAAAGGAATATATATTTTGTTTTGGTTTTTCATACTTTATTAGTATAGTCAAATGGACGTTAGACCATACCAAAACTGATTTTCATGCATTTACCACGAGATTCGACTCCCACCCGACCCCCTATTCCGGTCAGCTCCTCGATAACGACGGGCCTGCAAATAAGACTAATTGCAGTCACACCGACGTAGTTCAATCGCAGAAATTCATGTGAATCAAATTTTATTTATTTCGCGTGATATCACGTATCAAAATGCGTATAACGGTTTCGTAGTAAATGCATTTTTAACACTTGGGAAATACGTTTTTGAATTTAGGAAATCTTGGGTTTCAAATAATTTTACTCTCGACTTGGGAAATCTGTTCCTTTGCTGGGGTAGCACTGGTTGCATGTTTCGCATCGGTATCTATGATTAAAATGGCGTCGGCTTATGATTGGGAATCGGGAAGATGTAGTTTTGTATCAGATAATCTCATGTCTAGCGAGGACTGGGGTAAGAATTCCTAATCCAATATACCGGTCCACACTTTCCAATAACACTGTCTATTCAATTATAGCGTTCCTCTATAACAGTTTTAAGTTTTTATTGATAACATAAAACTGCGTTTTAAACGTGACACGTAACAAATGGTAATCTTATTAATAATTGGAGGCATGTACATATTAAATCATATTTTTACATGGGGACTAATATGTAAACCAAGCAATAGACACAACCTTCCTAGTGTTAGCCTTAAGCATTTAGTCTGAACTGACATCTTTAAATATCTACTACGTTGGCTGAATGCCTATATACATGTATTTAAACTGTAAGATTTATTAAATAAAACATAAGTGTTTATAGCATAAGGAATTAATTTGGTTCACTTTATTCTCTCTCTGTTAGTTAACTGCCGACTGGCTGGTCCGTGGTACATAATGCCTCCACTCTTCTCTGTCTTCCGCTTTCTCTTCATGTCCTCGCTCAGCCGTCAGCGTTCATAGGCGGCACCGTTTTCACTGAGGTCAATAATAAATTTTTAAAGCGGACATTAGTCTTGACATTTTACTTAATACAACCAAATGGAAAATTCTAGAAATATTTAATTTAGTTCAATAAGGGATTTGACCGATTTTCCCATAATTTTATTTAATTATTCTGTACACGTACATATAAAATTTTCCTTTTCTTCTGTTCCTCTATTAACCTTTATCCAAATGTTTTGTTATAGATGAAGTTGATTGTTATCTTTGATGTTTCTATGCAATTATTTACTTCAGGCACATTTGATATAACATTACTGTAATAAATTATGTGCAGATCAAAATCTGGAAAATGGTTCATACTTGTTGGACGTAGACTCAGGTGTTTCTTCAGTAGATGGCTCCTGCACTACGTCTGATGATTTCTTACAAAATGTACTGGAAGATGATGTTAGTTGCAACCATATTTTAAATAAGAATCAGTGTCAAAGGCAAAAGCCGTATAGGGAAGAATCTCTCTTGCAGAGTGTTTTGTTACTGTTCCATTGGATCTTGAATAATATCTTTGCTTCAATTTTTTGAGATTTCAATATTAGTTTTCATATAAAATTTCCTCTGTGTGCATTTTGTGATTGTCTCCTACTCAAAAAAATCAAATGTGAATTCTTAAAATTGCATCTTGGTGATCATGGGATGGCCTACAACACTGATTAATTGGTTTAGAATTTATATATAGATATAAAAACCAAATACTTTGACCAAATTGTTATCAAGCCAAACTGTTTTAAAAATGCAGTTATTTAATTGAATGCCTGTTCGGATATATTGAGATCAAGTTAAGACCATTAAATAAATGAAACTAAACCATCAATCGATGATAAGTTCGTGTAACATTTAGAAATTTCGTTTTCAAATAACCTCATTAGGGTCAAATTCCAGTTTTATATATATATATATATATATTTAAGATGAACAAATGTATTAGATAGCTGACTTTGACTGATTCTGGATAGATGTTGTAATGCCGTGTCATGCTAAAACTGCAGACTTATAGAATATATTCTATAGACATTGTACAGTAATTGTATAGTTATGAGGCAGTCGATGGTCATCTGTAATCTAATATTGCTATGGATAACCAACTTCTAAAGCTTTTAGCTTTGTTTTGGAGCAAATGTTATCATGATAAAGTATCTGAGTATACTAATATGTGGTTGAATTTTATCTGCATAAAATTGTGTGTATTGTGATATTTAACGATTGATTGATTGATTGATTGATTGATTGATTGATTGATTGATTGTAGCTCTTCTCGCAGACTGATCTAATGAGAGATGATTCGTGGCGGGATGGCAGTGACGGCAGTGACAGTGGCACAGACTGTTAGTAATATATGAGTTCAGTGACACAGACTGTTAGTATTATAGCTGAGTTCAATGACACAGACTGTTAGTATTAAAGCTGAGTTCAGTGATACAGACTGTTAGTATTATAGCTGAGTTCAGTGATACAGACTGTTAGTATTATAGCTGAGTTCAGTGACACAGACAGTTAGTATTATAGCTGAGTTCCGCTATTTATAGATCACATGGAAAATGGAAACTCCCTCCATTTGTTTACTAAATGAGACTACGCCTATACTGACATTTTAAAATTATTTGCAAAGTTCTGTTAGTGATCTACACTGTTGCTCATACGTCATACTCCCAAATGGTATAGGCTTATATTAGGCATGGTCTTGTGGTTGCTCAGACTATTAAAATGGAGTTCCTTCATATCAAAACTAATAAATTAACATATTTTGTTCATATCAACTCCTCGGATATTGAGAAAATTGATTTTTTGAAATGTATATTTAAACAGCTTTGGGTGTCAGTTTCTCATCTATTATTCAAATTTACAGATTTATATATATTATTTGTGATATTAGTGAAACCTTTTAGGCAATCACATGTTAAGATACTTCAGTTACCAAGTGACTTAATTTAATATTAGTGGCAAATAAATGTTGATGTGTGCAGGTTGTGCTTTGAAGATGGAGCCGACATCTCCTAATTCGATATTCTCAGACACTTCTAGTGATGCCTCGGTTTACGGAGTTTTAAGCACGGTTGGTTCTCTCTAGAATTATGTGTTTTACTAATAAGGATCAGACATTTGTTCCATCTTTCAGAGATGATATCATGAATTTAGAAACAACTCCTGATTTAATCTACTGGTTCTATTCATGCATTTTTGAGAGTTATGCTTCTCCACTCGATGCTCGAGTGAAAACTGATTCATTAGCATTATTATTTGCAATGCTAGCTGGGTCCCTGCTTTTTTTGCATAAATGTGTTAACGCAATAAAACACGAAATATTTGAACATACAAGATAGACTGCAGTTGATGATCTAAAATTTGGCGATTTTGTTCTGTTAGTTGAGATTTATAAAAGTGTTAATTTGAAGGAGTTTAAAATATAAACAGAAGTTTTGTTGTTTCTTCTATTTCTTTAGTCAAAAGTTGATCAGCTTAACTATAAAAGTCTGCGTAGTTTCAATTTCTTTGTAGTTTTAGCATTACTTTCTGAAAACTAAAAGATAAACTGTTAATGCTAACAAATATGCTTTTCTTTTCACTTGAATTCATAATTAATTATTACCTGTTAATGTTTTCCATTTTTATCGTTAGATGAAATTTGAGTGGTTTGCATCAATTTATTTATTTATTGATTTATAGGAGTCTGTACATCCTGATTCATCCAGTCTGCTCTGCTACTCAAACCTCGCAGAAGTAACTTCTGCGGATTGGAGTAATGTAAGTGAATCGCTCCAAATCGACAGCGTAGAGCTGAAGAGTGAAGTACTCGACGAATTGATGCAGTTGAGTGATGAACTCATGGACGGATATTGTGTAACGGATGAATCATTAGCGGAGTCCGTGGCATTGCCGTCACACGTAATCACGAATAACGTTGATAATTCCTTGTATTTAGCGTCAGATAACATTGTCCTACAGTCTCCAACGACCATAGATTCTGTCAGTTCTGTTCAGCTGGCCGGGGATGGGACTATTCTTATAGCTCCTAGTACCAAGGCTGTCACGTTAACTGTGCCAAACCAGAAAACTGTCCTACTGTCTACTGTTCCACGTATTGTGCCTGCGACTAGTAATGCAGTGACAAGTGTGAGTCAGTTTCAGTCAAAGATAAAGATTCAGCCGAAAGTGACAGCAAGTTCTTTGGAACCAAAAATAATGCCTCTTATAGCATCTAATCCTGCCAATGGTAGGTTTTTTATTTTTCTGTAATGCTAAATATATTTATTCAAAGAGATAGTTTTCTGTTATCTTAGTGCCTAATTTCTATTTAGTAATTGCCTACTGATATTATGTGTTTTTCGGCGCTAAAATGTTTAGTAATATAATTGTTTTCTGTAATTACTCAAATGACTAATTTTCTATTAATAAAAAAACTACTGATGTTTTGCTCTCTTTAGATGAGCTATAAGTATTTAGGAGTATATTTTAAATTATGGAATTCACTTTCAAAACCATTGCCTGCTAAGTATTATGTAATGATTTCAGGTTATCAAGCTTTGCTTATTTTTTATTATCTTAGTCTATTGTGTGTAATTGTGTCACTGGTTTCATATGTACAGTAGTTATATACGGTTTTATAAACTACTTATTGTGCAGTCAAAACCATTGTGGTAAGCTCTACTGGACCAGCGGGAAATGTATTGTCTAACAAAATGTCTGAGGGACTGAAGAAGATACCTGCTTCAACATCTGGTAGATCTAGTACTGGTGGCAGTCAGTCGAAAGAGTCAGGAATAGATGTGAGTGTTTCTTGCTTGTGAATTAAGAATTAATTAACTTAATTAATTAACAGAATTAAGTAACTCAGACAGTCCTGGACCTCATTTGTTACATCAGCAGAGTTGTTCCATGGCTCAGTGTCATGCTTTATTTATAAAAAGCTAATGATACCGTCAGTTTCTTCACTCGAAAGCGATGTCAGTGATGGACGAGCACAGGGTTTGAATCTCGCACATACTGATCTGTGGTCGAATATCTTTTTGATATCGCCTCTGGCTCCAGCCGTATAGAAAAATTAAGATTGTAGTGACGCCATTCTGATAACAGTACTGACTCATATATTGTATTCATTTGGTCTTTGTCGCAGTGATTAATTTATCATTGATCACAGAGACTGTAAATATTGCCAAGTAGTGATTGTTGTGCTATTAATGTGGAGATTCATTGTCAAGTCATGATCACAGATCAAGATTTCCATCAGTAGTGCTTACAAGTTCATTATGGTCAGGTCTCTTTTGATGCTAGCGTAATATTTTGGAATCAACGTAACCTTCAGTTACCTCCACTGTGTACTGTAGGAAAAATACAAGTACAACTATTGAATTATTAAGCTTGGCCTCCTGCCCCTTTCATGTAAAAAAACTCATTTCAGCTAGTACATTACATTGTAGCTGATATAATTGTAAAAATAACTTTTTTTGTAGATGAAGCTTCTAAAACGTCACCAACGTATGATAAAGAATCGAGAATCCGCTTGCCTGTCAAGGAAGCGCAAGAAAGAAGTTTGTACAAGTTAATACAAATAATTAGCCACGTTCCTGTTCTACATTTTTAAAGATAAGCTGTTTTGGCACATATAAATTCGAGAGGTCATTGTTTATGTTGACCTGTAGTTATTGTAACATCTTGGATTTATTGTGTAAATCTTAATTTTATGTGGAAAATTTTTTCAGTCATGTCATGTGTGAAGTGGTCAGTACTAAAGGATTATATGGATTTTAATCAGTACTATGTGGTTATATTGATAGTGATCAATGAATGCCAAGTATTTATATTGATATTGATTCACGATAAATGGGTATATTGATATTGATCGATGCTAAAGGGTTATGTTAATATTGTTAGTGCTAAATAGTTATATTGACATTGATCTAAATGGTAGATGCCACTATTGATTTTTGAATTTTACCTTATCAATTCAATTAGAATAACTGGTTCGGTTTTACTATAACTTGTAATATAGCATATACAGTAGAACAGGTGATTAAATATATGCACTACATTCTAATATTAATAGAGCATTTAGTAATGTGTAATTTTACAGTATCGTCAACTATTTATGGATTACTTAGTATGAATATGTAAAGCATGTATTTTTAGTACCTTAAAGTATTGATAGAAAATAGAAGTGATCATGTATTTACTGATATTTTCAGTATCTTCAGACTTTGGAGCAGCAGATGCAGATGTTCAATGCAGAGAACAATCGGCTGAGAACTGAAAATCTCCTGCTCAAGAAAAAGGTTGAGAATCTCATCACTGAGGTTTGTGTCTATGATGATTCTTCCACTGAAATTATTTCTTTAATCAAATTATTTTACTTGCTTAATAAAATTTCATAATAAAATTGAGAAAACTTTTATTTTTACTTCTCATTACAATCTCATTAGGAGTGTGCCCCATCAGATATAATAATAGAGGTGGTACTTCATTTTATTCTAGCAGAAGGATAGATTGTTTTCTTTAATGAGTAAATTTAATAATTGTTTAAGAAGTAATGCTAGTGTAAAACTACATCAGATGCTGAGAAAGGTGTGGAAGACCGTCCTGGTGACATTATTGGGGAGGGGATATGGCATAACGGTTAGAGTGTTCGCCTCGGATACAAGTGGCCTGAGTTCAAAGCCCAGGTCAGTCAACAAATGATGGATATCCCCTTGGGCCCATGGAAGCTTAATCGTTTGTCAGAGCTTGCTGCCGATTGGCGCTATTAATAGCAAAGATATGATTAACCATGGAAAGGATTAATAGTAACCTTCCAGGAACCTATAAAGCTGTCTCGAAGACCGGACACCGGCCATGTCACCGCTATAGAAATTGTCGAAGGTTATTATTATTATTATATTTTAGAAGCTGAAGGATTTTTAGATAGTAAGGCAGGATTATGATATCAGCTGATTGGTAGTTGATGGAGGTATGTCATAAGTATATAAGATAGATAGTTTGAGTAAAGCTGTGTTTCATGGATCTGTCATTTGTCCGACCACTGGAAAATGCGTTTCCTGAGTATGTGTTTCTATTTTGAAGTGGAAAAATTTTTATGCCTATCTGGGACTTACCTAGATTTCATCAGGTAATTATCTAGTAATTGATATATGCTTGATGTCTGTTACATTGATATGTGTCATGTGACTAGTGTGTTTGTATGGGCTTGTCTCATGTGTCTTGTGTTTGTATGGGCTTGTCTCATGTGTCTTGTGTTTGTAAGTGCATGTATCATGTGTTTGTATGCTGCTAACAGAATTCACAGTTGAAGCAGTCGCGACCAGTGTTGAAGTCAGGTGGAGCAAGAGTTCTTCTTGTTGTTCTTGTGTTTGTAGCCTTCAATTTCAACTCTATGCTGTAAGTCAGAAGCTCATTATCTACTAATGTCTAATATTTATATTAAATGTTAAGTGTCAGGGCCTGTACCCAGGCCTTTTATTCAGTTCTGCTTGGGTTTTGTGAGTGTTTGGAGCTCACCGTGTTCATGTGCCGATATATTGTACTACTGCCATTTTGTGCAACTCTTAAGCTGTGTATATATTTCTGCACTTCATAAAGTAATTTTATAAGAATCATTGTGTTATAAAGAAGTCTTGAATCTAAAAATCGTCACATCTGATCAATGTCATTTAATTCTGTAATTCTGTATATAGCATTTATTTCTTTGCTTCTAATATTTTTATAGCGAAATTCTGCAGTAGAACTTTGAATGTGTAATGACGATAATCTAGATCACATTGAAATTGCTTAAAGTTAAATGTAGACTAAATAACACATGATGTCATAATCAAATGTACGTTGTTATTCGTTAATTTTTTGAATATATGCAGCTATGTTTATAAACAGAATATCAATACTTTTTGCTACATTTTAATAATTCAAAATTTTTTTAATAAAAGAATACTTTATAAAATGTTAATAATTTGAGTCTTATAAAAATTCCCTCTTTCACGCTGTTAGTATTATAATTCTTAGAGGCCTATTTTCGATGAGTGGCGCTGATGAGCGACAAAGCATTTCCATTGGACGTCACGGTCGCTCGCTGCTGTCAGTCAACGAGGCTGACTCATCGGTGTCTCAGGTTCTTCCTGTTGACAGTCAGTACCAGGATGTACCGCTAGTGGAGGAGTGGAACAGATCCAGGGAGGAGGAGCACAAGTACGAATATATTTATAAGTAGTCTTTTGAAGGTGTTTTGATTAAAGCTGGTAAAAAAGCTAAGGTTAACTTCAGTTTCCTTACTGGAAAGCGATGTCAGTGATGGGCGTCCAGGGAGGAGGAGGAGCACAAGTACAAATTTACTATTTATAAGTAGTCTTTTGAAGGTGTTTTGATTAAAGTCGTCACTGGCTCCAGCCACGTCGGTCAAGAATTCAGTGCATTGGCAATGATAATTCAGTGCAATGGCGATGTGTGAACCTACCCATATTAGGAGATACGTTTGAGGAGGCATCGCTTACGCCACACCAGTTGAATTTATGATACTCTATTCTTCATAGATTGATTGATTGATCTATTTATTGATATATTTAGTGATTTTTTTAAATGAATAATTTGTATATTTAATTGTTAGGTTAACACTAGAACTGATGCATGCGAGTGATGATTACTTATATATGATGTATACTGCATACTGTAGTGGAGTGGTATGGTGACCAAAAAATCATATCATAGTTAGATTAGACACGGATTTTAATATTTTGTAGTTATTCTACTCTTTTCTGTTGTTTAATTACACTTTATACTTACATTTGATTTACAGGTTACATTAAATTACAGATGTTTGTCTTTCGTTCATAATGTGTTTACTCCATGGATATCTAGGTGCCTTTATCCAGTTATTGTTTTGCTTTATACGTGTATTAGGCGCGTATATATTCCATGCAGTGATTTTGAAATAAATTGTCTAGTTGTATGTTACATTTGCATTAGGTAAAGTTATCCAGTTTTTGGTGTGTTGCTACAATATATAGGCAGGTAATAAATATAAAATTTAAATTTAGTTTTTCTAAACATCTGTCATGGTCGGTGACCAGCTTTCATAATTAAGCCTGTTTTTGCTGTTGATGGCACCAGTCAGCAGCAAGTTCAGAAACATGCAGACTTATCTGGGCTTTGAGCCCAGACCACTTGCTTCTTAGGCAAACACTTAACGTTAAACCTTATCCCCTCGCCAAATAGACAGCACTAAGCCACTGGTGTTAACCGTGTGTGAGTTTTTGTAATTTTTGTGAATTTTGTTGTGGTGAATTATTATTAAATTATTGTAATATTGATCGTTGGATAGGGCGCTGTCACTGCCGCCAGTGATGGACGAGGGACAGAGCGTGTGGAATGGAATAAGAGACCTGATAATGATGAGTCATGCTGAGTCCAGCAGCAGTCAGGCTAGAGATCTCAACGGTAAATCTATGTGCCCGTCGTATCTCAACAGCACCGAGTCGCTGAGGTCAGTAGTGCTCGAATCTTGTTAGTACTGCGCTACTGGAATTTGATTGTTACTGTTTACAAGGCTGCTGCTTGTACATGTATATTTAACATATAAATATTTATATATTAAATATGCTTCATTTTTTATGTTTTATTCTTTCCAACTAGAACCTTTGAAGAACATTCAGGATTCTAATCTTCCTGATCCGTCATGCCTTTGACTGACCAACGTTAGATCGACTGTCAACTTCCAACAATTCAAATAAAATTCTTGGTATATTATTTCTAGAAATAGCTATGCTGGCTGCTCCATTGATGCCAGCTGCTGAAGAAAGTTGATGTTTTTTATGAAACAGTTGCCGCTGCTTGTGTGCAGGCTGATAAATGAGCTGAAGGGTTGGGTGCTGGGTCACGAGGAAGAGCGCAAGAGATTACAGAACAGGGAGGAGTCTCTGAAGCCTCGCAAGAAGTACTATCCTCCTCGAAAACTCAGCTCCGCCTTAAAACCGCCGTCTGACAGATTTGTGCACATCAGGTAAAAATTTGTAATTTATATTTTCTGAATTTGTTTTTGATATAAGAGCATATTAGATAATTCAACCAAAAGTAAGATGTTACTGAGTGGTGGCTTTGGTAAGAATAGTGATAGGTGTATTTTTAAAATAAAACTTACTGTTAGACATATCTAATGTAGTGTAATCTAATTTCTTAATTGATCTAATTTTTAAATAAATCTTATATCCTATGTAATTACTATAGGAACCTGATGCTATACTGTATTAGATAAAAATATAGTGGGGTGAAGAGGGGTAGTTTAATTGACGTTATACGCAGGTGATTACTGAACACTGTGGTTACCCTGCTCATTCCGCATTTTTCATCATATTTGGATGTAAAGATTCATTTCCTTGTGACAGGTTTCCGGTATATTGTTTTATCAAAGTGTTTAGTGTGGTGATGTAATGGGCACCATGTTTTCCTACGCTTACGCTAAACTGATTATGAAAGACTAAAACCTTCGAGACAGCTTTATAGGTTCCTGGAAGGTTACTATTAATCCTAGGCTAATATCAGTTTCCTGTTTTGTTTCAAAAGGTTGTTGTTGGTGGGGAGAAGACAGGATTTGAGCCTCCCATCTACTAATTGTTATTATCCAAACTGACAACTTGTCAATATGCCACCGGCTAAGCTCTCATATGCATCATACACATGCTGCATTTTCATGCATCAAACACATGCATATACACATGCTGCATTCGCATGTATCATATACTTGCATCATTCACATGCATCATTCACATGCATCATTTAAGGATTTAGATGCTGTTACTAATCTAAGAGATTGAAGTCGAAGTTGGAAACGTTGTAGCGATTAGTAACAGATGTCGCTGTCTTGTGTATTTATTGTCGTGCAGTGATAAGTACGAGATGCAAGTCTTTAACAGCATCAAACGAGACTACGACAGATTTCTCGATGCTCTCCAGAGAAGAAACGATACGTTCTATGTTGTCTCTTTCAGACATGTTAGTACTCTTACTATTTAGCTTATCAGGAAATTGTAAACAATTGTTACTCTGGGCACACTGATCCTTATAGACATTGATTCTTATTTTGACGCGCCTGCTATAATTATAATATGGTGCATCATTTGTGTACAAGTACGAGTAAATTTCGTATTCGTTTGAATTTAATTCAACGTTAAAGCTAGCCTTAATTACTTTGCTGTATATAATTAACACGCTCAGAATGAAAGAGAAGCTGATTGTAAAAGGACCTCTACGAATTTGGTCAATTGTTTAGTGCTCAGAAGTCTTGACACTGACCTTTCTCTACACAGCAATAATTTCTGGGTAGACTCACTTGGGTCACATGGCGTTTTTAGTTGATTGTCTAGATTCCTAAACTCAGCTCAAGTTTTCTTTTTTTCTGTATAGTTACACACATGACATACCGCATGTGCTACATAGTTTCCTTTCTTAGTTGCTGTTTTTGTGGGTTTTTTTATTTTCTCCTCTTCTCTCCATGGTTACGTTGCCTTTTGTTGGCACTCTCTAATAGCAGCCGGCGTGGAGTTAAGAATAACCTCCAACACCCTTTACTTGATATAGTTAATACATGTGTGTATATGTTAAGTGTGTTTGTTAATATAGTAATGTTACTATTTAGGATCACATGTTACTGCCTGCCATAGCTCACAACAAGACGATGAGACCTCGCATGTCACTCATGATGCCTGCCATGGGACTCAATGGTACTTCTTGTTTCTTGTTCTCCTGATTATTGTCGTTGCTTGTTATTTGTGAAGTGAATGCCTAATTACATTCCGAATCAAGCCAACAATTTTTGTGTTTCTGTTATACTCTTTTATTTTAGTTACACACTGATCGGGGCATGTGCTACAGAGTTTCCTTTTGTTTAAGTTGCCTTTTTTTTAATAAAAAATTTTGGCTGTTTCCTTCTCTTCACTGTACAAGCAGTGAAGCATATCACAATCTGTGTGTATTAGGTAGGAATAGCCTTCATACACCCTGGAGTTATGTCTAACCTCCATTAGTCTTCCATGGAGGTCGCCCATCCAAGTACTAACTGGGCTTAACTTTGCTTCATATTTATTCTAGTATTTACTGGTATCGCCTTGTCAATGATTTATTATTATCGTTTCTTTAATTTACCCCAATTCATGGCTTGAGAATTTTGAACTGCAAAAAGTGTGATTTATACTTGACTATTTCTCAAAAGCCTGACATTTATAACTAACCCGTCCCGAGACTGAGTGGTCTGTTATGAAATGTCTGTAATGTTAGCACTATGACGTTAAAACTTTCTGCTCCTATGTTTTAGCAATGAATTTCTCTACTTTAATAAAGATGCAGTACGTGATCATTGCACTGTGTGTTTGTTGTAACAGCGACGATGCAGCCTCCGGCGGGTAGTGTTGCCATGATGCAGATAGACTGTGAGGTGACTGCTACCAGGTTAATACACTTTGATAAGTCAGCAATACCGCGTCACATGACCAACAGCAGCTCTCCGTACAGCGATCATACAAAGCACGCTCATGCTACTGAAGGAAATCTCTCGGACAGTGCTCGGAGGTCTGATGTAATGGAGCCATGATTTATTACGTACTTTATCTGAAGAGTTTAAAACGACCAAGATTTATCAAGTTATGGTCTGATTGTAGATTTATTCTTTGAATAAACAGGAACAGTTGCATGTTTGAAGTTCAGGGTGAAAGGCTACATTCTAAATTGTTTATGGTATTCATAATTTTGTATGTTGTGCAGTTAGAAGGTTTGAACTGTGGAGTCTACTATCTGTCAATCATTTATCTGAAGAGTTCAAAACGACCAAGATTTATCAAGTTATGGTCTGATTGTAGATTTATTCTTTGAATAAACAGGAACAGTTGCATGTTTGAAGTTCAGGGTGAAAGGCTACATTCTAAATTTTGCTAAGGCACACCTCAAAGTGTTTTTCCAAAGGTCTTCGAATATGAAGCTGAGCATCCTATTCTTTATTTAAAAGAAGCTTGTGCATACACACCTCACTTTCTAGCGTTTGTCTACAGTGTCTGCATTAGTCAACTTTTGAAAGCATGCTTTTCTTTTGATCTATTGTGTGACTTTCTGGAATTGTTGTAAAAGTAGCCCCATGGTTCAGATCGTTGTGGTCATGTTTTTGTTATGTTTCTTTCTTATTGCACTAATGCCTACACCAGAGAGAGATTAATTATTCATGAAATCTTAGCTAATGTAGAGTAACATTGTTTGTTGTGAATTATGTACCGACGCTGTAAAATTTTTGCTTTTAAACTTTTCGTCTGTTGTTGCGCACTTTTTTGAAGTTGTACTTCACTTTGTTTTGTATTTTTCCGTCAGTGTTTATGAAAGAAGTGCGTTCATCTGGATTTTAAGAGCAGCTATTCTACTCAGTTTTCTGTATGATATTGAGCATGCATATGTTGTAGACCTACATAAAAGTAATTGTCATTAACTGACGGAATGTATCTAGCAATCTAGTTGTTTATAGTAATTTTAGCATTTGTCACTTAAAGGTCTCAATTTTGAATTAAGAACGTAATGTCTTCATTGAAGAACAGCAGCGATTAATCTATAATTAATTATTTATTTGGTTTCATATGAATGCGGAAAGCGCTTCCTTTTTAATGGTAATTTGTGTTAAATGTATTGAATAATTATTGTACATTTTCATGCCGTACCTCTTGTTTTATCTACTGTTTAAATTATAACTAATTATTTTAAGCACTTAACTCTGGTGAGCTAAAGTGAGTTGTTTAAAGATTATGAACTAAGTGATTTATTTTCATGTGTTTTGTAATAGTTGTGAATGTTATTTCTTACTATAATTCATCTCTAATACAATCTGCTAATATGTGCCCATCTGTATCAAATTAATGAGCAGTACGCTTATAATTAATACACTGGTACCTCCATATACCACCATCACCTGTGTCTCTTGAGGACATGAAACTGGCACTATTCTTGCATGATCTGAGCCAGTGACCTGTTGACAAGTTGTTTGACAGCGAATCAGTAGGTGCAGGATTCAAATCTAGTGCTTGCCCTGTCACTGACATGCTATCAAGCTGGAAATTGACGTTAAACTTGACTTTTTTCTTTTATTCTTTTGCCGTTAACATGTTCTAGATCTTCTATGCTGTACATATGTGTAAACCAAATTTTATTACATTATTTTGTATATAGAGAATTATTTAACATTTTCGTTCGTTTCGTGCTAGAGGTCACTCAGCAGTGAAATAGCAGAACTTCAGCATCTTGAATTAGCTTCGTATCCTGGAAAGTGAAGTACGACAATTGAATTACAGAATTTTAAAATACTTGCAATCACTCCTCGGACTGATATATTAGCAAATGATGACTCGTTTATTATATTAACGGCTTGTTTATTATATTAATGCCTTCTTTCTTTGGTAGTATGAAGTCTATTGTTTGAAAATTATGTTTGATATGCACATAGCCGATAGTGTGAAACATGTTTTAATTGAATGAATTATAATAGTTGAGTCTGAACAGAAAATGCTTGTCATACTGCATATCCAATGGCACGTGTTTTGGAAATGGCTTATCTATGGAATCCCTTGCTCAAAACTTCCACTCATCAAAATTGTAAATAAGTTTAGTAGTACCTTGTGATTTATATTAATATATGTACTTGTATATTGTGTAGATATTGGAGGAAAATTGTTGAACTCTAGATCAGTTATTGACCTGTTATTGATCTAGACCTATCTAATGATGTCTTGAATATGCAAGTATTTATTTGTACATTTATTGAAGGGCATTTGAAGTTTTACATTCAAAGTCCTATTGCAATAATTATCTCAAAACAATGATTATCTCATGCTAAAGCTGGTAAAGCTAAGGTTAGCTTCAGTTTCCTCACTCGAAAGCTAGCCTAATATACATAATTATCTGAAAATATTGAAATCGGGTGATTGATATTATAGTTAGAACCATTCATTTAATTGTTTATGCGCTGGTAAAAATAAAGCTGGTAAAGCTAAGGTTAACGTCAGTTTCCTCACTCGAAAGTGATGTCATTGACGGGCAAGCTCAGGATTCGAACCCCGCTCATACTGATCCACGGTGGAGTATCTTACTGACTTCGCCACTGGCTCCAGCCA
This sequence comes from Enchytraeus crypticus, assembly GCA_905160935.1. Classification (NCBI taxonomy): domain Eukaryota; kingdom Metazoa; phylum Annelida; class Clitellata; order Enchytraeida; family Enchytraeidae; genus Enchytraeus; species Enchytraeus crypticus. The sequence continues at coordinate 2,946,264 of CAJHZI010000463.1, forward strand.
TTTTATGCGCTAATAAAATTTGCGCATAAACAATTTGTGCTGTTTGTATGTTACCCAGTGTTACTTTAGTTAACGGATTTTAAACTTTTTTTGAATTATCTGTTTTTTTCATAATGTGCATAATTTGTATAATTTCTTTCAATTTTCAAATAGCATTTTGCAATAGCGTAATGTAGTTACATTATAGTTACTAGTACGTATAATGAAAATCTGCTTGATACAATGTAGTAATTACAAATCAACTTTGACTAATTTATATGTCGACATTGCTGGAATTTGAGTATTCATTCCTTCAACTGTAAACTGTACTTATTGCCAAATTTGACTTTCCAGACTTCCGCTCTAGCAAATAGCCGATGGTGACATATCGTCGTTTATTTCTAACTTAGGACTGAATTTCTGGATTTTTGAATTTGCACCGTTTTTGGACCTTCTTTTTGCTCGCTGGCTTGATTTTGTCTCAATAGTGCTCGATGTTGTCATTGATGACTGTAGCACTCTAATTGTTATTATTGTTATTATTTCGACGATAAGTCACCACGTACAGCATATACAAATACAAACAAGTGTACATGTATCATATCTAGTTACCTTCTAGCTATCCGTTATCGTACAATACATTGGTTTAAGCAGCTGTAACTTCCTGGGTCTAATGGTTTACTGAACTGCTGCTCCGACAGTCTTCTACTGATCACGCTGCATCATCTTTACTCGATTGACTCCACACGGCTTATTATTACAAACGAGAGGTTTTATATTTTTTAATAGAAAAATGAGTTCCGAAAATAGTGGTTTTTTAGATGCCATATCTTGCGATAGAAAGTTTGTAGAATTATGTTTGTAGGTACACTTGTCATGCATACTTCTGTTATAAACTGACTAGATGAACTGAATTTCTATACTTCTGCCTTATACCAGTGCTCGCTGTAGCTTCTCGTTCGTGTTTCCACTTTTTGTATTCTAGTACAATGTCGTTACTTTGCTGTATTTATTCAGGAGAGTAGGTTCGATTTGAAATATGTGACATTAATTTAGTTCATGCTTGTCATCGAATGTGTAATTGTCTATAGAATGTGTCGCATTTAAGTTTGATTTTTCTTAACTAACTGGACCACACTATGTAATTCGTTTGTAGGCTAATTAGTAAAACTCTATTATTCTGAACTCTTAGCTAATAACTGTCGTTATAATTTATAACAAACTTGCCTTATAAGCAGATGGTCACTGGTTTGAATCTCAGTCAGGCCATATGTTAGAAATCAATTTTTAACCTAGCCAGTACTCGTATTACAAATTTCTACTGTGCAGTTGCTTACATGTTTCCGTTGAATGGATGTTAGGGAATAAATTGACAAGAAAATAAATTTTTGTACGAAAGTATTGCTCTCTGGAAGTATGTGTTAAGGATAGTGAACCCAATGATTACTGAGTATTTGTATATTTGCTTATATTTCTAATGAATTAAGAATTGCTGAAATGTCAACAAGTTCAACTATTTCATCAAACATATACGTGAGTTACCGAATAGATTTTACATTTGATTATGTATAGGTATTTTGTCTTCGTAGATAGACATGTGAAATGCTGCATTCGTTCTATAGGTATTTGATTTGTATTGCAAAATGTTTTCATTGTGGACTGTAAATAAATACGTAAATAAAAGTATCGTTTTGTTATGTACTTTAAGTAATCTCTACACCATGTAGACTTGCGTGATAAAAGTAATAAAAAAGTAAACACGCATTATAGTGAAATGATCAACTATGTCGATATCTATCACTTTTAATACCACATGTTTAAACCGTTAGGCAATTTAATTAGTCCGTTTTTCGTATAACCAGTCTAGTGAATGTCCGAGATTTTACTCTCAGATCAGCGCGGCTGGGATTCGAACCCACGAGTGTTCAATTCACCTCAGATAGTTCATATATTGCCAGAGATATTCAGATAGTTCATATATATTCATATATGATAGTTCTATATACTGCCGCAGTACTCTCATTGCGTATCTGACGATATACCTGTTGATGCATTGCGGCTCTTCTGGCTTCCTTACTTATGTGGCATCCTTTCTTATCCTTATTTATACTTAATTAATGTGCGCTTATTTAGTCGTCATCATCCACTCTTGAGTCGCAGTTTAACTCTAGCCGGGATACGAATAGATCTCATTGCATTATTCGATTATTTAGTGGAAATGAAAAAATGTTTCCGCTGATTACACTGGATCTACAGCAGATCTTGCATAGTACCAACAGTTTATCCATGGACGCAGGAAGCAACAACGCACAGTTATACGCGCAATATAACGCATTTGTGATAGTTTCGTATAAATATGCAAAATTTAAGGGGATTGGAGAAGGTCTATTCGTATCTCGATCCTAGTTAAACTGGGATTTCAGGGAAGATGACGATGATGAATGATAGTTTTATATAGTTTAAGTTTCTGCTTGTTTAGTTTTGAGTATTCCTTCACTCTTCTTGATTACAAGTAGTCGTTATCTTCTGATATCACAGATTGTAGCAAGTGGCAATCTTCCTACGCCTTGAAGTTTTCATTCAATGCTGTCAACACTCTATCTTAGCGGTCGCCCATCCAAGTATTTACCAAGTCAGACGATATTTAACTTTGTATATGTAGTGCACGCTCTATAAGGGCGCTTATCACGGACCCCTATGAGCTAATTAAATGATTTTGGTACTGGTAACTAAATCAAAATGTTAAAAGCGAAAGTATCTATATACCAGCATTCTCAGCCCCATTCCTGTATTTCTTGATGTTTTCATAAGGTTTAACTAACCATTGCCGCCTTTGACTGAATCTTTAGATCATTTGCAACCAACGTCCATTTTCACCCTAATTCTTAATGTCACTTCCGGTGGAGAGAGAGAGAGAAAGAGAGAGAGAGAGAAAGAGGGTGTATGCTTTATTCATATCAACTCATATGCAAGTATATACAACATAAGTCAAAAGAAACATTCATGCAAACAGGAGAAAAAGAAGCATGCACAGCCAGAAGTATGTACATATGCTACAAAATACGAGTAAATGTTACAAGTACGTGCGGCCATAGTTTTCTGAATTATGATGGTTTAATGTCAACGGTTGTCAGAGATATATTCAATACTCTACAGTTATCTCACCCCTATAATACCAGGCTGTCAAATACAAACTATATATATTCTAATGCCAACTCTGCTTATTTTAAATCTTATGTTTATGACTGTGTCTTCGAATGGAACAAAATTCCTATTGATATTCGTAACTCTCGCTCACTAAAATTGTTTATAACTAACTTCAAAAATTATCTTAGTTTATTGCTTGAGTAGTGTTTGTTATAGGTAATTTTGTTTTTTCCATATCTTTGTTGGCATGTCTTATAATTTCATGCCTAAACGTTTAACTTTTGGGTATACGAAAATTTCTACTTAGTACTAGGTGCATATGAGATTATTTTACTATGTATTTCTGTTTATGTTTATGTACATATGTTTATTTGCATGTACTGTATGTGCATTTTTATGCATATTTATGTGCACACTGCTTCTATTCTTTGAGTTGATTTGCTTTGTTCTTTTTTAGTTTAATATTCATTTTTGAGTTGATTTGCTTTTTCTTTTTCGTTTCTTATTCATGTTTTAGTTTGTACTTTTGTGCATGCATGATGGGTGATCAACTAGATAGGTTTTTTTAGACCTCTTTGACGGCCTAGTGTTTATGCATATTTGAGTGTATTTTTGAAATAAAACCTAGTTCTCTCTTTCTCTGTCTCTCTCTCTCTCTCATAGTTCTTAGACTAAGATGAAGTGGAACATTTTATTATTATTTAAGCTTTGTATTTAGTTAGCATTATATGGCGATCCGTGTTGTGCTCGGGTGTGGTTGGACCACAACAGAATAGGGCAACCGCAAACAATCTGCCGCGTGTACGTAAGAGGCGACTAAGGAAGGAGTTGAGGATGGCTAGAGGAGACCCACCTCACCATGACATATTTTCCCCCCAGGATTAAATGGTAATTAATCCTTCTAACTGAGGAAGGCAACTTGAGACCACTTCAGAAGCCATACTTTTTCAAAGCTGTCGGCTACATAAGGTATGGATAAGGCATAGACTTTGTAAAGGGATTAACTTGTTGATCTATGGAGTGCTCCTATGGAGCGAGAAAGCAGACTTTGAGCATGAATATGTACTTTGAACCTGCCACTTGGCAGTGCACTGAAGAGAAAATGAGATGGCGATATGAACCGCTTTCGTGAATTAATTTGGGCAAATACAGTATATCCTATATAAAATGTATCTTGCATATACTATTACCTGTGACTCGCGACGTACACTAGCTAGACTGCCAGAGAGTAAATCCCGCGGCATTTATTCTTGACACTTTTAATCGTCTAGTGCGCACATCCCGCCAGCATAGAGATTGTTCATGGTCGTAACTCGTCGGGTGTCCTAGTGTGTAAGGCATACGTTACCTTGTTAAATGTAAACTGTAACTTGAGAAAATATGGCTTCTGAAGCGGTTTTGAATTGCCATCCTCTGCTCTTTCTTAGTCGCCTCACAACAAATGAAGCTTTCAATTGTTTTACTTTTTAATAAAATAATACTAATAATATTAATAATGTAATAATAATAACACAATTCAAGAATTGTTATTGTCAATGGCAACACTGAGCACTTCTATTATCATATTTTGCTATCGAAGTAATCCAGAACCTGTGGAATGATCTGTTAGGCGGTTACTTGAGGAGGAGCGTAGCTTAAAAACTTGAAGTAACCTGTCTCTGATATCCTTTCGAGAGATTAAACTGACGTTAAAGTTGAGTTTAACTTTTAGTAGCAGTATATGCAGACGTGTCGTCAGAGGCTACTGAGCCTGAACGTAAGGAAGATAACGATAAACCACTTCAGACGTCACAGTATTCCCAAACTATTCCACATGTAGGCCTACTTTAATACGTAGATAAAGCATGGCATTTGTAATAGTAATAATAAAGATTTAACGTGCGTTTCCTAATACAAGGATGATGTCAGGGACGTCATACTAAAAACAACAATTCGCTAATCGAAGGATTTCACCCTTTAACTAAGGTGAAAGCAGAGAGTAGGAATACATACATTGGACCTGCCACTTAGCATAATACTATAAGTGTGAGAGAGAGAGAGAGGGAGAGAGAGAGAAAGAGAGAGAGAGAGAGAGAGAGCGAGAGAGTGAAATATGCAGAAGTCCTTGAGCGGCTGCATCAGCAGAGCAGTCGCCCGCTCTAGACGGGTTGGGATGGGTTATGTTGCATGCAGTGCATTGGATAATATCAGCGAAGAGTAATTACGCGTTCTCTCACTAGAGGCAGCACAAGTGTCGTTCCTTTCTCTTATTCCACAGAGCAGTGACGTTGTAATATACTGCAGCAACAGCAATGGTAAGTTACTTCATTATGTAACACTCAGAATAAATAAACATTAAAATCTAAACAGATATCGCATATATTATATGGCAAAGTAATATCTGTTTTAGAGTCACAGTGTACTGATTGTTAAATACGAACTGGTAAACTTTCGAAACAAAGATCTACTCATTCTAAGAAATTTGCTTTTCCACTATAATTTAATGTCACTTTCGAAATTCGATCAAAGAATCTGTGACAGTAGAATGCAAGATTTGAACTCGATGTCTGGCTTGAGTTCGATCGAGACGACCCGGGTCTCTTGCAGACTACTTCCACCGATTGCTCAAGATTTAATAGCCCCCTTCCCCAGTAAAATTTCTCAGATATGCCCTTGGATGTCGAGTTAAATTGATGGTAACTTTTCTCTCTCTCTCTCTCTCTCTCTCTCTGTTTCTCTGTCTGTCTTTCTTTCTCTCTCTCTCTTTCTTTTCTCTCTCCCTAACTCTCTCTTTCTCTCTCTCGTCTTTCTCGTCTCTCGACTCTCTCTCTCTCTCTCTTTCTTTCTCTCTTTCTCTCCTTCTCTCTCTCTCTCTTTCTCTCTCTCTCTCTCTCTCTCTTTCCTCTCTCTCATAAATCCAAGACAAAATCATTTTATTCGTAGTCCAATATCCAACTGCAATCCATCAACAAGTTAATGTTTTATTCAAAATACGACTTTAGAGGTGATTTGACGTTGCTTTCCTCCTTTCTTGCTTAGTAGCATCTTATGACATGTGCAGTTTACGGTTGGTTTATTCTTTAACATCACGGACACAACACGAGAAATTCGAGCATCTATTTACTGCTAGTTGGTTACCAATCTCTTTTTCACTTTAGAATTTTATGCAGTTCAGCTGTTCTGGGATTACACACTAATCCGTGGCTCGTAAACATCGTTCTATAAGTGGAGCTGACGCTAATAAGTTCATGATGCTGTCCTAATACTAGTCCAGATAGATTCTTTAGAATTTAAGGGATATAATAGAGCAATAAGCATACAGTTCATATTGTGTCCGGGACACTGAAGAATAGACCAATGGTTAATTTCATAGATCGTAAGAGGCGCCAAAGCAAAAACTGAGGAAGGGTAGCGGAAAACCACATCGGAAGCCATTTTCTCAATCTCAAGCCTACTATAAGGCATAGTATTTTGTGAACGGATTAACTTGTTGATCTATGGAGTGCTCTTGAAGGAGAGAGAAGCAAAATATAGAGTACTTTATATATGTTTCATAGTCCTGTCAACTGGCAGAATACTATATATACATGTTTATAGAGAGAAGCTTAGAATGTAATCTAATGGAAATATGCAGCGCTATAGTCGCATGAGGAAGCAACTAGGGTTGGACTATAGAGTGGTTAGTTAAGCTTAAAATAACTTGTGATTGTAACGTAGTATGCATAAAAGAATGGTATGGATTCTTTAATCTTCTGCTAGTCAATTATCGATACATATTATTTTTCAAAGGCCTACGCATATTAGCACAACTGTTGGATGAGAAGTAATTCAGCTCTACAAATGGCCTATAACTACATGTATGAAGATACGATGTAGATTCATGAATTTATTCACAAGCAAAATGTCACTTTAGTCATCAACATAAATAATTGATATGATTCGTTAATATGATTAGAAAATTGTGCCTAGTCATAACCCAATATTCTTATTTAAATTTTGCGAAACTAACCAGAAGCGCGAAATCAAAACACGCGTTCTTTAAGTGCTTTCTCTTGTAAACCTTCTACATTTTAAAACTAGCATTTCTTTCTGATGTAAGCCTACGTTTCATTCTGACGTTTCATTCTAACATAGATAAGTAAACTCCTTATAGAACTGATAGATAGGAAGAACTTTTCATATGCTTGCTCCCCAGTCGTCGATGTTCCTTCGGGCTGCGACAAGAAAGCAGTACAACATGTCCATTATATGTACTTATGCATGGTAAACATGTTTAGTTAGAACGATGTGCGCATTTACTCGAGTTGTTTTCGGGTTACTGAAGAATAGACCAACTGCGGATTGCACGTGTCGTTAAAGGCTACAAGGCACCAAGATCCAAACCAATGCCAGAAAGAGCATTCGGTTGGTTAACGCCTAAGCTGTAGAAATAACTGCACAATTTTTTTAAATGAGTGGAAAAGTTTTGGTCTATTTGTATCCCGACCCTAGATAAACTGGGATTCAAAGGAAGATGATGATGATGTATATTACGTATACAGACCTATAATGGGCTTAATCGATAGCATGCTAGTTTAGATACCCAGTTAGGGATCAGTAGGTGAAGGTTCAAATCTAGAGCTCGCCACGCCTGTGGTATACTTTCGAATCAAGATACAAAACTAGTGTTAAACTATAGGCTTTAATATGTTTTGCTTTATAATGCCAACTTAATTACCGCATCATATTTTGTGACCCACAATTATTCACCGTGTGGACTATTCCCTCGAGGGTTAAGAATCACGGCACTGCATCAACGATGTAATTCCTAAATTGAATCATAATACCTGACATTACGCTACTTCCGGCTTCATAAGGTCCTCGTTGTATTATTATCTATAAAAACGTTTTTGCTTTGCCAAAATATTTCTTTGCGACAGTCTTAATATACAGTATACAAAATAACGTTGAAAGTAATATTATCTTAGGCATAGTTATTCATGTACGATTGTGCAATGTGCATGATCTAATTTACAGCATAGTGGTTAAGATGATCTTCTCGAGATTGGGCTATAAATAGAATGACCTTTATACGAATTCTAACCCTGGAGTCCTGCTCATTCTAATTTCATTTCCGCTACATCTCGCTTTAAAGATTTAATGGACCGATTTTTGTTGAGCAACTGGATCTTTTGATCAACAATTCAAATTTCATATCAGCCAAAGATTAGAATGTCAAGTAGCGCCTCTCGAATCATTAATAAAAAATACAATTCTCATTAGGATTACGAGAGAAATGTTTACGCTTTTCTTGAAATGGGCTAGATATATCAAACTCTAGAGCTATCAGACTCTAGAGCTATCAAACTCAAAGGATATCAAACTATAGAGATATCAAACTCTAGAGCTATCAAAATCTAGAGATATCAAACTCTAAATCTGTCAAACTGGAGCTTAATTTGCATAGCCTGTTTACAGTAGGAATATTAAAAATATTTTAAATTTAAAAAGTGCATCGCCGGTATTATTAAAAGAATAAATATTCTCTTTGAGCGTGACATATCACAGGATTGGCTTCTCGAACTTCCCAAAAAATGCTTCGATGTTCTCTCTGCATCATTACCGCTGACATTTTCTATTTTTCTCTAGTGGGTACAACGTACTGTAGCACGCAATGAATGTCAGAAATCATTTCAACTATTCTAAGTCGTGATTTGTTTCTTTACTGATTTCGTATCACAGCGTGCACCTGCAGAATGTCATGCTAGCATGTTATCTACATGCGAAGTATAGCTTAAGAGATTCTCGTGTGCATGCAGCCATGTAATGTTAAAACCGGAAGAACGCATTTGTACTGTCATTCTTTCAAGCATTTCAGCCAAACGGTTGATCATTGAATTCGTATCGATCGAAAGAGTCGTTCGAAAGTCATCGATCGAATTGTTAACTGTGTCTTCCTCTATGCACCTGAACATAGAATTGTGGAGAAATTTCCATTTAGTACGCGCATCTTATAAATAGGCTTACTTAATGCCATCGTATTCAAAAGTTGTGTTCGACACTGTTTGGCAAGCCCAAGATATAAACTTCTGATCACAGTCTGCTGTAATTCTCATTAATGACCGCTCAATTCCCAAAATCTAAACAAGTTATTTACACAACATTGACTATATCGTGCTTTTCACAGTATGTGCTTCAATCCGCTCTGAAAAGCAAGAGCGGTTTTCGATTGATCGAGAGTTAGTTCAATCCTCCACAGCTGAAAGAGAGGCTGAAAGCAGTCAATATGAAGTCGAAAACAAAATCACTAAAAATGTAATATAGAAAGAAGAGAGTTATCTAAAATGATTTTGCTTCTTCTTCAGATGTTGTGACTAATGGCAGGTCCATGGCATATAACTCTTCCGACCAATTCTATCCTCAGACTTCTTTTTCATTTCAATATTAAATATTGTAATATTAAATATTATTCAATATTAAATATTGTTATTTGTTACAAAAATCATCCTATCGAAATCATATGTGTTGATCTGCCTCTAACTCCTTTCCATTGCATTCTTCCTTCCATTACACCCAAAACCAAGTCACCCCCTTATGATGCCCTATCCAGCTTGTCTTTCTATTTCTTATCACATTTATAAAATGTCTGTCTGTACCGACTATCTCATGGAGTTCTTCATTTGTAAATTTGCGAGTTCAACTAATCTTTCTACATTTCTCTGTAACCACATTTCTAATGCCACTAGTTTTCTGATTACTCTTTCCTTAATGTCCACGTTACACAACCTTATGTCGCCCACTCAAATGTTTTCACAATCTCTTTTTTGTGTTTTTCCAATACCTTTTATTCTTATTTACTTTTCTCTTTCCGAAGGGGGGGGGGGGCTTTTTGCCTGTAAAATTCTACGTTTTTTTGTGCCAAATCTGCTAATTTGGAAAATAGCATATTAACTAGTAACTCGTCAATCTGTATACTGCAATGTTGTATATTATGCATACACGTATGTTTGATGAAAAGAAGCTCAAGCTTGTGGCCGTTCACCTGTTCTACATTTCTATAATTTTTGTTGATATTTTGTTGGGATGGTTACTGACAGATCTTGACATTTTCTATACACGCAGCTTGTTGATTTGATGTATCAGCTGATGCGAGTTTCTGATAGAAGAACATTCCACTCATCGCAGAGGCTATTTACAAATACATCATAAAAGCGAAAGAATAAAAAATTAATACAAAAATACATCATCATCATAGCGAACACATCATAACACATGTTATGACGTGTTTGCTATGTTAAGTTAACGCTATTATTATATTTGTTAACAATGTTAACCAATCTCGTAATATATTATAATGTAGAATTGTCGGTAATATCTAATCGTGTAATTCTTGTAAAATTTTCATGCATTTATTTCAAAGCATGCTGCATAATGTGAGGTCAGTGGTCGGCTGCACGGTACAATTTGTCATTTCAGTGCAATGGCTTACCGTGTTTTTAACCCATTCGTGGCCAAATTTTCTTTTGCAACTTTTTCGTCCTGTAGTCATGATAAATCCACTTATTAATGCTACCTTGACATTTATTTTTGATCAATTGAAAGAAAAAGTTTTGTTCCAATATTGGAACATGGCGCTTTGAATGCAGCAATTAAAACTCAATACAAATAGTACCAAATCCAAATAGATATCGTTATGTAGCAAGCTGTAAATTTTCCAAATTAAGTTTTATAAAAGTTTCTTACATAATATTGTCTCTTTAGTAAATAGGCAAATCTAATGCTATCTAGATGGTTTGAAATGAATTGTGAAATGTCTTGTAGCAGTCAACTGGATGCACGTTGACGTGACACACACCACAATCAAATGTGGTGTTCTTCTTACAGATTCGGCAACGGTTCTGCGTAAACGTATCACCTTGCTCTCTAATATAATTTTAATAAAATATTCCACTTAAATATCCGCGAGTTAACTTAGTTTAAATAAATATGCCAATAAGTTTAGCTTAGTATAAGCATGTATGCCTATGTCTATGAATGTCTTGGTACGTATGTACAAATGTAGTTAGTCTAGGACATCATACAACCCGAAATCCATTAGAACAAATATTGTAAAATTTATACTAACCTCTTTAATAGAAGCTATACACTATCAAACTAGATTTGACAATGGTCATTCTTGTTGTGTTGTAGCGTCACTTAAATCTGCCGATTAAAATTGTAAATCAGGTTTTAGTGAACTTTTTATCCTCTCTGTTATTGTTAATATGCAGCTTTGTATATTGTGTAAAGCTAACATTGTGCAAGTGTCCTTCATATAAACAAATAGAATTATGTGTGCAATGGTAAATGCGCGGATTATGTTTAATTAATTATCTATTTTTGGTAGATTCATGTATAAAGAGGTATATAGATAAACCTATATGTACATATACCAATCAATAAGTGTCTCTGACATTGTCATATAATGGCGAGGAACCGGACGTCAAGATTTTACTGATTGGATGATAGAAATGGTACATATAAACAGTCATTAAATCATATAAACAGTCATTAAATCATATAAACAGTCATTAAATCATATAAACAGTCATTAAATCATATAAACAGTCATTAAATCATATAAACAGTCATTAAATCTTTCAAAATTTATTTTGTTTCAAGCTTCAATTGTCGTCGCAAATCTGAAATGCAATTATTTCAAATGATACTAATATCAGCGTGTTTGCAAAATTAACGAAGGCACTCAAAGTTCGTCACGATGTAGTAACTATATACATGTGTGTATATATATATACAGTATATATATACTGTATATATATATATATATATATACATATAGTATATAAGATGGCATATTGGATTGCAGAGCCAAGCCGATTTTGAATTTAATAGCTCTTTAGGACTATTTTCTATTTGTAGATGAAAATTTCATCGTTAAATCCAATTTAATCACATACGATACGAAATAAAGAATGGAAAGTAGATAATTAGGTAAGTATGATAACAGATGAGGATGTGTTATTGAGAGAATAACAAAAGAACGAATGCAATGTACGTGATATGGGGTAAACAATGAGTGTTCTATCATTTAAGAAAGCATTCGTTCAATAACATGAAGAACAGCAACAACAACAACAATACGATTAGAGTGCTACTATTGTCTATGACAACAATGAGCACTGTGATACCAAATCAAAGCCGATGAGCAGAGTGGGGGTCCATTAACGGTGCGAGCCAAAATCCGGGTGGTCAGTCCAAGGAAGGGTATTAGAGGAATGGAGGTTTACGTGTTGGTCACAGTTCGTGGACGTTTTCGTGGACAAAGAGAGAGCGGATGATAAAGTTAATCGGAATTGTATGCCATGGACCTGCCATTAAGCAGTATTATGAGATAAGTAGAAAAATCGCATTTATGGTCTGTTGAATTATGGACTTTGTGCTGCAGTGGTTCTCTATACCAGGCTGCCAGATACACGAATAGTTGAAACTGCACGAATAGTTGAAACTGCATGAATAGTTGAAACTGCACGAATAGTTGAAACTGCATGAATAGTTGAAACTGCACGAATAGTTGAAACTGCGCGAATAGTTGAAACGGCACGAATAGTTAAAGATTATCGTTCAGCCGAGTAAGTGTACAATACATGTATAATATTGTGACTCTATTATTCGGCAAAATAATAGACTGGCTAAAACCTAGCGGTGTGTCAACATAGACACAATGGGTTCTAACCCTGCCCCCTGTGCTTCTCGTTTATAGATATGATCATTTAGAAGTCGGCACTCGCAAACCTTCAAGCGTTTTCAAGTGATGATTAAAGCAGGAAATGTCAAACTGCGGAATTCGAATAGAATTCAACTCATCAATGCATTATTCAACGCAGTAAAATTAACAAAGGAGTGTCCTAAAGTCCCGCCAACCATTTAAGTGAGATATACATGTAAGTGCTATGGAAAGATTGTCGAAAGAGTCCTTGGAAAATGATTACATTATTAGAAACACGGGCTATCTCAAGAGATACTATTGAGCTCATGTGTTGAGATTATGAAATGCAGAGTTGATTGGAAGAGTTTATGCCGTGACCAGCGTCAGCTCTTCATTATGTAACAAGCAGGTGGAGAGAGAAAGAGACAAATAGAAACTCTTGCTCATATTTTATAAATTTATATAGAATATTTATTTACGCAAGAATAACCTGAGCCAAATTAGTAAGATAATCTATCATATCTCACTTGGATTTAATTGTCCACCATGGATCTACCGCTCGGACTGGATGGGCCGGTGATGAGCCGGTTGATTTAGAGTCCGAGGAAGCTCTGAGTAGAGTCCGAATCCAGTCGAGCCTGCGTAATGAGGCGAGTGGACTGAGTGACTGAATGCCGCGAGCGATTATTTCCTATCCGACGCTGCATAGCACGAAATTATGCTCATTCATTTCTGATACACACTCAAACTGTATATACACGCGAGTGTGAAATTACAACACCGATATTTTGCGATTATTTTGCGAGTGTGAAATTGCAACACCAATATTCCCATCACCACAAAAGATGAAACAGAACAATAATTGTAAAGATATTGAGAAAATGAATTCCAGATAATGGAGCTAGAAATGAAAAACTAGTCCAATTATACAATTGAAGTAAGATTTTTGCAATTGGCAAACTTTACTTCTTTTTCGTTCGAGGAATAAAACTTAGGCTGCGTAATGAATAGCTGAAAACAAAGAGCACAAGGATGCGTCGCGTTGCCGCAATAGGACAAATTATTACTTAAAAGCGACTCTACGAGAGTCCCTATCCTGGAATAGATCCGTCTTTATATTGTATGTGCAGCTATGGCCGAAAGAACTAGGCCTATGTTGTTTTTAAGAGTTTTGTTTTGTTTTCAAGGATTCAAAGTCTCCCGTGTAAGGTCTGTCAATGACGATGCAAACTAGATTAGAACCCTGGACCTACTGATCCTTAATCGAGTAACTAACAGATACCAACTGGTCGGTGTTTCAAAAAGAGAAGAGACGACCGCCTTAGACATAAGTGTTATAAAAAGAATGAAGACATTTTAGGGCTGATATGGCAGAAGCCTTCTAAATAAAATCAAATAGATTAATCAAGTACGGTAATTCATAAAAATTGTATATTTAGCAAGAGACTTTGTGCTGTGCAAGTGTCAGTTGGCAAAGCACAGTACTTCTAGGTTACATGGTCGCTACAGCTATAGATTCTACCACAATCGTCGAATAAAGATGTATCAATGACTGTTCTGGAAGTTTCGACTGTCCACCATCTTTCAGTGAGAGAAGAATAATTTAATATACGATTAGTCAATTAGACTCGTATGTCCAAGCCGTCACTAACAGCTCCCATGAAGGGTGAAAAAGATAATCGACTGTTGTAGGGGGTGGGGGAATTAAGACCCTGGTCTCCTAGAATAAAACCATCCCTGAATTCCAAACTGTCCGCCATCCAGCCTAGGGTCGATCCCTCGATACTACTCGAGCACTTCATGCGCATATCAATAAAACGATCTAAATACACGTAAACCTACTCGACATTTCCAGCCATAAATCACGCACCGGCGCATGAGCTGAATCTGTAGACATTAGGATCGCTGGCTGTATGTAATGGCAGTTCTAAGCTGCGACAAAGAGAACCCCCCCCCCCCCCTCTCAACCCAATTCACCCTCCATCTTAGTCCTAAAATTGTCATATATACTTCAGCTTCACCAATTATATCTACATGTATATTATAATACCACGCATTATATTGAAATGATCTTTTTTCTATCGCTTTAAATACCACATGTTGAACCCGTTAAGTAATTTAATCAGTCCATTTTCCTTGTAACCAGTCCTTGTGTGTGAGAGATAAGTTTATTAGAACCAAAGTATAAAAACAAATATTAGAGAAATCACAGTATACAGATATATCATGCAAACATCATATCATTGAACATAAATGCATCAGACATTTAAATTTAATCAAGCGTTCAAGTCGAACTCAAATATCTTATTCATTGAATCCTGTAGCCACCAGAGAGGGCACAAGGTGCTCTATCTTGACCGCTAGAGGAAATAAGTCCGAGTAATGATATTAGCAGTTAAAACACTACATGTCTACAGATTGTAACCTGTGTAAATTGCGTGCGTAACCTTACATTAATGCAGCAGTGTTGCATTATTGCGCTAAACTCCTTTCAATGTTCCATGTTTGTATTAACTAAACTATACCTGTTGCTCAATCAATATACCTGTAGTTCAATCAGAGTTTTAATTTCCGGGATTAATGCTAAACTGTCTAGACAATTAAAGCAAATGTTAAACTGAGGTACAATAATTTTAAAATGAGAACATAATCCCTTAGGGCTTAATATATATGATGCTAAAACTCAGTTATAATCTACAGCAAAGGTCTCGTTATTTTACTCTCTGTCTGTCTCTTTTCTCTTTTTCTTTCTCTCTCTCCCTCTCTCTCTCTCTCTCTCTATCTCTCGCTCTCTCCCCCCCTCTCTCTGTCTTTCTCGCTCTCTCTTGGATTTATTTCATATGATAATAGGCGAATGATATATTTTCTTTTCTGGCATTTTACAAAATAATGCGTAATATATTTATCTAAATCTTACGCTGCAAGTTTCGCTCAAAACGTGTCCGAGCCATTGATGTCGCAACAGAGGAATATATTCTGAAGCGAAGGATCAGTTAATCTCACCATGCTTACCGGTGTGCCTGTCACATGCCAGGTTGCGTGCAGCAGTTGATGATTCAGTGTTTTACGGAAACAAGAACTACAATAGAGAACCACGATATCTTGTTTCCTAGAAATATTTATGCCAAAGGCAAAGTTCATATTTCGTAATTTTTATCAGGATATTATTAAAAGAATCTCCTCTTCTCCTTTTAGAACCACTGATTTGTTGAGCTAGTAAATAATTCAATTGTTCATTAACTAAATGAATTGCAGGTTATTTTGTCTAAATCGCTAATGAAGTTTACAATGAATTATTACCCACCTTGAAAGACAACGTTATTGATCAAAATCTTATTGAAAATATTCAGAATTGTACCATACTCTTGACAAAGCTGTACATGCCTGATCTAAACAGGCCTGCTGTATAATACACTTTATCGTGGAACCCAAAGGCAATGCTGCATAACTTGTTCCTGGTGCTTGAAGTTGATATACCATACATGTGCTTGTGTACAAAAAACTGTGTACAACCCCGTAAAGCGAGTTACGTGCAACAGTGGCTTACATTTTACGACAGCCTCGTAAAACAAATGGCGAACTGTAGAAGAAGATTGGTCAAGCATGTGTAAACCTTGTGTACAAGTACACTATATACACTGTGTGGAGCATGTCTATATTGTATACACTGTGTAGAGCGTGTGTGCACCATATATACTGTATAGAGCGTATGTACAGTGTATACACTGTGTAGATCGTGTGTACATTATATACACTATGTACATGTAGAGTGTGTACATTATATACACTATGTACATGTAGAGTGTGTGTACATTGTGTACACCTTGTAGATCATGTGTACACTGTTTAGATCGTGTGTACACTGTGTAGATTGTGTGTACATTATATACACTATGTAGAGTGTGTGCACATTGTGTACACTGTGTAGAGTGTGTGTACATTGTATACACTGTGTAGATCATGTGTACACTGTATACACTGTGTAAAGCGTGTGTACACTGTATACACTGTGTAGAGCGCGTGTACACTGTGTAGAGCGCGTGTACACCGTGTAGAGCGTGTGTACACTGTGTAAGCATGTGTATACACAGTGTAGTGTGTGTACACTGCGTGAAGGTGGTACGCTTATCGATGAGTTAACGCTTTAGAAAGATTTGAGTGGAGAGTAAATCGATCTCTGAACCGAGCTCACACAGAGTGCATTTGCTGTAAATGTAATTTACTTTCAAATATTTAACGCGTAGTCAGCGACTGCTGCAGTCTATAAACATCAGGCCCATTGATTCTTTACATGATAGTCAGTGTTCAGCAGTGACAGGCTATGGTAGAGAGAAGTAAGATGTAGAGAATACATTTAGATTGTTTCTGTTTAAAGAAGTCTCTATATAGCAAAATATAGGAACTAATTAATTATAGGAACTCATTGAATTCAAGATATTCTGTAGTTTATTCATAAGTTGGTTAAGCATCACTTTGTGGTTAAAATGAATCATCTAAACTTATATGTATTTAATGGTTTCGAAGATCTAAATAATCTGTTTAGGTTTATTGAATATAAATGCATTTGTACAGTTTAATAGATGTATTTTTGCTCATCAAGAGAGAATACACATGTGTAGGCAACCTTGATGAACAATTTTTTGCGTTATTCCGAAATATGACCACATAGAGAGAAGGGCATTGGGTTTTCCGGAAAATGTAGAAATTCGCCATTTAAAAAGTCGGGACTTTTCTAATTTGAAAATGTAAGCAAAGAACGTAACTTGATCGAAAAGGTAATTTGTGTCTAGGAGAAAATATCTCCGGAGAGGATTACAGTAACAGTTCAGCGTCTGCAGGAAGCATTGCAGGAACCATAGAAGCGTAGGAATTACTGCCGTGGACCAATGAAGTGACTGAGCAGTATGTGATAGCTACTTATTCTCTTCGTTCTGAAGAGAATAAGCTTAATAGAATATCTGCTTACTTTTCTCTAGTAGGCCCTACTAAAATTTTCCATGAAATAGGAGGAAGAAAGAGAGAGAGAAACAGACAGACTGAGCGAGAGAGAGAGAGATGGAGAGAGAGGAAAAAGAATGAAAGAAGAAGGAGAAAGTGAATGATAGAGAGACAGAGAGAGAGAGGAAAGAAATAAAGAATTAAAGAAAGAGAAAGAGAATGCAAAATGGATATATATATATATATATCATAATTGCTAACGAAATCATGAAAAGAACTCATTTCTAACATTGGTTAGAATTTCTACAAATTCGTCACGTTGATAGTCCAGATCGATATTCTGTACTAATAGGTCTAGGGGCTTCAGTCGTCGCTAAGAGGTGCTTTGTTTCAAATCACTTCCTATGCTATGTTCCTGACGGTTGGAGCTACGTATCGTGGTATTTAATTGAAAGAATGCACGAGTTTTCATCCATATTGATTAAAGTTGGATAGATAACTAATTATCTTTTAGGTTGTCCAAGACAATCAATATAGAGGTTGGATCGAGGCTTTCTGTGGTCTTCATGCAAACGGTTGATCGATCGAGACACTATTAATTATATAAATGTATATAAAATTATAACCATTACATAAAATTTCGCACATCTGTCAACTTTAGATCATGATAATAGACCGTAATAAAATATAATAATAATAATTAATAATAATAATAATAATAATCTTTAATAATAATTATATAATAATATATAAGTAAGGTTGAGTAATTTTACGAAAATTAAGATGTATTAAGTTATTAAACGGGTTAACACACACGTAAAACATGTGTGTTTATCCCGTTTCGTCAACATCCGAAGGAAGCTGAGGATATTTATGCGCTTTATCCATCCAATCCTGCATCCTTGTTCATGTCATTGCGCCCAGAGCCGAGAACAGATTGATGCACTGTTCCACACTGTTTGCAAATGACTCCCTGAAGACTATGTGGTAGGATTAGAATGGCTTTGCTTACTCTAGGTCGCGGCATGGCTGGATTTATGACGCGTTTCCGTATTGGAATGTCTGCCTGTTGTTATATCAGGCGCTGCTGATTGGACGGCATGTTTATTCATGTATATGCCATGCTTTTACAGTTTTTACTGTAATTAATGGCACTACCTCTCTCTCTCTCTCTCTCTCTCTCTCTCTCTCTCTCTCTCTCTCCATTATTAACTAAAGTTACTAAAATATGATTCTGTAAAATAGAGAGAGAGAGAGAGAGAGAGTGAGAGTTTTGCATTCTATTCACTTTTTAAACTTGAAACCTCTTATTAGCTTCGACAATTTGCTTATGTACACAGTATTAATTTTGTAATTGCATTTAGACAAAGATGGCATAAGTTGGTGAAAGATTACTGCAGCAATTAGAAATCATGAGTTTCATTCAATACAGGTTTGTATCTATCTCTCTGTGCACGGCCTAATGGCAGGTCCATGGTATGTAACGCCTCCACTCTGCTGTGTCGTTTATTTTCCTCTTTATTAAGTCCACGTAAGAGTGGGACTTTAATTCATCTAACATTCCTAAACTACGACAGCCTCGGCTTCTGTCTCTCTTTCCTTTCTGCCTACCATGACCTCGTTAGTAAATGATCTCCCCTTAGATTGTATCTTATTCCGCTCTTCATATTATAGGTTTTTATACACTGCTTAAATCAATAAACTGCTAATGTTGTAACAGTCAACTGAGCAAACCACCCCTTAAATCATACTTTCTCCATTTAAAAGCTACTTTAAGAATTGAAAAGTTCTTAACATTTCTGGTGGGATCAATTTTAAGAGTAAACTTTAAGTAGGAATATGTACCTTGGACCTACGGATTGGCAGACCACTAAGACGGAGGAAAGTAATAAATAATTTACAAATTTCATTTAAATTGATGTAATGCCAGAATATTAGTTTTAACATTGTCATTAGTATTGAAAATGAGTAATTGAATATATATGAGCGCCTTTTTCCACTGTCGAATAACTAACAGAGCTTCATCCATGTGATGTTATTGCACTTATTTTGAATTGCTTATTTCACTAATTACAATTTATTATTTATTAATATTCAATGATTCAGTAGAATTACTATTTATTAATTTATTATACACTATTTTATTTATTACTATTTTAAACAAAGAGTTATTTGGAAACTTTGACATCAGTTTGCAACTATCGTTTTAGGATTTCAGGACGATAATGTGGAAGGTTGCTGATCAGTAATTTAAACCTTGCAAAACATCGTGTTTGATAATCAGTTTAATTATGTTGTCTTTCTGCTTATTGCGATAAAACTTTAAACTAGATGCAATTGTTAATGAATACAAAATATGGCGTGTAATAGCAAAAGTTAGCAATAGGTGTTTATATAATACATAATTTTACTTAATAATAATGAAATACTTTTCATTGTTCTCTTCAGTATTACTAATTTATATTGTTAAATATTTCATTGACAATTTCAGCTGCACTCAATTACTTAGTTTTGTATTGTAGTTGAGTAGACATATTACTGACTACTGACAGCCTGACTAACTACAGATTATATGACAGACTGTCTGACTGATTGACAGACGAACTGATTGATCAACTGACTGACTGATCGATTGATTGATTAATTGACTGACTGATTGGCTAACTGACTGATTGATTGATTGACTGACTGACTGAGTGATTAATTTATTGACTGAGTGAGTGATTGATTGATTATTTTATTAATTGTTTGTTTCATTGATTGACTGATTTATCGTATAAAGCATGGTGCTGAGGTCGGCAGATAATCGATTCAGATTAGCTGTATCAGACTGATTGACAGACTAATTGATTGTTTAATTGATCTATTGTATACAGCATGGTGCAGAGGTCGGCAGATAATCGATACAGCTGCGCCAGGACTCAGAACTCCCAGGATAACGACCACCGCAGAGGAGGAACATCCGATGTGGCTAGACAGGAGTCCATTCAAACTCCTCTCTCCATGAAAACTGAGCAGTACTATCTGAAGGGATACAGGTGTACTTAGAATACAGCAAAATATCATCACTTGTCGCATTGCTTGTTATTGATAAGCATTGGGCTGGTTTCTGTATTTTTGAATTTTAGAAATTTTAATCATCGGCATGAATTTGTCTCAAAGGTCCTCGATGTTGTCATGGAACAGTAGCACTCTAATTGTTGTTATGTTACTATGTAATAATGTACAGCGTGTTACTTATCTATCTTTCGTTTAAACAATTTGTTATTATTTAAATTCATAATCAATAGCAATAGTAAAATTTTAATTTATAATACTCATAATTAAATCTAATGTAACATATTCATTTTTCGTGTAGAAAACTCTTAGACTGCGTAACTAGTAATTCGACGTTACATTACAGTAGCTGCTTAGAAATATTTTGACTATTTAACAGATAATGTCATTTATTGCTACTTTAGAAATTTGGGAAAGTCTGGTCTAAGAGTATCCAATCTCGGATTAGGTTTGTTTCTATTAAGCTCAAAATTGCATAATATTGATTTTTAACGGAACCTCTGCTTTGTTTCCTTCATTCTTTAAGATCCTGATGTGCCTTGTTTGCCTATAAATTCATACAATGTATAATAGAGATTTAATTTTATTGTGTATTTTACAATGTCATAAAATTTGACGTGAAAATTTATTTTTAACGGCATATGGGAATTTTGAAACATTGTTGCGTTTCAAGGAATATATAAATGTATTTTGAAAAATGGATATACTGACTAATAAAAGTGAAAGCACTGAATTTCTGCATAATTCTATTTTAATTTAAACGTTGCAAGCAAACACATGTTGTCAACCTTATTAATCAAGCTATTTAATATTTAAGAAATAAATCTGAAATGAACACAAACGTTTAGGAAATCTTAATTAAATCCCTGAGGAATCTTAGACGAAATATGAATTTAGTTTTATCAGGCATATTTGTAAACATATACGTCTACTTCGTCCATCATGATATAACATAAGAGATATTTATCTACATTCTATATATTGATTGTACTTTCATTAATTCTTTGCTCATTCTTATGTTTCTATATGTTGCACTGATCATCAGGTACATGGGTTACATTCGGTTCACAGGTGTCAGATGATGTAAGTGAACAGATTCGCTCTAAATCTCCTTTTTACAATTCATTTTATTTAATTACCACAAAATCTTTGTGTAATCTGTTAGAAATAGGCATATTTTTAAAATTATATTAATGTTAGTTTTGTTTAAAAACTACATCATACACGTGCATAGTAAATAGAAATACAGACATTCTAGTTAATAATTAGTATACATACATGTAGTTATAAATAATTATCAAACGTTTGGTTTTGAATAAATTAAAATACTGACAAAGTAGATTAATGAAAGCTTTTGAAACTAATGCTTTTAGGACTCGTAGTTTATAAATGGGTCTATTTTAGCGACGTTGTCGCAGTAGCAAATAATTTAAGGATTATGATGATAGTGATATTTAGCAGAACTATATATTTACTTAGTTATTAAATTTAAATCTAAACTTTACAAAGTCTATAAGCAGTCAAATACATCTGAAAATAAACTTAAATTTATTGCTTATAGGAATAAATTAAACTCACTCTTAACAATTGCGCAAAGGAAATTTTATTCTGATCAATTGCTTAAATATAAAAATGACCCTAGAAAAACATGGCAGTGCATTAATAGCATTTTAAAACCAAATAAGTCTAAATCTATTCAGGAATGTTTTAATTTAAATAGTGAAATGGTAGCTGATAAAAAAGTTATATATGAGAGTTTTAATGACTATTTTATTGGATTAGGAAAATCCCTAGCTGATAAAATCCCTAAATCAAAAAAGTCTTTTTATGATTTCATTTCAGACAAAAGTAAAATCTCCAACACATGCGCTCTCTATCTAACCGATCAATATGAAATCATTAACATAGTCCAATCTATAAAAAAATACCTTGAGTGCAGGTTTCGATGAGGTATCGTCCATTCTTCTAAAAAATATAATTTATTACTTAGCCAAACCTTTGGCAATTGTACTAAATCTATGTATTATGAACGCTACATTTCCGAGTAAAATGAAAATTACCAAAGTATGTCAGATTCATAAGTCAGGTCCTAGTAACGAAATTTTAAATTATAGACCATTAAGTCTTTTAGCTTGCTTCTCTAAAATATTTGAGAAAATTATTGACATTAGAATGCTCTCTTTTATTGACCATCACAAAATCATTACTTCAGCCCAATATGGATTTAAGAAAAAGCACTCTACATATATGGCCCTATTAAACATGCATAATAGGTTGTCTAAAGCTATTGACAATAAATAATTTTGTTTGGGTATTTTCATAGATCTCTCAAAAGCTTTTGACACTTTAAACCATGAAATATTACTTAAAAAACTAGAAATGTATGGTTTTTAGGGGAGTATTTAGTACACTTTTAAAAAGTTACTTAACCAATAGACAGCAATATGTGGTATATAATAATTCAGAATCAAATTATAGAACTATTCAATGTAGTGTCCCACAAGGTTCAATATTGGGACCTTTGTTGTTTCTGATTTATGTCAATGACATATCCGAGTTTAGTAAAATTCTTACCTTCATATTATTTGCAGATGATACATATATTATCTGCACAAACCCTGATATTTTGAAACTAATGAATTCAATTAATACTGAACTCCTAACACTTTCTGACTGGTTTAAAGTGAATAGATTATCCCTAAATATACAAAAAGCTAATTACGTGCTATTTGGGTATAAATACAAATATAACAAGAATTCTGAAAATTTTCATATATACATAGATGATGTCAACATTTCTAGAATAGATAAGACTAAATTTTTGCTTGTGATTCTTGATGAAAAATTATCATGGCAATGTCATATTTCTTATACTGCACAAAAATTAGCCAAATCCATTGGATTACTCCATCGGGTTAAAACTAAGTTACCTAAACATTGTTTGTTAAATTTATAATACAGTCTAATATATCCGCATCTAATTTATTGTAATATTGTTTGGGGGAACGCTTCTAAAACCTTGCTCAACGAATTGATAGTACTCCAAAAACGAGCAATTAGAATTATTCAACATGCAGAATTTCGTAGTCATACGAACAATATATTTAAAGAACTTAAAATTTTAAAGTTAAGTGATATTCATAAACATTGCTGTTGCGTATTTCTGTATAAACTTTTTCATAATAATATGCCTTTATGTTACAACTATTCTTTGCTATTAAATAATGTTGCAAATTCTGTTTGTAAATTTCGACAAGTTTCGGAATTTACTATACCATCGTTCAGAACCTTCTGTCGCGAAAAGTAAATCGCTGTACCTAGATAATGGCTATCCCTTCCACCTAATTTACGATCATCTCGTTCCGTTAACTGTTTCAATATTTTTTAATCTTCGTCAGTACTTATTAAATAGTTATTAATGATACTGATCTTAAATGTATAATTATGCATACCTATTATCATTAATTTTCTTTATTTTGAATTACTTTATTTCAATTCCTTAATTTCTACTTTATAGTTTTGTTTTAAGTTCACCATGGTTCACATTTAAATTGTGTTCACTTATTGCATTTACTTGATTATTTGCATTGCTTGTGAACTGTACAGGGTTGAATGACCCTTTTTGGTGATATAAATAAATAAATAAATATTTAATTTATTTATTGTGAATTCTTTGATTGATCTTTTACAAGTTATGATAAAGGCTAAAGCCAAGTTTAACGTCAGTTTCCTGCTCGACAGCATATATGTGACTGGGCGAGCATTGGATTTGAACTCTGCACCTACTGAGCCGCTGCTGAACAACACGGATTGGCCTATACGTTACATTAAAGCATATTTTGGAATAGGTGGCTGAAGAAATGGTGACGCTGGCATATGAAAGTGGAGTAAATATTTTTGACACTGCTGAAGTTTATGCAGGAGGGAAGTAAGTAAAAGCAATAACTGTGAAAATTGAACAGGATTTTAAGTATTAATAGGATTTTGAGGATAAATAAAATTTTGAGGATAAGGCCTAGTAGGATTCTGAGGATTAATTGATTTTGAGGATTATTAGGATTTTGAGGATTAATAGGATTTTGAAGATTAATAGGATTTTGAGGATTAATAAGATTTTGAAGATTAATAGGATTTTGAGGATTAATAGGATTTTGAGGATTAATAGGATTTCAAACCGTATGTGATCAGCTATTCACACTAAGGCTTCAAACAATGATGAATTCCAAGATCATTTCTTCTATTGTCTACCCAACAATTAAATTTTGATAAAAAGATTTAAAAGTTTTCAGTTTCCTCTTTAGTAGCAAGCATTTCCAAATAAGTCTTATTTCTTACAAGGTCAAACTACATTGTGAATTTTTATTAATTCACTGATTTAACCTTTTCAAATTTTAGCAATATTATAATTATTTTAATCTGTGGTCATAAGATAAACTTCTGCTTATGGTAAAAGTTGTAGTTATATTATAAAATCGGATTCATATGCGACTTTGAATTTATTTCTAAATTCATTCAAGCCATGTAGATCTTATTGTAGCATTTAATTGAAAATATCTAATATAATATTTATTGTTGAAATTTAATCAAAAATGACTGCATTTTATTTAAAACATTTAGTCCAAAAGCTATGACAAATGATAATGGAATGTTTTATAATTATGAAATAAATAATTACGTAATTGGTAATTAAATTCGCAATTTCATAATTAACACAAATCTGCTTCTCTATTTTAGAGCAGAGATAGTACTTGGAAATATACTGAAGAAAAAGGACTGGAGGTGAGTTTTAGCGTATGTCGTATTAGTTCCATTAGAGCTGATTGTTGAAACTAGTGGGGCCGGGATTCTTTTTTATGGAATTTTTGACTGGTAGGTTCTACCCTGCATACATATTCGTGTTCGTGAAGTGAAATATTTCTGCTGAGCATGTCCTGAGTTAAATACGTTAAAAGCTTCTGCTCTTGGGACCTAGAGATTTCATTCAAAAATGTTAACACTGGGTCTTCCAAGGTGTTCGCACATCAATGTACTGACCGGGCTCGACATAGCTTAACTAGCTTTATTGACGCGCAGGTGGTGATTTCTAGTTTGGAGGTGAGTGATTTATAGTAACGATATTTTTTCTGATGTCGTCCCGTGAAAATGAAATAATCGTTTAATCCGTACAGTGTAAATATGAAGTATGATGATATCAATTACAATAATAATAAATAAAAATAAGGGTTTATCGTCCGTTTCTCATACAAAGATGATGTCAGCGTCTCATCTAAAAATGACTCGACTTTGTCATCTGAAATTTAAATCGGAAACTCAATATGGGGCATGATGGAAACTCGAATAGCGAATAGAGTAAATTAATTAATCACTTGGAATTTCTACAGTAAGTTTTATTATAGGCCTAATTGTAATTTTTAATTAAGTTAATATATTGTTAAAATTAATATTTTATTATTAAAATTCATAATTGAAACTATACTCCATAGTTATAGTTTTAATTAATTACTTATAAAATAAAAATTGTAAAAGTTATTCAAATCTTTCAATTTATAAGAAATATCAGAACTTCATATGCTCTTTTTTTGCAGGCGTTCAAGTTACATCGTAACGACGAAGTTATTTTGGGGCGGAAAGTAAGAATCCCTTAAATATTTATTTTCATTTTAGCCTCAATTATGCAGTGCACATGATATATATATATATATATATATATATATATATATATATATATATATATATATATATATACATGTATTAGAAAGCCATTTCTCATTCCTATACAGTATATACCTTGTAGGTGAAAGGTTACATTTCGGTTATGGTATAGGTCATATGTAATATCTAGCATAATGCACATGTGGATCTAAAAGGCAACACAGAACGTCTAGGATAAATGCCTATCAAATGAAGACTTTCTGACGGGCTTAAGTCAGAAGATGTAAATATGGCATTGATGTGCACACCAGCCTGCATTTGTACGCTCTATAGTCATTGCTATGCTAATTTTTAATGCTATAACTATTTTCTATCCTCCTGATAATTCTTACAAATTTCTAAATAAAAAAATGAGCAAAACGAGCATGAGCTTTTTCACTCAAGCATTTAGGCCTACAGGCTTAATGATATACATGTATAAACGAATAATCACGATGATGATGATGATGTGATGCAAGGTCATCGTCATCGTGTATTACGAAGATGTAATCATACGTAAGACTTTTATTCTATGACCGTTGATACTATTTAGAATATAACGGCACACACTGGGTCAGGAAGCACAGATACTTGTTTAATGCCCATTTCCTCTTTCCTCTCCATGGTTATTAGTAATCGTTGCCTTTTGATGGCGCATCAATTGCAGCCAGCGCGGATTTAAGAATAACTTTCCATCACCCTGGGATTTTCCTTCCTAAGCTTTTACCAACACTCGGTCTTTCAAGGTGTTCACCCACAAAGTACTAACCAAAGTCGATGCAGCTTAACTTCGATAACTGACGCGCAACTAAACCAAGTACGCTAATCCCGCCGTCAATATTTCCCTGTAAATATAAGAAAAATAATAATATATTGCTTTTATTTATTAAACTGTCGTTTTAAATGAATTAAAAAAGAATTTACTTTAAAAAATTTCAGAGCAGAAACGGAGAAGGGCTTGTCGAGGAAACATGTTATTGAAGGTTAGTATACAAGTAATCTACTTTAATGTGTCTGCGAGCACGATTAGCAGCTCTCTACATTGGCCTCAATGTATAGGACAAAATGTAAGATGATTTCTATAAACGGTTGCATTTTAGAGAAGCTTTCTCATTTTCCACACTGATGCAGTGTTAATCAGAACAGCAGCTTAAATTATTGTAAATCTTTGTACATTTTAAGAACTAAAATTCAGACTTTTGTTTGCTATTTAGACTACAGATTGTAGACTAAATGGCAAACGTAGACATTTTCCGTATTGCTATAGTAAACCTAATTTTTGGTTAGGCTATATTTATTGAATGATTTAGACTGTACTTGACCATTTTTTCTCTGTACGAAGATTGTCTAACAGGAAGCAAATTAACGATTTCTGACAATCAGGTTATGTAAATTTGGCTGAACAGTTAGTGCAAACTGTTCCTGAGAAGCTATTGTAGTCTGGGCCTCTGTGACGATCCTCAATCATATTGACCTAAGAGATTGAAACTGACGCTAAATCAGTATTGCGCTGTGTTTCTTCTTTTATCTCAAATGCTATTACTAATGCATTAAAATAAAACTTTTGTCAACGTCTGGTGGTCGAACCAAAATATATCATTGGTATGATCTCTCTCTCTCTCTCTCTCTCTCTATCTGTTTCTATCACGGGTTCTGCATTGTGGAAGATGCAAATCACATATTTATACACAAAGCCTGCTTTTGCGCTCCACAGAGAGCACTCCATAGATCAACAAGGTAATTCTTCACAAAATACAATGCTTAACCATATTTTATGCAGCCTATTTTGCTTGGGAAAATATGAAAAATTTGCCAAGCAGCAATAATATTTATCGAAAAGACAGATATGCATAGCAATTACATATTTTATAGAAAATCTCCAATTCTAGTCTATTTCTCGTTTGACTCTACTTAATTGTCGCTTGTTTGTAGGCATCAAGGGAAGTCTGGAGAGATTGCAACTTGAATATGTTGATATTGTGTTCGCTAACAAGTTTGACACAAGAACTCCAATGGAGGGTAGGCATGACGTTTAATATAACGTTTAATATAAAGTAAATATATCTTCACTTGTCTACAGCTTAAAAGCAGCATATGGCATAATACACTGTAGCTTCAATTTCTTGTGCATTTCTTATCATACAAATTCTTTTTAAAATTAACTTTTAATAAATAAAAAATATTAATGATATTCACACTGTCATCTTACTGGTTCTATCTTTACACATTCACTATGGAATTCTGACGTACAATGTGATCTTGTTCAAACTAAGCTGGCCAGTTTTAAGCCAGGCAATTAGTCAGAAATATATTTTGCTACTTAGACTAGAGTCTTAATTGTACTTTTGCTGCTAAGTTTAGCTGCAGTTCGGGATAAAAAAAATAGTACAACAGCCTAATATTTTCTTTGCATCCTAATAGCCGACTAAGCTGGATAAAGGAAGGTGAAGGGAAGGCGAAGTAAAATCAATGTAGATTTTTAGGTATAATTTACCAGTAAATGGTTTGGAAGTGGGAGTGAATTGATAATAAGAAAGAATAAAGTTGTTTGTCATTTGAATAATAATTTAGGGCGTGATAGATTGATAACAGATTGTAAGAACCTATAATTTGAGTCTCTCGAATTACAAAATTAGATAAAGGAAAGACATTTCAATTTAGCAATTTCACTCAGGTGTAGCTTGCTCACTTCATTATAACTTGCTCGATTCATCATAACAGATTTAGTGAAATTATAAGAATCTAACTCAATGCCAATTGAAAAGTTACACACTACAACAGGTTAAGCCTACTTTTAATCTGCCTATTCCTTCGGTACAGATATAAAAATCCTCTCATACTGTGTCCAAACCACCACGGTATTGACCAACCGTAACTGAACGCGCCGTAGAAACCGGCAAAGCAGAAAATTGGGAATGCAACGAGAAACTTCCTCTATAGTCATTTTTCCTAAGTTTAAGACTGCTTTAAGACCGCCAACTAAGCATTACCTAGCATGAAAGCGGACTATGATCATGAATATGTCATTTGGTCCTTGACTCCTTTGACATGTCAAGTTATAGAATATTCTAAATAGCGAGAGATTTTCACTTTGCTTGCACATTTGTTGGAAATTTTAATAATTATTAATTAGAGCGTTTTAAATCCAAATTTAACGTCTGTTTCAAAGGGGATACTAGACAGTCGTTTCTCCATCACTTTTGATATGCTTTATATCTGTCATGCACTTTTATATGATAAGTAATAGATATTATTGTTGTTAAAGTAATTAATTAACTTTTAGTTTTTCTTTTCTTTAGAGATTGTCAGAGCTTTCACATTCGTCATCAACCAGGGTTGGGCTCTGTATTGGGCCACGTCGAGATGGTCTGCCATGGAAATTATGGTTAGCTATAATTTTCGTTAGTTTGAGTACCAGATGTTATACTACGTTATAATAAGCAATTAAGAAAAATATAAAATACAATTTGAAAGCATCTATAGAGTAAAAGATGCAGTGGTATCTAGGGTGAGTGACATAGCGGTAAAACTTATATATATATATATATATATATATATATATATAAGTTTTATATATATATATATATATATATATATATAAGTTATGAGGATCTGGTTTTAAACTACTGATGAATAGTTACTCTTATTGTATTTGTTATGAAACTGCTACATGCTCTTGTATTAATTATGATGCGCCAATTTTATTATACTATTTTAATTTCTTACCATTGGTTTTCTATGTTTGCAGGAAGCATACTCTATTGCCAGACAGTTCAATTTAATTCCACCAATAGCGGAACAGGCCGAATATAATTTCTTTCAAAGAGAAAAAGTTGAGCTGAATATGCCACAAATGTACCATAAAATAGGTTAGTGTAGTCTTGTTTAATTAACTTAACCATGCTTCACTTCTGACATGAAGTTCTGCACATACTCTACAGCTTTATTCTACCAATTTCTTTTAAACTATAACGTTATGAAAAGGATTGTAAATTTGTGATTAGCATTTATACATACGTGCAAAACTTTTGATAGCCTATTTTACTTCTAGACTTCCTGTTAAAGCTAATTATGACATTCTCTAAGGTAATTGTTACGGTAAAAGGTAATAACACAAGCATGAAGCAAGTAGCTTATTAAATCAACATTAATCAGGGTTTAAGTAGTTTTAATATCTAAATATAATATGGATAGAATTTTAAAAATAGGTCACATCTGATAGGTTATAACTTATCAAACGTTACAACTCAGTTTTGACTGGCTTTATTCTAAACGTATTGCAATCTACATGTAGCTGATCGAATTAGCTTGCTATCAAAGAAGATTTATTGAATAATTTAGATAGCAGATTTAAGTGTAAATGTGTGCCTTGAACATATTACTAAAACGACCAATTATTGTGTTAGTAGGTTATATACAATTTGAGAGTACCAATGCAATATTAGTTGCGATATATATCAGACAAAGAATCTTCCTAGAACCTAAGAGCATCGTCACGTATAGAGAGTTTCACTGACTCCCAAGCTCTATTAAGCTCAGCTCAAGGCGATTTCAAGATTTAGTCGAATAGAGGATTTAAATCTAATGATGACGACAATTACACTTGTGAATTTAACTAGTTTTGCTTTTTATCTTGATACGTTCATGCAGGTCTGGGTTTGATGACGTGGTCACCTCTGGCAGGAGGTTTTCTGACTGGAAAATATGACGATGGAGTGCCGCTGTATTCCAGAGCTTCTATGAAGGTTTAACTAATTCTGTGGAAATAAATATCAAACGATTGATCGCAGAGTCGATTTTCTGGCTCCACTCTGTAGGCGAAGGTCGACACCGCGGGCTAAGACTAGGCCTTGAGAAGGTGCACTTAGATTATAGCAGAGCAATCCAGCAGTTCCTGCATTGTATTTTAAAGTATAGTAGCCTATATAACATAAAATATTCAGAAGAAAGTAGACATATTTAAAGGTACCACTAAAATAGAAAAGGCTTCAATTTTTGTCATTTCTGACTAGTAGGCAGTGAGTGAGAGAGAGAGAGAGAGAGAGAGAAGGAGGGAGAGAGATTATTTGCTAGAATTTAATATAATGTTAACAACTGCTAAATTAATCAACTTATATTTAACGTAGTGATTGGATTAATGGTTATATTATATACACTTTGCAAGAACAATTTACTAAATAATAGATACCACAAGTTAACATCAGCGTAACTAGCTGCGGAAAAGAGGCGTTGCATTACTATATATGCATATATATTATTATATAATGATCTTTTTAATAACTACCTACAAACAATATTTTTAGGGTTACGGTTGGTTGAAGGATCGAATCCTGGGGGAGGAGGGACGTCATCAACAAGTCCATGTGCGAGCTATCGCTCAAATAGCTGAGAGGCTGAGCTGCTCAGTGGCTCAGCTTGCTATAGGTATGGTGCTTGCTGTTGTCCTGATCCTGTTATATTGTTTAAATGTGTCATTGTTTCAATACGTATAGTAAGATAGATTGGTAACAATTTCAATTGGCTCAGTAATTAGATTTCTTTTCACTTTTCCAGAATTCATCTTGTATAAGTTTATATCTATTGATAAATAGACTCTGCTCATGTTATTGATAAGCTTCGTTCATATTAAATTTTAATTGAGGATTAAGCAATAAATTTTTTAATTTGTCTTCGCTTGTTTCACGTTGACCAAATTATAGTGTAACCTATATATAGACCATAATAATAATAACAATAATTATAATAATAATAATAGTAATAATAATAACCTCCGACAATTTCTTTAGCGTTGTCATGGCCGGTGTCCGTCGAGACCGCTTTGCAGGTTCCTGGCAGATTAATCCTTTCCATGATTAATCATACCTTTCCCATTGATAGCGCCAATCGGCAGAAAGAATGATAACATTAGCTCTTGTGTAAGACATGTTTTAGCACTCATCTTATCTCCACCTCAGATGTTCTCAATACAATTTGCTTATGCAGCCTTTGTCTGAAGTGAAAATTAAACAAGTCATTGTTTAACTGAACCGCTCTATTAAGATCATTGCAATTGAATTTCAACAATATTCAAATATTGTCACTACAGAACCTTATTGCATGTTGCCTTTACTGCATGTTGCCTTTACTGCATGTTGTCTTTACTGCATGTTTCATTTACTGTTGCCTTTACTGTTGCCTGTACTGTTACCTTTAGTGCATGTGCGTTCACTTTTGCCTTCACAGCATGTTGCATTTACTTTTGCCTATACTTTATGTTGCCTTTTCTGCATGTTGTCTATACTGCATGTTGCATTTACTGCATGGTGCATTTTAACGGACGTTGATAGAAAGCAGTTATAGAAGTCAAATGTTGACTTGACAGCTTGGTGCTTGAAGAACGAGAACGTTCACTGTGTTCTACTCGGAGCGTCTAGCGTGGATCAGTTGTATGAGGATTTACAGGCCATTCAGGTTTGTGCAAGATTTTCGTTTGATAGGGCTAAACTTTATCTAAACAGCTGCCTCAATTGATCCCGTATTGAAATCTCGGGCAAAGGTTATGCGGGGCTAGTGTCAGTTATAATTGCCTATGTAACTTGAAGGGTTTAATAATATACCTGTAGGTATAAAAAAGAGCTAGCTATAATCTGGAATGATCGTTTTCCTATTGTGCACGTTTGGCAGTTAGCCTATAAATTGTTTAATGACTTTGGTTCTTATGCTCTCCTATGCCTTGCTTAACTATGGTTACCTTATGCTCGATGTTGTCTTCGACTACAGTAGCACTCCGCCTGTATAAGTTATGCCTTTCTCTATTTAATTTTCTTATAAGTTAAATAATGCGCAATTATTTGGCTTCAAGCATTTAATTGTAGCCTAGGATTGAGACGTCTAATGAAACTATGACTTGACTAATCGCAATCATCAAACATAATTTTAGGGCTAAGATGTTTCTGTTTTTGTCTGCTATTATAGAAGCGAACGTGGTGCCACTTTACAATTTGCTCAGCGTAAACGATTCACCAGAGGGTGTGTAATCGCATTAGACACATCTGTTAACCTCTTTGCTAATTTAAAGTTTAGTAGACGCCTGTAGGAATGACTGTACGATTGTCTCTCACTCGTCATTTCCTCTTACATTTAGAAGCTGAGATTTAGCAAAACGCAACCAGCTCTACATCCCTTGCCTGCAGGTTTACAATTTAGGCAAAGCTAAATTCATAATTAGAATACAATTTAACGGCAGATAAACAACTATAACTATTATTAATTTTTGTTAACTTATTCGCAGGTTGTACCACGATTGACGACAAGTATAATGTCAGAAATAAACAGAATTTTAGGAAACAAACCGGTCAAATCTAGAGATCAATCAAACCGATGAAATCGCATGTTATACATCTTAGCGTAAATGGAATATAATTATAGAGTATTCCTTTATAGAGTATACATGAAGTGTCAGGCGTCTCTTCTGCAATCGTTGAAAACACATCAACCATGGCCTGATGTCAAAGAGAAAAGAAGAGGAAGGGGGAATATTTGAAAGATCAAGAAAAATTTGCGGTGTTACAAGGTTGTTTGATGAAACTGTTGTAAAAGCTACTGCACTTCTATATAACCGTCCTATTTAGTTTAACAAATACTCGCATAGTATTTAGAGAGACTGAGCTCATAACTCTTATATAGAAATGTATGCTATGGGTCCACAGTACGATTGAGCAATAGTTACAGTTCTTGAAGTAAGCTATCCTTTAAGAATCTTGCATGTTCTAAATTAGCATTTATGGACTACTCAAGAGCTTTTTGTATCAAATAAAAGTTCATTTTACAGAAGAATTATTATTTGCTTGTGTGGCAATCGCTCAACTGTCATGGCTGTTGAAACTATGACTGGGATTCTTTTCAATGAAATTCGGCCGACTGTTAGGTTCTATTCTGCCGATAATTTTTGTGTAATATTTCGGCTGAGCATGTCCTGAGTTATATACGTTGAATCTGTGCTCTGGTGACCCAGGGTATTTTTTCGAAGGATTAATGATAATTAATGAAAACTACCACTTGTGTGCTATGTCGTTTAATAAGTATAAGTAAGTATAAGGGCCAATACTAACTATTGAATAATGCGATCTACTATTTAATTTGATTATTATTTAGCTTAGTTTACCCGTGTTGTGTCCGGGTTACTGAAGCATAGACCATGAAGAATAGTCCTCCAGTGCAATTCAGAATATTCATCTGCTCTCGATATATCCTCATTAGGTTCATTTGTAACGGACATTAAACCTTTATTATTATTATTTGTGTTCCTTCAGTCCAACTGCTATCCCTCTCTCTCTCCCTCTCTCTCTCTCTCTCTCTCTCTCTCTCTCTCTCTATTCCTCCTCGGAGAAGCTAAATGCTTACTGTTTGTAACAGCTACACGTCAGAGAACAACAATAGACTAGACTAGTCTATTGAAATTTACTTTGTAGTGCCACGTGAAGTATGGGTTTTGGTATTTGTTAGATATTTACATTTTAGGATAAGGATTTGTGACGATTACGACATCATTCAAATATGTTAATGTTTGCAGATCTCCATATTTCTAATTATTGCCCCAATTTACCGGATCACATTTAAATAAGAAACTATTCTAGGTGTGTCACTGACATAGATATTGAAAACTAAAGCCGACGTTGACATTAGCTTAAATTCTCGAAAAGATGATTTGAATCCAGAACTTGACTACTAATTCGTTGCAAGAAATATGGTATTAATCTAAATAGTCGTGTTGTGTCAGGGTAGCTGAAGAATAGACCAACCGTGATCTGCACGTGTCGTACCAATTGCAATAAAGCACTAGATACAAACCAACGTCAGAAAGGGAATTCCGTTGGTGAGCGCATAGCCTCCATAAATTGCTACCAATTTTCTAATCCCGAACCCAGTTGGGATTCAAAGGAAGATAATGACGATGACGAACAGAATATGTTACTAATAGCATTAAATTAAAACTTACAGCAAAGTGCAAATATAATTTAATATTTTTAATTCGAAGAAGTCAATGTACATACATGTATTACAAACGTGAGATTCAGATGTTAACATTAGATTAGAGATAACACACGTTCTTAAGATAGGAAATCACTACAAGCTAAGCTTCTGTCGGAAACAACTGCATGTAAAGGAAATTACTACAAGCTAAGCTTCTGTCGGAAACAACTGGATGTAAATTAAAATATTTTATTTAGAACTATAAAATCAAACTTAAAAATGAAATGCTATGCTATCACCGTAATTATGCAAAATATACATGCACATACTAATTAGTAATAAAGATCCAAAGGTCACTTGCTACAACAACAAACCATTAAAAAATCGAAACATTAATTAAGCAAAAGAGACGCACATCATGCAAGGAGTTTAACTATCTTACAACACATGCAATTATAGAAATACAACAGAAACACACAGTAGATCAGGGGCATCGGTACACATTAGTAGTAGAGGATTCACCAGAAAGGTT
This sequence comes from Enchytraeus crypticus, assembly GCA_905160935.1. NCBI lineage: Eukaryota > Metazoa > Annelida > Clitellata > Enchytraeida > Enchytraeidae > Enchytraeus > Enchytraeus crypticus. Next base: position 2,982,224 of record CAJHZI010000463.1, read on the forward strand.
GATAATCGAACCGACAGCTGCCATTTTCAGAATACGAAGAGATTTGATTAACAATTCGAAATAAAGTGAATTCAAGCAAACTATTTGCTACCGAACTAAACGAACAACGGATGCACATTAAAAAAATTAGACACAATATGTACAGGCTTCTACAACTGTATAAAAATATTAAACAGTTCAGCATTTGGATAATGATATTTCTTTGATAAATGGATGATAAAACAAGTGTACTCTAATTGTCGGCTAAGCCAGATATTCTCTTCCGAATCTGCTTAGTAATTAACAACAAACATTGTACTATATAAGCAAAGCTATCCAACAATACTAAATAAAACAAGGTAAAAAGTCTTTCAAGTTATATAAGCTCATTTACAGCTTTACAAAACATCTGTAAGCTCCTTAAGTTAGTTAACAATAGTAATTACAGTAAAAATACAAAATAAGCCAGCCGATAAACAAGCATAATATTATTCCTAGAGCTCGACTAACATCTACCCTGATCCTCTTTTGCAAATTGAACCGGTATCGTTTACGACCTTACTTCTCTGCAACATATGTTTTCGCAAATCAATTTGGGTGAAGCAGACTGTAGAGACGTGTACTTGTGTAGAAGTATTCGACATCATCTCTGGATGTGGAAAAGAACGTTGAACATTTATTATTACAACTTTTATATATCCAGTATTCGATCAAAATTAAAGATAAAATGGCAATTTATAAATAGGTAATGGCATGGGCACACAACTGAATGATTTGCGGAGTAATTGGCTAGCTGCTCAAATAAATAATTTAACTACATACTTTCTGTTATTTATTAAATACTTAGATTTATACACTCACTATAACATGTCTAGCATACACAGGACTGCAGAAAATGTATAAATAATTGAATTATTATTTGAACATAAATTTATCATACTGCTAAAAGTAAGAACTTCTGATCAAGCACAGCACTAACGGCGTTGTTCACATTTAGGAATAGAAAGCAATGAAGTGGGCTACAATTGGGTTAAACAATATCAGACCGCCGAAAACACAAAAGCTAATTATAATTATATAATTAACGTCTAAATTACATAAATATCAGTGTGATCTCTCTCAGTGCACTTCCTACTAGCAGGTCCGAGGTATATAATGCCTTCACTCTTTGAATCCCAGTCGAATCGCCTCTTACAGTATCCATTATGGTATGAAACCATACACTAAATTTAGATTATAGCCTTATTAAGACTAATAAATGCTACATAGATAATCATGTATGGGGCATGCAGGTAAAAAATGAATATAAATGAGTATTGATGTAAACAGCTTACAGTTTTTGCCCATTTCAGACAACAAGTTGACTCTAAGAGGCTTAACAAAACGTTATTAAATTAAGTCATGGGCTGTTCTAAAAGTGATTTACTAAAAAACTACACATTGAAAGTTACAGTTCTAACTTATTATATTGCTACATACTAGTCTCACTATAGTTGATATTTAATACCTTATAGGCTAGTAAGAAACCGGAGAACAACAAATTCCATTGTGATACAGAGATAATAGCAAAAACTGAACAAAGACAAAAAATTACAATGACTTAACCTGGCTTAAGATAGACTAAATCAAAAACAGAAAACAAGCGATATACTGACTAAAAGACTTTAAAACAAAACTTCATTTAAAACAAGTCCAAGAGCTACGAAAAAACTGCTTCAAGAAAATAAATGGCATGAATAATGTGAACTTAGACTAGACTACTTCTGTTAAAAACTACAGAATAACCAATAACTGGAATATTATGGCAAGCTCTATATTACAGTTATACAGAAATTTTTACTCTGTCTTCACTTTGAGTGAAGCTATAGAAGCAAAGAAAAAGAAGTATGAACCATATTTGCAAATCATAAGGCTAATATAATATATTTTGATAAAATACACATGCATACGATTAATGATCAATGAAATGTCCAAAGAGCATGAAGTAGATTGCAAGTATAAAAATAGATAGCAAACATGGAATGAATATAAATCACTATGAATATAGTCAAGATGTATTGAGGGTTACAATAGTTTCAAGTTACTCATTTTAAAAATATTTACTATGCACATGTAGCATTTAAGCACAAGTTAGACGCAAATAAATATGCCTAGACCATATTTTATAAAAATTTATTTGAATATTACAGCCATAATATTGACTATACTATTTCATGAGAACTTAGCAAATTAAAATAAAATGTTGAGAAATAAATAACAGTTTAAAATAACAGCCATCAGCTTCTGAAACCACTAACAAATTGAGTAATGTAATAATTATCTGCACCACAAGAAGAATCTAAAACAACTTTGGAATATTTATCACTACATAACAGAATCAAATTGTTTAACAGTAGAGCACAAAGAGTTTTAAATAAAAGCATCATATATTACAGAAGTTCTGGCTAACTACAGAGGCAGATACAGGGCTACATTACACTCTAAATACTCAGGGGACAAAATATTTGCCAGAATTATATGTTAAACTGTATTAATATAATATTCAGAGGCTAAACAATAACTTTTAGAATAAACTTACGCTACAAGGTTCTACAGAACTATCTAAAGCTCAATCATAAAGTATTCACACTTCAAGGAATTTAGGAAGGCTTACACAAATGAAATCAACTTTTAGAAACTAAATATTTAAAGTAATGCAAGTAAGGACATCCAAATATGAACCGTGTAATTAAGTTTTACAGCTTAAAGTGATCATTCTGTGCGTGAACGTTTGATCTTGTATTCCTCGTCTACGGAGTCGGCATCAACATCAACCACATCAATATCCTTTGCATTGTCTGCAATGATCTGATTACTAGCAGAATCTAAATTGAACAGCGCTATACTGTTGGACACAGAAACGTGAGAATCGAGCAAGTTGTCGTCTCTAGTAGCAGGAACAGTACACTTCAGAGTTGACTCATTAGCTGGCAAGCTAGAGATAGGTTCAACAAGTCTGTCTGGAGAGTCGTCAACAAAAACGTTATCGGTATCTGTAGAATCAGTAGCGGCAGAAAGAGGCACAGTAAAAGTATTGCCAGAGTTCTGAAAAGCGCACTTGCTTGAATCGAAGCCAGGATCATTAATTTTAATCTTGCCATCTTTATCTCTGTTAACAGCTGAATAATCTCTATCTGACTCTAGCACTAGAGGATCTCCAAAGCTCAATATACTGTGAAACTGGCTTTGATGGCAATTATTGATCGTACTGGTACAAAGAGAATCAGATTCACGACTAGAGTTAGAATCCTCGGAATTGACGATATTTTCTGATTGCAATCCCCAATGATATGAAGGCGAAAGATTTAGTGGTGGCGGAGTTTTTAAGTCACCATTCTGTTCCACTCTGATCGTAGAGTCGCTAAATGTTGTACTATAGCTACCAGTGTGGGTCTTGCTGCCGTACATATCAATATTCCACGAAGAAAGATCCTTTTCATAATTATCTGAAGCAGTAGCGTACCTGGAACCTAAGTCATTATTGTTCTTATCTAGCAACGAATACACCACTTCGTCAACATCTGAAGATACATCTTTATCATGTGAGACAGTAGCGGACACGGCCGCTAAATTGGATCTCATATCGAAACCAAACACTGACCTCGAATTCTGAGTAGATGGAACATCGTCATCAAGGACAGCAACAGAGCTTTCAGACACGCTCCCTGCGCAGTTGGATAATGAAACGTCTGCAGCACGAATACTTCCTGTGTAGCCGCTCTCTGCATAGTCTGACTTCTGTTCGTTCTCTTCATGTGGTGAGTATTCAACACTGTTTACAAATGAGTAGCTGTTGCTCTGCTGAGCAAACACTGACTGATTCCTGCCACTATCGATCTCTCTGCAATCTGAATTGAAGCTGGCGCTGCTGTTACAATACTGCCCACCAACGTACGTTTCACAAGACGGCGATTTCTTACATGCAACAAATTCACTTTCATTGCTCGGAACATTATGTCCTTTGTACTGTGAATTTATCACTCTTGCATCAGTTTCCACACCAACAGAAAATGACTGATTACACGGAGCAAATACAGCGTAATCTTTACTGTAGACAGACTCGCACGGTGGTCTGCCTATGTATCCCCTATAATCTGGCATATCTAGAGGCGCTGCACTGTGAGGAAAACCAGGACGTATGTCAGGAAATCCTGGCACCTGATTTGGCATACAGTGACCATACTGATACGGCATATACATACATCTACTATTGCCTGATAGTATTTGGGGCTGGGGAGGATAGCGGGGGTAAGAATAGTACATAGAACGATCCATAAACGACGATGGTCCAGCAAATCTGGAAACACCTGGCATCTCATACATCGGAACTCTTCCATATAATCCTCCATTTAAAGCCCCGTAACAATTTCCAGGAGGCATTCCTCTATAGCTAGTTGGAATCAGACCTGGATACATCGATGGTTCTAAATAACCAATGTTGGTTTCTCTACCAAATACGCCATTGTCGTGCTTGAGAACTGCTGATTTCTTTTCAGAAGTATCAACATCAGCTGGTAGACTAGTGATACAATTATCTGCAGCTAAATGTGCACCATAGCTCTTATTACAGGTTCTTCCATAGCTAGAACTAAATTGTTCTCTAGAACTGGAGTCAGCAGAAGGTAGCAATGGAGTAAATACTGTCTCACTAACAGTTTCACCATTCTGATCCGTTATTTCTATGTCGACATTGTACACCTTCAACCAATCCCGAAATCTTGCAGTTGGAAATGGCACAGGTCTCGATATAATCTCACGATAGTATTTCTCAGATTCAAATCCCAGAGATATAGATGTATCCAGCTGACAAACTGATATATGAGTACGACGTTCATTCTCAGTGATAAGAAAATCGATATACTTACAAATGGCATCTTGTAGATTAGCAGGACGATCATACATCTTATTCGTAGCTTGAATTTTATTGAAATCAGCCCTATCTATAGTGTCAGACTTTCTGCTGCTCAAATCCTCAGCATAGGCATTACATATTGAATTATCTGCATTGTTATTGTAATCATCCGTTGGTGGATGACCTAAGAATATTGCAACCCTACCTCGACCTCTTGAACCAACACCTCTACGTATTGACGTGCCACCCTTGCGTTTCATTGCTATGTAATTATCCTCACTGGCTGGAAGCATGCTTTCATTATTAGCTGTGGTGACAAAAGTGCCTGGCTCTTGATTAACTGCAGGGCCATTCTTGCAATACAACTGATAGGAAGGATCAGCTCTGCCGTGGCTCTCACTGGAGACAGGTAAAGGATTGCTATGCATTACTCCAGCTGAATGCATGCCATTTGTCCACTCCATATCTTCGGATAAAAATTTCAATTTTTTCACTCTGGCCTCTAGAAATTAAGCCACAAAAAATGCGACCCTGTCAAGCTTAAGTACTCCTTTGCTTTATATATTATTCTCGAAGAAACTAGACGATTATATTTACATGTCTTCTAGTGAATATATTACCAGCATACTTATTATTTTGCAGTATTGAATTTATTTTCCTACAATGAAATTAACATCAGAAACATGAGTACTATTAAAGCAAACTGTGTCAGGAATAATTTTAACAGTACATAATAAAAATAAATAAAATTTTTAATAAGTAAGATTTCTGCTACAAATCGCAATATATGTTTAGAGTTTTAAATAGGTTTACAAATCAGAGTATATGATTAAATAGAAGTTGAATAGATGTACCATGATAAGGCACCAGGTACTCATCACTAGACTGGAAAATGACAATTTATGATATTCCCTTCAATAAATAGCATAGACAGAAAAGAGGCCAGAATCAGGCAAACTCAGAACTATGATCATGATGCCACAAACATGTAAGAAAGGCACAAGTAGAGATTATCATTAGGAACAGTATCACAGTTGATTTAGAAAAAATTGCACATAATTTAAACAAAGTACCTAATAATCATGTTTTACTAATTTAATTACTATTTTTGAGGTAAATGGATGGTTGGATGAATGTGAGACTGTAGATGTAGTTAAATTACAAGATTCAGGAAGGCCTTTGATACTATAGGTCACAAAAAGCTCATAGCTAAAAGTTAAATCATGTAAACTAAGGGATAGGCCTACTTTGGACAACAACCATCATGATAGTTATCTTCCCTTGAATCACAGTTTATATGGAGTCAGGATTAGACATATTTTCAGCAATTTCTGGTGCTTAGGCGCTCACCAACCGAATGCCCTTTCAGACATTGGCAGATATTTTGGATAATAAATCTTACTATGTAGACATCACTTCAGGGAGATCATATGATTCAGTGTTGTCGACATTTAGTCTAATACATTTATATATAAGTTATATTTTAGAACATTCTAATAAATACTCAAAACTAAACGTTGAAACAAAAATGTTCAGTTACAAAAAATTTAGGTAACTACTCTACAATTAGTATAGGGTCTATCAAATTTGCCCATAAATTGCATGTAACTAGTTATTCCAAGTCAGCACCCCCCGAACTCTCCACCCCATTTCTTAGTGAAGCGCCCCCCACCACTTTAGGCTTTACAAAATTACAACCCCCAATTCAACTAAAAGCCTTCATGAAAGTATCCTAACAAAAAACTTAAGTTAAGCTTAATCCTAAATCACTTCATGTCATTAAAAATTGAACTGGGTTCTTACCACGTTAGATAGACTACGATTAATCCTATAAGCATATATGAAAATATTTGCCTTCAACACTATCTTACAATGGACATCATTCTAAGGCGAAATCTATAACAGAAAAATGGATAACAACTGAGCTCCTTAAATTCGCTTATAGATAGACCTACATCAAATTATTAGATATCAACATGGATGTTCATATTAAGAATGATTTGCAATTATTACCCTTTTAAAGCGAATGTTAACCTTATTACATTATTTTGTCACATAACATCGCCAATTATTTAAATCCCACTAAACGGCGGAAGTAATAACACAAGTAAACACGAAGTTTAAAAGTGATCTCTATTTTAGATACTGACACACACTTTCAATATTTTTAACACAACAGTAAACACACATTATAGTGAAATGATCAACTACTTTGATATCTATCACTTTTAAAACCACATGTTTAATCCGTTAGGCAATTTAGACCATTTTCCGTATAACCAGTCCAGTTAATGTCCGAGATTTTACTCTCAGCTCAGCGCGGCCGGGATTCGAACCCGCTATGTAGACATTCTAAATAGCGAACATTACAATAATTAGAGTGCTACAGTCATGAATGTCAACATCGAGCACCATTGAGACAAAATCAAGCCGGCGAGCAAAAAAGTCTAAAAACGGTGTAAATTCCAAAATGCAGAAATCAGTCCAAAGAGAAAGGGATTAAAGAAAAGGGGGTTTAGGCCTGGTCACAATAACACACACATTATAGTGAAATGATCAACTATGTTGATATCTATCACTTTTAATACTACATTTTATAACCGTTAGGCAATTTAGTCCATTTTCCGTATAACCAGTCCAGTGAATGTCCGAGATTTTACTCTCAGATCAGCGCGGCTGGAATTCGAACCCACGAGAACTCATGGACCCTGGATGGAAAAGAGTGAAGAAAAAGGTACGTCTTCAACTGCCTATGGAACTGTTAATAAGAAAGCAAAGGCCGTTGGGGTTCAAACGGAGACTTCCGAAGATTGGATGGAAGAGAATTCCAGATCTGCGGTGCAGCATAGCTGCATGCTGGAAAGAACGATTAGATAGCTTAGAGTGTGAAGGTCAGCTACTAAGCTAGGTCTCACAGGATTAATTAATGTAGAAAACCGAGTAACAGCAGGCTGCATCACTTTAATCAAGTGAGACATGCCAGTTTGTCCAGGGTTGATATTGGACTTATAGCTAGGCCAGCGAACCTGTTTTATAAATGATAAGCTTTTTAATCTTTATAGCCAGTGCAAAGACTTTAAAATAGGTGTAACATGTGAGTACTTAGAAGTTCAGAAAATTGCTCGAGCAAGAGAATTCTGAACAAACTGCAACCGATTAATACCAGAGCCGGGGAGATTTAAAAACAGGGAATTGCAATAGTCCAACTAGGATTGAACAAGAACTGCATCAATTATAGCAGCCGCTTCACGTGACTGACAAATATGAATATATTCGACGGAGATCACGGATAATAAAGAAACATGTCTGTGAAGTTTTAGTTGTGTTCGTGGAAGGTTATAGGTGTTTAATAAGGATAAAACCGAGTTAAAACTGAGTAATTCATTACTAAGAAACAGGTGATATTTAACACTTTTTAGTGCACTACTCTACAGCAGCAGAAGTATTTTTTGGACAAATTCTCAGGACATTGGATTTGCAACGTTATGAATGTAACCAGTGCCGGTGTGCTGCTGTTGCCACTAGACACTGACAACATTGAGCCGTGTGAAGCCGTTGAACATAAGTGGTTTTACTCCTACTCTCTTATTTTGAATCACCTCAGTTAATTAATCATCCAAAGGCAGTTAAAGATAATATATCGATTCGATGTGTCAATTTAATCTGATATCCATGAGTTGCAATCAGCTTGTAAACCTTGTTTTCTTTAACTTTCAAGTCTTTGGTCTCGTTTTCTAATTGTTTGATTTTACTCTGTTTGACCTTTAATTGTTTTTGGCTCCTCAGTTTGAATTGGATGAAATAGTGCCAGGTGTTGTCGTTAACGACAGTAGCATTCTAATTGTTGTCGATGTTCTCTTAAGTTCTTTCATTATAGGCTTCATTATGATCGCTTTACTTATTAACTAAATTATATTTCAATAAGTTAATTATATTATAGGCCTATATAATATATTAATTTTGCTTATTTAAGCAATGTTGAATTTTCAGTTTAGACTGATTTCTAAACAATTTGCAGAAATATCGAACTTACAAAATTTCAATTCAACTACAGAATGACGTATGACTTCTGAAGTTTCACACCATAGTTTACATCACACCGATAATGTAGTTTAAGAGCACAGAAAAATTAGTCGATTTTTTATATGCACCAACAGCTATACTCTTCGCTTTAAGTTCTTCTTTCACTTATCCTGTTCAACATGAAGTTATTAGATAGCAACAAGTCTTGAAAACCTCATGCGCAAAATCGCCTTCTGTGAAGTCGTTGTCATTAATAATGGAATACAGCTTAACAGCTCAGTGTATCGCATTAACATAACATAACAACAATTAGAGTGCTACAGTCATCAATGACAACATCGAGCACTATTGAGACAAAATCAAGCCGGCGAGCATAAAGAAGGTCCAAAAACGGTGCAAATTCCAAAATCAAGATAATCAGTCCAAAATAAGGGGAATTGAAGAAAAGGAGGTTTTGGCGCAGGTCGCTAAACCTCCTTTTTCTTTTCATTATACGCAAGAATGTAAAGAAAAGAAGTTTCAAAAACAGTATTTTCTCTTGTTGAAAAATGGTATGGTTAGGCGGGGTAGAAACACAGCTTTAAGATAATATCGGTTATATGTTCGAGTTGTTTACCATGAAAATGAAATCTAAGATTATATCAGAACTTCAGAACCTTTATTTTTTATCGCCAACGAAGATTAGCAACTCCAAATTAGATTTATCAAAATATATCAATAACAGAAAAACAGAAGATTTACAATAGGCCTGTTGTTTTATTTAGAATTGAAATGTAAAATTAAAATCAGTAAACATTACATAATATAAATAGCAATATATGCATAAATAATACGTGCAGAATCTATTTATATGATCTTAGAAACAATGTCTATTAAATCATTAAATTGCTCTTCCAAGTTGTACGACGAAAGCGCTGAAATTTTATAATTTCCAACACAACTATGTCCTTGTCCCGGACATCGGCATCGAGGGAGGATATGGACGTTAAATCTTCATTCCATTGTACTGTCCTGATAATAAAAATGTGGCAAGATAGAACAGTCAGTACGATCAAAGCTAGGATTATTTAATCCTCATAGTAAAAAAAACTTGGCAAGCTGACACAGTGATCAAGTTCAAAACTACAATTATCTATGGAGTTCTTCTCAAAATTTGAAAAGCCAACACAATTAGGTTCAGAGATATGATTGCCCATACAAAGAGAGGGAGACGCAACACAAATAGACTTACTAATACTAATAGACTTTAAATTGGTTCATTTCTTTTAAATATAAAGTTTTAATTGCCAGAGAGACCAGCAACTTTAATTTTATGATAAAATATGTTAACTCTTATTAACAAAAAGTATTGCAAAACCCTTCTTAACAAAATGTTTCTATATTTGTTGTTAAAAGCCGCATTACTCAATTAGTTTTTATTTCTTCGATCACGTCACATAGGGGAAATTGAGAGGATGAGGCGACTGAACACAATAATTCTTATTGCACAAACACTACTTTTTGTCGTATGGTTATGCACATGAAAACCGCATGCGTTTACAAAGTTCAATCTATAAGTTGCTGTTTTTGTTGATTTCGCTATTTCCTTCTTCCTCTACATGGTTATAGGCCTAGTAATCGTTACCTTTCATAACTCATTGATGGCAGCTGGCGCGGATTTTAAAATAACTCTAGTCGCCCTGGGGATTTTTCATTCAAAGCTGTTAACACCGGATTTTCCAAAATGGTAATAATAAATTCGCAATGTATATCGTCTCTTACGTAGTCTTCATTTCAGTAGCGGGACGTTAAATCTTAATTACTGTTACTACCATTATATGTATTAGCTTTCATTTTTATAAAATTTATCATCAAAATAAGTCAATTTAATTATTCAGTCACATAATCAAGTTGAGCGATATTATATTAAATTACAAATTCTTTACAAAACAAATTTTTGTCAAAACTAATATCTAATATGAAAACAGCACACAGCTTAATCATCAAGAACTGAATATTTGTTGCTCTGCCCAGTTCAAAAACTTCATTGCTAACTCGTATCCCAGAAAGCAGGCCTAAAAAGCAAACACACAGTAAACCATTTTAGTATAATTGCCTTAATGAATATCATATAATTAATAGCTACAAGCAAGATACAGTTTAACTGTGTAAAATATGCATAATAACTAATAATAATATTTGTAATATCGTCAAAATCATAAAAATTAATATAGGTTTAGCACACATATCTTTATCAAATGATGATTTCAAGGACGACATACATATGGACATGCGCATAAAATTTAATAAAATTTAAACAATTAAAACTCCAGCTAAAAAGCTAAATTTAAAGATATCTACATAAATTGATGCTACTTGAATTGGGAATAAGGACTGAAAATAAAATTCAGTCCGTTCATGTCTATTGAGCTGTGCTTAGTTTTCAGCAAAAGCAAATGATTAAGTTTTAGATCAGTTTGCCACAGACTGGGCAACAGATGAAGCCACAAATTGGTCTACATTTAAGCTTTCCTGTGATAGAGATAAGGTAAGTATCCCAGTAATAGAATTTTACAAAAAAGTGAGACGGAGGGGAAGGATTGATAACACTTTGGGCCTTATTTCCCATTTTATTTTCAAATATTGCATAAATTTTAACATGTGCGACAAAAATAGAGGAGGTAGTCTCCAACCCTCGGGAATTTAACATTGACTTTAAAAATATTAGATGTATGGAATCTAAGCTCAGGTACAGACAACAAAGAAATAGAATTTGATTAATTCCTTTCATAGTAGAAAACAGGCAAATAAAACTACTAAATAAAAAATGATTAAAATAACACATAATGCTACAGGTAAGTGAAAAAGAAATGTCTGTTGTTGTGTTGTTTTTATGTCTGTTACTGTTAAGCAGGATAAATCTAAAAAAATTACATAGTGTTATGCACTTTTTTTTTAATTGTCAAAGCATAATATCAAGAAAACTCTGCCTAATGACAACAAGCTATAGCCTACCGCGTTAGCAGGAAACGCTCGAAGCATTACGGGCGTGACTCCCTTATAGAGAGCAAATATTCCTTCTTCTTTCACCATGTGACTGAAAACACTCCTAACACCGTGCGGATATGTACCTTCAGGGGCTGAACAACGAAACAAGCAAACAGTTATTACAGTTATTTCTATCAGCTAAGTAGTAAAATACGCTTGAAATCAATTAGAATTTTCTTTTAACATTAATTTCAGATTCAGTTTTACATAAGATTTTCATTTTTATTTTACCTTTTACCTTCAGCATTAGAGTTTTCATAACATTTTTATTTATACCTTTTACCTTCAGCATTAGAGTTTTCATAACATTTTTATATATACCTTTTACCTTCAGCATTAGAGTTTTCATAACATTTTTATTTATACCTTTTACCTTCAGCATTAGAGTTTTCATAACATTTTTATTTATACCTTTTACCTTCAGCATTAGAGTTTTCATAACATTTTTATTTATACCTTTTACCTTCAGCATTAGAGTTTTCATAACATTTTTATTTATCCTTTGGCTTCCGCTCATGCAAAAGCAGGCGATATAATTTAAAACAAATTTTTAAAGTAGCCAAAAATTTAGATAATATATCACTTTACAGAGAAATCAAGATGGGTGTGTGTGTATATAAATCATTTACAAAAGTTTCTCCTAAAGTCCAGCTGTAACAAAAATATACTTGATGACTCCTTACGATTAAGAAATAAATTACTAATTTATAAATATCTAAATTAATTTCTATAAAATATTAAATAGTAATTGTTACACGTCTACTAGTAGTAGCATTCAAGTAACCAAGTTACTTACCTAAATTGAAACTAAATAAGTTACAAAAACAAAATTAGAAGTTTCTTTTTAGCAATTGTCTTACTTGTACACAGCTCATCTTCAAGAAAAATGAGTAGTAGAATTATTAAAAACTTGAAACTTAAACTAGGCGTCATTTTTTCAACTCTCACTCTCTCTCTTTTGTCTCTCTCTCTCTCTCTCTCGTGTTGTACTACGTTGTGAGTCCATGGTAGGTATAATATTATATTCTTAACCATAGTGTAACCACAATTTCAAGCCCAGTAATACACTGTGGCTCAACAAGTTCGCCCCATCACGATGAGGATATGCTTTACTAAATCATAATGTAGCCTTTAGCATGATATAGAACGGCTTCTAAAGTTGTCTATTGCCTTTCTAAGTTCATAGTTAGACGTCTCTTCAACATGACAGATCTCCATAAAAAGAAAAACCCCTTTAAACAAAATTCTGAGAACCTATAACATTTTAAAATGATGCCCATATCAATCAAAATCCATTCACCAAATTAGTGGTTTCACGTTGCCATTCTCAGTATAATATATAAAAAATAAATCTGCTCATGCAAATAGGTTTCGTTTCAATAGTTCATCTTACAATCTACGAGCTACTATATTTATGAAGTACAAGTTTTAAAGAGACTAGTCATACCAGTCTGAAGACGGGACTTGAGTACATCAGGAGGTATAGCAACGAGCCAGTTAAATACACCAGCCATACCACCAGCCAGCAACGTTCTACCTACACTCAAGTCCTTCCGTCTAAAACAAGCAGTACAATGAATTACATACACCAGCCATACCACCAGCTAGCAACGTTCTACCTACACTCAAGTCCTTCCGTCTAAAACAAGCAGTACAATGAATTACTTACACCAGCTATACCACCAGCTAGCAACGTTCTACCTACACTCAAGTCCTTCTGTCTAAAACAAGCAGTACAATGAGTTACATACACCAGCTATACCACCAGCTAGCAACGTTCTACCTACACCCAAGTCCTTCCGTCTAAAACAAGCAGCACAATGAATTACATACACCAGCTATACCACCAGCTAGCAATGTTCTACCTACACTCAAGTCATTCCATCTGAAACAAGGACACAACAGCAAAGTTTAAGCGCATTCAGGCATAATGTATGATACATAGATGAATTTTAAACAGTTTAAAAGAATATAAAATGAATTACAAAATTAAATTATAGTTATCATTTATCAAAGAATGAAATCATTTCTTTTACACACCTGAGCAATTAATATCAATAACTAATTCGGTTCACATTCAATATTCAATTTTGAGCAAGTAAATATATCCACTGATGCGTAAAGAGATTACATTATATCATTATTCATGAAATAATTATTCTTCAGAATAATGAACACAGAATTATTCTTCAGAATAATAAACATGAACACACAATACACAGAAATAATCAATCATCCATAGTGATATACATCACTAATAATACCAATGTTTGATCCGAGATTTAATTTTTGATATATTGTTTATAGAAGCCATACTAGCACCACAGTCGATGGTTCCTCCAATACTGATGGCACATTTGCTTGAGCCAGTGCTGTACTAAATCAAAAGACTCGACCGCAATTTATAGGTCCATAGTCCAAATCCCTAAGCGAACCTTATCAATCACGAACCTGCAAGCTGTTTTATTTTATTAAACTCAGCTCTAGCCCTTAACCTATACACTGCTTACCTAATTTATAGCACATTTAGCTGCTCAATATATTATATATATATATATATATATATATATATATATATATATATATATATATATATATATATATATATATATACATGTATCTTAGTATCAGCCACGCTGATCTCAAAGGAAAATCTCGGACATTCGCTGGACCGGTTATATGAAAAATGGTGTATTATAATTTGCCAAATTGTTTAAACATATGATATTAAAAAGTGATAGATACCAACATAGTTTATCATTTCCCTATAATACGTGTTTTACTCAATAAATTATCCTGCAAATGATAGCCTTCAAGCAGTTGAAATTGCTGTACTTCAGCTACAAAAATCGACAGTGATTCCATTAAATGCTAATCATATTGCTTACGTTTTTCCTTCAGGCGTCAGAAGTTTCTGCATCCATTCATAACTCATAAAATACATTCCACTGGCTGGAACATCTGCGCAACAAAGGGAATATCTGCATTAATGCTCATTTACCAGTAAATTATAAAGTACCACATCTAAATGTATGTACAATTGTATGTACAAGAGTTTTGAAATTGTTATTAGAATATGGATAGCATGTAAAATATACATGTACTATACATTAAATCGGTATCATTACATTTGTTATGTGTAATAAGTTAGAAAGTAGGCCCAAAGGCCAGAAAGGCATGTGCCAGAAATAATGGGACCGGGGATCACTTGCTAGAGACTTCACCAATATTTTTACCTCCATATTCTAGTGATATGCATATATATATATATAGTAGTAGCGGGTTTGAGACTGTGTAGCGACGTGGGTTTTTCTCTTCCGAGGGGCGAATAAAAGCCTAGTCGGTGTACACTTGGTGGTGTCAGGCCGATGGATAGCCGACCTTAATGTTCCATTTCCTATCTAGTCCCCTCTGTGTCGAACCCGAATAGGAATTATCGACACGCTAAAATGAAGTTTTTTCTTCTAGTGATCTTCATGACAATATGGTAAAGTGTGCACGAATCATGAACCACCAGGAATCAAACCAAGGACCACTCAACTCGGCCTCCAGGTCACAATATTCCGTCAGAGTTGAATTATTTCAGCAGTCTACCAACAAAGAAATTTAACGATGTACAACAAAAGATAGATTCAGAAACCTCTCATCAACGTAGCAAAAGTTCCCTTGTATATACTCCTTATGCCACCCTCACGATACAATTGTTTTGCACAGTCAATAGGTCCAGCATACTTAGCTGTGGCGGCATTTTGTTGAATCTGTAAGCAAACATTTGACATATATAAGCTTTAATTAACTCAAGCGGTAGCATATCACCGTCAATATTACTTTTAAAAACTTATATTGACAACAGCAAATACTTGCTGTAAATCCGATTACTTTTAATACAATTAATGAAAATATTATTATTATTATTTTTATTAGTATTATTACATTCGTTTATTACTTGAAATCTGACATACGGCAGAAAATGTATAAACATACATGTAACAAAAAGCAAAATAGAAAGTTCAATAATAACTAGATACCAATAATCCAAGATAATGTTTCATAACAGTCATTATACGATATGCACTTAAATGAAATTTAAAATGGATTAACCCTCCCACTGTGCTTAAAATATAATAAATAAAACTTACGTTTATTTAAAAACAATCTAACAACCGCAGATAGGTTTCATTCGAACATACATTATACGAGAAGATAATGACACAGTCACGCTAAATAGTAACAATGCATTTTAATTTAATCTTGCATAAACCAAGATTAAATTAGCTATAGTTTTATAGCATCACTTAATGTCATGCGGGTTATGAAGTTTTTATCTTTCAAAGAGCTACGCTTTGTTGGTATGGTGCAAGTTCTTTTTGCAACGTTTCTTCGGGTTTGATATGAATGTAGGTTTAGTGAGGGCATAAGTGGAACCAGCAAGTGGTCAGAATTATTACAGACTGACCTAAATAGCTTACTGTCAGTTGACATGTAGAGATTCTCAAAAGTTTGCTCTATGTTATAAAAACCTGCCCTTTTTGCTCGTCTTAAAAATGCTTCTAGGCGGTTTCTGTCATCAGCAGAAGTAAACCCACACCAAAATTGTGAGGCGTAGAGTAATTTACTAAGAGTAGAAGCCTAGAACACTATCTGAAGTAGTTCTTTTGATAGACCTTTTGTGCAAGGAGTATAAAGCAAAAATATTACTCGAACATGAGGATATAAGGTTAGATATATGAGGAGAAAAGGAAAAATTACACGAAATTGTGACTCCCAAACATTTGAGACTCGTTCTATTCCAGCTAAGTAGGGCAATTCAATTGTGTGACGCTTATAGCTAGGTGACTTAAAGATTATTTCCTTAGATTTACTTCTGTTTAGTTGTAGATTGTTTACTGAAGCCCATCTTTCTAAGTTCATTAATTCTACTTCAGTTAGATGGAAATGTGATGATGGTACTATGAGGTATGTATCATCAGCAAATTTTAGTAAAAAATTTGCTGAATGGATTGTCCTTAGATCAGAGGAAACAACAGTAAATGCAGGAGGACCAATGGCAGAGCCTCGGACAACACTTGCATTTATTGTTTTAGGAGAGGATATTTGTTTGACCTTCGAAGATGGTCGTATGAGAACGGTCAGATAAAAAGCTAGCAATCCACCCATTAACAGATTCAGGAATATGCAGCTTGCAAAGTTTTGAAATCATCTGTGAATGTTTGACGGTATCAAATGCCTTACTGAAATCAAGAGCTATCACTCTAACAAACATTTGGTCTTCAAGTATTGAGGATATTTTGTGAAAGAGAGTGATCAGGACGGCAGTGGTAGAACTTGTTGGTCGAAAAGCAAACTGGTTAGCAAAGTCAAGGTCTGGAGGTGGAGACAAGAGCGCCGGGTAGATGTATCTTGAAGTGATGATACGTTCAGTAATGAGTGAAAGAACAGACGTTATTGAAATTGGATGGTAGTCTGATGGGGCATAAGGATGAGAAACTTTACGTACAAGTTTAATCACTGAGGTTTTCCATTGTGTGGGAACATATGATTTAGTAATAGAAAGATTAACAAGTTTGGCAAGTGGTGCACAAAATACTGGTGCAGATAGCCTGAGAAACCAAGAAGGAACACCGTCGGGTCCAGTAGCTGTAGGTTTCAGTGATATCCAGTATGTTGAAGATGGTGCTTTCAGAAATAGGAGATAGTGGCGCACTATTAGATTGTCTTACGACTGGCTCAATGTATTGATTGCCAGTTGAGACATGAGCATAATGGTAATTAAGCGTCTCAGCTGTAATGTTACAATTTAGTGGCATCAGTTGAAAATAACTGAACTACAAACTGTAACAATTAGACTGAATTAATTTTGGCTTTGCAAAATAAAGCTAAGAATTTGGCTTACCATTAGTATCACAATCCACAAATTTCAAATCTCTCGGTGTCAAATAAATACGATGAACAATTCAGACAAAAATTCTATTTTTTATATCAAACAAGATCAGATTAATTCAAATTATAAAACACAAACTTTTTGAGCTTAATAATACCTGCAGCAGACATTTTATTCGTTCTCCGGGTGCCATGAAACCAGTGGAAAACACTCCTGATACCATTCCAGCTAAAAATAGCTGTGGATATCTGAAAAATATTACAACACAATTAACATTATTCCTTAAATTTTAGCAACTACTAAGTATCAAGGACACAAAAACTCCAACATTTCCCAAAATATTTTCATTTTAGATTTTGATTTCTCAAGATTTAAAAGTATTAATTTTAGCTGAGTTTTTAAGCTATGTTACCTCAGCATACAGTTTAAGCCTGAATTTATTATACTTTACCTACAATCAACCAACAATCAATAAATACTAAGTATTAAATTTATTTTTTCCAAAATATATTTATACATTGACACAAAATGTGAATAGACTTGACACAAATTGTGAATAAAATGTCATACTTTTAAATATTGTGCTACATGTTATAAAATAACACAATATCAGTGCAGTATTAACTTAGCATAATAAAATTGTAGAAATTGAATTTTAGAAATTTTGTCACACGAACATCTTTCATAAGCAACAGATGCCAGTTCATCTCTATAGCTTAAGATATTCCTAACAATTGCCTGCATTCAAACATTACACAATTTGTAGAAATTGAATGAAATGTACTTCCAGTAAAGTTAGTACTTTAACCTTCTGCCCAGTCATGCTAAAAACAGTCACTGCATCCAGATATAAATGTATACACATCGAAAGTCGCCATCAACAGTCGCAAATAGATCAATACTAATGATTTTTCAGCTCAATATATAAAATAAAAAATAGCCACGCCAAATTGACAGAATTTGAAATTGAAATCAAACTAGAATCCTCCTGCATAATAGTATATAAAGCTATCAACTAGACTATTTCATAAAGCCTGTGCAATTTAAAATCAACCAGTTACAATGCCTGACTCCACATCCAAACACAATACCAAGGGCAGATTTTAGAAAGAGATCTCACTGTGCTTACGTTAAAGGATCGTCTGGTTTGTTCTGCTGTAGAGATTTACCAACGTTGAAACCCATGAAACTAACAGCAAATATCGGAGAGACACCAGCTATAGGGGCTGCCATACCCTTATAGAATCCTTTAACTCCCTGAAAAATTACAGTACGGTGTCAATCTCACAATACTTACCACAGTAAAAAATTAGAAATTTACAGATGATTTAAACATGTGAAACTGACTGTAATTTTATTATAAAATCAGTATAATTTATAAAACAGTACAGAAAGAACAAATAACAGACAGAAGTATTTAGTACAATAATTAAGCCTAGAAAAAATAAGCACTAGGCAATATTCTATAGTATACACATATAGCAGAATACTACAGTATACATAGTATAAAGTATATTATTCAATATTCAAATATTCACAAAATTACTGAAACAGAGACCCAGGTAAATCTAGAGGTCACTAGTAACTTTTAACATACATATGTGCAGATTACAGAGTCTACAAAATTAAAATTCTCGAGACATTAAAAGCTATATTGAATATAAACTATTTTATAGTTCTTTAAATGCCATTTATTATGTTTTATAGGAAAAGAATAGATAAACGATGGTCTCTGTTGCTCATAAGCAAATTTATTTTCTTCAAACAATTGCCATTCATCAGATAATTAATTATTCTACAAATGTTATATTCTCTCATCAGCTCGACACACAATTGATCCCAGAACCTCAGGAACAACCAATTAGAAGTTTATGATAAAAACAACAATTAATAACAGCGATTAGAGTGCTACTGTCATCCATGACAACATCAAGCATTATTGAGACAAATCCAAGTTGGTGTGCAAAAAGAGGGTCCAACGTGGTGCAAATTCCTAAATCCAAAAAAATCAGCCCAAAGATAAAGGAAATTAAAGAAAAGGAGGTTTGTGTGTTGATCGCAACTCATGGCCACTGGATGAAAAGAGAGTTGAAAATGACGTCACCTGATAAAATTTTGTAACTCCAAAAAGTATTTATTCATGATTTTAGGGAAACAATTGTGAGCACATATAATGACACACATTTACAAATTAGGACCCTAAGATATTAAAATAGACAGCAATAGCTCAATTAAAATCTGAATTGAATAAAATCTCAAGAGAAAAGAAATAATATAAGTTCTACAAAAATGTAATATATGATTATTACACTACACTACACATTAACTGTGATCAGTGACTACATAAAAAGTTAGTTTAAATTTATTAGATGCATCACCAGATAATACTACAAACCTCCTTAACGAAGATTTTCTTGGCACAGTCAAATGTTCCACTGTACAAAGGCTGCTGACCAGGTGGTGGTTTGGGCATAGTCTGCAATCGAACCTGCAATGAAATAAAAAACATAAATGAGCATTAGTATGGACTTTATTACTGTACATAATAATTCTGTTACTATTATATAATAATTCTATTACTATACATAATAATTCTATAACTGTACATAATAATTCTATTATTGTACATAATAATTCTATTACTGTACACATATTTCTATTACTGTAATAAAATTCCATAACTGTATATAATAATTCTATTACTGTACATAGTAATTTGCCCTAAACAATTATAATTAACAGTAATAAAGCTAACATTATTTGTAGAATTAATTTAATGGTAACAATAAATGAACTAACAATTACATAATGAGAATAGGGCATGCATGTATGTGTGTTTGTTCGCATATGAAATTTTTCCAAGTCAAAATCGCCATACACCTATATATCATAAACACAATTATATAATACTGAGATAGTTAAGGATATGACATTTATCTAAAATAGAAAATAACAGGAAAGAAGATGTTGATAGGACATGTTCTATGAGGGGATGGACTTGCTGAAAGGGAATGGATGGTTTGCTGTACAAGATGATGTGAGGAAAATGCAGGGAAAAGAGTTAGCTGAACACCGGCACTTGGCATGCTAGAGGATTTGATAATGAATTCGAAAATAGGTATGAAAAAGGAAACCAAAGAAATAATATGACGAGGAGTTATAATATATGTCATGGACTTGCCAATAGGGCATGCATGTACACTGAATATTGCTACATACTCTATGTTCATAGAGATCACCAGGCTTGGTGATAATCGACACCTTTAGCTTTTAAAGCCAGTAAAATGTAGCCACTATATTGCATAGTATCAGGAATTTAAAATTATCGATTCTAAGGTAAATTAAAAATTAATTAGTGGATTCGATTCCCAGATCAGCTGATCAGAGTTTTCATCTAGAACTTCCACATGATCGGTATTTAAATATTACATTAGACTGCCCAACGATTTGAACAAGTATTAATATAAGTGACAGCCAATATGAATATTATCAAAGAAGATCATCTCACTATAACTTGTGATTAACTACTTTGTTAAAAAATATGCTGTGTTCCATTTAAAAACTTATTTAATAAAAATACCTATATACTACCTTCATGGTATCCAGAGGATGCCCCGCCAAAACCAAACACATTCCACCAAAACCGCCGGCAAGGAAACCCTTCGTTGCACTTGTTTCGGCCATTTTTTATTAGGACAAATTTAATGTATTAAAATGTCAAGCTAAACATTAAAACATAAATGAGCGATGTTATCAATATTTACAAGGATTCCGGTTCTGCAATCTCGTCAACCAATCAGTAGTCGGGTCATAAAAGAAGAAATTTTATCAGCCAATCCGAGCCACTTACATAAAATATCATTTGTGTACTCTGGAAGTTGATGAACCGTGGCGGGTCAAAAGCTGGACCATTCTGTTAAGATGTGTGCCTCTTGCTACAAGAACTTATAAAATAAAAACTAACGAACAAATTTAAGATAGAAGTTCGATTGGTTCAATCTGCTTGCATGATCGACGTCTGTGTGTAAGAATGGAAAAATATCTCAATGTGTAGAGAGCGACAAGTGTCCTAACGGTCCGGACCTGATCGATGAAATTTTAATTTGCCTTACCTATCGAGTTTAAAATCTCGGACTTTCACAGAACCATCTTAATTATGTAATATATATATATATATATATATATATATAATATATATATATGATATATATATATATATAATATATATATATATATATATATATATATATTACATAAATTATATATATTATAATATATTTCTCAATATATGAAGTTTAACCTTCATATATTGAGATATGATCTTTGCTTATTGGTGTATTCATGTAAAAACTGATGCCAAATTAAATATGATATGACATTCAGTAAGAACAGTAGATTATGTAAAGCAATAGTAAAAATTATATATATATATATATAATTTAGATATATATATATATATATATATATATATATATATATATATATATATATATAATTAGATATATATATATATATATATATAAGTAGATATATGGTACCTTCAGTACACAAACTCTAAAATTCCTAATTTTCGCTCACCACGCTCGCTCAAATTAGGATTTTAAGAGTTTCTCCACTGAAGGTACCATATATCTACTAAAGGCTCAATTTTTAGAGCCTAGTTGCCCCTTATTTTTTCTCTCGAGCAAATATCTTGAAAAAATTAATTTTTAAATCGACCCAAATATTATAGGACTACTTTATGTTGCTCATTAATATTTCAGTGAATGTAATTTTGAGTACTAGATTTTTTCATTCATATAATTTTGTGTACTATAAATGGTACTAACAATTGAAGAGCTCCATAAACTAAAACCATTTTCTAATTTACAGTTAGATCGTAATCAGGTTGAAATAATTTTAACCCGTAAATTAACGGACAAAGAATGGAAATCATATACTAAAGACTATCGCAAAATATTTACTCCCATAGCTAAACAAGCAGCTAAATTGTCAAATAAGAAAGGTTATTTAAGAAGTATTAACCCTGATCAGGAACTTAAAAATAAATACAAAACAATATTTTCTAAGATAGTCAACAGAAAATTTAAAACTGATGAAGAACCTGATGATAAGTATCATTTCTTAAAACCTCTGTTTAAAACTGAAGATTCCGATGATGAATTTTCTATACGCAAAGTATATGAATACTACAATGAAATGTACAGAACAACACTAACCCATTGGAAAGTGTCTGGTACAGCTAATTTGTTCAATATACACAAAATAATAATTGAATTAGTTGCAAAGATGACAGAGTATTTACCCCAAAACATAAGAATTCAAGTTAGTATTCAAACACCTTCAGGCAAGGAACCCCATACGTGCTTACTATCAAAAGATAAAGTAGTCAATAATCTTACAGAATGGACCAATTACTTTATAGATTACTATGATATGAATATTGAAGAATTAACTTTTAAATTAACTGCAATTGAACTACCTCAAGGAACTGGAAGACCGAATGTTATATCTAATCTCGACGATAAACATTGTATAGTTCAAATCAAGAACACTGACACAATATGCTTAGTAAGAGCAATATTAGTTGGTTTAACTTATAATCTAGATAAACTACAGGAAGTTTTTAAAGATAAGTTAACTGTTGAGGAAATAAGAAATATAAATTTCCGGAGACAAGGTATCCATACCAAAATCAATGAAGGTATATTTTCAGACAATGAAGTAAAATATTTACGTCAAGGAGGTGAAAAGAAGTTACAAACAGTATTAGCTCAAGCTTTTCACAGAATATACTCTATTCCTATTAAGGAATCAGGAAATGATTTTAGTGATATAAAGATAATAGAAGAAAAACTGGATATAGAAGTGCAAATATACAGTATGGGCACTAGACAGATATACGCAGGTTTATCCAAACCAACAAAAATTTATTTAATTTTAAATAATAACCACTACAGTGTAATATCTAAACTTCCAGCGTTTCTAGGAACAAATGCTAGAAAATGGGAAGCAGCTGAAAAACTGAAATGTGAGGCGTGTAAAAATCCTACTCAATGTACTAAGGAAGATAAAATTAAATGCCAAGCATGTGGAAAGGTATTTTATAGTCAATCATGTTACGATAATCATATCAAAAATAAAAAATGCATTGAGCATTCATACGTATGTCAAAATTGCTATAAGTTTTTCAAAGTAAAAGATAGGAAACCTGATGATCATAGATGTGGGGAAAAGTTATGTTCAAACTGTAAAAAGTGGTATATTGGGGAACATAAATGTTTTATGCAAAGGAAGAAATTAAGGGAATCTAGCGAAAAGTACATATTCTATGATTTCGAAACTACTTTAGATAGTAATGGAAAACATATAGTTAATTACTGTATAGCTCAGTACTTTAATGGAGATGAGTATATATTTCATAACGCCAATGATTTTTGTACATGGGTATTTACTAAAAAGCATAAAGATTATACTGTTATAGCTCACTATGGAAAAGGTTACGATTTTCAGTTTGTACAAGAATGGCTCATATCTCATACACAAGTTGCAAAACCAAATGTAATATATAACAGACAAAAAATACTGCAACTTGAGGTGAAAAGAGGTTATAACATAAGATTTATAGATAGCTTATCTTTTACAATGCAGCCTTTGAGAGATTTTCCTGAAACCTTTGGATTAGTAGAATTAGCTAAAGGGTACTTTCCACATGAATTTAATAAAGAAGAAAATCAAAACTACATTGGAAAATATCCTGATAAGAAATACTATGGTTATGAACAAATGGTTAAGAAAGATAAAGAGGTGTTTGATAAATGGTATGAAAAAGATCAGACCTTTGACTTTAAGAAAGAAATGTATAAATACTGTAAATCTGATGTAGATATACTAAGAAGGGGTTGCTTAAATTTAAGAGAACTATTCCTACAGATATCCGAAATAGATCCATTTCAGTACATGACGATAGCTTCTGTTTGTCAAGCTATTTTTAGAAATGAGTTCTTACCCCAAGATACTATTGGTGTTATAAACGAGCTTGAAACCGATAATTACTCAATAAAATCAATAAAATGGCTAAAGCATAAATCTTTAAAGCAGAATATAAATATTAAACATGCTTGTAATGGAGGGGAACATTGCATTGTAGTAAATAACGCTCAGAAACTAAAAGTAGATGGCTTTTGCGCAGAGAATAATACAATATATCAGTTTCACGGATGTTACTTTCACGGATGTCCTAACTGTTACAATGAATTAACAATGAATAAAGTATCAGGTGAATATATGTATAAATTATATGAAAAAACTTGCAGAATTGATAAAGCAATACGAGAAGCTGGATATAATTTAGAAACTATTTGGGAACATGAATTTGATAATAAAGCTGAAATGAAAAACATATCTTTAAGTGAATATGATTTAATGGAGCCCCCAAACATAAGAGATAGTTTTTTTGGTGGTAGATGTGAACCGATAAAGCTACTTCATGATTGTAAAGCAAATACTGAACAAAGAGGAAGATATATAGATGTAGTAAGTTTGTATCCTACAGTTATGTATTACGATAAATATCCTACTGGTCATCCTACTAGAATAATTAAACCTCAAAAATATGATTACAATTGGTTTGGTTTTATATATTGTAAAGTTATACCTCCACGAAATTTATATCAACCTGTACTACCTTACAAGCAGAAAACTAAACAAGCTCATAAACTATTATTTGGGTTATGTAGAACATGCATGAATAGAATAGATTTAAAATGCATTCATCAAAAACCTGTAAAATGTAAATCAGATTGTAAAGGTAAAAAGTGCGCAGAATGTATATCTGTTAGAAAATATATGAAGCAAAACTGCAGTGAATGTTACAATATTAGAAATGGAGAATGCTTTCATACAGATGATGAAAGAGCTATTACAGGGATTTGGTGTACTAATGAAATTGAGAAAGCTCTAGAAAAAGGTTATAAGATTGAATACATTTATGAGGTACAACATTTTGAGAGCACTAGTAATGACTTATTCAAAGGGTATATAAAAAAGTTCTTGAAAATTAAACTAGAAAGCAGTAAATTTGATTGTTCTGAAGAAGAGTATAGACAAAAAGCCAGGGAACTGGGTATTGAATTAGGTAAGTTAGAATATAATCCAGGTTTAAGATTTATAGCTAAAATATGTTTAAATTCATTATGGGGTAAATTTGGTCAAGTACCTAAACATAGACAAAATAAATATATAGATAACGAGGTAGAATTCTATCAAACTGTACTGAATGATAAAATAGAAAGCTTGTCTCTATCATTCTTAAATGATTCCATAGTTTATGCATCCTATGAAACTAAAGATCAATTCGTAAAAACAAGTTATAATACTAATATTTACATCGCATGTTTTACTTCAGCTTGGGCTAGATTAAGATTATATGATATGATTGATAGATTGGGCAAAAGTGTATGTTACATGGATACAGATAGTGTTGTTTATATTGAAGATGAAACTAATAAGTACATATTTGAGAAGTACATAGGAGATTCCTTAGGAGAATGGACAGATGAATTGAAAGGCAAGTACATTGAATTTTGGGCTTGTGCTCAATCAAAAGATTACGGATATATATTAGATGATGGAAAATACAAAGGAAAAGTTAAAGGATTCAGAGTAACAGCTGAAACAGAGAATAAGATGAATCATCAAGCTAGAGTAGATCTTATTAAAGGTAGTATTTCTAATGTGGATATTAAATATACTCAATTTACTATTAAAAATAGTCAGATATTTACAAAAGATTTATTAAAGCAATGGGGATTTCAATTTGATAAAAGACGTATAGTAAGAGTGAGCGATAATGAAATATATACATTACCATATGGATATTGAAATTTTATTTTAATTATTTAATTACCTAATAAATGAGTGATCGTCTAACAGGTGATTTAATTAGAAGAGTGAAAAAGTATGATACAGAAGAGGAAAGACAGCAAGCAAAATTAAGAGCTTATAAGAAATATGCAGCTAAAAAATACTACTGTGAAATTTGCGATAAAACCATGACACTGTATAATTACTCAGACCATATTAAAACAATACTTCACGTTAAAAATTTTCTTTCATATATAGAATCCTCTAATAAATAAGAGGCACATAAAATGGACACCCGAGAGGAAGATATTTTAAGTTATTTAAGAATGATATCAGAAGAAGAAAGGTTAGGGTTTGGGTATTCTTCTTCTATATCTATAATCAAGACTCATCTTAATGAGAAGCTTAAACAAGTGCGTAGCTCAAAAGAAGTAATAACTTTAGAAGATATAGCTCTGAGTAAATTATTATTAATGAAAATTTATGGGGAAATATCAGTCGACGACAATAAAAAATTAGAACACATGTTGAAATATGGAATTAATACCGATAAACTTACATTTGATACTTTCAATTTAATATATAGGATATATGGTCAAAATTTTCAATACCCAGTTTGGTACTGGAACAGTCATTGTAAAGGATGTACAAGATGTTTAGGAGACGTCATAGGATACACTCGGGAAGAGAGAGGTTGGTGTATACATTGCAACTGCAAAGAATTTATTGCTTTTAGGAGAGGAACCGTAGCAGCAAATGAGTAGCAAATTCTTTTGTAAGCATTAAATGAATACATCCAATGTTACAGTTAAATCTTATCTACCTTCAGAAAAAGAGAGGGTAAGATCTAAATTGCAACAAGTTAAAGATAAACATAGATCTTTTACTCAGACTAATAAGCAAGGAATTCCTAAAGATTTTAATGAATTGAAATTAATAAAGTATAGGGAACATGCTATAACATTTTTAAAGGAATACATGAATATAGATAAGAAAACTACTAAATCAGAATATTGTAAATCCAATCACATAAGTCATAATTCCCTAAATAATGCATTAAAACTCATGGGCCATGCAACTACTAGAAAAGCGCCTAAAGCTAAACCAATTAAGACCAAATCAAAGCAATCTAGACCTATAATAAAAGCTGGAAAAATTCTTAATGATGAAGAAATTAATGAAATAATTGAGAATAGTCTAGCCAATTTATCATTAGTAAATGGATCTGATACCTAGAGACGAAAAGCTTAAATGGAGTAATGAACTGAAACCAATTCTTTCAGAAATGAATAAATTATCTGATGCAGATAAAATACAAGGATTTAGAAATGAAGTTATTGATAAATATGTTGCATATAAAGCTCTAAACTATACTATGCAGCAATTGACTCTAGTGGATTGTGATAGAGAAATGTTAGAAAAAGAAGTAGAAGAGTTAAAGTATAAACTTGAAAACTTAGGGAATTATGATGAAAATAGATTAATGGAATTTAGAAATAAAACTGTAATTGTTCCTTCTACTGATTGTGAAATAAATGATAGAGCTAAAAGAATATTTATGCGAAATCAAGCTAGAATAAAGAAATTGAATGAGAATATAAGTAAACAGTTAGCTAATAAATGAGCAGTGAAATAACGAAACTTGAGCGAAATATAGCATTATTGATAAAACAGAACAACCGTCAGAGATGGATATGTATCCTATTATTAATATCGAATATCATTACACTAGTTAGTTGGTTTTTCTTCAACAAAATTGGTTCAACAGTGAATCTGAAACATAATAAAGCCCTAAATCTATAAACATTAAATTTTTCTGCAATAATAACTCTAATTCTTCATTATTTCTATTTGGATCCAAATCCCTCACAAATTTTGAAATAAAGCGTCTAATTTTCATTAGAGGTGTACCCTCTTCAGGTGCTGTAATTAATTTAGAGCGAACTAGATATAGTTTCAAATCCGTAAATATTTTTCTCGGTAGTTCTTCAATTATTGTTATAATTAAACACAATAAATCAGTGATATACACAGAAAGAATTCCTGCCACGTCAGAATGGATTTCTTCACTATTATATAATTTACTATATTTTGAAGTAATATTTTCCAAATAAGTATATATCTTAGTAAATTCCTCAAAATATTTACTAGAAAATTCTTGAGAATATTTCATTAACATACTGTCCACAGTAAGACAAATAAACATTAGTTTCTTAGTATTAACATTATTACTCTTATTTAGAAGATATTTTTTCTTTGAATCTGTATCATTTTTCAACAGACTAAAATATTTTTCACAATATCCCTTACTAATACCATCTGTATCTGCTTCAGGATCTTTAACGTTAATTATACGATTATTATTCATGTTTAAACTACCAGTCATTGAATCTCCATTTTTACTTAGCTTTGAATTTAAAACAGGTTGCACAGTATCTTCTATATGTAGAGTGGCTAGTTGCACTGCAGCTAGAGTAGTTTCTTTTTTAATCTTGCTTTGCAAGTTGACAACTTCGTTGGCAATATCGGTAACAAACCCTTTTGTAGCTACATCGTTATCATTAATTGGTAATTTTACATTTGTTATTCTATTATCATTTAAACTGATATCTTCAGTAATATTTCGATCAAGTTTTGTATCTAAAGCAGCCTGAAAGGCTACCTGGACTTTGTCCAGAATTCTAGATAAGGTTTTAATACTAGAATCATTTACCTTTTGTTTACCTATAGAACCAGATTTTAAAATAGAGTTGTTGTTCATTTACTATATTTTAAAACCAGTAAATCAGAACAAAGTTCTGCGACAACAAAGTTGGAGATGACTCAATACATTAATCACGGAGTTAAACTTACACCTGGGCAGGCAACTAAAATTAAGCATGCTTATGATAATGGATGTGAAGTGATAATAAGGTTACCTAAAGATCACTTAACGGGAGATATTAATCTTCCTTTATCGGCAACTCAATTAAATAAAATTAAAAAAGCTAAGGGTGGAGTGGAATTGAAACTTAGTAAATCTCAACTTAAGCATATGGAAAAAACTGGAGGTTTCTTACCACTACTTGCTGCAATTCCAGCAGTTCTAGGTGCTTTAGGTGCAGCAGGTGGGTTAGCTGGGGGTATAGCCAGTGCAGTAAATTCTAGTAAACAAGTATCTGAAACGGCGCGACATAATCGAGAAATGGAGAAAATAGAAAAAGATAAAATAGGGGTTAATGGAAAATCCATTTTTGGTCCAAGATCAATAAGTGGAGATTTATTATTGCAAGCCTTAAATAATTATGGTTTAGGAGGTAATACAAAAAGGCCTTAGAGGTGCTGTCTGGGGTAACGGTTTATACTTAGAACGAGAAGGATCAGGAATTTTACTTAAAAAAACAAAACCCTGCAATTGTTAACTTTTTCTAAATTTCTTCGCAAATTTTCTTTACCCCTAAAGCCATTAAGTAATTTTGACATTATAGATAAATGTAAATCAATTAAAAATTTTAGCGGAGTATTTATGAGAGATGAGTTAAAAGGAAAGATTAGCAATGACGAAAGCTTAATATGCAATATGGATGATACCAAGGGTCAAGGAACCCATTGGGTTAGTCTTTATAGTAAGGGTAAAAATTGTTATTACTTTGATAGTTTCGGATTTGAACCACCATTAGAAATTAAGAATTATTGCTCAGAAAAGGATGGGTATATTAGTACGTACAAAATTCAAGCTAGAGATGAAGTTATATGTGGTCATTACTCTATATATGTTATTAATGAATTAAACAAGGGGCAAAGTTTTCATGATATATTGCATGAATTATTCCAAATAAATCAGAACGAAGTTCTGCGTCAACAAAGTTGAAGAACTAATGTCTCTTAACAAAGACTTTTCACAAATACTTAATAAAATATATGATAGTTCAAAACGCAATAAGCATGTAGATATTTTTCCTAAAAATGTATTTATGATAATAGCTGGAAGCACTGGGTGTGGAAAAACTAATCTGATGCTTAATTTTTTACTAAATAAAGTTCTAAAATACGATGACATAATAATATACACTACAACACCTCATCAACCTGCTTATAGATATCTACAAGATATTAATACAGAAATTTCTGAAACTAGTGACATTGTTACTTTGTACAATCCTAAAGATACAAGTATTATAGGTCCAGAAGAACTGGATAAGGATGCAACTCATATTGTAGTTTTCGATGATGTTATGAATGAGGATCAAAAAGTTATGACAGATTACTTTTGTAGAGGTAGACACAACAATGTAAATGCATTTTATTTATGTCAAAGCTTACATCAGTTAAAGAAACATGGAATACGTCAAAATGCTAATATATTTATTTTATTTCATCAAGATAAAAAGACAGTTAAATATTTCTATGATACACATATTTCTGGTGATATGGGGTTAGAAGAGTTTGAAAAACTTTGTGATAATGCATGGTCTAAGAAGCACGGATATATAGTAATCAATCTTTGGGAACCTCCTGAATGTGGAAGATATCTCTTAAATTATGATACTTTATATATTCCAAACAAATTCATAGAAATACATAGAAATACATAGAAATACATAGAAATACATAGAAGTCAAAATAATACAATATAAATATAGATATGATGGTGAAATTTGATCCTACAACTTACAGTAAGGTTAAAAATGAGGTTAAGGAAATGTTCCGAGATGAAAAAGTTGGTAAACAACAAACATACGAGAGTCAGTCAGAATTATTCAAACCAATCATAAATACTACTAAAGAAGCTATGCAAACAATTTCTGATGAGAAACAAAATTTAAATAATATTTTAGCAATTCGAGATAACGACCAAAGACTTGCTTTAAGAGATGTGATACAAGAAATGTCAGGTCTTACTGATGTATTTAGTGAACCAAAGGAATCTACTCCAATTACTCCAAGAGTTAACTTAAATAAAGATTTTAATGAAACAGATATAGAAAATTTACAGGACTTAAGTTTACCACTTCCAGGTGAAGTGTTTCATAACATTGGTGAAATTCCTGAAATTCTAAAAGAAGTTACAACCAAAATAAAAAGTCTAGCACAAGAATTTCGAGATGATCGATTATCTAAGAAGTCTGATAGAGAGAAAGAGATATATAATTCACAAAGGATTACTTTAGATAAATATAAGAAAAGGTTAAAGTATATTCAGGAAAGTAAACAAGTAGTTGGAGAGGGTAAAAAGAAAAAGAAACTTGTTAAAAAGAAATGTGGAAGAGGGAGACCTAAAACAAACTATGCTTTAGTATATAGTGATGCAAATGATTTACTTCAAAAATTGGAAGAATATATTGCTGCATATCACGCAGGTAATAATGGAGTTTATAATACTATTATTACTATTTTGGATGAGTTATTGAACAATAAAATTATCTGTAAGGATACCCATGATCAAATCTTAAAGAGTAATAATCTTCACTTATAGTGACCTTTGGTCACGTCTTTACTGATTTAAAATCAGTAAATACAAATGGCAAAGCTAACATTATCTAGCAATACAACCGATTTTACCACAACTCTAAATCCTCCAATATACCTTGATACAAGCAAAAGATATGAAGCAGCATTTCTATCATTACACACTTATAATTCTGTACCGAATATTACAGAAACTAATAATAAATTTAAATACTCTACAGATAAGGGGGTTAGTTGGAAAACGATAACATTTGAAAGGGGTGCTTATGAACTGGCTGAAATTAATTCAAAAATAAAGCTCACAGAAGAAATTTCTGAAATTGAAATAGACTATTATAAACCAACGTTTAAAACAATACTTGTTATACCTAATGAAAACTATATGGTAGATTTTGGAGTAGAAAATTCGATAGGTAGAACTTTAGGATTTACAAATGAAAAGTTGGGTTTGGGTACTCATCAATCACCAAACATAATAGATATAGAAAAAGTAAACTCAATACTGGTACACTGTGATATCATTATTGGTACTTACGTTAATAGTTCTCGATCAAATGTTATATATAACTTTACACAAAGAGTAAGTCCAGGATATAAAGTAATAGAGAGACCAAGTCCTGAATTAATATTTCTTCCAGTTGTAGGAAGACCTGATATACAAAGTATTAGGATATGGTTAACAGATCAGGATAATAAACCTATTGACTTGATGGGAGAAAAAATTACTGTTGACATATTGATTAGAGAAAAGTTGTAATATAAATGCTGACCTAGGTCAGATCTTTTATATCTTTTAAATAAAGATATATAAATATGCTTCATCTTCGATGAAGATCTTTACTGATTTCAAATCAGTAAATATGATTGTAAAAAAGAAGAATCAAATGTATGCCCCTTCGGGGGTCCAGAACAAACTTCTGTACACCTCTAAAAGAAATATGATATATGGTTACGGTTTTGTAGATACGCTAAAAGATATTGGTTCTTATATTACTCAAAATAAAGATCTGATTGCTAAACCTATGCTATCATCTTTAGGGGAAATAGGAGCTTTCGCTCTTACAGAAGGAAGTAAAGCTTTAATTAAGAAACTCTCTAATAATGAAAATAAGAAGCAGTTAAATGCTAATTCAAAACAAATATTGAATAGATTGATATCTGGAAATGGTATTCAGAAATTTTAATTTCTGCTTCATCAGAGATACAGAATTACATTCTGCTTCACCAAAGATGAAGGAAGTAAAAGATTTTAAAACAAGTAAATGCAGACTGAAATAGATAACGATGCACTTATATTACAAAGTCAAGTACTTGTTGATAACAGTATTGAAAGAAAAGATTTTAAGACTTTTATTCCTCAAAGTAAAGCAGATTTTAATAATTTTGGACACACAATTGAAATTAGAATCCCAGCTAGTGATACTTATTATATTCCTTCTCAAAGTTATGTGGAAGTAAAAGGGCAGTTAGTTAGAAATGATAACGATAATGCTTATGCAGCTGATGCGCAAATAGCTTTAATTAATAATGCTGTAATGTATATGTTTTCAAGTATTGAGTACAGATTAGGTGGACAAATAATGGAAACATTAAATTTTCCAGGGCAAACTACATCAATGTTGGGTTATCTAATTTATCCGGATGATTTTAACAGTAGTTCAGGTCTGAAACAGTGTTGGAGTAAAGACACATCTTCTAGTGCAGATAGTAACGAAATTAATGCATCTGTGGCTGCGCCTGCAGCAGGCTATAGGCCTACTAGAAATAATAATTTTAATCAGGGTTTTGATGTGCGCAGGAAACTTCTTATGAGTTCTGATCCTAGAGGAAACTTTTCATTCATTATACCATTTTCTCATATTTTTGGATTCTCAGAATATGATAAGGTTTTATATAATATGGAACACATTTTGAAATTTACAAGAGGTAGTGACGATTTACCAATACATAGAGCAAATGGCGTTCCTAATGGCAAAATATTACTGAATGATATTAGATGGATTATTCCACAAGTAATACCGTCTCCAATTAAAAGAACTCAACTATTAGAATTAGTGAAAAATAAAGCACTTATTCCATTACATTTTTCTGCAAGAAGTGATGAGCATACTACTGTAATTCAAAATGTCCGTAGTTTTAACTGGATGTTAAATAGTTCAGCAGGTGTAGAAAAGCCTAGATGGATAATACTTTCATTTCAAACTGATAAGATTCGTACCCAAGAACAAAATCCTGCAATATTCGATCATGTTAATTTAAGCTCAGCTTGTGTTAAGTTAAATGGGGATAGATATCCATCAGATTATATAGATGTAGATTACGCAAAAAATGATTTCGTTAAACTTTATGAAATGGCTGAAAATTTCAAGAAAGATTATTATGGAATAAATAATTTAATAGGTGGTAATCAAATAAATTTACTTAGTTACAAGGAGTTATATCCTATTATAGTATTTGACGTGAGGCATCAGAGTGAACAAGTAAGATCTAATGTAATGAGTATTAGTCTAGAACTAAAATTTAATCAGCCTATACCTGCTGAAACTCATCTCTATGCTATAATACTATCAGATAGATTATTTAGACTAACGTCTGATGGACAGACACCCAGAATGGAAAGTTATTAGGAAATAAATACTGACATTCTGTCAGATCTTTTATATCTTTTAAATAAAGATATAAAATATGTACTGTTTAAAATGTAGAGCAGTAACTAATTCAACAAATATACAAGAAAGAATTTCTAAAAATAACAGAAAAATTTTAATTGCTGTATGTGCACTATGTGGTAAGCAAAAATGTAAATTTATCGCAAGCACAGAATTACATTCTGCTTCATCTTTGATGAAGAAAAATGGTCAAGGTGTATTTAATAATGTTCTATCAAAAATCGGAAATACTGTTGGTGAATTACACTTGCCATCAAATGAAGGAGAATATGTAAAAAATGGGTCCTTTAATAATCAAAATAAGTATTCTTATTGCGGTCCTGGTACAAAGTACACACAAAGAAATAGAGAGGGGTACAAGGGGATTAATGAGTTGGATAAAATGTGTAAGTTACATGATCAATTTTATACAGACAATACGGATACAGCTAGTAGAAATATTAGCGACGAGGCTTTAGCACATAGGGCCTATGAAATTTCGAATGATTCTAAATTTGACAGTACTCAAAGAAACATGGCAAAACTAGTGTATTATATTATGAAAAATAAAGCAAGGTTTGGACTCGGTCATTCAAAAAACTTAAAGAAGGGTTCAATTTAAATTTTTGTAATCGAAAACAAAAATTTAAATCTGGACCCTTTGAAGATCTTGCAGAAGAATTACATAAGCCTGTTAGAAGAAAGTTCGAGAAAAGGAAAGTAGAAGTGTACACTGTAGATGATATTTGGGGTGCAGATTTAGTTGACATGAAGGAATGGAGACAGATAAATTATGGATATAAATACATGTTAAATGTTATTGACGTATATTCAAAATATGCATGGAGTGTACCGTTGAAAGATAAGAGGGGTGACACTGTAACTGAAGCCTTTAAATATATAGTTAAGGAATCGGGTAGGTGTCCTAGACATATATGGGTCGACCAAGGTTTAGAATTTTATAATAAAAATATGGATCAGTGGTTAGAGGAAAATAACATTAATAGATATTCTACTTATGGAGAACATAAATCGTGTGTTGTTGAACGGTTTAATAGAACGTTAAAAGAGAAAATGTGGAAAAGGTTTACAGCTGAAAATACTAGGAACTGGGTTGATATGTTTGATAGATTAATTACTGAATATAATAATACGGTTCATAGTACTACAGGTATGACTCCTGCTAAATGCAGTAAATTGAAAAGTATAAAAATTTTTACACAAGAGAAACCTGTCAAGAAACCTAAGTTTAAAGTTGGGGATAAAGTTAGAATTAGTCGAATAAAAGGTGACTTTGAAAAAGGTTATATACCAAATTGGTCTGAAGCTATATACGTAGTACATGTAGTAAAACAAACTAGGCCTATAACTTATGTTTTAAAAGATATGAGGGATGAGGTATTAGAGGGTAGTTTTTATGAACAAGAACTACAGAAAACTAATCAAGAAACTTACAGAATAGAAAAAGTACTACAAAAGAAAAAAATTAAGGGTGTTGAACACGCTTTAGTTAAGTGGATGGGTTATAGCGATAAGTTTAATGAATGGATACCAGTTAAAAATTTGTATAGGCCTAATATATAGAACACATTTAGTATTACACAGCATGCAGCTATATAATAATTGTTATATAGCTGCATGCTGTAATAATCACATTACAGGAGATTAGATACTTTACATAAAGCGTAAAACTCGCAACATCGAGCACTATGGCAAATAAAAGATACCCAATCCAATAGCCTTTGGTCGATGGATACCTACATTTAAATATCGTGTGTCTAAAACTGTTAACTATTTTAAATAAAAAGTTTAAAAAATTGAAAAAAACTAAAAGAGGACCACCGTCGCAGTCGGAATTGAACTCGGGCCGAATACTACTGCCACTAGTATTGGCTGGTCTACGCTCTAACCACTACGCTACGGGGCCCCCTCTGATTACAGTGTAATAACAGCGATATTTGAAGACTAGTTGCCTGTTACGTTGTCGCGGCATTTTTGAAATACAATATATATATATAACTTTCACAATTTTGAAGTTATCAAGAATTAATTCACATTAATTGTTTAATGTTTATTCGTGTTTACAAAACTTGTAATATAATGCGTAAATAATATATAATAATAATAAGTTATTAATTATTAATATTATTTATTAATGCATTTCTAATCAAGAGATGTCACTAACAACTTCCATTAAAAAGTGTTCCCACATATTTAAATGATACTCGTTATATTTGGTATTAGAGATTATTATTATCGATGTTGTGTAGTTTAATTATAAATATTACACGTTATATTTTAGCTTAGAGTCAGTAGATATATGGTATCTATAGTGGACAAGTCCAAATCCTAATTTTTACGCATTTGAGCGAGAAATAAGGAAAAAAAAAGGAAAAAAAGAAATAGAAAAATAAGGGGCAATAATAAAAAATTTAAAAAAAATAAAATAAAAAAATAAAAAATAAATAAATAAAATAAATAAATAATAAAAAAATAAATAGAAAAAATAAGGGGCACTTAGGCTCTAAAAATTGAGCCTTTAGTAGATATATGGTACCTTCAGGGGAGAAACTCTAAAATTCCTAATTTGAGCGAGCGTGGTGAGCGAAAATTAGGAGTTTAAGAGTTTGTGTACTGAAGGTACCATATATCTACTTATATATATATATATATATATATCCTTAACTGCTTGACAGTGGGGCCTATCTACCCCCCCCCCCCCATAACCCATTGCGCAAATCCCCTCCCCCTTATTCCAAAGGCTATAATTAAGATATAAATTCAATAATTTATAGTGAAGTAATGCAAATACGAAACCGAATTTACATTCACTAATGACAGTATGTATATTTATACAGGTATAAGAAATCCGGTTTATGTACTTTGAAGCCATTCTAGTGCTATTTTTTATTCAGTTTGTGATATATTTAAAGTGATTTGAGAAATTAAAATTGTATTCAATATTCATGGCTGGCTCTGTGAGAGCGGGAATATTTATCTTTTGCTGCACTATTACAAGTAGTGGTTTCAATTTATAGCACTTAACAAGCAATCTCGAGTTATATTTACTATTAAAAATTACTGTAAATTGCTCTGAACTGTACCGTGGACAAGATGTGTATTATTTAAAATCGTTAGTTGTGCATTGAGAGATATTTTAATAAATTGTATATTGTAAACTGATATATAATTTGTAATTTAATCTTAAAGTAAGGTGGGAATAAAAGATGATTTGACGTTTCACTGTAATATAGGGCAACTAAATGTGTTACATATTTTATTTCTCACCCATATGTTTGGAATAAATTTTATTTGCTCTCATGTTTCTATTTAGATGTTTAAATTGACCTTTGTGCATCAAGATTTGTATTAATTTCAGCGTATGTTCATTAGAACTTATTTTGCGTTAGAATTGCAAGGTTATGAAACGAGAATATTAAAATAAATAATGAGGAAATGCAAATTAACATGTTATTAGAAGTTTAACCTTCATATATTGAGATATGATCTTTGCTTATTGGTATATTCATGTAAAAACTGATGCCAAATTAAATATGATATGACATTCAGTAAAAACAGTAGATTATGTAAAGCAATAATAAAAATTATATGCATAAGATACATGCATGCAAATGCAACCACTCGTGGGGGTTGGGTGGAGAAATGCCTATGAAGAGCTTGATTCTGA
Organism: Enchytraeus crypticus; assembly: GCA_905160935.1. NCBI lineage: Eukaryota > Metazoa > Annelida > Clitellata > Enchytraeida > Enchytraeidae > Enchytraeus > Enchytraeus crypticus. Next base: position 3,020,674 of record CAJHZI010000463.1, read on the forward strand.
TTGGCTGTTGAGCATGGCCTCGATCAATACTATATTACCAGAGAACAGGCTATAGAATTTCAGTTCACTCCTGAAATCTGGCATGTACGGAATTACTAGTTGAACTTGTCTAAATATAATTCTTAATGAATTTTTTGCGACAAACACATAAACTAGTAGATTTCATACAAGCTTCTGAATTTCTGACTGCATTCGTAGGAAATACTGCTACTATACACCTTCTATAGGTCGGTGATAGTTAGCACGAAAAGTACGAAATCTATATTAGAACGATTATGCTTCACGGGATTGCAGATAATGTGTGGAATTGTCGTCTAACTCTTTATAGGTCGGTTAATCACGACACCATTTCAATATCTCAATTCATTGACCGTATAAATCCTTGATTGTACAAGAAACGCAGATTACTAGAGTTGGATCTAGATAAAGCGTTTCCTTGTCAATTCAGGTAGAAATAGCTGCATTACAACATTGGGTGTTGGCAGTGAAGATAGAAGAAAGAAGTAAAGATAGAATAAAGAAGTGAAGAAAGAAGTGAAGATAGAAGATTGAAGAGGAAGACAAAATCAGGAAATAGCGAATTTCTACGAAGAACACTAATTTTCTAGTGCCTAATCTAGATAAGTCTTTCTTTCATAGAATTCAGCTAAACGACTACAATCCTGAATTCTCCGGAAAGCGCGATTTACTAGTGCCTGAGTCTAGTTAAGCGTCTTTGCCTTAGGTTCAGCTAAACGACTGTGAAATAACACCTCTTGTGTTAACAGTCAGAAGAAAGAAAGAAAGGAAGACAGAAGAGAATAATACTGAAGTTCTACGAAGAACGCTAATTTTCTAGTTGTCCACTCTAGATAAGCGTTATCCTTCTAGAATTCAGTCAGGCGATTGCAGATCCTATAATCTATGAAAAGCGCAATTTACTAGTTGCCTACTCTAGTTAAGCGTCTTTTACACAGATTCAGCTAAACAACTGTAAAATAACACTTCACGTATTAACAGTCATAATAAAGAAGAAGAGAGGGAAAGTATCAAATCATATAAGCGAGAAGTGCCTTGAAGACAATAACTCGTTTCCCATTTTCTATCTCTTATTTTTATTGCAAATAAAGACATTTAGCTAACTGATTATAAGTATACTGACTTTATATTTATCGCCTATTTCTAGTATTTTATTAATTGTTGCGTAGTGTTCGTTTAATATTCGATTCTATCTTTATGTTTAATGTTTTAACTCGTGATATTGCTATCGTGTTTCTTTGTTAATAATAAATCGTTTAAAATAATAAATCACTAGTTTTTGTGTCAACATTCAATTTAGATAGAATTTAAAGAAATAATCACAAATAATAAACACATACTATAAACTATCATACATTGAACGAATAAGCATTAGTTCTGTTCCTAGCAGTTCCAGTCTCATTGATTTAGCCTCTAACTGGCTATATGAGCAAGAGATCCTTGCATCCTCAAGATTAATACCGCCAAAGCATGAAGAGTTGGAAAAATCGAACCCACGACTCCATTTCCGAACTCCTATAACGGAGAGAGGATTGGAGAACCCAACACATATGCATGTAGACTCTTTTAATTATTCATAGTACTTGGCACGAAAAAATCCCCCTATTTATATTTCTAAAAGTATCCCAGTCGTAAGTAGCCTATCGACTCCACTCTCCGCGCAGTCGATATGAGCCCTAAGCTGTAGACGCCCCTGCTGTTTGAAGGACTCATTAAAAGTGTTGATTATTAATGTACGTTAAATATTTGTCGAAGTTTGCCTCTTGTCGACTTCCTCACATTAACGGAACATTTAAATTCCAGACGTATCTCTCATCTCATTTAACTATTACATAAGATCATATCAGTATGCCAATTATTCTAGCTGGTCATATCAGTGGCGTAGCCAGCATTTAATCTTGGGGGAGGCACTTTTTTAGGAAATTTTGAGCACGGTCAACTATTTCTCTAGTAAGCAATCGTACAATATCGATATAGGCCTATAGATTTGCAATAAGTATAATAACCACGCCTACTGCTTATTTTAGAGTCACTATCTACATGTATATCATATGGCTTAATCCCAATCAACTACCCTGTTTATTATCAATTTTACAGTCGCTGAATAAGCTATACAATGTAAAATAAGAGCTTACCCATAGTTCACAGTTCTATAACTCTTAGCAATGTAACCGAATCACCAGACGAGCATTACAGAGTCAAGTTTACCCGAGGAGCACCATTTGCAGCAAAGAAATCAATCACATCACTAACTGAAAGCGTTCTGTCAAGATGTGCTTGCAGCAATATCAAAGCCTCCAACCTTTCCTCTCCCATATTACGCACACGAGACGCCGTTTTTTTTACTTTGCTGAACACCCTCTCTGGCTCGGCTGTTGTGACAGGCAACGTAGCTAAGACATTCAGCAACGCATGAATATTAGGTATTGTTATTGCAGGACAGTTCTCCAGCAGCTGCCGTATTTATATCTTTAGCAGCAGCTGAATGCATCCAGCGATGTTTCCAAATAGTGAATTCAGCACGAAGCTCTGTGACAGATGATATGAAATCTTGATACATCTCCACGGCAGGTTCTACATCGCTAAATTCCTCACAAAGATAAGCTGGCACTAGATGTCCAAGTGCCAGAGCTTTCCTTTGAGCGGGACCAAAGCGATCTCTTAGATGTAACAGTAGACCATCAAGGAGGGGCACGTTTTTTTTCTTATAATAGTCCTCGGTACCCTGCTCACCATTAGCAACTACGGCTGACGACCCTGAGTTGGCTCCGTACACTGAACGTTGGGCCACTCTAGGCTTGTCCACGGGAACCTGCATGCTCTCAGCGAGTAGCTTAGCCCTTCCAAATTCGAGTGGAATGTACAATCCACATCTCCGCGCATAGACGACATAACGTCAACAAGATCATGAATATATGACAGTGCCTTGATTATGTCTCGGTTTGGCGACTGCAGTTGTCGGGAGACACCAATTAATAGAGCACTGACCTCACTAACAGTTTGCAGAGCAACAATAAATTGAAATTTATCAATAGTATTCAGCAGACCAGACGATGCCTGTCTTGTTTCCCTAGACTCCGATGCAGACAGTTTCTCCAGTACTTCATGGACACAAGGTAGCAATTCTAGTGTAGTGGAGATGCTACTGTGTCTCTCAACAAAGCGGGTGTCACACACTTTCTTTAGACGGGTTGCCTTGGGCTTGTGAAATTCATCTTGATCAATAACGGTTTGCAGAGCTTGCTGGCGTTTGGCACTATGTTTGAAGAAACTGACCATTTCTTGAACGACATCCAAACAGCTACGGATCATCGGTACATGAACGGACTGAGATGCACAGAGTTTAAAGCAGTGTAGCATACAGTGAAAATACAAGCCATTGGCGCTACTTTCTGTATCTCGGATGCTGCTCCTATTGCTTCGCTGCTCATATTCGCTGCACCATCCATGCCTTGTTCAACTCATAAAGAAAGATTAAGCCCAAGGGATCTACATTTAGCTATTATTATTCTACCGAGATTTATTCCTGTTAGGCGAACATCTGCAGATGTTTTGTCAGTATCCTCATGCTCACATACTTTCTGTATTGCATCAACAAGACAAATTGGGTCCTCCTTTATAGTGACTTTTCCATTGATAATTGTTACATAGCGAGCAGCAATGCACAACTGTTCTCGTTTCATGCGATCTGTTGTCTCATCACACAGCAAGGACCAACATGGTGCACCATTTAGGTCTTCAACAAGTTTACTTTGAATGATCCGCGAAGCAGCATCTAGTATCTCATTCTGAACCTCGGGGCTAATGTACTGTGCATTGCGGGGTCCCTTCATGACATGATCGATCAGAGTCTTATCTCCACCTCGCATACGGAAACGCAATAGTGCACGGAAATTACCCTCATTCTGAGGAGGATCTTCAGTTGACGAAATAGGGCCACTGTCTCTGTGACCTCGAAGAGCAATGTTTCGTCTAGCACAAAGCAAAGAAGGATGGTCTCTACTATAGGAGCTAAAGCTTGACGATTATCTTCAATAGCTCTACGCCTACTTGTATCCTGAAGTTTCATAATTTATATGACCGTCATATAAATTATGTCAATTTATATGATTTACATGCTGAGCGCTTACACTTTCTGTTTACAACAGAAGTCGTATATTCACCATCCCTGGGCAAACTTGTATGTCTCATTTGATTAAAGTGATGCAGCCTGCTGTTACTCGGTCTTCTAAATTAATTACTCTTGTAAGACCTAGCTTACCTTCGCCCTCTAAGCTATCTAATCGTTCTTTCCAGCATGCTGCACCGCAGATCGGGAATTCTCTTCCATCCAATCTTCGGAAATCTTTATTTGAAGCACATCGGCCTTTGCTTTCCTATGAGCAATTCCATAGGCAGTTGAAGACCTATCTTTTCGATCTCTCTTTTCCATCCAGTGTCCATGAGCAGCGACCTGCGCCTAGACCTCCTTTTCTTTAATTTTGGACTGATTATCTGGATTTTGAAATTTGCACCGTTTTTGGACCTTCTTTTTGCTTGCCAGCTTGATTTTGTCTCAATAGTGCTCGATGTTGTCATTGATGACTGTAGCACTCTAATTGTTATTAAAATGTCTTAATAGCGTAGGGATAACATCATGAAGTTTTAAATGACATATCCTGAGGTGGATTGAACCCTCGTGGGTTCGAATCCCAGCCGCTCTGATCGGAGAGTAAAATCTCGGACATTCACTGGACTGATTACAAGGATAATGGATTAAATTACTTAACGGTTTAAACATGAGGTATTAAAAAGTGATAGATATCAACACAGTTGATCATTTCACTATAATGCGTGTTTACTTTTATTATTATTATAATTATATATTTAAATTAATGTACGATGTTGTCACTGACTTTTCGTCTTAGCTTGTGTCGCTCTTCAATCATCGTGTAGCAACCTCATCAGCAGTGTGTATACGAGCAAAAACCGCCATCGAGCACCGTTACTGACGGCAGTAGCGTTCTAATTATTGTTGTTGCTCTGTAAATGGATGAGTTTAAAGAAGACTAAAAAGCTGCAGCTCAGGTGTGACATTCTACCTGTTATGATTGATATTTACAAAATAACTCAGTTAGCAAAAATTCTATATTTTCTAATTATAAATCAGTCATCCGTTCATTTTTAACATATACACTACCTAGTAAAAAGTAACTGTACTATAAATATGTTAATGTAATCAGGCGCATTTTATTCTGAATATCTGACATTTACTGATCGTTAATAAGTTTTAAATTGGAATAATTTATATCGTATATTATTTTGGTAATGTTTTCAAACCTCTCACAGAATTCATACGTCTAAATAATTATATTCTAATGAATTCACTATTTCATATTTGTACAGTTAAATATGTTATATAATTGTATTGCTATCTAAATTGCTGCTTGATATTTCTAGCAATATTTTGAAACAATTCAGTTTATCATTAATCATAAATCATAACTGAAATCAGTATATTAAAATAGAAGGACTGTCATATAAATTTTAACTGCCATTATTAGACTAGATCTACACTGTACATTGTTATTGAAGTATTATAATTTATAGTAGGATATACATAATCTAAATAATTTTTGCATTGCAGACATTTGACCTCTTGATTAATGGATTTGCACACAAATGAAATGTTGACAAAAATAGGTTTTGGGCTCATAGCAGTAATGCTAATATTATCAGGGTGTGACGCACAAGATAGTGTGGTATCTCAAGACAACACAACTATAACTGAAAGTGAGTACTGGAATTTTTCTAATAGTTTAGTATCATTCATGAATGTTTAGTCTAAGAATTCCCTTTCTTCGCAGTTAAGCTTTTTTAACTTTTTTAACTTTCTTATCTTTCTACCTATCTTAAATTCTTTAAACTTATTTAACGTTTTTAGCTTTCTTCACTCTCAGCCATTAGAGGGGTTTTCGTAAAGCTATGCTCAACAAATTTCTAATTTATGGATTTATTGATTGAGCAAGCTAGTATTACTTAAAAATATAATTAATAATTGCAATTAGTAGTATTTGAACACAATAATAGCATTAGATTTATACATAGCTATATATATATAAATATATAATGTATCTATCTAGATATAATTGTATATATAATTTTATATAGAATTATATATATATATATATATATATATTTATATATATATATATATATATATCTATAGATATATATATATATATATAATATATATATATATATACACACACACACACACACACACATCATGTATATACTGTATACACACATAATATATATATATATATATATATATATATATATATATATATATATATATATAGAGAGAGAGAGAGAGAGAGAGAGAGAGAGAGAGAGAGATTTGTGATTTACTGATCTTCTTGAGTCACAAGTGTGCATGAACAATTGTGGAAATATTCCTGTCAAAGATAGGTTCATACTGATCTATAACTCAATGATTAATCAAGTAAGAGAATGCTTTCTGTTTAAAAGACAAGTAGATATTTGAATCCAAATCGCAATGCTTGTTTTGAAAATTTATAACTTAATATTGTCTCATCAGCAGTTACTGGGATAAATTTATGAACCAATTATGATATCAGAACTAAAAAATCTCATCCAAAATGTTTTCAAACTCTAAAAATATTGCATTCAGACCAGCAAAATATTGCATTCATACATGCAAAATATTGCACCAAGACCTGCAAAATATTGCACTCAGACTTGCAAGCCCATGAATTTCTCTATAATTTGTATTTCACTATGTATATTACAGCATGCTGCAACATACAGTCTAACTGTCAGGGTTGCAAATACGTGACGAATATCAACAGTATCTCGTACTGCTGCCCAGGCTGTATGGGAGAAGTCTTGGTTACAAATCTTCTGTGTCGTTGCAACGCCCCAAGTGACTTGGATATGTCGTTGGTTAAGTGCACGTTAAGTGATAAAGTTGTCGGCGACTACTTCCCGGCCAGGCCTAGCTATTACGCCCTCAACTCTAATTTTGTCCGAGCATCCGTCTTTCTGCAAGTTGTAATGGCAGGTTTTGCGTTTGGATTCTTCTGGTTAAAGTAGCGCAGAATGTTTTTATTAAGATATGACAATTAGTGAGTGTACAATAGACAGGAGATATTTACTTTTAGATTTTTAATTGATGTATTTAAAGTGCTGCTAAAAGGTTTTCTAAAGAGCTGGATTTAAATTTATTTATAACAGAGCAAGACGAAGTGTGGCAAAGCCTGTATTTTAGATGACGTAATCTAGAAACTCTAAGAATACTATCAAAACTCTAGTAGACAGATTACGCTTCTGATCTCCAGAAACTGATTACCCAGCTTTCGGACACTGTTGCTAGGAGATAGTAACTTGAAACTATGTGTATCATTTTTACCATGTTACTTTCTGATGTAAAAATGAGAAAGGATATAAAAATGTATAAGACGTTAACATGTTTGCTGCCTGGCTTAAACTTAGAGACAACTAAAATGCAGTGACTGAAATACAAGACAAGATACAGTACTTGAAACGAACGGCAGTGAAAGCTCTAACGTAAATTGAGACAAGCTTCCACTACCAATTAAGTCCTTATTGTTTTAATACTACTCTTGCAAATGATAAAGGGCAAATTACTGAATTGCCAAAGCATTGTGACATTCTTCAATATATACTATATAAGTGAACTTACCCCTTAATAAGTTATCTACAAAATATTATTTCTTATCATTTTAAATTACTTTAAAATATTGAAATCATAGATAGGCTATGTTGTAAATACGTTGTACAAGTATAGGAATGATCTGATGGCTATAATTTTAACTGAATGCTCTCGATCTGAATTTAACACCTTATTCAAAGCATATTTGATGTAAACTATTGATGAAATATTATGTACTTTTATACCTGCACAGCATGTTTCATTTTATTTCTTTTAAAAGTGTTTTGATGTATTATTTATTTCTTTTTAAATATATAATTTGAAGTACTATTGATATAATTCTAATGGACGATAGTTAATAAATGCTATAATTTCCTAACATATTAGTCTCGTGAAATTAATTTAAAATTTCTAGAATACAATTCCTGTCTAGTGAGCTTGTTATTCTTTTAACAGCTATGCTTCACATTAATGATTAACATAGACTAGTTTTAGTTAAACAGTAAATTGAAGCAATTAGAATTCAGTCAATGAGTATCTACATTTTCTCATCAAAAAGGAATCAATGGACACAGAAAAAAGCCAAAACTAGCTTTAATCTCAATAGGACCGGCTAAATCCTCAGCCTATTCTACTGCAGACAATTATTAATAGTCATAATCGGCTTTAACATATAGTTATACTGGTACTCCCTATTTTCACAATCTCATAGATGACATCAAAATTAATCAGGCTCACGCAAATTTACTCCGGTTGATCTGGTTTATTCTGCTTAGCATCATCATCATAATCAAAATCGTCTCTAGAATCCCTATTTAACTAGGGTCGGGATACGAATGTCGCCCTTTTCGACAATACAGTAAACGGTTGGTCTATTCTTCAGGCAACCTGGACCGGACACAACACGGGGATTTTATTCTGTTTGCCTAAAAAATCAGATAGTACCGAAAACCAGACAATTCATGGAACCCAACTAGTAATATTATTCAATAATGTCTAATTAAATAAAATGGTACTGAATTTAACATTATTCAACAATTAATCACCATCGGTTAAGGGTTGAATTCATGCCATGGTTGCTGATTAAGATGCTGAATGTTGGAATTTAAACTTCTCTGACAGAATCACATGTGCTTTAACAAGCATAGTTTTTAGCATAGAGAGCAGATCTTTAACTTTCTATATCTGATGTGTGCGGGTATACGTTGTCCTCTAGCGAGTAGGGATATTGTTAGGCAGCGGATCAGTAGGTGCAGGGTTCAAGTCCAGTGCTCTCCACGATACTGACGCGTTATTGAGCCGGAAACTGACTTAAAACTTGATTTTAGCTTTACACGACGATGACAACATTAGGCATGATGAACATAAGCAGTTGCAAACATATACAATTTATTTACAGAAAAATCAAAGAAACTTTTGAATGTTTGTAGATACTTTATTATAACTACACTACAAGCACTAGACGATAAAACACAACACAATTTATACAACAAAATTCTCACAGCAAAAGAAATATCCGGTATCTATAACAGTAAAAAAAAAAAAATAGTCTAGTGTCTTTCAAATAAAATATTTGCCAGAACCATATGAAAGAAGCATATTAGAGAATGCTTACTGAAGTGTGACTCGAAATACACAAAGTATGATCCATGCAAGACATAGAAGCGGGCAGCATAGGGCTCAGAGGATTAAGCAATCATGAAAGCCATATATCAAAACTTATACAGAGGCCTGATAATTCAACAAAGTCACTCTAACCACGGATACTTAACCTGCCATATCATCAGTCAATTCACACAATAAAGCAAATGTATAATTTGTTAAAATACTTCAATTCCAAAACATTGTTCACAGGTATTTTACATGAATAAAATCTGGACACGTCACAGATGGAGCTTTTACATCTAAAAAATTGATTAATACCCTCGACACGACGTTTTAGTGTTTCCACAGTACCATGATGCAGCATTTGAGACAGACTATGAATATTAACTAAAACAAACAGATTAAAACTATGTCTAAAACTAAGGAAAACTAAAACTCACTAATGAAACTAAAATATCATTACTAACATTGAGAGGTGGCCTAAAAACGTTCAACATAAATTTTTTATCCTGACAGTAAATGCTTACTACATTCATAACTGAAAAATTACATTTTGTAATTATGTTATTCTAAACAAATATGATATTTCTCTAGAATTTCTCCCAGTTTAATTACCAATTTTAATAACAGTTACAAAGTTTAATTTTTAGGCTACTTTAATTAACACCTAATATATTAATTGCAACAACAATTACAATAATTTTGATAAACCAACAAGGTCAAGGGCCATAGATAAATACAATATGAAATACAAATATCATTATATTTACCAGAACTACTAGTATATTAACACAGTTTGTAATATAGCATGCATCATTACACTATGAAATTATAATTAAATTAGATAGTATTCCAAGTGTTTCACATGATTGTATAGAAAATTTGTCCATAATTTTCATTCAAATTTATTCACTTTAATTTTAATTTCACAAGAAACACAATAAAAGTGAACTAACTTTAGAACACTCTATTTAATTCTATTTTTATAAGCATAATCACTTTTATATTTTCATACCTTTAGCATAATCCTTATCATACGAAAAGCAGAATGAGAAAATGGCTAAAAATAGAGATCCACAAGAATTTTAAAAGATCACTTCTGACTAGAGAGGCATCATATCTTTTAACAATTTAATTTTACCAATTTAAAACTAAAATCACGAAACAAAAGAATCAATCACTGGAAGTGTAGAGCTAAGTTTTGAACAGGGACCCATAGAAGTGTTGTTGCCCTATTTCTTAAACTAAGTAAAAACTAAAACATCAAAAGTTCCTACTTTATATATCCTATACAAGTAATACAAAATGTCAATGCAAATTAAATATTGATGTACTATGCTTTCTCGAAAAAGGTAACTAAAATCAACAACAAAATATCATTTAAACTATAAATATTCAAGTAGGACGTTAAGATAAAATTGTAATCTCTTGAAAAACACATTAATGATTATAAATCATCACAGGTTTTAACATATGCTTCAACAGTTGTATCAACATAATGGCTTCTAAATTTTAGGAGTTATAAAGAATAATGTAATAAAACTTTCAAAATATTTAGCGGCCCTGGTAGGACTGGAGTTAATATTCCTGTATAGAATTTTTAAACATACTAAGTATAAGTAGTTTAAGATAATTTTTCTACTACTATGAGCCTATGATATCATATAATTTCATTTATTCACAATGCGGCTCAACTAAATGCATAACTATATCAGAATGTTGGGGAATGTATGTCAGTGCAGAAAGCATAGCTAAATGGAGAATATTATGGAAATTACAGAGTAAGAAGATGTCTGAAGGTACCACAATGAGAATGTCAAGTAAAAAAGTTGTAAACAATTTTTTTAAACTACCACCGTTACATTGTACATTCATATCATGTTTTCAGTCAAAGTACTTTAAACATGGGCACGATTTTAACAGTTTGCTTCAAAAAAGAAATTATTTAACATAGGAATGTTTATATAACCAAACAAAAATAAATACTTCATAATGTTTTTCAAAATCAAAATTTAACTTTAAATGAAACTGAAAAACTTCTGAGAAAATTCCTATGCCAACAATATCCTGAACAAACTAAATGACTAAAAGGAATTTATAAAAGATAAACAAGCTTTTACAGCCATATATCATCATAAAAACTTTCAAATTTAATAAAGTACATTCTGTTTATCTTTTGCCCTAAGCAGACTAAGTCCCGATTAACAGTGAAATATTATATATCTCTGTCATGCTTCCAAAGTAATTCAAAAATTACATAACTGAGATGGCGACGACATTCTATACCAGTCTGTTTAAAGCACGTTATTGTTTGTAAGATTAAATTATTTCTTGAATCACAGTTTGAAAGAGTTCGGAAACTCTCCAGACTTAAGTATAATCTGATTGAACAATTAATATCCTCTAAATGAGGTACAGAAACGCAAATTACCAAACGACTTTAAAAGAACCAAAAAACTATGTACTGTTAAAAAATTCTACACTTCATATCAATAACACATCTAATTAATCTAGCTATCTAATATACCAGCCACCCGAAAGAAAAAACATATAAGCATTAGAAGATTAAAAATTCAATTCAATAACGTCAAGAGCAAGAAGTAAGTACGACTAATATTATCACGTATCTGCTGAAACCTGGCAAGATTTGACGTAATAACGACAGTACACTTAGACTATGTGCCAAGAATACGGTATATCATTTCAAAAATTAATACAAAGTTACATAGTTCGTTAAAAGCAGAAAGATAAAAAGACGGCTATCATATGGTAGCAGTATGTAGAACTACTGTTAACAAAAAATCAACAATATCATAAAATTAAAAAAGCATAGAAAGATGATAATTTAAGAGAAGCAAATGTTCTAACTATTTTTAGTGTTATTCACAAAGCCAGAAGCAGAAGAAAGCTGTAAAATATAACATTAGAAAGGAAACTATTTGAATTAAGTAGCAGATTCTACAATATCAGTAATTAGCAGTGCTCACAATCAATGTTATTCCTGTAGCACACAATAGACCAAAAGAACATATTACTGTCAAATACACAATATGAAGATTCTAGTTCAAATATACACAAATTATTGCTGCTGAATAAAAACTTTCATTTTTAGCCTAAATTGCTCAATTACAAAAGATATTTTAAAACTACTGATTTTGTCTTTCACTGACCTCACCATAAACTTTTTAAAATCTTAAATCATTTCTAAAATGTCCAATATGCTACACAATGGGGACCTAAGTAAATTAATGGTTTGCGTACACTAGAACATAAGCTATTAAATACAACAGAGTACAAGCTTATATCACAAATGAAAACTTTTATGAGCTGAATCAAAATATCAATAACATACAAATCAAAGCAGACTGTTTACAAACAACATCAATACAGCACAATAGCAATAATGAGATGTAGCAACTCAAAAACAATGTGCAGCAATTAATTACTAGAAATCTTCTATTTCTACCATTAGCCGCTATAGGAAACTGTACTAATCTTGTAGCGTATATTTTAGCATAAAGATATAATATGTTATATAAGTAGAATAGGCTGAATCACCAGAGAGGGGCCCTGTGATTCTGAATAGTCAAGCTAACTTATTACAGTCAATCTAAGTAAAAACAGTACAATACAAATTTAGCGGCAGTTAAGGTAGCATGATTTGTGGAGCGAGAAACATACAGTATACATACCATGATAGGATTTGACAGCTATTCGCGCATCTAAATAATTATAGGCGATCTTAATAACACTAAGTTATTGATAGAACGAATATATTGTATAAATATGAATAATACCAACATAATTTCAATATAAATTCTACCAAGTACACACTTCTGGAATTATAATTTTAGCTTAAAACAATGTAATAAATGTATAAAAATTGATTATTGTATACAGGTTAGTAAGTGAAATTCTAGATAAAGATTTTCAGCATTCAGACTGTACTATATTTGTAAATGTTAAATGCCAATATTAAATGCCAATTTAGAGATTAAATAAATATTATATTCAATCAAAGTGTTAAATGCAAGTCACACAATGGCATAAGGGTCACAATACATTAGAAGTATCATAGATCGACTGGAATGCTATAACATGAATAGTCTAGTCATTAACAAGATGAGGATGGAATTAATTATCGGTTTCAATGTAGCACACCGATATAATCATTGTAGTCAACTTGATTACGTTGTCCATTACATTAATAGAGGAAAGTTAACCCAATATGGCTTTTCGCAAAGGACGGTAATAATTCTTCTCAAAGTGCTGAATCTCGGGAAATTCTCTAACCCCTGATATCAGCGGCACATCAGTGCTTGTCTCGTAAACAAGAAACAGAAATAAGAATACGACCAGCGTAGCAACAAGAAGAAAAATTACAACATTTCTTAACACATTACTTTTACCAATCTCCGACTTGCTGATTTTACCGATCTCCTGCTTAGTCCCTACGTTCCCGCCATTTCCCACCGAAACGGCAAGAACCGGTGTCGCTGACACTTTGCTGATGGACTCAATTCCATTTTCGTTCTTTAGCGTGTGATTTTCCTCAATCTTCTCGTTTTCAATCTTGATATCTTCAGTCGGTTCGTTGGGATTTCTATCGTAGAGGCCGGCACGACTCTGATCAACGGCTGCCTGGGGGCTCACGTGCTCGGTGATCTCCTGCTCCTCACTGAGAGGCTCCGCCCCCGATAGATCTGAGCCTGGCCAATCACTCGTAGGCTCCTCCTCAATACGCTCTACTGAGATATCGTTAGATAGTCCATCGCTCAAAGTCGTAGAGTTCAGTCTTTCGCTTACGTCGGCTGATAAAAAGCAACAGAAACATTAACTTATTTCCAATCTCGCATTAGTTGACAATGAAATAGCATTATAAATAATGCCAATAAGCAGTATTCAAATTAAATTTAATATCCCTTCGTCTTCTTTTAATAAAATCGAGATTTTCTTACTATGTCATGTATAACAGCAGTAAGTCTTAAAAAACAGTTTAAAAATAGATTTTGGTGTAAACGAATATTCACTGAAGATCAAAAATAGAATCAGTAAGAATAAAAATCTTTTACGTCCCTGAACATTGCTTTATGGCGAGAAACCGGACGTTAAATTCTTATTGATTGATTGATAACCTAGATGCAACACAGGCAATATCGACATATGAGAGTGCACACCAGAGTGGTCGAGCATCATAGACGGTTTGAACCTGGCCGGTAGTGTGTTAGAACCATAGCTGGTGTTACCTCTGAACATTAGCGACGGGTTAGAAGCTGACCTGTGGCAAAACAAGTATAATGTCCGAAATCGTCACAAAATGAGCATAAAATATATGATTTTAGATATTAACTCTAACAATAAGCACAATAAAATGATTTTAGTCATCAACATATATAAATTGGTTAAATTTAAAAGATATCATAAATTGTATAAATATTTCATTATGAGATAATATTACCCTGGTTTTCCGTGGAAAATTTAAAAAAAGGATCAATTTTAATATATGAGTCGACTCGGCAGAAGCTAAGGAACCAATTATCCATGGAGACCATAGGCCATGGGTACTAATTTCAGAAGCTGTAATTTTTCCACTAGACAGCTACATAGAGGTTTGGTAAATGCTTTGTCTTTAGTGCTGGGATAAACTTGCTAGTCAATGGCTTGTTAGCAAAGCTAGAAAACACAATGAGCATGGTTTTGAAACTTGAAGCTGCACTTGGTCAGAATAGAGTTAATGAGAGAGAGAGAGCGAGATATAGAGAGACACAGAAAGAGGTACAGAGAGAGACAGAGCGAGAGAGAGAGAGAGAGATCATAATAATACTGTGAAATGAGTCAAATACCTTGTGAACATGGGTTCCTCTCGTGCTATGCCACTACTCTCGGCTATAACCTCGTTTTCAGTGTGGCCACTAAAAATAAAGCAAGCAAAAAATAGAACTTGAAATAACACTAATAATATCTATTTAATAATATCTATCTGGAATAATAATATTTACTTAACTTTTATTTCTTCTTTCATATATTTCTTTCAATATTATTACAACATTAAGTCTTAACTCATATAGAGGGTAAATCTTAGTGCTTCACTGCACAGGATATTTCCAAGTAGAACTGAATATATACAGGAGTCATTAGACGCATAGCTCAATTCAAAATACACTAATTCAATCCAAAAGCAGTTAATACACAATTAGATTTTTCCAAATTACGGAAATGTTTACAGTTGCACTGCAAGAATGGCGCATAGGTAAGGAGATAAGGATGAGCTAAATTTTGCTTAGCACATGACTTAAATAAATCCTAAGCCGTAACATTTTAAACATAAATGTGCATATCATAATTACTACTATTCGGAACATTATTACTATTGAACTCTTTCTGTAAAGTAGTCTCGAAAAGCGAGTTCGGCCATGACACTGCTATATAAGCTTTCGTTGTTAATAATAATAATAATAATAAAAAACACTCAGAGACCTGAAGCGGAATGAAGAGCCACGTCTTAAGAATCGACGACCAGCGGACACTTTGGGTGCTGCTGCAGACGACTGCAAGCTGCAGAAAAACGAGCAACACTTTATATGAAAAGTAACAGACATAATTTTGACAAGTCTCTCTCTCGCTTAGTACACTGCCTACCGGCAGGTCCGTGGTATATAACGCCTCCACTCATCTCTATCTTCTGTTTTCATTCCTTTTGATATGACATTATACTTGGGGGGATTCTGCTTATGACGAGGTGGACCCCCTATGCCTTACTCAGCTTCGACTAACATTTACTAGGCAGGGGCGTCATTCTCTGAGAAAACCATCCTGTTTATCCTGTTATGAAAAATAATAGATATAATTTTCTCCAAAATCATAGACTACGACTATTATCAATGCACATGTATAATTAACACTAGCTGTATACAAATGTATAAAGTGTGCATAAAAAGTACATTTAAATTCTAATAGTACTTTTATGAAAATTACAACAAGAAGTGTTGCAGAACTCACGTAAAGAAGTACTGTTGCTCCACGGCACACTTCCACAGATGCTTGCAACTTTTGGCAGAGGAACATTTGAAATGATGCGCTATCTTCTTCTGTAAAATAACATGCTGTTATACTTATCTTTCTTATGTATGCTACTGCTTAAAGGCTCGCTACTATCTTTCTTGTGTATTATATTTCGACAACAGAAGAAGATAATAAAAATACTAAATATTAACTTACTAACAATTAATTATTAGTAAACAAAACATGACAATCTGTATATCTTAAATAACACGAATGTCCAATAGAATGAGGATATATTTTCAGCTTCACTAGATAAGCATTTACACAAGCTGAAAATTTCAGATCCTTACATATTTATTTCTGTAGTGTTTGACCACATGGCAGAATAGATCAACATTCCTAAATCCTATCCGTGAGGGATGTGATATCCCAGTCAGGAATGTGACATCCCAGTCAGGGATGTCTTATATCAATAGATTAGAATAAATTATCACGCAGATTGTGTAATTTGACTTGGATAAACCAGAAAATATGAAATATGTAACAGCAGATAATTCGTTGTTCCAGTCGCTACACCATTAGTGGCTTTACACCACAAACCTACTTGACCTTCACTGTCCATTTAGAACAATTTTTACATTTTGCTTAGAGCGGCGCTTTATAAATATTTTTATTTTTTGCTCAATTAACAGATTGATTGATAGGATACCCACATGAGTTCAAAACATTCCATCATACAGAGTTATTTTGAGAAACACAAATTAAAATAAAAGCATTACATAACTTCTACATAACAACATCAAGCGTCTCATACACATTAAATAACTCAGAGATAAACTATAAAGACTTACAGTTTTATTCAATTTTCCACTTGGAGTACTGTTTGCCTGAAATTAATAAAAACAATTATTGGTTGCAGGAATATAATTTTTTAATATAAGTTGTAGTTTATTAAATTTTGACATACTTTCAACGAGAATAATTGCAGGTCTTTTGTTTACATTTTGAGAAGGGTCTTCCTGTCATAATATTTTACTAGTGGAGCATAGGAAATTTGTAAACTTTTAATATAATAGCAATAATTTTTGCTTAGCTCGATGTTTTACACACACTGCTGTGTACCACAATGCAATGGAGAGGCCACAGATTTCCACGGGATAAAGCGCTGAAAAGACGTTGTATACTGGCTAGTTGATTATAAATACGCAATTTCTCGAACTTGTTTCGCTTAAATTAATGAAAGTACATCGTTTGAATAGATAAATTATTAGATTCCATTTGAATTATGATAATACAATAGTTTGCGAGACAGTAAGCTGAATAGTAGAATTAATGAATATTAAATAGTGTCGTTGCTTAATATCTTAAACTTTGTTGCTCAATTCAATGACGTTACATCTCAACATTTTTAATCAGTGCGTAAGTGTGACCATTAGTTGCTTATTGTAGCAATATAATACATCTTATCCAATATAATATATTTTAGCCATTAACTCTACATATTAATTACCAAAGTTTTAATATATAGTCTTTTATTTAAACAAATATTTAAATGCAAGAGTATAGGGGCATTAGCGAGTGACGCAATACAATGGCAATTAATAGCCAAATATTATCTTAATTAGAATATGTTTATTTCGATAGCAGTTCATTATTTATAATTGAATACGTCCATATTATGATTAAATGAAAGTAATATCTCAGAAAACTTTAAAATATAAGTTAATAGAGTATAATGCATGTTATTAAAGAGATCCTTCCCAACGTAAACAAAGAGTTGGAACAAGAATGCAATTGTTCCCATTGCATGTTCTCAGACATGTACTCGACAATTTACATTGCTCCATACTTAAATATATAGCACAGTTTAAATGTTTAAATAATACACTTTATTCTCGAATTCGGAATTTATAACAATTCAAAGGTAAAATTCACAGCGTCATGGTAATGCAAACCCATAACATGACTTCAATTAAACAGATATTAAACCTTTTTACTATCTTTTCTACCATCATTTTAATATTTATCAATTTTTTTATTCTATTTTTACTATCACTAACACTATAACGAAGCATATTACCTCACTCTCACTGACGTGAATGATGAAATGCTTCCCTTCAAAATCTAGTTTAGATATGTTCGGCCTGAAATGTCAATCAGCAAACAACTAATTTACCATTAATTAATTAACTTATCCATTTGTAGCCAGAGAGGACTGGAGAAAGTCTATTCGTATCCCGACCCTGGTTAAACTTGGATTTAAGGGAAAATGATGATGAATTAATTTATCCATTTATTTTACTATTTATTTGTTATTGATTAATTTAACATAGCATTCTCTCTAAAATGCCACATCAAGGAGGTCTCATAAAATGTACACTTATATGCAACACAGTTCAATATAGGAATACATTTTTCAATGCATAGACAAAGAGAGATCAGAAACAACTAAATGATATTGAATATGTTTAGAGTTTTTTATAATCAGATTAAAAGATAACGTGTTAACATGTTTTTATCAAGCTGCTAAAGATTTAATACACAGTCGTAAAATTTCATGCAAAGTACCACACTATTAAAAGCAGAAAGTGGCTAGAAATAATTAAATTTAATAATTCCAAGTTCTCCACAAAGGAAAATAGTGACTAACGACGGCATTGTAAAGGGACCAAACAAAGAAACAGCAAATGAAAGAGAAGTCTGAGTAAGAATAGGGCATTAACACGCAGGATTAAATAACATTAGCACACTATGAATCGATCAAATCATGAGATTACAGTTTTTGAATCAGTCAATGTAAATTAGTCAGTACAGCTATCGAAGACATGTTGCACTGATTATAAACTCTAAGCTGTTGATTTCTTACCAAGTAAAGAGATTGATCTTAGTATTTCCCTGAAAGGTCACAATGCCGTGATATGTGATACCCAGATATTTCTGTACACCATTCAAGTCCTGCAACAGATAAACACGTTAAATTAACAAGTTTTCCTAAGCTTTGAACATTTTGTAGACAATAAATAAATACTGGGTCAAACAAATCATAATTTATCTGGGCTCAGTGACTTTATCATGAGTCACTATACAACATTTAGAAGAGATCTATTTTCTAAAACGATGTACATGATAAGATTTACATTCATGTAGCAGTCGGATGACAGAATGGATGGTACGTTTTACTGAGAAGCAGGAGGCCATTTATTCGAATCTCAGCCGATCTGTCTCTGATATTATTAATGAGTGAAATAAAAACAGACTTTAACAGCTTTACAACTATATAAATCTAGATTCACAATTTTTATCAAAAACAGGTAGATACAGCTACAGGTCCCTTTCAGTGTGTGTCTCAGAACTTTAACAGACCTTTCAGATCCATTCACAATTCGTCGACAGTTTTAAGAAGCTTAACATTTATCTATAAATTCCGACAGCTGCAGGCGCTCCATCTTTGTAAATGATGAAAGCTTTTAGTTACGCTGACTATACATTATTGCTGTTTATTCATTTTCATGACAGCTATTGCATTACACTTCTCATGTTGAAGCATTTTATTGGCCATTGTCAAGACCACATATGAAGCAAAGTAGAGAGGTGTCTCAGCATTATCTACTATTGTTAGCAATTTCAACAAGTTTCATTAAACAAAATATATATGACAAAACATATAAAATAAAACACTATGCTCTGATTAATTAATTATTATATCAAATACGTTAATGACATAGCTTGGAATTTTAGCAGAAACTACACCATAAAACATAGTTTGTTTCAAAATATGAAATACCATTTTGTCGTACCAATTTCATATATTTTAGAAATCTTGCAAACTAAACTGAAATTATGATTAATTTTATGAAATTATAATTCCACGGACTATTGATACAGTTCTAATTAATTCTAGTCAGATAATTTTTTGCATACCCAAAGCCTAACACAACTTTATAGACATATGTTATCATTATCATCATCCTCCCTTGAATCCCAGTTTAACTAGGGTCAGGATACATATAGACTGTCTCAAATCCTCTCTGTCCTACACCACATCACTAGCCAATCCCCTACTTGAGACTTCCATTCGTTACAATTTTTGTAGCAATTTCTGGAGTCTAGGCGCTCAACAACCGAAAGCCCTTTCTGACATTGGTATGGATCTTAGAGCTTTCGTCGCCTTCTATGACACGTGCAGTAACCGGTTGGTAAATTCTTCAAACAACCCGGACACAACACGGGGAAACTTTATAGACATATGTAAATTAAATATGACCTTAACAGGATGAGGATCAACCCCATAAGTGTCGAGCTTTGAGGCCATATCTAGAAATTCCTGCTCAACCACTGATGGAACTTTACCACTAAACATAACATAACAATATAAAATATGTAATACATGTAAAATATTACGCATACCTGCAATTTGCAAACGAGATCGCTATTTGGCAATTTAGTTTACAACAAAATAAAATTCTGTAATGTAAATAACTTTGTAAATTTCTAAAGTGAGATTAACAAATTACTCAGGAATTCAAAATCACCGGAGACACTAACAATATATAAAATAGAGCCAAAACGATTCTTTATGCAACAAAAGTTAACAGCTAGGAATTTTCAAAAGATTGATGTTGATATTAAACATAGATACACAAATATTGCGAGCAATCACTCAAGAGTAAATAATTTAATAACCACTCGTAAAGATTATCACAACACAACATACACGCTAAAATTCATCAACTACATGGCAAGTACACAGTCTAAGATGTGACTGTAATATGCCAACAAAACTAAACTTGCTTACAGTGGCTAAAAATTATAGCCTTATTCACTATACTGCCTTATTTTATTATTCTTGCAACAAAATTTGCAATTTAAGCAAACTGATTGCCTAAATATACAGTTATACTATATATATCATATACGTACGCAAGAATCTTGTGCAGTTCTATGATGGCAGCCTCTTGCTTGAGACACTGCTTAGGCAGCATCTTTATCTGCTTGATGTAGTCCTGCGGCATGTCCTGCTCGTCATAATCACCCAATTCATCTGCAATAAAACAAGATCAACTTGTGTGAACATCTTTAAATACTTACAATTTCTTGTGATTTAATGGACATCTAAAAAGTTGTACTACTCCTTCTGATTAACTGTTTATTTATAGCGTAATAGTAAATAATGATTTATTCATTTTATAATGAACTTTGGTAAACAGGATTGTTTTCTCAGGGAATGACGCCCCTGCCCAGTAAATGTTAGTCGAAGCTGAGGAAGGCATAGGGGGCCCACCTCAACATAAGCAGAATCCCTCAAGAATAATGGTATGTCAACAGGAATGTTATAGATGATTTAAAGATCCACTCGTATGTGGACGTGAAGAGTAAAACAGAAGATGGAGATGAGTAGAGGCGTTATATACCATGGACCTGCCAGTAGGCATTGCACTATGAGAGAGAGAATGAACTTCAGGACTTTATATAGTAATAATAGTAAAAATATATATGCATCACAAAATCTCTAACAGTGTTATGTGTTCACCGCTCCAAAGACATATATTTACAATCCAGATAATCATTAAAATAATTTAATGAAAAAGATATGTTTACGACAGAGTTAACTTAGCTTCACATCAAGCTTCTCTGACTGAAGTGTAACGTGTGCTCAGTAAACTTATTTGTGTATCAACCTGTTAACACAAGAGTACCATTAACAGTAGTGCATACAGATTACTATAAAAGGAATAATGGTGTCATTTGAGGCAAAGCAGTTGCTAAAAACTTTAACATCATTAACCAAACTGAGCTATGGGATTTTATAGAGAGTTTAAGAGAAAATAAACCTTGAGCAATGTATGCAGCCAGCTGATTGGCCTCTGCCTGATTGCACAGCAATCGTCCATGATGCAAATCTCTGACCAACTGAAGATAAAGTTGATATCTGAAACAACATATAACCTTACCAGTTCAAACGCGTTCCTCTTACTAATGTTTTATTCAGTCAAATAACAGATCTCTAATATATATTTTCATTCAGTTGTTAAGTTGTTAAAAAATAATATAAAATAAACTCTCTCTCTCTGCTATTTGAATACTAATAATAATAATAAAATTAATACACGTTTAACGTCCATTTCCTCATCCAAGGATGTTACCTCATTAAAGGATGATGTTAGAGATGTCCTCACAGCACACATCAGTCAGTAGAAAAAAATTATGCTCAGCATTGTAAGAAGGTTGAGAAACACTGGTCTAGACGATACATTATAATAATATATTAATTGATATTTTATATTTAAAAGAATGACTTGACTAGTAACGGTAGAGCTATTATTTAGAAATATTCACATTTTTTCATAGTGAATCAATCTCTTCGCAATAATTTTCATGATACAACATAACAAAAATAACATCTAAAACAAAAACATATATTAAAGTAAGCATCACAAAATTCATTTTGCATACCTAGTGATTTCTTCTTTAAGTTTTGAAGGATCAGAAGGATAGAATTTAACCCTGAAGCAGAGAAGCAACGGCTTAACATCTGCACAGATGCACAACACCACACATCAAAAAAATTAACTTTTGTTAAAAAACCCGCCGCTTACTTGAATTTCTTTTTTTGTATAAATATTCAGATTAACTTTGTTAACTTAGCTTTTTGACTATGACATAATGTACAAAGTTCACAGATTTCAATACTGTGAGCAAATGAAAATGGATTGTCATAATAATAATAATAATAATAACAGGTATAATAATATGATATATTTTAAAGCATAGTTATCGAATAAATTTAAAACAGCAAGGATCTACTGGCTGAAGCCAGTGGCATGTCAGTAAGATATTAATAATAATAATAACAATAATAGTAATAATAAGTACATTTATATATACATCTTCCCTGTATTATAGTAAAAGAAACTAAATCATACCCTTTAGTTGCAGGTAAGCATTTCGGGTGCCATCCAGCCAATGCTAAACAACAAAAACAACAAGGGCTAATAACAGCATTCTTATCAAACATGGCAGCGATTAGTATTATGTTTTTTAAAAAGTTTACTTAGTCACCAATTAATAAATTCAATCATTTGTTCACCTCTTGAATCTTTTTAGCACAAGGTTTACTCATAGTATTCTCTATCAAATCATACAGAGGAGAGTAATCTATATGTCTCTAATCTATATGTCTCTAATCTCTAATCTATATGTCTCTAATCTCTAATCTATATGTCTCTAATCTCTAATCTATATGTCTCTAATCTCTAATCTATATGTCTCTAATCTCTAATCTATATGTCTCTAATCTCTAATCTATATGTCTCTAATCTCTAATCTATATGTCTCTAATCTCGAATCTATATGTCTTTTCAGTGGTTCGTAGGTTGTCCACTATGCACGGCTTTTATCAATACAATCAGAAAAGATTTTTGCCATATTCAGAAAGCAGAGCAATATGTTGCCTAAATCACATAGTTAAAGATATTCAAACTAGCCAGTACGACTGAACTAAGTACTGAGACAGCAATGAATATAAATGCAAAGTGAGTGACAGAGAGAGATCATGATAAAAATAGACCAACAGAGGAAGAATGCATAAAAGAATACAGTGAAATAAGAAGACAGACTTTGACAGTTACAGAGTGGATACATTTTGACAATCATTTAGATCTCTCAGTACCACTGAACAAACATAAATTGCAAAACTGGTAATAGATATTAGTATTTGTTCATGGTTCTCTCCAACTCTCTCTGTTTCTCTCTCACACTCTTCTCTCTCTCTCTCTCTCTCTCTCTCTCTTTCTCTCTCTCTCTGTTTATCTCTAATTCTCTAGGCGTGTTCCACATTATCATTATCTTGATGTTCAGTAACTTCAGTATAGAGGTAGTGGTGTTCTGCCTTTGGATATTCTGCCCAGTGCACATTGGTTGGTCCATAGCACCCACTTCTCCAAGTGAATTCTTGACTATTGAGTGAATTCTAGTTGTTGACTACTTTTACAGTATATTCCTTATCTCAGCAAAAATATTAACAATAGTAACATACTAGTAAACAAATATCTTTTCTCTTCATACCCATATGAGATTTAATACTATCAGTTTTTTCTTATTTCTATTTCTTCCATTTTTATTATCACCTCTCAGGCAAACGATCCCTATAGAATCTGTAGGTCCTAACAAACTCATCTTCTTAACAATTTTAATTTATAATTTCTCTCTAGATACTACTAAACATTGTTAGCAGATCTGTGATCCAAATGCATGCAGGCATCAGTAAGCCATATAAAAGACAAAGTCTTTATATGAAACAGAACTATTATTTTTAAAGCCCAAATGTAGATGTTGAATCTACAACATAAATGACCTCCCGCTTCAATTAAGATTGACACATTTGTAAGTAGCAAAGATAAACAGTACTAGGATAATAGTTACACAGAGAGTTCTGTTATCTTTTATATTCTATTGTTTATATTCACAAACAGAATGCACATTATTAGAGATTGACCAAAATACTTAACAAATTTAATCCATCACTAGTATCAAAACACAAACACAGTGATTTAGAAATAACCACATTTTCATCTGTAAATAAATTACAGTAAAATACTACTGCACCCTTAGATAATATATGCTTATTTTATAACATGTACACATATAATTACATAGGCCTATCGAAAATAAACCCATGAAAATTAACACAACTGCACTTATCAAGTACACACCCACTTAGCGTCAGAGCTATAACAAAGCAATGCACTGTATACTATATAGTGTTGATGGGTAGACCTGATTATTCATTCAAACAAAATCACATGATGCCAGCAGCACAATATATACACAAACAGTTGCAATTAAAAAAACAACATTCATCTGTTGCCTAAATTAATTATAGATAGAAACAATACTCTGCAAAACTAAATAATTTTTATTTCACTAACCAAATGCCCTTCTGACGTTGGTTTGAATCTTAGTGCTTTAGTCACCTTCTACTACACGTGCAGTCACTGGTTGGTCTATTCTTCTACCAACCCGGACACAACAAGTGGAACTTCAACTAATTTAATGTAATACTAAAATTTATCTTAGAAAATTAAAATGTTTTGTTGCAACATTAATCATCATCATCATCTTCCCTTATATCACAGTTTAACCAGGGTCGGGATACGAATAGACTATGAAGTTTGTCCATTCGTTTGTTGCAATTTTAGTATATATACAAATATAAACCATTAATATATGCATATATATGAATATAATCTATAGGACAAGAAAATAAACATAATGTAGTAATAATATTATAATAAAGGTTCAACGTCCGTTTCCTTATACAAGGAAATGTCAGGGACGCCCCCCCATCACATGCTACCACAGATCAATTCACCCCAAACGATCTGAAAAAACATGTGCTGAAGAGAAAGTAAAAGATCCTAAATGGTGCCGGTCCGATGATAAGTAAACAGTCAGGCAAGATGAAAAGTCTATGGTGGGAAGAGATGTGTTTTCAACCTACAAAGGAAAGTGAAAGTAGTAGAACATGAGCGAAGATCAGGAGGCAGAAAATTCCAAACAGTAGGAGCTGAGAAAAAAAATGAACGTCTACCTAACGAAATACTATTACGAATTTTGAGCATTTAGACATGGGAAGAACGAAGTTTACAAGAAAGATGATACTGAATTAGGAGATCAGAAAGGTACGAAGGTTTACCAAAGAGAAGTATTTTGAAAGTTAACAGAGCAATTTACAATTTTATACTTCATTTTTTTAACCACAGGAGGCCAACGAAGATTATTAAGCAAGGAACTAGTAATGGCCTGAAGCCTTGAGGATCGATAGACAACACGTGCTAGAGACTTCCGAATGCGTTGCAAACGCATGAGAGAGGAAGGTAGGCCATATAGCAATGAATTCCAATAGTCAAGTTTAGAATGAACTATTGAGTTAGCAAGCACTATGGATGAATTTTTATCAAAAGATGACTGTATCTGTCTGATTTGATAGATCAGGAAGAAAGATGAATGACAGACAGATGAGACATGAGGTCAAGATTTTCATCAAATATGACACCAAGTCTTTTAGCTTTTGGTAGCATGAGTGAGAGCAAGATTTTGAAAACAGACAGAAGAATTTTGGCTACAATGGTTCTTTGCTGGGGGTGCCGGTTAAAGATATTAGGTTTTAGAAGGATTGAGAGAGACGATTGCAGCAAAACATTGAGAATTAGATTTAAAGATAATAGAAAGAGATTTTTATAAAAAACAACTTACGAATCTAGTCATAAAGATATTATTTTAATATTCATAATAGAATCTGACATCAATGATATCAAGACAACTTGAATGATCCATAAATTCATTATCAATTTAAGTACTTACTCTTTGCTTATCCGAATCCACATATCTCAATCCAAAGTAATCTCTCTCCACAAGATTTAGTGAGTTACACACATGATCTATAATCTCTTGACCCTTTGATGATTTCTGAAACAATTAAAATACTAATTTTGGTACAAAACTGATTACAAGTTATAATAAAATAGCGCAAAAATTATTAACTGTTACACTTGTTTTTAATTTTTGTCATATGGTAATACACATGACAACTGCATGTATTTACAAATTTTCTCTTATTAGTTGCTGTTTTTGTTGTTTTCGTTATTTTCTCATCCCTGTCTATGGCTATTAATAATCGTTGCTTTTCATAGCACACTGTTGAAAGAAGCATGGAATAAAAAATAATCTTCTGGCACCCTCGGTTTTCTTCATTCAAAGCTGTCAACAGGTCTTACCAGGTGGTCACCTAAATTTGTAGTAACTGGGCCTAACGTAGCTTAACTTTATTCACTAACGCGTCAAATAATCAACCTCGCTAAATCCCTCCAGAGAAGCCCCATCATTGTTAATCACTTTAACATAAGAAACTTCAAGTCAAAAACAACTGCAGTTTCCTCTTTGCCATAATGATATACCATCAATGACAATTAGTCATTAGATAGCAATGAACCAAATTCGTTAAGTATATCTTACTAAGTTAACAATCAAAATAAGTACAGAAGTGTTTATTCACTACCTATAAACTTCTATATTCTCAAAATGTGCCCTTTAAAAATTACTTTCGAATTTTTAATGATTTTAATCTTAGAAATTCAAAACTCAATTTTTTAAACCTACCAGAAATGTGTAAAAAAGCATTTCGCATGATAATGCTGCAATAGAAATTACCTTTAATAAAATTAAAACCGAAAGCAGATCTGAACTTCTTAATGAATTTCATTTGAATTTAAAAGACTTCCATTAAGATTTACCTTGTTTTACAACCAACCCTCACCAATTCATTATTAGAAGATTTTTTATCCACTGCGACATTGACATTATTAATAACAGCACATTAGATACAAGGGTTCCAGTGTCAGCTGATTATTTAATTTAAATGTCAAGGTTATTAGCTTTATCTACCTATATTGAAAAATATGACGTCAGAAAGTAAATGGCAGCACTTCAATTCTGCTACTTTTCAGGCGCAAAGATCATTTCAGTTGTCTTCTAACAGTCATCAATACTAAAAAATATTTTATTCATCTAATTTCTATTTTAACTTTAGATTTATATTCAAACTAATCATTAAAGTTTGCTTTCAAAATTAAATAGATATATGTAGGCCCTACAGTGAGACATATTGGTAAGTTCACATTTTATCTTTTTCAACATCACTAATCTCAACCTTAATCATAAATAAATCGTAAAGATTCATTGCTCAGTGAATATTTGAAAACATTTATGTCTTGAATATAATTCTTGAATCTATTCATTTTTAGATGTTTACTTAATTCTGACACCTTACACCTAACAGTTGAAGTGTTGCTACTTATACATCAGATTTTATGCCGGTTTAATTTCACTGTTTTCGTCCCAAGTGTAATTACATTTGTATGTGTAAAATAGCTTAATTATATATTCATATTCAATTAATCGATAATGATTGGATTCCTTAGGGAAATAGGGGATTGACTGCTGATGAGGTACTAGACAGAGAAGTGTATTCGTAATTTCGTATCCCGATCCTAGCTAAACTGAGATTCAAGGGAAGATGATGATGATGATGATGATGATGATGATGATAATGATGATGATGAAGATGATTAGACTGAATAGATTACTAAAAGGCCAATCCGTTCCTAAAATCATGGAGGTGATTCAACGCATATAAATTTACCTGGAATGTTATAGTCAACTGTTCTGTCTCATCTAAAAAGCGCACGGTCAGCGAATGATGTATATCCGCGCAGCCAGTGTTAGACCGGCGTAGAAATGATCCGGTTTTAGGCATATTTTGCCTAAATTCTCTGGGTTCTATATAATAAACCTACAACCAACAACACGTAAACACAGGCAATGTTTATGTTAGCTTCGCGTCACACTACCTCCAATTAGCGATAGAGGATTACTGGGATTAACAACCAATCAAATGTTTCGATACAAAACACAGTTACGGAATCTTTGACCCAGCCTAGGAGCAACAACAACACTTACAAACATACACTAACAAAATTTAAGCTTCCATCTGGAAAGTAGGTCAGGTAGATATTTATGATGATCGAGAATAACATCTAAGTTGGGCGAATTGCAGTTCTTTGTTCCTAAATCTTTCTGAATATCAGTTCATCGCTAAAATAGCAAAATTGTAAACACGAGTATTACAAAAAAAGTTTATAAAGAACAGGGAGGAGACTAGAGTTATGAAATAAAGGGGGCTAATTGGGGAATTAATTCAATATATTCATATAGACAAGTGGTTGAAAGTTGAGGTCTGAATTCAGACTCCTAATTATCCCCCTCCGCTCCCATCTAGTTTCGTGTACGAGAACTTATCAATTAAACTCCATCACACACACACACACACACACACACACACACACATTACATTATAGTGAAATGATCAACTACGTTGATATCTATCACTTTTAATACCGCATGTTAAATCCGTTTGGCAATTTTGACCATTTTGAATTTTCCGTATAACCAGTCCAGTGAATGTCTGAGATTTTACTCTCAGATCAGCGCGCCCGGGATTCGAACCCACGAGGATTCAAATCACCTTAGGATTTGTCATTTAAAACTTCATGACGTTACCCCTACGCTATATAGACATTCAATAGAAGTTAATAATTGGAGCAGTAAACTGGACTGGAGAGAATGTTATATCGATCACTAATTCCATTCAGTTGACATTAGCGACAAGAGTAAGAATATATGATACAATTATATAAATGCTGCACATCTAAGAAAGCGGATCAGTAGGTGCAGGGTACAAATTCTGTGCGCTCCGAGTCACTGATATGCTATCGAGCAGGAAATGACGTTAAACTTTGGCTTTTTGTGTGTATATTATATATACATACATTTAAGATCGTAATATATTTGCAGTCTTTACTTGTATAATATATCCCTATCCTCGCCGTTAATATTAAACTAATCAGTAGTCTGTATGGATGCTGAAATGCCTCATGCATCAATCCTGTTACAGATTATCTCCATCAACCAAATCATGGCGGAAGAGGAAACTCTGAGCCAAATGTTTAGCAGACTTTGATACACACGTGATTACGATTAATACATGTACAACTAGTACCATTAGTGAGCGGGAGGCCAAGGTTCTATTCTCATCTCAGCTGACACAGGATTGAGACTGTTGAGAGAAATCATTGACTAATATGTACTATACCATGAGGTAATAATTCAATATGCTATTAACAATATTCTAACCCACTTTAATTTGCTTATTAGGCCTATTGAACACTAAATAACCTACAAGTTCATCTAAATTTCTTTTCTTAGGACAAAGTCTCCTTAATTACATGTCAAATTTTAAAACTCTGAATAAATAACTTAGATAATAAATAACTATATAAATAAACAATTTTGAATTAATATCTTCTACTGCGAAGTTCTAAAGTTATTCAATATCTAGACTAATCGGGTGCTAAGAAGGATATTTTGAGTTTCTGTTCGTCTATTCTCCATTTTCAGTGACCGCACATGCTATGTACTGCCAGTACTAACTCCGCAGAAAAATTATAATTAAATTATTACGAGCCCGTGTAGTCTTTGATACGGGCAGTTGAGGGTGAGACAGACAAAGATAGTAGGGCCTATAACAAGACAGAATAGAAGGACTTATCTTATGACTTACATCTTATGACTTTCTGACAGCTTAGTAAGATTTTTATTAAATTAGTAGGTTAACTTTAGTCACAGATGTAATTGTTATTGCCTGCATTTCGGCATAAAGTAACGGAGTCGTTTACGAACAGAGTTTTAGATAGTGGATGATAGCTACTGCGGCTTTTATGTTTGTTTACAGTCACACTACAAGAGAAAGGTTTAAGATAAGTTAATCTCGAAGCTTTCGACCGACAATCAAATAGCCTACTTGTAGCATGTGGCGATGTTGTAGTAACTGAAAACCTTCGGAACATTACGGTCGATCAGCTTCAATTGTAAACCGGAAGTAAGGATTTGAGCAAGACACACAAGTGTCTGTGATGATACATTGAAACATCGGTAGAGTAAGTGATACTACAAGAGTTTGGTGCTTTTGGTATAGCACCGCAGTCGTGTACTGTCAGTACTGATGCAGTACTGATGCAGTACAGTACACTACAGTATAGTACAGTACAGTACAGTACTGGTACTATGACAGTACAGTACAGTGCAGTCTAGTGCATTACTGTACAATACAATGTGCAGTATAGTACAGTTCAGTACAGTGCAATACATTATAATACAATATTGTGCAAGTACAGTACAGTACTGTACAATACAGTACTGTACGGTGTACTGAATTGCACAGCACACCGTACAATTGAAAAGCTTGGAAAAAATATGGCTTCTGAGGTGGCTTCCTGTTGCCTTCCTCAATTCTTATTTAGTCGCTTCTTACGACACATGCAATTAACGTTTGGTCGATACTTCACTGTCCCGGATACAACACGGGAAAACTTACACTTGACGAAAAATTACATTTTTCTTCACTATTGTTTATTAAACTACATTCGATGCAGTCAAGTCAGCTACGACTAATTTTACTCTGGGCTCAGAAGTAACGAGAAAGCGATTTCCTCGTATGGGCTCACAGTTTGCACTAAATTTTCTACGTATTGTTTTACATTAAAATCAATCAGCAGATATGAAAACTATGGAGCCAAAGGGTTTTACCCCTTCCACTTGATTTCCAATAAATCAATTTATTCCAAAAACACAATATATTACTCCCTTCCCTGTTCATGAATATTTGAGAATCTTCACCCCCAGTCGTAACCCCTAATATTTCTGTTTTCTAGCCTTTAGAACCAGAATCATCAATTGTAATCAACTCATTTGAATTTATTTTTTCAGCATACGATACAAACTGTGTTTTATGATTATGATGAAACTTTATGAAGGTATGACTTCATTTGACAGTGTAACGTTTTTGCTTAGGCATTTATGCATAATTCGAAATAGACTTAAATGTTATAGTTTAGTATTGATCTAGTCTAAAGTGGCTTGCAACATATAAATGAATTTTCAGTCGTCATTCGTTGAAAACGAGCAGTGGAAAAGCAATAAAGTTACAGCTATTCCACACATTATAGATCACTGTTAAAATACAGTGGCTGAATGTAACGAACTTTCAATCGAGTCAACGTGAATAGAATTAAATACCTTTATTAGTAAAAATAAAATCAACCGAGACTTTCTTTAAGTAATTAATGTGTCAAATTAATATGTCAACGTTTCCAGGATGATTTAGTTAATCTGCTTGGCGATGATTTCTTATCGATCATTATCTCTGAACGAATGAGTTGCTGTGAAGTGAGGCGCATGATTTTAATCTCGGAAACTGCTGCAACATGGCCCACAAATAAAAGTTCTATTCCACCTGGAAAGAATCACATCTGGGTTGAGATCAGGTGACAACTCCTGGGTGGTTTCTGTGAGGAAGGAGGGGGGGGGGGTTTGCTTGATGAGTGCGTCAATTAAGATAATGCGATAATGTGTCTATGCTTTAATGCACTGATACATAAGATTTAAAACTATTGTGTTTAAATGAGGACATAATCACATTCCTTAATATTTCTAGTACTATTCCTTAAGTGAAAATAAAAGATTAAATGGTAAACACATGTTATTATGAATTATTATTACTTTTCATAGGCTACTACAGTGTATATTATGTCTAAACCGCTAGGCAGCTGAAAACATTGCAAGTCAATTGTCGAAGTAGCCAGTCCTGTGAGTGTTTGAGATCATCTCTGCTCGTCTGGACTGGTAATTGAACCCATGATCTCTAGAACAGTCACGTAAAAGTTCATGACGTTACTTTTGATACGATTCTAAAAAATGGATAAAGGAAGAATTAATTTCGTAAAGATACTTTACTTCAGTTGAGAATGAAGAAAACCTAACGCTGAAAGAAATCTTTTCAGGCATGCGTAAGTATAGAAAGTGAGCATAACTACTGGCTGAGATTGTAGCACCTACATGTAGGATTATGAGATGCTGAGTTCAAATTCAGTACATTCGAGACAAGAAACTGACGTTAAGCTATGTCTTAGACTATGTAGTTAATTATTGTTTTTGTTTTCTTTATATAAACTATTTAATGCCCTAAATTTCTAACCAAAATTATATGCACATCATTTTTAAATGATGTGCATATAATGAGTATAATGTTGCGGAATAAAACAAAATACCGGGGTTATATGAGTATTATTCTGCAAAAATATAGAATGATATCTATCACACTTTACCAACTAACACCGCTGAAATATTTAAAATATTACCAAAGATCCATATGCTGTGTTGTTCATATCTATCATTAACTCTCGGGTATGAACGTCAGATATCTGAACCATTATGTAGAACATTCAATGCGCCTCTGTTCTATCAATGATTCCTTCAGTTATTCTGTTATTATACACATCTCGTCCATCGATTTATGCATTCATTCGATCAACCATGCAAGTATGCACTATTGCAATAAAAAATCAAATATTATTACTATTTTTAGGGAGGACTGGATAAAGTCTATTCGTATCCCGACCCTGGTTAAACTGGAATTAAAGGATGATGATGATGATGATGATGATGATGATAAGTATAGCTGTAATTGTAACACAACTCTTATTTGAATAGTTACTTATACTCTCTTTTCAGTGCACTGCCAATTGACAGGTCCAAGGTACATATTCATATTAAAAGTCTGCTTTCACGCTCCATAAGAACACTCCTCAGATCAGCAAGTAAATCCCTTCACAAAGTCTATGTCTTATCCATACCATATGTAGCCTATAGCTTTGGAAAAGTATGGCTTCTGAGGTGGTTTCCGGTTGCCTTCCTCAGTTAGATGGATTAATTACCATTTACTCCTGGGGGAAAATATTTCATGGTGAGGTGGGTCCCCTCTTGCCATCCTCAGCTCCTGCCTTAGTTGCCTCTTACGTTCAAGCAGCAGATTGTTTGCAGTTGCCCTATTCTGCAGTGATCCAACCACACCCGAGCACAACACGGGGAACTACTTATACTAGTAATTAGTAAATGAGGCTTCTAAAACTATGAAATTAGCATTATGTATTGAATTAAATTTCCGGCTTTCTTCGTAATATTTAAGCAAACTGTAAATATTATTATTTCACATAAAAAATTAATGAAGTCTCTCAATAACTTTACTCAACTAACTTTTGTTTCATAATTCATTAGTTTAAATAATGACAATTTGCTTAATTTATAGTTAAATATTTTAGGGTTTTATATAGGCTACATTTATATTCTGATTGTTTAAGTGAATTTAATTGATTTGTAGCTAATTCTAACAAAACAAATTTCAGTTCAAATAGTTTTATAGAGAAATTGCTCCTCCATTTCTATGTTTATTTCAATAAATCAAAAAATATAGAAAGAAATTAAAAGCCAAAAGTAAATCTGCAAGGAGTTGTCGTCCAGAGCCATTAAAAAACAGCAGCAAGCTCCAGACAGAATTCAAATTTAAGTTTGTAACACAATTCATGAAATTATTACTCATCACGCTACGTCCTTCGCATCGTGATCATGAGAAGATGAAAGGGAATCAGAATATCTGAATATGATCCACTGAACTGTGTTGTACTGAATCATCTGTGAAGAATTTGTTTTAAAGTTAAGAGAACAGAAGAGAGACTTTAGGCTGAACTGAGGTTCACCACTCATGAGCTACTCTCAATGAGCTGACTCTCACGGGTTGAGAACTGAGGTCCACCACTCATGAGCTACTCTCAATGAGCTGACTCTCACAGGTTGAGAACTGAGGTCCACCACTCATGCGCTACTCTTGCAATGAGTTACACTCCCACAGGTTGAGAACTGAACTACGCTTTCAATGGGCTGACTCCCACAGTTTGAGAACTGGCAGCAGTTTATTGCGCGAGCTCGCACAGTGAATTGTTGCTCGAGGTGATTTATTTAGAAGTCATTCGGTTCTGTTTATACCCGTAGAATTAATCTGAAATCGATTGCAGGCTACATTCGAAAATACTACGCATGAAAGGTGTAGTGTTGCTATATAACACGGAAAAGTCTAGCATTACTATATTCAGCTGAGCTTTAAGATCGTATTTCGATAGATATTGGGATTCATAGATCATTATAAATTGGATTTTGCTCTTAATGAAGTATTAAATGGACTGTTTTAGAAATCAGAGATAAAATTTACTAATTGTTGTTTAATCGTTGCAGGTTTGGGTTGCTCATTGTGACTAGTGTGTGATTCGACTTAATAGAATAGACAGGATAAATTCTGTAGAAATAATATCTAAAGGACTGGATTGAACCTGTTTAGTCTTTTTTCAAATTGTTATAGAGATTATTATTGGAAGCGGCAGGATACGGTCACGTTCTGTGAGGTTTGTTCATTTAAAATATACAATAATAAAACTAATAATAGTAATAATAATAAAGGTTTAACGTCCGTTTCCTCATACAAGGATGATGTCAGGGACATCAACTAGAGACTATCACATAAATACACTGAATATTATTGATTCCATGTAGAATTTATGAAAAGTCTACATTTTGTTTTGTAAGAGGACGTAAATTAGAAACCACCCTTGAAACCGTAATTGTCGTACTAAGAAGTTAGTAATGGTTTTTAAGGAGTGATCCACTCGTTGATCGATAGTGTTCTCTCTGGAAAGCTAAACTTGACTAGACGCAGGCAAATACATAAACAATTAATTTGTTGTGGCATTGAATAAACACTAAAATTGACTAAATAGAAAAGTTTTACCACAAAACACTAGATAGATAAGTTTTTATAGGCTACATGTACTTATCGAAACGAAAACTGGGATCCTTAAAATCTTTATGTACTGTAATTTAAGTTTAAAACTGAAGAAAAAAACTAGTAAATTAATTTTACTATTTAATCAGGGATACTTTTTCTTCTTCAGTATACTTGCACATCCATCTACAGTAATACGGCATCGCGTTACATCTGACGTACTAGCCTATATTTAAACGAGCAGACTAGAACTTATGCCCTGACCATTTAGATGCTATCTTTAAATGGTGGTAAGATGATGAAATGAACGTTAATCCCTCATAGCGGGAGCAATATGCAGAGGAATTATCGCTTATCTGAGAGAACTCTAACGACATCTCTGGATTATGTCAAACGTTTTAAGATAAGGATTGTATACAACTCTAGCCGACGATAGGTACTAACATTGAGAATTTTCATGTTACACTGAAAACATGGAAGTCAGATATTGTTCAAGATTCTGGAATTATTTTTACTGAATTCTAATTGTATTCATATCTGATAGCCAATTTTTCAAGATTCAGGAATTACTTTTACTGAATTTTAAATATATCTGTTAATCTGTTAATTTTAACATCTATTAATCTAAGTATTTCTTGAAGTGAAACAGTGTGCACTACATGTACATGTATAAAGCAAGTAGTGAATTATGAATGTAAAATGCACATTGTAAAACATTAACACAACACTATAAAATAATACAATGTAAAACTATGTATAATTACTTTTTAATAAGGTTGTAAAACTGTAAATGGCAGCTGGGTGCTATTTTCAAGTTGCAATGCTTGAGCAGAACTTACGAAATTTTGTAAACTATTAATTTTATAAACGGTTAAATTGAACAAAAAGGTAAAGATAAGGTTAACGTCAGTTTCCTCACTCGCAAGCGATGTCAGTGACGGTGATCTCAGGATTCGAACCCCGCACATATTGATATGCGGTCAAATATCTTACCGACATCGACACTGGCTTCAGCCAGTGAAAATTAAATTAAAATCACAAAGAACTAAAATTAATGGAGGGCTTAAAAAGTGTAGTAAAAAGAATCAAGCCTTTAAACTATAGTAGGTCAATGAATAATAATATGTATGTTGTATTTTAACTAAATTTCAGTGAAATAATCGTTAATGTAATCAGGGTTGTTGCTGCTCCTTAGACATTTAGACGACCTTTTGTTAGGGCAATATACGTTCCAAGTAAGGTCAACATTTATTCTTTTTATCAATAAAGTCATAACTCTGAAAAACATATTTATTTCTAGTATTAACATAGTCCATGTAATCAAACTTTTCTAACTAATTTTTCCGAATTAGCCTCCAAGCATTCAGGGATCATTTGCTTGGTTAAAAAGTTACATCTGCGATAATGATTGAGTAATTCTAATGGCCAAAAGCCACAATACCTCATGTAGGAGGTAAGAAATAATTTACTCTATTTATTACCTTTTGCTTTTATTTCGACAAATTGCAATATAAATAGGCCTAGTTATGAGGAAGTCATAATTCATTATTCTTGTATTTTGTAAGTTTTTTCGTACATTGGATATACTCATAATTTGAAACCAAATAAACTTTCTATCTAACGTTTTTGCAACTTTTACCCTTACATTGAGCTCAAATATTTTTATAGCCTTCTTGCTATCCTTTAACCCAATGGAGTTTGAAATAACTGAAGACTGTTTAGCATTAAATCAGTTGGGCTCTTGAACAGAGGTTAACTTCAGATATCTAAAAGAAACTGGACAACATCATAGCCAATTAGAAACAACTCGACGTTCTTGCCATGAAAGAACAATAGCGTGCGCTAAATCACTGTATAATTAAATGAGTATTATAGTCAAATATCTTACAAGTATGATTATGTAATTGCTGTAAAACCCTTATCGCAACTGACACCTTCTACAGAGTAAGGTTTTATTCTTGAATGAAAAATTTAGGAAGTTCTGTTAACCGAAGTTAAGCTATATTTAGCATTAGTTATACAGCATGATAATGAACTTGTTCTGGAAGTAAATACTATATCGGTTCAGTGATTGAGTTATTGCACAAATTTCTGATAAACAGAAGGCCACATTTTCAACTCTTAGCAAAGCAGTCTCGTTGTGGTAGGAAAATAATCACTGAGCTTAGTTTTACTCTTGTAATGTGCATGGATGATCGTCTGGTTTCTATACATACGACTTTTTATGTGCTACTCAATGGCTAGAATGGAATTTTACACGAGCATGTCTCTAAGCATTTAAACCAGCAATTGATACGTGAACTTAATTTTTATGGCACCGTCAGTCGAGTCTAGCTTGAGAAAGAGCCATACTTCTACAATGGCCGGTGAAATGTCACGGAGTAGAAAATGTGATATCTAATATAAATATTTGTAAAGATAATATTCAAGTGTATCCTGTCAAGTGTAACGATCTTTTTGCGTTCAACTATTGTAGTCAAATGTCTGAAGTTTGAAATGGCCAACGGTTGAGTAAATGTACAATTATCAAGAGTATGTCGATTGACATAAAATAATATTATTCTATGTCCTATTGGAAGAAGAACAAATTACAATGTACTCTGTTTTCACTTCAGGGCTTGCGTATATAGGGAGCGAAACTTTGTCTGTGGTGACGTCATGACACCTAGGTTTAGCCAAAGAGGGATATGGAAGGAATTTGACAGAAATCTTAGCCAAAACTAAAGAATATGTAATAATCTTTTTGATTTCAAATTATCAGGATTATTGTCCATAAATAACAATTAAAAAGAGCAAGATATAGCCTAATAGCAATCTGACAATTTTAGTTAATCAAGTATTTTTATATCATGATAAGGACATCGCTTAGTCCCATTAATACGAAAATAGTAGAATATATAATGATTAAGCAGGATTCTAAGCCAGTATGATTAGATGAATGTGGGTCTCTCTGGTTTTTTTGGGTTCGTTTGAGCAGATGTGTCATAGAGCTCCATGGTGGCTAATCTACAGGTGAGCTGTGTGCTCTTAATGTGATGGCAGTGTGGGCGGCCAGTGAGCCTGAACCGTGCAAATAGTTCAAACTTTCACGCAATCGCTTACAATAGAATTACGAGTATATTTGAAAGCACGTCAATTAATTTTTTGAACTTACTGCTAACTTCTAGGAACGTAAGCTTAATTGACATTGGCATTGACTTCAAGTTTTGCTTTTTATTTCATTTATTGAACTTATCAGAAATATATTACGCAGGATTTTGAATAAAAATCCTGATAGAAAATTTCGCATGATGAAATGTGAATTACACAACGATTCAAGTATGCGCATTTGTATGCATGTATAATTGTACATATAATATATGCACATGTATGCAGAGATTTGTCTATCCATTTATTGGATTACTCTGAAAATCTACTTTATCAGATTAATATAAGAGATCAATTATAAATTATCCCGTCCGTTATAAATCAAGCCTTTAGCAAAGAGATACACTAGGATTCGCCATTTAC
Organism: Enchytraeus crypticus; assembly: GCA_905160935.1. Taxonomy (NCBI): domain Eukaryota; kingdom Metazoa; phylum Annelida; class Clitellata; order Enchytraeida; family Enchytraeidae; genus Enchytraeus; species Enchytraeus crypticus. The sequence continues at coordinate 3,059,769 of CAJHZI010000463.1, forward strand.
AAAAACAATACTTTATATCGAAGAAATGCAATACATTATATTCATTATTAATCAATGATATTATTTTATAGCAATCGAAAAATATAATATTTAATTTAAACAATATTGACTATTTTATTGATTTAAGGATACCTCATATCAACAAAGTGAAATGCCATTGAAAATGAAAATGAACTGTTATACATTAATTAACGATTGTTTATACCGCCAGACTGTATCCCATTCTAAGCCTCTAATCGTGGACCCACCGTTGCACCAGGTGTTCTTTGTCAGGGATTTCATCCAGGCTGTGTTTATCCTGGTGAATAGTGTATGGGGTGTTAGCGGGGAAGGGGGTAAGGGGTCTAGGGTTCATCTTTTGTCCACGACGAGCACATATGCTCTATGGGATAAGCTGCTCTATACTAAATGCTCAATGGTTCGAAAACATCTGAATTGTTGTGTCGTGTTCCTGAATGGACTATCGGCTTTGTCTCTTCATGAAACATTATCGGTATCTTAAATTTAATTAGAGAGACATTATTGCAAGACAAAAGAGTATAAATTGTTAACTTTCTTTACTTCGCAAAAATAGTATAAATGTTATAGCAGTGCTAACAGTGTTCTTGCATAGAACACTATGAATTGAATAATAATAGCAATAATATTATTAAAACTAAACTATTATGGAATTGATGTTTTTCTTCAATTCATAGCCATATAAAGCAACGATAAACTATGTCCAGGGTTGCTAAATTCTAACGAGGCTAAATCTTGTTTTAGCCCTTTTAACTTTTGACAGGATGTCAAAAAGAGGGAAAGGTCAGAATTTGAATCCATCATCTTCGAGTTTACTTTTGAACATTTAGTCGACCTTGCCAAAGACTCTTCCTAGTAAACTTGGTAGTGGTCACTACAGACGTACATGATTATACCGGATACACTTTTCTCTGTGTTTAAATTCTATTACAGCTTTCGAAAGCGAGATTTTTATTTGAGATTCGAAACCCCGCAACTATAGATCCTCAATCTAGAACTAAGCAATCGTGCCGCTATGTTGTTAGTTAATTGAAGAAGCTGGTAAAGCTAATGATAACGTCAGTTTCCTCGCTCGAAAGCGATGTCAGTGACGGGCGTTCATGTCAGTGAGTCCAATGATAGCATAGAGAGAGAGAAAGAAAGAGAGAGAGAGAGAGAAAGAGAGAGAAAGAAAGAGAATGAGGAATGAGAGATTGATAATGTGACAGCCAAATACTTCTATTTTAGAAATCCTTTGGTTATACCTAAAGAGTCTTTTTTGTCGCCCAGAACACAGTCCTACCATGAGTCGTTCTCGACATTTAATTGTCTCCTGACAACATCTGGAGGTTTCGAGGTTGCAGTGGAATGAATAATTGCGGATCGCTGAATAATTTGCCTATGGGGTCATGCTTGAACTGGTAGAGTATCCCAGGTCATGACCCCGGTATTTGTCTGCCGGATATGTGCTGGAATGTCCTATAGAATTTGGCTTTCAACCGTTGATTGGTACCTTGTATGAACTTTTTGAAGGCGGAATTGAATGCATTGTGCGCAGTGATAGGTTAAGTGCGCCGCTGGATTAACCTTACTATCGTTTATACTTGTTGTTTGAATATTCTAAATATATATATATATATATATATATATATATATATATATATAAGATATATATATATATAAGATATATATATATATAGTAATATATATATATATATAAGATATATATATATATATATAGTTACATATATATATATATAAAATTACATATATATATAATCTATATAAATACATATATATGTATAATGGTATATTTATATACATGTATAATGTATATGTGTATATATATATATATATATATATATATATATATATATACATACATATACATATTATACATAGGTCTACTATATGATAATATATATAGATATATACATATATATATATATATATATATATATATATATATATATATATATATATATATATATATATATAAAATCATACTATTCTTCGGCTATCGCACATGCCGGAAAAATCACGAAAGGCAACCGGAAACCATGTCTAAAATCAAATGTTTCCGGCTTGAAGGGAATCAATTGAAACACTTGTTAAGGCAATGTATTGCGCAATAGCTTATCCATCGTAGCATGATCGAATTGATTCTTTGCCTGATTAAAGATCTGCATACACATGATTGTACTAGATAATTCAAGATCTGTACACACATGATTGTACTAGATAATTCAAGATCTGTACACACATGATTGTACTAGATAATTCAAGATCTGTACACACATGATTGTACTAGATAATTCAAGATCTGTACACACATGATTGTACTAGATAATTCAAGAGTTGTACACACATGATTGTACTAGATAATTCAAGATCTGTGCACACATGATTGTACTGGCTAATTCAAGATCTGTACGCACACATGATTGTACTAGATAATTCAAGATCTGTACACACATGATTGTACTGGCTAATTCAAGATCTGTACACACATGATTGTACTAGATAATTCAAGATCTGTACACACATGATTGTACTGGCTAATTCAAGATCTGTACACACATGATTGTACTAGATAATTCAAGATCTGTACACACATGATTGTACTGGCTAATTCAAGATCTGTACACACATGATTGTACTAGATAATTTGCTGTTTTAAGATTTGTTCAAAATTAAGTAGTCATGCAATTGGGTAGAAGACTGAAATGATGTATATTATCTATTAACTGATGGATCCAATTTTAGTGATAGATCTTAATCATGCATTTCATGTTTCCTGACCCAGAGCTTCACGTTGGTTAGGTAACTGTGTGATATAGTAATCTACTCTGATGACATATCTTCTAAATGTTCATTACTAGTAGCACCTCTAGTGGCATCTCTAGTGGCACCTCTAGTGGCACCTATAGTGGCACCTCTAGTGGCACATGGGGTAATTTTATCGGCACGCACGGCGTATCTCCGCATGTGGGGCACAAGAGAAAGTACATGTATATTCATGTACCCATTGTTCAGTATCTTTGTTGTGTTTTATCAAGTAGAAAGTCTAAGCCTTGCTGTCTTTTCTTAAGGCATCTTCTGATAAACTTTTCTAAAAGGAATGTTATGCACAGTTAAATGGACATTTTTATTTTTCATCGGTATGACTTCGAGTCCATCGAGAATGGTTAGTTATTTATGATGGTTTGACCAACCAAAGCACTTTAATGAACTATGGTGGCTCGAACAACGAAAGCACTCTAATGGTTAGATATTTACTGTGGAATTAACCAGTTTAGATGTGGATTATGCATTTATTGTGAGCCAGTATGATGCTTTGCAACACAGACTGTATCCGTAGAAATGAGATTATCCGCTGTGTGTGTGCATGTTGTTGAACTGCATGAAGTAAAGGTACGTGAGAATTGAAGCATTTCATGTTTAGCAAATATTGATCCGTACTAATCCGCATACCAATCAGCCGTGCATTGCTAATCGACTATAAAACCTGTTTGTCGGCTTGAGCGACTCATGAGGTCGATTAGTGTTAGCAGGACTGCACATTCATGTTGTGTTTCGCTTTTACCTGAGTTACGAAATTGCATGAAAATATGAAGCTCATAGAACAAAGAATTAAATTTAAATAACATAATTATATTTTAATATCTTTGATGAAGCCATTCCTAAAGTTTCTAATTTACTTATTAGTGTTGCTTATTACTGTTACGAGATTCCCTCGGTTTGAGCTGGTAAATACATTAGCTCCATATGCAGTTTAGCCTATCAGTGGCGGATCCAGGGGGGGCCCAGGGGTCCGGCCCCCCCCCCCCCCCATAGGTCCGCCGATAAAAATTTGTAAACTATATTTTCATTGTTTCTATGGCAAATTCGATGTGAAAATAGATCCTATATTAGTAATGGAGGTGGTTAGGGGGGGCCCGAGGGGGGGGGGGGGTAAGACAGGGTATATTTTCATTGTTTCTATGACAATTTCGATGTGTAAATATGTTAGTAATGGCAGTGGTTGGGGGGGGGGGGCCTGGAGGGAGGATAAAATAGGGTATATATTCATTGTTTCTACGGCAATTTCGATGTGTAAATATGTTAGTAATGGAGGTGGTTAGGGGAGGCCGGGGAGGGGTACGACAGGGAACTCAGTTCCAATAGCTCGATTTTTTCTAGGATATACTAGGAGCACTGTATAATGGAAGGGGGTCCAAAACAATGTTGACCGTTTGACTAGCTCTCAATTTTCACTTAAACCAATGCATAACCACTGCATTAGAGGAAAAATGGGTGTAAGTAAAAAATATGAACTCTGTCCCGTAGCAGTGGTGCAAACAGCCTTAGCTGGAAGGGGCTTAAGCCCCCCGCCAAAATTAGGGCACTTTTCAATTCGTCGAGATCCGCAGAGTTTCTTCAGAGGTGAAACAATTACCCTACTTTTCCAAACAAATGTAGGATTTTAGGTTTTCCCCTGACGGGTATGAGCGGGGGGGGGGGGGTAAGGTACGGGGATACACTCTATGAGCCGAACGCAGTAGTGAACAAATTTTAAGCTCCCCCCACAGAAATTTGTCTGGTTGCGTTACATGTGCCGAATAATGCAAAACACACTCTCAAAATATTTTTCGGGCCCTACCCTTAAAAAATTTCTTGGATCCACCCCTGTAGTTTATTGTTGCATTTTCTTACTAACGAAGGACTTTCAGTGTGGCTCTTACAACTTTTAGCTGTTGTCTTTTGAATTGGATTGAATCACGTTTATTACACTTCGGTAAAATCGTACACCAGAAATACATGGAGATAAAGTGAAAAAGGACACAAAGGCCACGAAGGCACTAACATGTGCCCTTTTATCAAGTGTTGTCTTAGCCTAGCTGTCTTTTCTAAAGACGTCTTCTGACAAATCTTTCGAAAAGAAATCTATTTGATCCATCAATAAATAAAGCATATTTATAAACGCCGCTCAATGCCAAATGCCACACTAGTGCTTGTTGCTAGTCTAGTACTTCTGTATACGCTATCATTTGACACTGCCGATGGATCATTCTTTGTCTCCAGATGCCGTGTCCAGTTTTCATCATGTTAGGCGATCATCATCATCCACTGAATGCGATAATAAAGCATATATATTGCCCTGTATCAGGCCAAGCATTTCAATTCTATACTTATATACTATAGACTATTCTGTCATTGATTATTTATTGCCAATAGATAATAACCTGTCAGTAACATAGGTGTGTCTATAGTAGCCTATATTAGAGGTAGAGATATTTTTACTCCGAAAGTAGTGTTACATTCTGCTTTCACTTTCTAGCACTGAAGCATGAATATAGATGAGTTGCTACTTCTGCACTGCTATGATTATCATTTTCCTGACTAACTTCTCGGTTGTTAATTTGTATCAGATGCAGAGTTATGAGCCACGAATCACTCGAGCTCAGTCATCCCAGTCTTATCATGAAAATAGCAACTGCGTGTCTGTGCATTAGTTACACCCTACTCATCTGTTAGTGTACTTTTTTACAACTTTCTACGCATCAGACTGATAGCGATACTTGCGTAATTTCTGTTTAGAACAAGTCCGAGGCGTTATCTCAAGGGAGAACATTTGTGCTTTAAGCAACACTGTATCATTTTGATGTTTTTGTTGTTGTTGGCTCTAGAGGTCAGCAGTTAGGCTTGCTATTGTTGGTAATTAAATTTCAAGTTCCCAGACAGGAGATTGTGATATTGTTTCCAAACAGTCACACAACAGTCGAAAAATGTGATTAATTCTTCTTTAAATAAAATTAGCTGTTTCTATATGGCAAATGAGATTTATATAGCTTAATAAAATTTTAATTTAAAACTCTGAGAGTTTATTTTAAATTCTGTATAGAAAATTTAAACTGACATAAATGAGTTGACTACTCTGCCATCATCTCCTGTTGAAGAAACACAGGTAAAACTACAGTATTACTTCAAATGGAATTTCAAACCCCTTACACTTGTACACCTAAAGTATTGAAACGTGTTTAGCGGTATGATCAGAAGCTCAACGCTTCTATGCAAGTAGATTATGGACATATCTACTGTTGCTACCTTAAAAGTCACTAAAAGTCACCTAAAGGGGTCCTGCAGGTTTAACTGCACGGAAAGTTTCTGTAGCTCAGCAAATAATACTGAGTCATTTTTGAATGCACAAATCAATTTCTACTACGTCGACACTCCTGTGCTACTGCAATGCATACTTCACAACTTTCTGAGTTCATTGTGTGCCAATTGTATAGTTTGACTATTGGCGCTGGTCAGTGCTGGACTGGCCATAGTGTTGTGATAATAAAAACTTGACGTCACGGCATGTGACCAGATAGACACAGCTTCTGACACGTATGACCTAACAGTGTGGACTTCATACCTGCGGCAAGTGAAATATAATTGATCACGATAGTTTAAATATATTTGATTTAAACACTTGCCTTGAAACAAGATCAACGAGAAAAAAAACAAAGGTCAAAATACTTACACAAGTAGAAGTTGCTGAAGGAGCGTGTAGTGGTTTATACAGTATTATCTGAATATTTCGATCGTGCAAAAATTTCTAGAAAAATCTCTAGTTAATTTTTTTAAATATCAATGTATATCAGTGAATATTATTCTTGATGTATAACTTTTATAGGTTTAACGTCAGTTTCCTTAATACAGCAAAAGTGCATGCCCCTGAACCGCTCTTGTTGACTAAGACTAAATAATTTTCAGATAGCATTGTAGTAATATGAAGAATGGATTTGAACGTAAGTTCCGGTTATTAATCGCTACTGAGTAGAACATTATGTCGATAAATAGCTATAGATAATAGCCACCATTACCGATGTATTTCCTACAGTTTGTGTTTTAAATGTAGACTTTATTCCATTTCTAAGCCAGCTTAGACAGGATTAGAATCATTTTTAGGCTTTTAGGAATACGCGTAATGTTATTGGAAAGTCTTTTTTGTTCTGTGATATTCGTTTTCCATGAACGTTTATCCAGTATCGACACTGTGTTATATCTAATATTGTATAATAATATATATTATAATCTCTCAGCTTTGGCGTCCGCAGACAATGACACATTTTCAAACTGAAAACCGAGAGCTATTTATATTATTTGTTACATTTAAAAAAAAATTATATTTTAGCCATATAATATTGCTATAGAGAAAAGATTGTGTCTTTTTATGTGACTTGGTCGGAACTTAAGATGATCTTACAGTGTTCTAAAATCTTCGGTCTTTAGCAATGAATAGCAATATATTTATAACTTGTCTATAAAATTTTAAGTGTCATTTAAGCGGTAGATAGATAGACCCTGGACATATTTGCGTTTAGCGTTAAACAAGCGTCAGTTACTATAATATTTACCGTCATATTCACTGCACTCATTTCACCTTAATTTAGCATACACTCATTCTTCTCAGCTTGCCTCCTTTTCGTTTACTTGGGCCTTCTGTGGCTTGCGTTTCTAATGCTGTAATTCTGACTAATCGTTGACATGAGGTAAATAAATTAAAATATTATGAGACTTCATTTAAATTATAACGGGAACTGGAACCGATCTACATAAATAAGTTGTTACTTTACTCAAAAACAATAAAGTGTATGTTTTTAATATCATATTTGTGTTTAATAGTTTCCCGTGTTGTGTCCGGGTTGTTTGAAGAATTACCAACCGGTGACTGCACGTGTCGTAGAAGGCGACTAAAGCACTAAGATCCATACCAACGTCAGAAAGGGTATTCGGTTGGTGAGCGCGTAAGCTTCTGAAATTGCTACACATATTTAAACGAATGGGAAAGTCTCAAATAGGGGATTGACAGCTGATATGATTATAAGAGAGAGACGATTTGAGACTGTCTATTGGTATCCCGACCTTAGTTATACCGGGATTCAAGGGTAGATGATGATGATGATGATGACGATGATGATGATGATATGCGTTTAATAGTTAACTTTCGCAGTTATGAAATTTCTATGGGTTAAAAGGCCCCTCGCTCGTTTCATCTAATACCTGTGAACGCTGCACTATTCACTGTAACGAATTGACAAACACGGTATTATTGGTATTTCACAGTATAGTATGACTTGTCAATGAAGATTTCACACCGTGTCGTCAAAGACTTGCACAGAGACGAGGCAATAGCTCGCCCACGTCTAACGCTATATACGACAACTTATCTATAACTTTAAATGAAAATTGTTTTACAGTTTTGTTTTATTTAAACTGTCATGGACCGCACGGACGACTGAGATGTGAACTCGTATTTATACTTTTAAAGCTGCTTGCTGACCGACTCTAGGCTGCTGACTCGAGACTGCTGACTCTAGGCTGTTGACTCTAGGCTGCTGACTCTAGACTGCTGACTCTAGGCTGCTAATTCTAGACTGCTGTCTCGACACTTCTGACTCTGTACTGTTGACTCTAGACTGTTGACTCGAGACTGTTGACTCGAGACTGCTGACTCTAGACTGCTGACTCTAGGCTGCTGGCTCTATATTGCTGGCTCTAGACTGCTGCTTATAGTCTCTCAGTTTAAAGTTATATTTACAGTTTCTTTTGTCCATGACGAATGGTGTGTCAACTTTCTTGGAAGTCAGTAGCTACAAGATAACTCATGTTGTGAATCAAGATAGGAAATTCCTGAAAATGATGTGACGCAATCATGTGCAGCTTGAGTGGTCGTATGTATGACAGAATGAATGCCTCTATCATGCTGTATGTATGGTTGAATGTACAACTGAACATATGCTTGTGTCATATTATATGTATGACTTCATGTATGACTGAGGGTATGCCTGTATCATTTTATATATGTAGCTACATGTATGACTGAGTGTATGCGAGTATCATGTTATTTATAAGGCTGAGTGGATGCTTGTATTATGTTGTATATACTGCTGCATGTATGACTGAATGTACGCCAGTATCACGTTATATATAAAGTATGACTGAATGTATACTGTATGTACCGTTGTGTGTATGACAGAATGTATACATGTATCATGCTATATGTATTTTTACACGAATACATGCATAATTAATGCACGAGGGAGACAGAAGGTTTGCTCAAAATGAAATTTTATTTTGTTAAAGACAAAGCGAAATTTTTATCAAAAGAAGGTTTAAAAGTCTAGTTAATGGCTGAAATAATAATAATAATAATAATAATAATAATAATAATAAAGGTTTAACGTCCGTTTCCTCATCCAGGGATGATGTCAGGGACGTCCCCAACAGCACACATCACTACAGATTAAAAGGCAAGTGAATGGTTGAATAGGCAAGTGAAGGTTCAAAAGGTGAGTGAAATGTCAATCAAAAGTTTGTTCATATTTTGCCGTCGACGGTAAAATATGTCGAATGGTCGATGTCTGTGTTTAGAGGATTTTATTTTGAACCCATATTTATAACGCAGCCCTTAAATATCTTTTTAGTAATAACAATTTTGAATAGACCTCCACGAAATCTGATATTCTCATCATATTAAACTACAATGATTTATAATTGTTACGCGAATTGCAGGCACTGTCTGCCTACAGTGTTTACATTTAAAAGCAATTTATTTACAGATATCTTACAGAATATATTTCATTTTTAAGAAGATGCTTTACAAATAAAGAGCCCATTTGAATTTATAATCATGGAATAAAAATTTTTCAGCTGCTTGCATTTCTAAATAGATTCGAAATGCTGAGTCATTTCAAAGCAAAATAAGCCAGCTTCTTGTAGTACGGGCTGTAGCAGGGAACAAGTTAGCAGTCATTTTGTAGATACATTGAGTTTTTTGCTCAGCTATTGTGCGGTTGTTTAATGCTAACAATAGCATACAGTGTGACGGGTTTCTCAAAGCTCGTTCTGTTGTCTGCTGGTTAAACCATGCTCTGGCTTCAGCTTGACTGACGCATTCAGTCGAGTGATTCATACGCGCTTTCTGTATGAGTGGCTTTGTGTAGCATAGCAAAGCAAAATGTTCGGTTGAATTGTGAGAGTGGGTAGAAATAATTATGATAACCGTGTAAAAAATTAGTGGGTTCAATTGTTAAACAATGACTGTATAAAATTGCAATAATTAGATTTAGTTCATTAAATTTCTGCTTCATATCTTTGTAAAGTTGATTGTTGGCTTTTAGCGATGTTTACTTGTAAGCGTTTTGTTCACTTCCTCTGCTTCTTTACGTTTCTGTTAAACAAGCTCAGGTGCGCTGTGAATTGTATTAATTATCAGGCTATTAGATTGCCAAGTCCTACTGAATGTTCATTGAATTGATCATACAGTATGTTGTGTTGGTAAATTCTATGACACCAATTCCTATTAAAATTTATTAAAATATTGGTTCAAAACTGTGTCTTAATCATTTAGATTTGTCGCAATGAATTAGTCTGAGGGAGATTCAACTCATTGGCTCGTCTTTTGCAGATTAATCATTTAAAAGATTAGAAAACTGCATAAAAAGTCATAATGCGGCTACCTGTGACTTGAGTAAAAACGATGCTGAATCTAATAAATAAAAATAATAGAATAAAAATAATAATAAGAAGAAGAATAAATTACATTTTCATGCAAATTGCTTTTGAGGCTCTGGACCCCAATGTTCAACGTCAGAGAGTTTCTTTGGCAGCGATTATCTCTTGCTCTCCAGCTTTTTATTGCTGTCTGTTTCCCTGGGACTTTGGCTAATTCAGCTTCCCAGAGTATGGAGGATTTATTGTAACCGCTTCATTTTTAAACTTTTAATGAAATAAAGTCTCTAGTTATCTTATCTTAATTTTTTCCCAGGGCATTAAAAAATTAATAATAAATGTTTAGAGTTCGTTTCCTCATACAATCATGATGCGGGGACGTTTTTAAGAGAAATCTGATTATCATTTATCTCTATATTCAGCAATCTTGACCCTGGTTAAACTTTGATTCTAGGGAAGATGCTGACGATTTTATATAATGTCGTAGAATATAAAGGCTGAATAAATGTTTGGACTGGAAAGATACACTCAGGGCTGGGATGACATTGTTGCGTGCCTGATGGAAAATATCCCTGATATCTCACTGTAAAATAAGTTGTCGATTACGTATCGAATGATGGCCGCCTGACAAGCGATCTGTGTAGAGGAAATCGCCACATTACTGGTACACACTGCCTGTGGGTATTATTACACGGAGCTAGGAAAGCTGGCGGTGTCAATTACTCCATGTAAATGTTTTCAGTAATGATCATGTCACGATGCTGTGACAAGCAATTATCTCCTTCCTATGTAAATGCAAGGTGTGGTTGGCATTGATGAGTCAATGTATAGTTTTTATTGTAAACGCAATTTAATCGTTGTTTAATGAGCTGATTTAATGTTTGATCTATTATTAGATGATAACATTTCACTTTCAATTCGCATTATGCATATCATTACGCATGAGCGAAAACTAAACTCCATTTAATTCTTTATACAGTATATTTATATATACATACACATATATATATATATATATATATATATATATATATATATATATATATATATATATATATATATATACAGTATATATATACTCTGCCATCGCGGATCAGTATGTGCGGGGTTCAAATCCTGGGCTCACCCGTCATCGCTTTCGAGTGAGGAAACTGACGTTAACATCAGCTTTATATATATATATATATATATATACAGTATATATATACATGTGTGTATATGTATATATGTATATATATATTATATATATATATACATGTATGGATATGTATATATGTATATATATATTATCTGTGTTGTTCAGAATTAGACAATGGAGCTGGTTCTGGACTATATATTTATTTCACAAAGATAATATCATGATTATAATGAATACTAGTCTGATACATCAGACATTCACGCTTCGTGGATACGAATAATCTTCGTTCCGTAATCTTCTTAACTTCCTAATAGTCTGCGACAGTAATTTGCTAGTTACTACCAATTCAATTCATGCTATATCAAACTTGGATGAATTGCTACATTGGCACTTAGCACATTCGATATATTACTTTATGCTTGCCTATGCTTACCTTACCAGGTATCGATCTAGAACCCTGAGGCTCTGAGACCATCGCTTTACCTTCTGAACCACTGCGAGTCGGATACTTGGTATTTCTTTGTGTAGCTTAATTCTTATCAAAACTTTTATATTTCATTTATAGCTAGAAAACATATATCAAATTATAACCTTCAAGTTTCAACCATTTATTTTTTCCTGGATTAAAGGTCCATCTACAAGTATTTAGTTGAAAAATAACAATTAGATAATAAATTACTAGTCGTTTTGATTGTGAATAGAAATTAATTGATAAATCAGAATTAGTGTGGCTCAAATTCAACTCTTGTTTAACGTGAAAGTCAAACAGTTGATAATTAAGTTAAGAAAGAGAGGACGACGAATGACCTCAGTCTCTCGGGTATTATATAAACAAATTCTGCTTTATCTTAAACAGAACGAGCTGGCCATAAGCCGATCTTAGTCATCAGGTCTGATCTAAAGTAGTTTTAAAATTGTAATAGCGTTGCACTGCAATATTTGTCATTCTCATTGTTTTATTCTCTGAGGGGTGATATCAACGTCTCAGCTAAATCACTGAGATTTCTCTTGACTAAGTCAGTGAGATTTCTCTTGAGTAAGTCAGTGAGATTTCTCTTGACTAAGTCACTAAGATTTCTCTTGACTAAGTCACTGAGATTTCTCTTGACTAAGTCACTGAGATTTCTCTTGACTAAATCACTGAGATTTCTCTTGACTAAATCACTGAGATTTCTCTTGACTAAATCACTGAGATTTCTCTTGACTAAATCACTGAAATTTCCCTTGAGTAAGTCAGTGAGATATAACTTTAGCCTGAAGTGCACAGAGATCGGCGGCTGTTTTTAAGCAGATGTTTGTCATGTCGGGCAGTTACATGCTGATAATGATAAAATGCAGCACTGATGAATTTATTAATCGTACGAGATAGTCTTTATTGCTCCGACAATCGTTCTGTTATTAGTTTTTAGTTGTTAGTTGTTAGTTTGTTACTCTTGTCTGCTGCATGCGTTGAAATGCAGAACTTGAAAAGACACTGAGAGTTTAAAACTGATATTAACGTCGGTTTTAAGCTTTTTTAACTTTTAGGGATATATTTCATTATAATTGCACTAAGTTACCATTCATGTATATGACAACTACAACTTCTTTCTAGTCGAAACCTTCCTTTTTTTCATAATTTCATTATTTAGCAGAAAACTTTTTTGATTTTAAAAAATAACTAAGGACGGCATTGGAAAACCAATCATTTCTATCATTTGATAGAACACTAGAGAGAGAGAGAGAGAGAGAGAGAGAGAGAGAGAGAGAGAGAGAGAAGAGAGAGAGAGAGAGAGAGAGGGAAGAGGGAGAGAGTGAGAGAGTGAGAGAGAAGATAGCTTTGCATGCAGCATTTTAATTATTTTATCACAAACACCGGTTCACATAGCTTAGTGAGTTGTTTAAGCATACAATTTCAAGTAGTCATCATCATCATCATCATCATCCCTTGAAAATAATTAAATAATATTTACAAGCACTTAAATACTTGATCGGTGCATAATAATATAAACCTTTAGATTTTAGTTATTATTTGAATGCTAGTCTTCCTTCTGGTTTCGAGCATAGGTCATGGTTTGAAAGTTTAGGTAACCTTTGAATTGTTTAACAATGAAATCATGCCTGACAGCATTTAGTGATAAAACCGACGTAAAAGTCTAATTATTGATGCACTGATGGCACTTAGCGTTGGTAACAGCTAATGGTCTACGTAGATCCTGCTGTACAGGTGCCTGGCTATTTTTAGAGTTCAGCAGGTTTTTACCACGTGAAAGCCGCTGTATTCAGCCGGTCTAGCCCTTAAGCTATCAATCATATAAAAATGAGATGTATGCAATTCACACGGCGTCTACCAGCTATTTGTATCATCGCCTCACGTACATGCTTGTATTATAAATTACAGCAGAGCAATATCCGACTGCATGCCGCAGCATCGAATGTTTTATACGGCTTTATTATGATGGTTGATGACGAGCGATTATGTCTATGATTATACCTTGCCGGACGGGCATACAGGCCTGCGTGTATAATTGAGGCTTGAATGCACACGGCCGATGAAATTAAAGCCTATTGCCTGAAGCAGCTCGCCTGGCTCTGACAAGGAGCTACCTCTACCTGTAGTTCATCAGATCGAATTAAACTGCACATTAATTCGCATGTTTAACGCAGGCTTGTCTCGCTCATGTGTAATACTAAGCGCTTGTGACAATGTGAAGACACTTTAACACTTCATTCGGGCGACATTTTTTTCTAATTCTAGTTTGGTCTAATGCCAAAAGATACCGTTTGATGCGATATTAAATTTGAATCCATTTTAGCTTTTAGCTTCATGCTTAGCAATTGCACCAAATATCTGTAGAAATTAAATGTGGGCTACCATAGTGCACTTCTGAGGGTTCTATGTCTGAAAAAAATCGTAATGCCCATTCAGTTGAATGCAGGGTATTCGCTCGACAAGTTTAGAAAATTAGAGGCTGATAAAATGCTTGGGGGGGGAGCGTGCGTGCCCTTCAGATCGAAATGGCTTAGAGTCGTAGACTCCTCAATTTCTCAAATTCAAGAAACATTTTTAAAATATTTATTTGACACTTTACCCTTCCTCGAGATTTGACTCAGTACCAAAGAGGATGAAAAATTGTAAAGGCCGTTGCGAGCAAAAACAGCTTATTCTGCTAAAAACTTTGGTAGATCTGGAGTGACATAGAAATATAGACAAACGAAATTCCGACATTTAGTTAATTATTCTGCTAAAAACTTTGGTAGATCTGGAGTGACATAGAAATATAGACAAACGAAATTCCGACATTTAGTTAATTATTCTTGCAAGGTTTGTAATAAAATATTTACAGAGTTCGTGATTTTACATAGATTTATCCTCAATGCAGTGTATCGACTTACTATCGCGTTACTTCTCATGTGCCCTCTAGTTCTCATAAATGTGTACCTTGGGGAACCTTGATAGTAATATCCTCATCACTTTAATTACGAGATTGATTGCTTGATCGGCCATCGACAACGGAATTTCGGGCATAACGGAGTTGGTGCTGATATTCTGTAGAATGAATGAAAACGGTCATTTCTGGTTTGCGACTTTTTACATAAAGCAAGGCATCTATTGCTTTGTCAGATTAGAATACATTATCTCCATACGCTGTAAGCTAACTTGCTCCATAACGAGCACAGTATATTCACTGAATGAAAGTGTCCTGTCACAGAATTTGACTTTCTATATTTGTACAATTTTTGAAAAAATAATAATCTTGTATGATTTTATATTTGGCCTTACGAAACATTGAGTTATTAATTGACTTTATTGTCAAATTCCCGAACCAACAACATGATTTGTGGAATCTATACTTTGTCTTCTTTCAAATCTTTGTATGAATGCTTTTTATAGACAGACTTACGAATTTTACATTTTTGCTAATTATTATTTACACGTTGCATTGCTATGCTAATAACGAATTGTTCAAATATGAATGCCAGTTATACTGCATGAATTGACAAATATTTCATAATTATAAATACCAATTATGGACTGTATCCTCCTCATGTATTTGAATGTGTATACGAATTAAACATGTATAAAAAATTAAACTTATATCCGCATTTCTTTTTTTCAAACAGTAGTAAAAAATGTATTTCCCTATTTCTAATTTACTTGCAGGAAGTTGTAAATTGGTAGAATTCTTTAGTACTTGTGCGAACTATTGCAAAACAGCTTTCTTAGTTTATAGCTTTGGCATAGATTTTATCATTTCTGATTACCACAGGATACGTTTTTTTCTTCCAGATACGCGTTATCGGTACCTGATTTACGCTTTCCTGCCCTACACCCTGCTCTACTCTTGTTCTTATTTCATTCTCTAGTTCATTGATAGGCCCTAGCTTATCTGATTTATAGCATCACTGATTCTAGTAAATGTTAACGCTTCTTTTTTGTAGTATTTAAAGTTTTGTTCTAATTTTGGGGGAAACTTTGATTATGAACCCTATAATTATGTAATTATGTAGCTGTAATAAAATAATTATTATGAAACTAGAATTATGTAACCATTGTAACTCCACAGCACCTTTCCATTAAAATTGGCTGCCGAATCTAAATAAGTCCCGATTTGAGTGTTCCTTGAACACCGGCTATCCTGTGGAAATATTTTTACTATTCAATTTACTTTATTAAGCTGACGGTCTGACAGTTAAATTACTTACATTGTCACATTGCTTACGCCGAAACTGAACTGAAAAAGTGAATTTTCTCTGAATACTGAACGCTATTGATTACTGAATGAAACTGTAGTAATTCATGATGCTTCGAATAGCTACGAATAGTAGTAGCTGTTTTGATTCAAATGCTTATATGGAAATCAGATTTAAAATGCTACAAGTGTGATTATTTAGGCAACATTTATCATATATGGAAAGAAACAAAATCACATATTCTTCTTCATTATTTTTGCTCCTGAGAATTATATGGTAGATGGAGTGGCAGGGATATCAATTTATCTCTCGCACTCTTAAAGGTTATACCCAGATTGGAGTAAGTTGTAAATATCTCGATGAAATAGTCATGAAGAACGAATTAATGATAACTAGATCTAGAACAAACTTAGAGACTGAGACTAGGGATGGTGGATGATTTGTTAACTTATTTGAGTGTTGATAATTGATATGAAAAGAAAAGCTTAGGATAGAAATATGTGGATGATATGGAGTCATGGTAACAAGTGGGTAGGTAGAATGCATTAGTGCGCAATACAATACAATGTACAACCATAATGCAGTACATTGAAAGAGACTTAATTGCAGGATTGGCATACCTACTGGTCCACAGAAGATGCGCTACTCCAGTTAGCAGGATACGTACCTTATATGTTCAAGTTAATGCAATCATAGTCCTTAGAATTGTCCAGGAAATCAATACAGTGTTGTTGTTTAACATTCATCAAAAGACCCGAAGTCTTTTACTAAAAGAAGCTGCAGTGAAACTGATATTTAGTCAGGGACTGTAATTCAATAGACTGCATGTTTGTTTGACGGTCCAATTTACAAAGCAAAGTTCAAGGCCGACTTCGTTGGTCAGAACAATAAATCGACGACTATATGGAATTAAAGTCAAATATACCCATACATTTCTCTCGCTAAATTTCTTCAACTAGTCAATTAGAAAAGAAATGCATTGATAGCAGTTACGTAATATATGGCCAAGAATTTTGTCAGAGATGGTATTATTTAGTAGAGACTTTGTTATACATAAATAATGTTATATATAAGTAAATGTGTAAATAGTTTTGCTATAAAAATCATGGTATAAGTCAGGCAATTTAATTTTAAGCTTTAACCTTTAAAATAATTTACTGATTGATACAAATACTAAGCCTCTTCTTGGTATGAAAAAAGATGATAATCACCAATATCATGAGATCATATAATACATAAATATACAATTTTTACATATAATATCTTGCAGGTCTCCAGATAACATTTATAAATTTTAATGACGAAATTTTACAAAATATATTTTTGTTGTATTACTTTATTTCGCAGGACCTAGGAAACTGAGAAATCATGATTAAAGAAACGGTGTTCTTCGCACTGGTTCTCTTATCATCCACTATATTGGCTCAAGATGACAGTAAGTTATGCTAAGTTGTCATAATATACGATACTATAATGATTTAATATTTTATAAACCTGTATTTTACATGTATATCATCAATGAGTGCAAGTGGTAAAATTGGTAAGGTACTGGCAACAGAGAGTAGGTGCTGGATTCTAGTTCAAGACTCGCCCAGAAATACTGTAGAGCGATGAAATTGATACGACTTTGAGAGATTTTTAGGGCACATGTCAGTGCTTTCGTGGCCTTTGTGTCCTTTTTCACTTTGTCTCGTGTGTTTCTTGCGTGTGGTGTGGTGTGGCCTAAAGTGAAATAAATATGATTCAATTAAATGCAATGCTTCTTAAGCTCAAGAGGTCTTGTGCAAGATCCGGAGTTCAGGCTTAGCTTTGTATCTGCTGAGGAGC
Organism: Enchytraeus crypticus; assembly: GCA_905160935.1. NCBI lineage: Eukaryota > Metazoa > Annelida > Clitellata > Enchytraeida > Enchytraeidae > Enchytraeus > Enchytraeus crypticus. The sequence continues at coordinate 3,077,890 of CAJHZI010000463.1, forward strand.
CACCAACTTTGTAGGCCTACTTGTGGCTTCTATTCGTCGATACTTGAAGGGAAGAAGATCATTATTGATCTTCTACACAACAAAGGTATTTCGTGCCAATTCACGTGAGAATAGACTTACAATGCACAAGACTATGTGCAAAATTCTGCGCCAAAGGGTCTGACGGCATTGCTTGATACTGCAACATTTAGGCCTACAGATTAGAGTAGTAGTAGTAGTAGTAGTACATATGTTAATTTAGAGTCGTTTAACTCAATGCTAAAAAACCGTTTTTTTTGTAACAGACAGTTTATGTCTCACTTTCATTCAGTCGGAATCGTTGAGTAGGCCTAATTGTATTGTAACTGTAAGTAAAGTGTTAATTGTACGTTAACTGTAAAGTACTTTAATTGTAGGGTGAATTGACAATGTATTTCTTAATGGATTATTTGTAAGATTATACATGTGCATGTATGCTGCAGCATCTCTACATGTATCTACTGGCAGCAGACATCCTGTATATGTTACATATACATGTACATGTATATAATTACCTGTACCTCTTCGGTTGTTAGCGGATTCATTAAAACTGTACAAATATTAATTTATATCCTTTTATCGTCCTTCCCTCAAACTGATGGATCAGTTGCAGATGAATCTGTATGGACCTGAATCTCTGACTAACGAAAAACCTGAATTTAATCTAATAATATAATTTTATGATAGAACAAGTTAATGATCCCTTTCTCATATTCATCAGCCTATTTACCAGATAAATGTATAGTTCACTAATCTATAGTAGAAGCGTCCTAGTTAGCTAGATATTTTATTAGGTGTAGGCTAATTGAGATATGGCTAGTATGAAGTAGCTAATATAAAATTAATAGTTAGTATAATTTTGAAACAAGAGGTAACGATGGTTGCAGGCATATTTTAATATATTTAAATCACTTTTTCGCAGCAATGGACTTTCGAGGTAATTAATTATTTGTATGCCTGTTTTTTTACTAACATAAACCTTAACTACGAAGCCCTTTTAGCTTAGATTTGTTCACTTAATGAGTTTCACTAGTGTTGTTGGATTAGATATTTATTTTGAGCCTCATGTGATGCTCATTCGATTACAACTGTACCATATCTCCAATAAAGTTGTGTTAATATAAGTTTGTTCAGTTTGGTAATTTAATTAGATGTGCGCACTTAATTTTGCTCTCCTTAAATTTGTTACACTCTCCATCCTTGCATTCGTTACCTATTGCGCTCCCACCTCACAGTTACAATCTCGTTATAAATTTTTGTAGCTTATTTTGTTACCTTTATTACATTTTATTTTGTAGAATTAGGCTAGAATTATTTGTTTTGTCATATTTAAATTTGTTACTAGAATTTAGTAATTTATTTTTGCACTAATGTAAAGCTGGCAAAGCTATCGTTAACGTCAGTTTCCTCACTCGAAAGCGATGTCAGTGATGGGAGAACCCAGGATTTGAACCCGCATCAACTGATCCGAGGTCGAGTATCTTACCGACTTCGCCACTGGCTCCAGCCAGTGACCTCCGTACTGGCGATTCGGAACCAGCAGCTGATGGTTCCTGAGTGCTACTACAGTTGTTTTACGCTTAGTTACATGCACGCTTTATTCCCAAACTAACGAATGTTATGCAGTAATGAAATACACTAAAGAATTAAACTAACATCTCTCTCAACTTAATTGTTATATCATCTTATAGTCTTTGTTTGTTAACATTATTTTGTAGTACGGAAATGTTATTAATTCATATAACATGGATAAGTTATATGGTATAAATATATAATTTTTTATCTTTTTAGAAACGCAAAACCTTAGGAGTGGGCTAGCCTTCCAACTCCGTCTCATTAATAGAAACATAGAATCCTGTCGAGCCTTCTGAATGATGGCAATTCAACATAGAGACCTATATTCTTATTTTAGCGCAAATTCTTTGACCAATATGATTGTCTCATAATGCTTATACGTTAAGATATTTTATTAGACAACGGACACAGCAAATAGGGCTTCTGTGGTAATTTTAAGTTTTCTTTCTCTGAATTTACTTTATCTCCCCGTTTGAAGTATATTTTATCTATTCTACATTAACCCCGTCCAACAATGGCTTTCTAATGCTATAGCTAGTGTAACTATGCAAACAAATAAACTATAATAATTGTCAGTACAATAATAATTAATATCAGTAATTATTATATGAAACAGCCTCAGAACATATCTGTCTGGTGATGATCTTTTTGCCCTTTTCTGAGAAAAGAGACGTCAAATTCTAGTAATTTGTGCACAATATTATACTAGTGACGATTTGTATAGTAGGTGATAATAGTTAACAAAATAAATGGTAGTTTTGCTTAGTTAATCGTTGACTTCTACCACACGGAAAAATTCCACAATTAATTGTAGGCCTACCTGTCGCTCTTAATCAATAGGAATAATGCAATATGCATAGATATGCACGCTCAGCTTGTAATGATGACTGAACGCTTGCTGAAGTGAACTTAATCCATCCAGTGCTCTATATAGTAACAGGTCCAACATGTAATTTTGTCACTTATGTATTCTGTCACTCTTAAATTAATAAACCATCGCTCATCTCAAAATGATTACTGGATCACAAAGGCTTCTCACTGCCGCACTAAATTTTTTCCTTTAGGAAGTTTATGAAAACTTTAAACCGTCAGAAATTAATTTTGTAGAGGAATACGCTATCAGTATTAGAACCTCAGTATAATAATGCATTCATATACAACTTCTGTCTATATCAGATCTATTCCTAACGGCAGGTCCATTTCACTTTAATCTTTCAAATAATTCTACCATCTCATTTGTCTTCATCTATGTATTTGAATCTGTCATCAAATAATATAAAATCATAGTTATCCGGAACTGTTATTATGTATACTTAATTTCAATATAATTTTATATATCTGGGATTGCTAAACATTCCTGTAATATTTGCACAGTTCGGATGCCTCCCACTATCATACAGAGTCCTACCACACAAGTAACGTACAGACAAGACGAAAGGATACCTCTGGATTGCAAGGCCAAGGGTGCCGGCATGCTCACGTAACGATTCAATCTTTATACATGTATATATATCACACAGTAATCGAAGTGGTCAGTCTAATGCACGAGTATTTAACGTTTGTTTCCTCGTGCATCACTGATGAGACTGAACTTGATGGTTATCGAATCATGGACTTTTAGATAAATGTGGTTTAAGTAGTTGTAAGGAATACACACATTCTGCTAACTGCTGATGACTGAGTGCCCCTGCTGGTGACTGGTGCACCGGATGGTGACTAGTGTACCGGCTGGTGGCTGGTGTACCGTCTGGTGACTGGTGTACTGGCTGATGACTGGTGTACTGGCTGATGACTGGTGTACCGGCTGATGACTGATGTACCTGCTGGCGACTGGTGTACCGGGTGGTGGTTGAGTTGGTAGCGTGCTTGTGTGAAAAAAAGAAGCTACGGCGGGTTCTAGCCCCACCGGGCCGTCTTTGATAATGCAATAAATCAGCCATTAGTCATAGCTTTATAGCGGTGCATTCGATACACATGTAGTATCAACATTCATCCAGAATTCCTCCATCAAACAATTAAATGTCACAAACAAATTCTCGTAATATCGAATAAGTTGCAGTCTGTGCTGAATAGCGTACATTACTGATGAATATCTGGAAAGTAATGATGAATAACTAGAATTTAAGGAGTACATTGAACAATAAATAGTGTCTAAGAATAATCATTGCATCGTAGAGTGCCAACTGCATGCTATTCATTCGAGAGCACACTTGAATTCGTGTATATTGTCGAACAACTAATTTGATAAATTAAAAAAACGTCAAATCACAGTTTAGCGTAATTTCGTTCTCACACTTGTTAATCCCATGGAGTCTGCTTGGTTTAGTAAACTGTCCATCAGACGTGGAAAGTTACTGCGAGGTGAAAAGCAATTGATTTGCTCTGATTTGATGTAAATAACTTCCCACGTCATGGGGTCCCTGACACGTGACTGGTAGACCTGTTTTGCCGTCACCGTCATGCAATCCAGCAACTGACGTTAAACTTGAATTTGGCTCAGTTATTAGCAATAGTTGATGGGTTAGCAGCTATACACTATAGATATATTATAATTAGGCTTTTGCTTTGCTAGTAATTATTTCGGTTAATAATCTCAAAACCTGGGCATTGCAGCCTGTGCTTACCAGACATCTTTGTACTTTCTAAATTTATATTCTATTATATTTTCCCCATGTTGTGCTCGGGTGTAGTTGGACCACTGCAGAATAGGGCAACCGCAAACAATCTGCTACGTGTACCTAAGAGGCGACTAAGGCAGGAGCTGAGGATGGCAAGAGGGGACCCACCTCACCATGAAATATTTTCCCCAGGATTAAATGGTAATTAATCCATCTTACTGAAGTAGGCAACAGGAAACCACCTCTGAAGACATACTTTTCCCAAACTGTAGGCTACCTTAGTTATGGATATGGCAGAGTCTTTGTGATGGGATTAACTTGTTTATCTAAGGAGTGCTCTTATGGAGCGAGAAAGCACACTTTGAGTATGAATATGTATCTTGAACCTGCCACTTTGCAGTGCACTGAAGAGTGAGAGATTCAATTGTTTAGTGAATAATTTCTCGAAATTATGCTGAAATTTTCAACGTACATTTTCACTGATCACAGCTACGACTGGACGAAGAACAAGTTGCCATTGAACCTGAACGACTTGACTCGACTGGAGGTGGAGGGGGGAGGTCAGAGGGTAGTGATAAAGTACGCAGGCAAGACAGACGAAGGCTTCTACCAGTGCTCAGTGTCCAGTGCCTATGGTAGGGCTCTCTCCAATACCTCGCACCTGCAGCTTGCTACAGTGGGCGATGCGGCATCGAAAGAAATCATCGATGTTACTGTGCCAGAGGGGCAGCCCTTTGAGATCAGGGCCCAGCCTCACAAGAGCTTCCCCAGACCAACCTACAGCTGGGAAATGTGAGAAGCTACTCTAGCGTACTAGTTGAGATATTAATGCAATGTTATGCATATTTGTAGAGATCTTATATAATACATATCGGTAGCGATATTATGCTATATATTGCATATCATTAGCGATATTATGCATTATGCATAAAAATATGCATTATGCATATTTTAACGATATTATGCTTTATTATGCTTGTTTGTAGCGATACTAAGATTTATCATCCATATTTGAAGCGTTATTATGATATATTACGCATGTCTGTGGAAATATGATGCTACATTATACATATTTGTGGCGATATTATGCTAAATTATGCTTATTTGTAGCTATATTATGTTATTTATTTATTTTCTTTTCTTTCAGGGCTACAAGCACGGAGGATACGTTTCCCAGAAAAGTTATTACGAGTAAACGCATACAGATGGATGAAGATGGTTAATACTTTATATCTTACTTGTATTGTAATCAGGTAATATCGCAAAATAAGGGCGTCATCGTACTAAATGAGTAGCAACTCAGTCATTCATTGCATTAGTTCTATAGTTTAGTTATTTATCTTATTAGTGTAACGGTAACCAGGTAATTTTAAAGTATGTATTCCGCTTTGACTTGTAGAGCATAGATTTAGCTTCTCAACTACAGATAAACAATTTAATAATATGTGAAGTCGCAATCCTAACTCGTTATTGTCAGATACAGTCTACTTCGAAGAAATACACGTAGCTCGGCATTTGATTTTTATATCTTTTATATATCTCGAAATCCCGTGCTGTGTCCGACCACTACTAAATCAATGAAACGTAAAGTGCACGTGTAGAGGGGACTAAATATGCTCAGAAGAAGGCAGTGGGAAAGATAACTCAGGAGCCATATTTCTTCAATATTTGGTCCAAGGATTTCTCATGCTAAGCATTAACACATACTTAAAAGTAGGAATGTATGCCTTGGCCTGCCGATTGAAGAACACGAAAGAGTGATCTCTTAATATTAACCTAATTGGTTCGAATAACGTTTTACTTGCAGGAAATCTACATTTCGCTTACGCCACGGTTGATGACGCTATAAACAACCACATCTACAAGCTCATTACCTTCAATCAGTATTTAGATCAGAAACTCGGTGGCAGCTACACTAGAGTCAAAGTCGAACGTAAGTTATCTGCCACTATGTTTTATCAATTTCTAGAATCTGCTATCTTAGCAAATATAATTATAGTAGTAAACATGAACATTTACAGTGTTAATTATTTTAGTCATCCGCATTTATTCTAGTAACTACTACGAAGGTCAAAGGCGACATTTCCACATGTATATACATGTACATTAATATAAACCTGATAAACATTTATATATGCAATTATATGCTTATACTTTTTGTAACAAATATTGTCATTATTAATTATTATTTCAATCCATACCAATATTTATAATAGTTATGACCTCGACAGTTCAAGACGTTTTTATTTTAGTGAGTATCGAAATATTACATGTTAGTCATAATGTTAGTAAATGTCAAGCTATGTAAAAACTTATTTGTATTCTAGAGGTTATGTAATATAAATTGTAAAGATTTGCGCTAGAGAGTGGAGTTATTTTTATAGTAGATTTCGTAAAAGCTTAAGCGAAAACCAAGTTTAACGTCCGTTTCCTGCCTTGTAAACGTGGTAGTGACGGAGAGAGCTCTAGATTTGAACTCATCACCTACTGATCCGCTATCAGACACCTTGTCAACACGTTATCCGCACAAACCGTATGTATATTATCTCGGCTACTTTAGTTGACTAAATCAATTATATGCATTAATGATTGATTTGTTTTATTTCAAATTATATTTTAAGGTTAATTTTTGTATTATTTATATTTATATAGACTTAAAGCTAATTGAAGGTGACCTATTTATTTTCTCACTTTACGAATGTTGTAGTTCATATAACTTTCATATATTTCTCTCAAAGCCATGTCTATGACGACCCAGTATGAATAGATAGCTAAATATGTGCAAAACTGAAATACTAAAACTTTGTCGTGCTATTATTAAAATCGAACACGAACAAAAATTGGAGATCTAAAGCTGTGCCAATTAATTTTTTAGAGTTTTACTTAAGCGTACAAGTAGTACTTTGCTATCTGTATATCTCTTTAAAAATCTAGTATTTTTGTTTAGCTTCAAAAGATGGAATAAAGAATTTCGCTCCTATTGTTCGTTTCCCTCAAGTAGTCAGCTATGTTGGAGTGGTTGGAAGGAATATTTCATTGCGATGTTTCTTTGGAGCGCGGTTAGTTTTCATTTATTATCTGAACTACTTAATTCTGCTCAATCAATCAATCAATCAATCAATCAATCAATCAATCAATCAATCAATCAATCAATCAATCAATCAATCAATCAATAAGAATTCAATGTTCGGTTCCTCGCCATATGGCAATGTCAGGGACGTCTCTTGAAGACTCTACACAAACAGGCGCTCAAGCACCACACGATGACGACTGAGTGTACAGGGACCACAAGAGAAAACGAGATCAAAACAGTGCAAGTCCATGACCCAAGGCAAGCGTGTTACGCTTCTTCAGTGCTTATGCTACACGTTCTATCATTGACGTGTGCAAAATATTTCTCTTTTAACTTTTTTGACATCACAGTAAAAGAAGGAAAATTGCGTTAAGCATCAATTATTATTATTTGTGCTGTGATTATTATTATCTTTAAAATGATATCAAACAATTACTAATAGTTACTTAACCTTACCTAGTTAGCTGCATTGTCAACAATATGAGTTTGTTATAAATCAGCCCGGAGGCTACGTACGTTTGGAGAACACCCGACGGTTCTAAACGTTTTCAAGAGTATTATAATGAGAAGACCGAGTTGTTCATAAGAGACATCAAACCAGAAGATCAGGGAAATTACATCTGTAGTGCCTCCAACACTGAGGGTCGTAATGAGCTCACGCTCCAACTGGAGGTTCAAGGTTATTGTTTGCTTCGTGTTAAAGCTGGTAAAGTTAATGTTAACGTCAGTTTCCTCACTCGAAAGAGATGTCAGTGAAGGGCAAGTCCAGGATTTGAATGACGTACTGATCCGCGGTCGAATATCTTACCGACATCGCCATATGCTCCAGTCAATGGCGAAGTTAGCACCCTTTTATCTTTAGATTCCTACATATAAGATGGAGGTTATTTTAAATTTTTCACGGTTGTTTAGATTGAATAATTAGGTTTTACCCGTTTGGTTTGGGTCATTTTCTGTTTGAAAATGGTAAGATTAAATTTAAACGTACACATATATTGTCGGGGAACTCACAAATGAGCAAGAGATATGTAAAATCTTATTATAGTAAATTAGTAAATTTTGTCTGGTATCTGCCTCGTCAATATGGAAGAAAATTATTTAAGTACTAAGTGCGTTCAGGCATACGAGATAGGAAATTATCTCTCTCTCTCTCACTCTAATGTTCTGCCAAGTGGCAGATCCCAGGTGCATATTCCTGTATAATTTTAATCTGTTGCCACAAGGTGATTAATAAGTTAAACATTGCTTAATAAGTTAAACCCTTCACAAAGGCTATACTTAATCCATACCTTATGCAGCCTACAGCTTGGGAATAATGGGTTCTGAGGTGGTTTACCTGCCGTTGCCTTCCTCAGTTGAGCTGAGGGAATAATTATTTTCGTTATTGAATTTGAAAATTTATTTGCGTAGTGGACTATTATCAAAACTAATTTTTTCACTAAATCAGACAAGTTCAATAATTCAGGCAACTCAATAGTATATAGTACCACATCTCTCTCCTGTAAAACCTGTTAAACTAACCGTTGATAGCTTATCATTTTTACTCAAGAGTGTCCGATATTTTTATTTTTCAGCTGCACCTGTGTTTAAGATTGGACCGGATAGTTTGCGTAATGTAAATGCAACGGATGGTGACACGGTAACGTTTGAGTGCATAGCAGAAGGAAAACCAGCCGTAACAACTGTGTGGTACATGAATGGAAACATATTGGACAGTAAGATTTCTATTTCCTTCTCGATATCTTTCCTATCTTAAACTGTTGCAATGCTCCAGACGAGGGTAAAATAAAACGATTTGAACCAACTTGTTATAGCAATGCTTTAGGTTGTTTGTCAAGTTTCTTTGAGCAATGATACAATAGAACTTATAGGCCTACTGCAATTAGTGTTGGCGAATATAATATCCATTTTAGTCTATTCACAGTCGATAACATTAATTAATAGAAAATGAATCATATTGTTAGCATCTAATCCAGCAGCGTTTTCAGTGTGGTAACAATTCAATTTAATTACATCACGGATTGATTGGTTCCAAGAGTTTATCCATTACTTTCGTTCTTTTTTATTTACGAAAAATATATAGGCATACTTAAGTCTTAAGACTAGTTTTAAAACTTGCAACTGCTAGTTGTTCTATACTAATCTACCTGCCAACAGATCTGAGAATATTCATAAGCGATATATAATTATTCTTTATTTTGCTTTAATTTTAATTTAATTTTTTTTACTTTAATTTGCTAGATGTTAAGTAGAGAGAGTGGTAGACGATAACTGGCGTAGGATACGGGGATTAAGAAGAACATGAAAAATATGGAATTGACTGATGATATGGTGTGAGACAGAGAGGATTTGAGAAGGACTATTCGCATCCCGACCCTAGTTAAACTGGGATTTAAGGGAAGAAGATGATGTTTTAATTTTATTATTTTTGTTTTATTTCCTGCAGAAGACAACATTCTTCGACGAATGAGATTCAGCAACAACAACCAGAAGCTGATAATCGAGAACGTCTGCAGGGACTGCCACAACGACGAGCCCAAGACCGATCTGATGGTCATCCAGTGCAACGCCAGCAACCCGCATGGATACAACTTCCTCACAGGATATCTCAACATCCTTAGTATGGACGTCTACTTAACGTTCAGCTTACGCCACTCTAATTGCTATATTGCAGCTCTAATTACTATATCGTCACTCTAATTACTATATCGCAGCTCTAATTACTACATTGCCGCTCTAATTACTATATCGCCGCTCTAATTACTATATCGTAGCTCTAATTACTATATCGCCACTCTAATTACTATATCGCCACTCTAATTACTATATCGCCACTCTAATTACTATATCGCCACTCTAATTACTACATTGCCGCTCTAATTACTACGTCGCTACTCTAACCACTATATCGCCAATCTAATTAATATATCGTCACTCTAATTACTACATTGCCGCTCTAATTACTATATCGCCACTCTAATTACTATATCGCAGCTCTAATTACTATATCGCCACTCTAATTACTATATCGCAGCTCTAATTACTATATCACCACTCTAATTACTATATCGCAGCTCTAATTACTATATCGCCACTCTAATTACTATATCGCCACTCTAATTACTACATCGCCACTCTAATTACTACATTGCCGCTCTAATTACTACGTCGCCACTCTAATCACTATATCGCCAATCTAATTAATATATCGCCACTCTAATTACTATATCGCCACTCTAATTACTATATCGCCACTCTAATTACTATATCGCAGCTCTAATTACTATATCGCAGCTCTAATTACTATATCGCCACTCTAATTACTATATCGTCACTCTAATTACTACATCGCCACTCTAATTACTACATTGCCGCTCTAATTACTACGTCGCCACTCTAATCACTATATCGCCAATCTAATTAATATATCGTCACTCTAGTTACTATAGTGTCACTCTAATTATTATTCTTCTTAGCTTAGGTCGCACTCGTTCAACCATCGTTTATTGATTTGCTATTTATCTCGAATTTATCTCTATTTATTGATTTGCTATTTATCTCGAATTGATTTTCGCTATTTATCTCGTGGCATTCACTATCGATGGTTGGATTGGAAATGTTGTGTTTTCTCAGAGAAGACCGTGGTAACGTCGATATCGGCTCGTGACAATGTTGAGGTGAAGAAGGACGAGCCGGGAGAGGTCATCTTCAAGTGCACCGCTCTCTCTGATCCCAGCACTCCAGTGTCCATAGAGTGGAGGAGAGTGGATCGAGACGATCCGAAGAACGACTATCTCGTGTACGCTGACAACAAGGTTATATTCATGGACGAGCCCGGACAGATCAGGTGTTTACTTTATCTATTAAATTATTTATTTATGTATTTCTTTATTTAGTTCTTTATTATTTATTGCTTTATTTAAGGCGCAATAGCTCACAAATGAATCTTACACATACAACAATGCAAAAAGAACTAGAAAAGTAAATAGGATTTAGCCATGTCTCCATTTTCCTTCAATCTACCAACAATTAGTATAATTATAACAAAAACTAAAGGCTTAAGCCAATTTAACGTCCGTTTTGTGACTCGAAAGCATGTCTTTGACGGAGCATGCACTGGGTTTAGCTGTGCGTCTACTTAGCAGCAGTAAGACAACTAATTGATTTGTTTTGCTACCGTTTCTGCGCAGAGGAAGTTAAAAAACATTCAGGTATAGGAATAAGAATTAGAGCAAATATATCAACCATCGAGGAAATACTACTATATTATTCCCTAGTCATTCATTGCCTGACAAAATTTAAAGCTAGTAGCCAACATGCACATTGTGCTATATTAGCTTAAATATGTATATAAACCTTAGACGAACGTTATTTAAACCGTCAATTTAAAATATATAATCTTTTGATAAAAAGATGATATATTTTTAATTCTCTTTGATAAAAGAATTTATGAATAGCAGATTGAACAAATAGAATATTTTGACAACAAATTAAGAAACTGTAGGTTGACAAATCATTATAATATACTATATTCCAATGCATTGTAGGTTTAGCGTGCAGCAGAATGAGACGGCTAAGTGGTTAGAGGTGATGGGTCACTACAGATGCAAGGCGAGTAACTCGTACAGTTCTGACTTCAAAACCATGAGTCTGACTGTGGAAGATATTCCAATAAGTGCGTCTCTCTCTCTCTCTCTCTTTCTCTCTCTCTCTCATTCTCTCTCTTTCTCTCTTATCTGTCTCTCCCCGTCTTTCTCTCACTCTCTCTCTCTCTCTATCTCTCCCTCTCTTTCTCTCTCGCTCTTACTCAGTGTGTTGCCTAGTGGCCGGTCCATGTAATTTATTGCCTTCACTCAGTTTAATACTTTGTTTCTTACCCATTTTTATACGCTTGTCCAATACTAAATCCTTTAGTGTTCTTTGTCTCACTCTTATTCTTTTTTCACTTTAATATTTCCATGCATTACCTATTTGCCAACCAAAATATATGTTTTTGCTGGAAAAATATAGTTTCGGCGGCACTTCCCAATTGTCTATATCAGCCTTTGTTTCATATCATCCGGAAACTCGCGCAAAATAGTTTTGATCTAGTCTACAGTTGCTCCAACACAGCACTGATTCAGTCTAAGTAAAGTACTCTGCTAGAGTATAATCAACGAGGTTGTAGGAACATTCATACACTTATACACGCTCTAATTAATTGTTTCAAAAGGAACTATAATTCCAGAATATTTTTAATTTTTTTTCTAAGAAGAAAATCCCTGGACGGTTACTTCTAGAAATTTATGTAAACGCTAGTGGTTTTCAACTGTAAGTTATAAGCATCTTTCATCACCAAACTGCTTTTGATGGGGCGTAAACCGAAAGAAACGCCTTTTTGCTACGAGAATGGTAATGCTCATATTCGTAGTTATTACATGTAAATACATGTAATTATTACATGTGTTTATTAAGTGTAGATACTGGCTGGAGCCAGTGGCGGTGTTGATAAGATATTCGACCGCGGATCAGTATGTGCGTGTTTAAATCCTGGGCTCGCCCATCACTGACTTCGCTTTTGAGTGAGGAAACTGACGTCAGCGTTACCAGATTTACATAAAATATTTGTTTTGTGTGCTCCCATGTAGCTGCTCAGGCCGGTGGTATCGGAGAATTGTGGTGGATATTCCTCATCATCGCCCTGCTGTTGCTGCTGCTGATTCTGCTGCTGTGCTGCTGCATCTACTGCCAGAGAAACAAAGGAGACAGCTACCCGGGTACCAACCATAATTTCGTAATTAGAAAATGCTACAATAGCGGTACAGTGTAGTATATGGTATACTGATAGTATAATTATATGGTTTAGATTATAGTTCATTTAGTACATTGGGGCGTACATCACTCTGGAGCAACGACGCATGCTTCCCTTCGCTTAACTCACGATGAGCAATTTTTCCACTTCCCCCTCCCCTTTTTAAAATTCAGTACCTTTCCAACGACGCAACTTTACACTATTAACATAGGTTCTAGACGCCCCTGGGTGTATGTTAAGTTTGTTTCTTTTGAAGATCACCTTTTTGTTGACTGCTGAAATGTTAAAAATTGCAAATAATAAAATATGACGATATCCAAAATATACATGTAGTTTTTTTGAAGACTTTACTAACGTGAATACTAATGTTAAGCTATAAAAGACGGAAAATCTCTGCAAATTTGTCTACATTTCTCTAAAGCCTCTAAATTTCTGCAAAAGGGAAAAGTAATCTTGCTTAAAATAAATATTTGCATTTACTCTATTTAGAGATGCAGATAAATAATTTGAATTTTGTGGAATGCAATAAAGTATTCGCCACTAATTACGGAAAATTGCTTGATAAATTACTGACAATTGTAAAAAAGTGAAATATTAATTAATTCTTTGTGCTTGTTTTTATTATTTGAAGCAATTTTAAGATAATTGACAAGACATGTTCATTTTGCAAACGTTCAAAATAATATAAGTAATTACCCCGACGAATTATTTCTTGTTTACATTTTTAAGAAAAATACTAAATGGTAATCAGATCTACCACTGACTTTCTACCTAATAACAAATATATAATAGGTCAATAAATAAGTAATAGGTTACTGATTATAGTTTATTTGACATGATGTGAATTGATAAATAAATGAACGTAAATTAAGTTAAATTATTTGTTGCAGTTGATGAGAAGGAACGCATGAATGGTAATGACCCGGAGAAGGAAATAGAAGACAGCGGCTTCCATGACTACAAGAGACCGTAAGTAACCCCATACGAAATCAAAGACAGGGCTAGATTACTGATTTCACTAAATTGTCTATCTTTTAACAATTAGCCAAATCAATATCTTACTTGCTCATGAATAGAAAACTTAGGTTCCTAGATCGGTTTTCTGCATATTATCACTGAATTGGACAAAGTGTCTAAATTTACATTTAACGTTGCAATATCAGCATTTATTTTTAATTTAGTCACTGCAGATGAGCGAAATGTATCGTTTAGGCCTATTCAACAAACCGTTTGCGTTTTAAATGATGTAAGGTAAATTTTCTCACAGAAATACTTGAGTACCGTTTATATATATATATATATATATATATATATATATATATATATATATACAAATTATTATATCTATATATATATATATTATATATATATATATATATTATAATTATTATATATATTATTATATATATATAATTATATATAATGTATATTATATATTATATATATATATACTATATAATGTATATTATATATTATATATATATCATATATTATATATATATCTATATATATATATATATATATATATATATATATATATATATATATATATATATATACAGGTATATATTATATGCATTAGGTCTGTTTTCATTTCTTGATCTGTTCATACTGCCATGTATTTTGGTGAATAAATATCATATATATTATACATTTGACAGGGAAGGGCAGCCACTTCGAAGCAGTGGAGGTTCTCTGAGCAGCTCGACGAAGCTGAACAGCGATGATGAGGGCAGCCTCAACGAGTACGGCGATGTTGATCCAGGCAAGTTCACCGAGGACGGCTCATTCGTGGGAGTGTACACCAACACAGCCGATAGGAAGAGAGGCCGAAGTGAATCATAGTGGAACGTGATTGCCGTTGCATGCAGTGTTCGAATTGCTTGGGCAGGGGCGGGTGGTCTCTACTTGATTTTCCGATTCCTCATAATTGTGGATTTGGAAAAGACGGTGGATCAACCTGTCTCCTATATGAGGCTAAGCCTTAGAATATTATTAAATCTTCTACTCTGCCACCCTACTGACGAAAGTGAGGCAAACTTAATGCGATTGGTGTAAAAATATGTAGACTGTATATTGCTTACAATACATTGTAATGTTAAAGACAGGTATGAATTTGATAATTTTTTGTAGGTGATTGCATAAATGTTGCGAAGGTTATGGTATTATAACCTTCAAGATTTGCATTATAGTAATTCGAGCAGTGGCTGAATGATGAGTTTTCTAATTACATGTATTTTCAATGCTGTAGAAATTGCGCTTATCTAACAGTAATAAATATGCAACTATACGCGAATTATAGTCTGTTCGATTCTTGAGTTTATTTTTGTGTATTGCGTAATTTCTGAAATGGTGATTTATTTACAATTAAATCGAATAGAGGCGATTAATTCCTGATCATTCTTTTTAATTGTTCCTCTCACAGGTTATTGTCATTACTATGGCTGAAAACTGTCATTGGTAATTCTGAAAATATTATTCATACACACGAGTCATAAAACTTTAACTCTCTCTCTCCTCTCTCTCTCTCTCTCTCTCTCTCTCTCGTAGTCTCTCTTTCTCTCGTAGCCCGCATTTTTTATCGCTTTTTCTTTGTCTCTCTCATCCACTGTCTTCTCTCACCGCACACACATACACAACTTACATGTAGATAAGTATAACAGAGACAATATTGCAATAGAAAATGTAATATTTAGTTTTTAAAAACATACATTTATTCAATTACTAATATGTGGTTTTGTTTCTTGTACTTCTGAATACTAGGCCTATATAAATGAAGTCGTTATATACGTTCTACTATCTGAATATAATTTAATTTAGTAACATGCATGTATGGCAAATACAAATCAGTAAGTAGTTAGTTTATGCTTTAGATGTAGGCGATGTGTGAACTGGTTAGTAGAAGATGTTTCCGTTTTTTTACTTTAACGTGCAAATTAGCATTTTGTCTGATTCACACACTGTATTCTATTTTTGGCGAATGTTTGTAAAGTTATTGTTTATTAAGCTTACCATATTTTGTTTCTGATGTGTCACATACTTTGGGTTTTTTTTATTGCTGATGATAATCAGTGATGGGCAAAATGGTAGTCCTATCCGTGAGCCTCGATATTCTTTCTATTAGAACTCAAAAGTAAATTTATTGTTCATTTTTAAGTATTTATAAGCAGCTCTTAGATTTTATAAAATTGTTTGTTATATTATTTAAAAATTTCAGATGTGTAACAACAACTAATCCTATTAGTCTTTAAAATCGAAGGTGTGATTTCACGTTATAAATGCTCATAAATTTATCGAATGTTGCAGTAGTACGTGACACATGTACATGTAGATCTGTAATTCACTATTTGAGATGTTGCAACTTCCGAATAAACAATTAAAAATAGACACTTAAAAGTTAAGTCCGAACACTGCACTAGATCTAAGCTCTTTGAATGGATACATTTCAGCCCCTGAAGTTCTGCACCAGCCGAAGCTTTGACGTCTCTGACAACAACAACAATACGATTAGAGTGCTACTGTTGTCCATGACAACATCGAGTACAACATCTCTCTTGAGTATATAACTTAACGTTAAATCTTCAATATTTGATTTATGTTGATGTTTAATTTGACAATATTATTCTAGAAATTTAGATTCTTGCCCTTGGCCTTGCAAAGAAAATTCCGGCCTTGGCCTTGGTGGTCCTGGCCTTGACCTTTAGAGTCTTGACCTTGGTCTTGGCATTGAGAGTTCTAGCCTTATTAACATCACTGGATCAACTATTTATGCATACAGTCAATAACATGCTAAAGAAACAAGGCCACGAATACTGTATTTAATTTGAACATTGTAAAACGACATTTTTATAACTATTTTGCCTGTCACTCTTCAGAAACTATAATGTATTTTACTATGAGTTAGCGTGTACTGGCGATAGTGTCTAATATTTAATAACTGTTATTTCTGCCTTACGATTTTTTAAATCTAATATTGAATTTTATTGTATAAGTAAAGGTAATTTTAAGATATATGCTGCACAAAGTGACCTGGTACCTTGATATGATTCAATCTTTGTTCAGCTTGAAGAAGCTCAGCTGTCAAATATTGGGTCTCATTAAATTATGTATGTATGATATGTGGATACTGGATGCCCGCTGCATTTAGCGTCGCTTTTAGTACTGTTTAGTCGCTATTTCTATCAAACCAACATAAGTATTTAGCGTCCGCTTCTTTTTCCGAAGGCTGTCTTAAGACGTTTTGAGTTAATAAGGTAACAATACCGTGAAAGAATCTCAACATCATCGAATGAATGTCTTGTTTGTGTTCAGAATATCTGTCTTATTAAAAATTCTATAAAGAATCGTAGGCTACACATATTTTTATTGATTTATGAAATAAATATAAGCAAATGTTTACTGCCGTTAAAATGTGCATCGTCTAGGTCACTCACACCATTAGATAACTTAAAGATAGCAATAATGATGATGATAAGAATAATAATTACAATAATTATAATAATAATAATGTAAACAATTATAAGCTAATAATGACAAAATTCTAAGTTATAACTACCGCTTCTAGAAGTTAGCACAAGGTTATGTTTTACAGATTTGCCAGTAATATGCAAATGGTATCTCGACTAGCTGTGTGAAAATCTCATTTAAAATGTATTCTTTGTATAAATTACATTACTAACCTTAATCCCAACTCCCAAAGAAACTAGCGAAGAAAATTATGAATATATGCTATAAAAAAAAACAAATAAGGTTATAACTAAAATTTAGTGCATTATTTGCATTTGTGTGCATTTTAATACTCTTTAATGCAGCTTGTTATTTATAATCATAATAATTATTTTAGTATATTAACTTACAATTTCAATAAATCTAACTTTATATACATTTCTCAATTTTTCTCTGCCTTCTGAGCAGGAACAAATGTGTTCAGGGAATCTGTTAGATATGTGTTTGTGCTTCTGCGCTATTTTCTGTATATCTATCTGTATTATGGCAGGTCTATATTAATTGTGGACCCACACTTGTACGTTTGGTTTATTTTCTGTTTTACTTGTAAGGCTAGATCAGATATTATATATGCTCACGAGATCCTTCTTGATGTTTAGCTAATGTTATTTTACTTTCTATGAATTACAATAGGATCGAGTTAATAGTTAACACATGCTGCGGCCTGTGAGATGTGACGATTTATACTGCGCTTATTTTTAATCAGAGTAAGGAGATGTGTGCGTATTCTATGCTTAATTTATTAATAAACGTAAACGATTCGAGCTATTCTTGTCATTTGAATATTTATTTTAAAAAATATTTATTTTAGATTTATATCGACAGTTAGTAACTGAAATATCAACTGCAAAAATATCACAATAAGGCAATAGCCATAATTCAAAATTTAAATTTATACTGATTGGCAGAAAGTTGCGTTTAGTAGCTAAATTTAACTGATTTATCAAAACCTTAGAGCAGTTAAATAACCATTTGATCAGTTAATCAGTTAATCACAAACTCATGAAGGTTAAACTACTTGTCACCAACTTTTGAATAGTTAAACTACTGATCAACTAATTCTGAAGATGTAATTTACTAGTCTGCTACTTTTGAGCAGTTAAACAAACTTCTTTTGAGCAGTCAATCTAAGAATTATCTAATGGTTACTGCTGTTGATTCAGTTGTCAACATTTTTACTCCAATACTAGTCACTCTTTTTCCCAAGTTATAGGCCACATAAGGTGTGGATAAGGCATAGACTTTGTGAAGGGATTAACTTGTTGATCTAAAAAGTGCTCTTATAGAGCGAGAAAACCGACTTTGAGTATGAATATGTACCTTGAACCTGCCACTTGGCAGTGCACTGAAGAAGACTAGTCACTTAGCAACTTATATATTTTAATCAAATATGTATACTTTTCAAATTTTAACATCGCAGTGTGTCTATGCTATAATAGATTCGAAAATGATCAAATTTGATAGGACATCTATAAGCTTAATATAGCTAGATATTTGCGTTTTATTCATTTTATTAAATTCTTCACGACCAATTTCACTAAATTTACTGATTTCACGCTCGTATTGTAACGAGACACTGTAAGATAGGGCAGAAGTAGGCCAATACCGGCCTGTCTTAATTATAAGTGAGAAACATCGAGCAGACCTGGAAGGCAACAGGAACTTACCTCAGAAGCTATACCCACGATGGCACCCCATGTTAGATGCTTCAAAAGAAGATAAGAAAATTTAGTAGCTTTTAATGGCAAGGAAAATTTAATAGCCATTGTGGTGAAAGAACGTTTTAATAGATATGCTCTTTTATGAGCGATGAAGCAGTGCTTCGGTAGGAATTAATTTATGTCTTGGAACAATATTCTTGTTATTTGGAAGAACATTGTAGTGGATTACTTCCTTGACTGAAAGATACTACTGTTAATACTATTACTACTGTTAATACTAAAAGTAAGTCTTAAGTAATCATTTAGCATCGTTTAACAGTTGCAAAACAGCATATAAAATTGGCAGTGATTCTTTTAGCCCGTCAAAGCTGAAATTCCTACTTAACATCATATATGTTGAGGTGATTAAATATGATGAGGTGAAGAATGTACTAGACAGTGAAAACCTTCCATTCAGAGCAACATATATGAATAACGGTCAGATTAAAATCAATGTAGACAAACCGGAAGAGTACAGAGTGCTAAGAGATACTTTGGTACAGAAAAACTTTCAGTGGCATACATACGAAAACAAGCAAGATAGGCCGATAAGAGTTGTGGTAAAAAAATGTGCACTCTTCATGCAACCCTGAAGATATAAAATCTGAGTTGCTCACAAAGAATTATAAAATTTTGACGGTTGAGCCGATGCTTAAGAAAACACCGGAGGGGAAAAAACCGCTACCTATGTTTCTACTAAGTTTTGATAAATCTGAAGACGTCAAGCGCATCTATGACATACAGTACCTGTGCTATATGCGAGTTAAAGTTGAAACATTGCGGCAGAATAAACAAATTCCGCAATGTAAAAGATGTCAGAGATTTGGACACACGCAGAATTTTTGTAATAGAGATGTAGTATGTGTGAAGTGTGCAGGAAAACATCTTTCCTCGCAGTGTAGTAAACCCAAAGATCTCCCAGCTAAGTGCTCTAACTGCGCCGAAGCACATCCAGCTAAATACAAAGGCTGCATCATTGCTAAGCAGCTTCAGCAGCGAAGGGATGCCACTCAGAAAAAAATCGACAAATACACTAACTAACAGTACTACAAGAAATGGAACCTCATATGCCCAGGTTGCAAGCGGCCAATCTAAGGAAAATCAAATATTTGCCACTACAACTAATGCAGAAAGTCAGGAACTAGACGTGAATCAGACACTGCAGAAAGTCATGCTGTCACTTAACAATGTATGTGCTAGACTTAATAATCTGGAATCCAGACTTACGCCAGTGGTATCAAAATCTATTTCATTGCATGGATCATAAAGGTCTACGAATAGCAACTTGGAATGCTAATGGCAACACAAACAAGAAACAAGAATTTGAAGCATTTCTTTACACTCACAATATAGATGCTTGTCTAATTTCAAAAACTCATTTTACCAGAGAAAGCCATTTTAAAGTAAGAGGCTATAGAACTTATCATACATACCACCCAGATAATAAAGCCAAAGGTGGTAGTGCTATAGTGATCAAGGAATCCATCTCTCATTATGAAGAAAAAAATATTCAAAAGCAAGAAATTCAATTAACCCTCGTGCAACTTAAAACCCTGAAGCAGTCTGTATGTTTGAGAGCGGCATATTTCCCTCCCAGACATAATTTGAAAACCTCTGAATATAGAGAAATACTACAGCAAGCAGGTGAGATGTATACTATAGGTGGAGATTTTAATGCTAAGCACGTTGACTGGGGATCAAGACTAACCAGTCCGAAAGGTAAAGAACTAAGAACAGCTATAAAAGACCTAGGCTGTAACTTCCATTCAACAGGGAAACCTACATATTGGCCTACTGATGTTCTAACAATTCCTGATCTATTAGACTTCTTCATTACGAGAAAAGTCTCTAGTAATTTTATTAAAATAGAAGACAATTCTGACCTATCTTCAGATCATTCGGCAGTCTTGTTAACATTGAGTGAAAATGCTATGACGAAGGAAGCTAGACCAACTCTAGTCAACAAAACAACAAATTGGGAAGATTTTAGACAAGACTTACATAATGAAATTAACTTAAAAGTAAGCCTTAAATCGAATCAGCAACTAAATTTTGAGTCTGAAAAATTTATGCTTGCAATACAGAAAGTAGCTTTTAACAACACTAGACATATAACCAAACCTGCCAAAGGCTTCCCTTATAATTATCCATTAGAGATAGTGAAATCGATATCAGAGAAAAGAAAAGCAAGAAGAAAATGGCAACAATCCAGGAACCCAACGAGTAAAAATATCCTCAATAATAGTTCACAAAGACTTCAAAGATCAATCGGGTCTTATCTGAATGAACTATCTGCAGATAAGAAGTCAGATTACTCACTCTGAAAAGCAACAAAAAACATTAAGCAGCCTCAGTTCCTCCAATTAGAACTGGCACAGGTCCATGGGCCAGAAACATTAAACAAAAGGCCGATCTATTTGCAGACAGTCTTACTGATATTTTCAAACCAAATAAATCAAATATAGAAGAACTGGATAGCCTCTCGAGTTTAAGCAGTGAAAGCATAAAATTCACCACACCTAAGGAAGTGGCACTGGTAATTAAAACAAACCTCTCTGCCCGCAAAGCTCTAGGCTTCGACTTGATCACTGGGGCAATCCTTAAAGAATTGCCTATCAAAGCTATTGTAATGCTAACCTACCTCATAAACGCAGCATTCAGACTTAGTTGCGTCCCAGACATTTGGAAAGTAGCAGAAGTCATAATGATACAGAAGCCAGGTAAACCACGAAATGACGTCAAGTCTTATAGACCTATATCGCTCCTTCCCATAATAAGTAAGGTTTTCGAAAAGCTTCTCCTTAAAAGACTTAAACCAATCATTGAACATAATAGCCTAATTCCAAATTATCAGTTTGGATTCAGGCAGAAACATTCAACAATAGATCAAGTACATCGCATCATGGATGTTATTGAGCGTTCTTTAGAGGATAAATTTAGTCTGCACTGCAATATTTCTTGATGGAGCCCAAGCCTTCGACAAAGTCTGGCACGAAGGACTAATTTACAAGCTTAAGAAATTTTTGCCCAAACAATAAGCAGATACTCTGCCGTCATATCTAACTGAAAGAACCTTCAGAGTTAGATGTGAAAATGAATACTCTGACCTCAGAAACATAAATGCAGGAGTTCCTCAGGGAAGTGTATTGGGACCAGTATTATATGTTCTATATACTAGCGACTTACCTGAGATGGAGGAAACTACGATTGCAACTTTCTCTGATGATACTGCTATTTTGGCAACAGGAAATGATGCACAAATTTCAACTGAAAAAGTTCAGCGAGCTATTAATCGCCTTTTAGGATGGACTGATCGCTGGAAGATTAAACTGAACGAGTTAAAATCTGTCCACATAAATTTTACCAATAAAAAACTAGTTAATCCTCCTAAACTAGTAATTAATGGAACGTATGTCCCGTATGAAAATTCTGCAAAATATCTAGGGATGAGCCTTGATGCTAAATTAAGATGGAAACACCGTATTAAGAAAAAAAGGAACGAACTAAACTTAAAATATCAGCAGTTTTATTGGATTCTCGGTAGAAAATCCAAATTATCTATACACAGTAAACTTTTAATCTACGCTCAAATTTTTAAACCGGTGTGGATGTATGGAATCCAAATTTGGGGCTGTGCAAAGAAATCAAATATTGAAATTATTCAGAAATTTCAAAACAAAGTACTTAGGAACATTGTTAATGCCCCCTGGTATCTGAGAAATGATGATATACATCGTGATCTACAAGTACCCTCGGTTGCAGATCA
Source organism: Enchytraeus crypticus (assembly GCA_905160935.1). Taxonomy (NCBI): domain Eukaryota; kingdom Metazoa; phylum Annelida; class Clitellata; order Enchytraeida; family Enchytraeidae; genus Enchytraeus; species Enchytraeus crypticus. The sequence continues at coordinate 3,100,937 of CAJHZI010000463.1, forward strand.
AATACAGAAGGTGGCAAGCAGGTACGAACTAAGACTTCTACACCATATAAATGTAGAAGCGATTCAATTACAGGATAATCAGAATCTCAATAGAAGATTAAAAAGAACTAAACCATTTGAACTCGTTTAGTCTAGCGAATCCAGAATTACAATAGCCTAAGCTTCTAATTACTCTGCGTGCATAAATGCATTAATGTTATAGTAGAATTGAGGATAATACCAAATAACAGAAGCAGTGCCAATATGTCAAGCTAATTTTGTTTTTCATGTAAAACTTGCATTTTGATTTTGTTAGATTTTGTTTGAACTTCAAGATATTTTGTGAAGAATTTCTGTCAATGCCTTCACTTTATAATTGTGAAGAACATGGGTTCATACGCATGCTATAGTATAAGCAGTATGCAGTCTATTGCTGTGTAGTTTATGTTGGATATTTAATTATTTTATTTCTTTGAGAACATTTGATCGTGAAGTTAAAACAGTATGCAGTCTATTCAAGTACAGTATAACCACTATACAGGCTATTTATGGTTTAGTAGTTTAGTGTTATGTAATTATTTTAATTCTTTGAGATCATCTATGATTTGAACGTTAGTGTTAAGTAGTCCTACTATCACTTATTTTGTCTTAAAGTTAAAATAATTATCAATGGATTTATTGTAGCATTATATCGTGTAGTTAAATATGTTCAATATGGTCAATTTAAAATTAATGGTTGTTCTATTTAGACCAGTTTTAATATGTAATTAAATATATAAAAAGACAAACAAAACATTATAAATACATGGGCTAATAATAACAATCTTACAGCAATCTTTCTCTTCTCTCTCTCTCTCTCTCTCTCTCTCTCTCTCCATTCTTACTTCCAAATTATTATTCTTATTATCAAAAGTAATAATAATAACAATAACAACAATTAGAGTGCTACAGTCATCAATGACAATATCGAACACTATTGAGGCAAAATCAAGCCGGCGAGCAAAAAGAAGGTCCAAAAACGGTGCAAATTCCCAAATCCAGAAAATCAGTCCAAAGATAAATTATTATTCTTTTTATTACTTCCAAAGACAAGTTCCATGGGTGCAGTTATATTGCACATACTATGCCACTTAGGCCAGTAGCTACTTTCACAATTCAAAACCCTTAGTAAAAGCTATGCCTTATTGGATGTCACCTTTATGTAGTGCTTTTAGGAAAAAGCTATCATTTCTGGAATGTTTTCTCTTTGCTTTCATCGTTAATTTCCTAGTCGCCTCATATAATATCTGCATTTTGCGGTTGATATATTCTTTAGTGGCACTGAAACCACACGGGATACTTGTGCATAAAAACTGGAGATGCGGGGTTTCGAACCCCGGGCCTTTCGCATGCAAAGCGAACGCTCTACCACTGAGCTACATCCCCAACTGGAATGTCAATTCTTACTTAAGCCTTACAAGTATGCGCGATGACAAGGATTCCCTGGTAGCAATTTCGTTGAGGGTAATTAACCATATTTATCAGCAAAGGTTTGTACTTGTCAATGGGCTGAAATTTAATTTAAAAAAAGACAGTCAACTCGCTGCTATCAGTAATTACCTTCTCATTTTCAGTCATAGTAACCTCAACAGGCGCCATCTTGATAATGCTTAAATATTGGAGAAAATTTATCATCAATTCATATAATATTAACTGTGATAGTAACCATGATCAGATTTATTTAGGCTTACTTGATTGAAAATACATAAAATATCGCATATATATATATATATATATATATATATATATATATATATATATATATATATAAATATATATAATATTATATATATATATATAGTATATATATATATATATATCAGTTTTCTCACTCGAAAGCGATATCAGTGATGGGTGAGCCCAGGATTTGAACCCGCACTTAGGCCTACTGATCCGCGGTCAAATATCTTACCGACATTGCCACTCGCTCCGTGTAGAGAGAGAGACAGAGAGAGAGAGAGACAGAGAAAGAGAGGGAGGGAGAGAGAGAGAGAGGGAGAGAGAGAGAGACAGAGAAAGAGAGGGAGGGAGAGAGAGAGAGACAGAGAAAGAGAGGGAGGGAGAGAGAGATTTTAAATTAGCAGTCAACCAGGGGCGGATCCAGGAATTTTTTAAGGGGGGGGCCGAAATGTTTTTTAGAATACATTTTTTGCTTACGTCCCGCCTTCTTCGGGACATGTGACGCAACCAGACAAATTTCTGTGGGGGGGGGGTGGCTCAAAATTTATTCACTACTGAATTCGGCTCATAGAGTGAGTGTATCCCCGTAACTTACCCCGAATAGGCCTACCTAAAATCCTACATTTGTTTTGGAAAAAGTAGGTTAATTTTGTCACCTCTGAAGAAACGCTGAAGATCTCGACAAATTGCAAAAGTGACCTAATTTTGGTGGTGGTGGGGGAGCTAACCCCTCCCATCCAAGGCTGTTAGCGCCACTGCTACGGGAAAGAGTTCACATTTTTTACTTACACCCTTTTTTCCTCCAATGCATAGGTTCAAGTGAAAATTGAGAGCTAGTGACGGTCAACATTTTTTGGACACCCTTCCATTACACAGGGCTCCTAGTATATCCTAGACAAAAATCGAGCTATTGGAAATGAGTTCCCTGTCGTACCACCCCCCCTGGCCCCCCTAACCACTGCAATTACTAACATATTTACACATTGAAATTGCCTTAGAAACAATGAAACTATACCCTGTCATAGCCTCCACCCCGGTCCCCCCCCTAACCACTGCCATTATTAACATATTTACACATCGAAATTGCCTTAGAGACAGTGAAACTATACCCTGTCATACCCTCAACCTCGGGCCCCTCCCTAACCACTGCCATTACTGACATATTTACACATCGAAATTGCCTTAAAGTGGCCACACGCGATCAAATTTATCTGAACAGATATCTGTTCAGATAAATTTGACGGAGCCCACACACGGTCAAATTTAACTGACAGATATCTGAACAGATATCTGATCAGATATCTGTTCAGGTAAATTTGATTCGTCCACACACGGTCAAATTTACCTGTTCAGATCTGAGATCTGAACAGATATTTTGGCCACACACGGTCAAATTTATCGGCTAGGGGGGGTGTAAGAAATAAATGTGCACACTCTCAAAAAATTTCAGGCTCCCCTTAAAAAATTCCTGGATCCGCCCCTGCTCCTTTCACTTTGCTTAATTTCCCTTCCTTGACGTTCCTCACACTCTGTGCACCCCCTCATCTACTCTTGATTATAATTAGGCTCTCCTTATTTACGAACAGATCGAATTATAGATAAATCTTTTGTAAATCGATTAATAGGCGATATAAAGGCTTAACTTTCTTTTCGATCTTTTCTCACGAACTGCATGAGACCAACACATAGGCCTACGTGAACCTCCAACAAAAACAACAACAACAATACGATTAGAGTGCTACTGTTGTCCAAGACAACATTGAGCACTGTGAAACCAAATCAAAGTCGATGAGCAGAATGAGGGGTCCATAAGCGGTGCGAGCCAAAATCCGGGTGGTCAGTCCAAGGAAGGGACTAGCGGAATGGAGGTTTACGTGTTGGTCTCAGTTCGTGGAAGTTTGGTGGATATGAAAAGTCGAAGAGAAAATATTTCAATCGCCTATGAAACTGTTCCTAGAGTAGGAAAGGCTGATCAGGAATAGATGAGGGGGTGCGCAGAGTGGAAGGAAGAGAATTCCAGATCTGCGGGGCAGCATGCTGGAAGGAGCGCCTAGACAGCTTGCTACGTGAAGGAATGCTCGGTCTCTCTAGAGTAACTAACTTAGAGGACCTGGTGGGCCTGGAGGTAGGTTGTCCCACTTGTAGTATGTGGGACATGTAACTAGTACCAGGAGTGGTAATAGACTTATAAGTTTGAGAAACTGTATTATATAAAATGCGTTCTCTAACTTTGAGCCAGTGTAAGGACTTGAGGATTGGAGTAACATGAGAATATTTTGAGCTACGAAAGATTGCACGTGCAAGGGAATTCTGAATGAACTGCAACCTGTCAAGCTCGGAACTGGAAAGACTTAGAAATAAGGAGTTGCAGAAATCCAGTTTGGATTGCACGAGTGCAGCGCCAATTGTAGTGACAGTCTCGAGAGAAAGAAATGGTTTTATTCGACGAAGATCGCGAATATGAAAGAAACACGCCTGTGATGTTTTAGTGATATGTTCGTGTAATGAGAGTTGGTAGTCAAGGACAACACCAAGATTCTTCACAGAAGAAAAAGGTGTGACTGAAACATCGAAAGAGAGAGCAAGGGACACCTCGTTCAGTTTTGAAAGTTGCTGAGGTGTTCCAAACAGCACGAACACAGTCTTGGATGGATTGAGTTCCAAGAAAGGCTCTCCATTCCGATTATTCTCTTCGAACCTTAGACAGACCGATTTCCGGAGTTTGGTTTGCACCGTTTATGAACCCTTCACTCTGCTCTTCGGATTTGATTTAGTTCCACAGTGATCGATGTTATCATGGACAACAGTACTTAGCACTCTTATCATATTGTTGTTGGTGTACTTCCGTTTTTCATTTTGCTAACAACAACAACAATAAGAATACTATCAGAGTGCTAATGATGTCCATGACAACATCTGGTACTGCAAAAACAAATTAAAACCGAAGAGCAGAGTGAGGGTAAGAAAAAGGATAAGAAAGATGGAAGAGAAAAGCTTTTAACCGCCTGTGAAACTGTTCGCAAAGTATGAAGGCCAAAGATCTTTAAAATAAGGTTTGTTTTTCTTTATTCTATGATGAAGGCCGATCAGGAGTATCGACAGGGGAGCTACAAAATCGGCTTGCCAAGCCGGCTTGGCACAGCGAAATATTAATAAATATTGATATTGACGATACTAGCACCCTATAATTAGTGTCTTCACGTTGTTGGTATCCATTGAAAAGATATATTTTGCAGTTTAAAAAGATCTGAAAAATTAGTTAATGAATTGAAAAACTACTTTTACTCACAACCAAAACTGCTAAAGCGGAAGTGTTCTTGTTTACGTTCTTTCTTTTCCATTATTGTCACCTGCAAGGATGGGTAAATATTGTTTATAAATCTGATTAAATCTAAGTTTATCGCAAATATTGTACCTAAAGTTTATCATTATAGTGTTAATCGTACGGATATTTTTGAAGCGTAAAAGTTCTTAACAATCAGTTTCGTAATTTTAAAGCAATTTGATGCGGAAAATGATTTGTTTACAGTGGTATGATACTTGTTACATTCAGTCAAAAATGTGAAAACATTTGGATATTCGTATGGAAAAAGAAAGCATTTTGATTATCTGATATGAATTAAATCAATCATTTGAAAAGTAGAAAATGATGTTACTTTTGTTTTATTGTTCCTATGTTTGTGTTTGATCGGATGCAATAGCACTTTCTGATTAGTTTATTCTATCTAGAACTAATTCTACCAGTTTGAAGTGACTGCTCAGCGGTAGCAATTTTAATGTATATAATTTCGGTTCGTATAGTATGGATTATAAAAATTCTGTACAGAGACGTAGACCGGCGCTGTGATCCCGTCTAAGTTATATTTGAGTTGATCTAATTCGTATCTTCTCCAGAATAAGATTCTATTGCTGTGTTCATTACTTCAGTTATAATTAAATAAACGTATGTCTATCTTTCTTCCAATTTCCTAATTTGTTGATCATAGGTTAGTTCATCATTCTAAAATTGAGCCTAGTGCACAACAGTGTTTTTTAAATTATAACATACCATAGGAGCGCACACCATGGTAGCTAATGTATTGTAGCCTATTGTTTTGAACAGTTGACACTTGTAATATTAAATATGTATAAGAATGGATCAATATAACAAAATGGCATCTATATTTATTTGTGTGCACAAGTCATTGTTTTCCGATCTATATTACAACATGTGATTGATTTGTGAAATTCTTCTGTGCTCAGGTATCTCACGAGATAAGTGGCATAAGCGATGCAAGACCGGTGGGCGTATGAGCCAGGTCCACAAGAAGCGCAAGTATGAAGCAGGTAGACCCGCTGCAAATACTAAGGTATGTAAATATATATGCTTAATACTGTATCTTTAATGCTCGATTAATTTGTTAGTTATAGAAATATAGTTAGTATATTTGAGGGGTTGTATACTGAACGTGTATACTTTGACTTCCTCGTTGTTACAATGCGATGGTACCATTCATATCTGTGCCTGTGACTATATCAAGGTGACTAGAGCGAATAGATCTTACACTTTATTAGAATATAGCTGTATTATGCTTTGTTAGGCCTTTGAGTGCAGAACTGTAGAATCAAGATTCAATTCTTCTGTTATTGTCATTCTTTCAGGATCAATAACTGTCATTGCACTTCAAGAGATAAATCTGAATAGCTGGTGCATATGCATCATGTGTATTTAGCTCTTAGAGTAAAAAGTAATTGCTTGAAGTAGTTACAAAAAGGTTAAAACGATTTTTGGGTAAACTTTTGCATGAAACAGCTTGGAGCACGCAGAATTCACACTATTAGAACGCGTGGTGGGAACAAGAAATACAGAGCTCTGCGACTGGACGCTGGAAATTTCTCTTGGGGTTCCGAAGGTTTGTAGTAATCTAATAGTTTTAAATAGCTAATATGTTTGCAGCGACAACACAGCATCATAGCATTAGAATTTAGAATTGTCAACCACTCAGTGTGTCGACTTGAAGAATCTGGCAATTTTTATAAGAATTCAACAAATGGGAGAGAACTACAGTTGGTTATTTAAAAGGAGTTTTATATCTCATTTTGATCAATCTGAATGAGGATTTAGCTTTCATTTTCTCTCCCAGAGGTGACACTGATACACTGACACAGGAATATAGTCTACAGAATATCTCTCTTGTAAAATCTCTTGAATACCTCTCAAACTACAGTTATAAAAAGATAATATCGCTGAGGAGACAAATAGCGTTGGTGAACAACAAAATGGGTGTTCATAGGCTAAACGAAACTAGATTAGATTCTGAACCCTTTGTCTGCGAGTAATTGAATTGAAAGAATTCAATTTTTGTTGCAGGTTCTAAATTTAATTGTAGTTATTGTTAATTAGGTTGATGATTTTAGACCAGCTGGAAGGCTACTTGTGTAATATTATTTACTGAGGGAGAGTTACAATTTGATGAATTCAACTGGGCAATGATAGTTAGAGGCATGCTACTTTCTACTTTAGGTCATATAGCAAATTTTACGTTTATTGTCGTCATCGTGAGGTACTTTTGGCATCTGCTGTAGAGTCCACTTGAAACGTCCCCGACGTAGCTTTGGGCGAGAAACCATATGTTAAATCCTGATTGATTGATTAAGCGTTTTCTTTATTTATTCACAGCTATTTCTCGCAAGACTCGTATCCTGGATGTTGTGTACAACGCAAGCAACAACGAGCTTGTGCGTACAAAGACCCTGGTGAAGAACTGTATCGTTGTCATCGACAGCACAGCACATAGAGCTTGGTACGAGGCCCATTACGCCACTCCACTTGGTCGCAAGAAGGGCGTCAAATTGGTATGCACATGTCGACATACTCGTGCATATATATAATTATAGACATCCAGCGATTGTTCCAGCATTTTAATTCCAATTAGGTATAAATATGGTATATTGTTTCTACTATTGGGCTTTAATATACCACTTAATTTCTGTTAGGTTTAAAGTCTGATCCGATGGCTAATTGCTTTTTTTTTTTTTTTTTTTAAAATATTCAATATGAATTGTATAAATGCTCTTTTGAAATTTGAATTTAAATAAGACTGACATGTTTTAAGCTATTAAACTTAAAGTTAAATTTGTTTTTAAAATCCGCAAAAAAAACACATATAGTTTAAGGAGTCTTAAGAATTCTTAAAATTCAGCATGTGGATTATTGTGTAAGGTGCATCTGTCACTCACTATGCACTCTCTCAAATTGTGCAATTGTAAGGTTATACTAAATATAAAGATTCTTGGTATTTTTTGTCATAACTGAAAATATGTTATTTGAAATTTGGTTTTTGTAAATACTATCTTCAGTGTAAAATTTTCCCTGCCTTGTTTAAATTGGCTACAAAAAATTAGATTTTTGACTTTTATTTCTGTTTCTATGTTTTAAAAGGCTTAAGTGAAGTTTAGCATCAAATATCTAAAAAAAATTGTAATATTGACAGCGAGAGCACTGGATCAGCAGTTGAATCAAGGTGATACTGACACGACATTGGCTCAGCTCAGTTTATAGTACGAGTAATTCCTTGACAAGCGTCTGTTTTGGATATTTGCAGAACCCTGAAGAGGAGGCAAGGCTAAACAAGAAGCGTTCCAAGAAAGCTCAGAAGAAATATGCAGCGAGGAAGAAGACTTGCAAGCTAGAGCCAGCCCTAGAGGAACAGTTCTCTACTGGCCGACTTCTAGGTCAGTAACATTACAAATCTGTCCATTGTAATTTGACACGTAGATTTTATTTTCAATGTATAATTCGAAGCCCCTTTTTAGCTTTGAACGATGTTGTTAGCTGAGAGTGATATCTCAAATATGTCATAACTGGCATGTTTTTGCTCTAGCTGTTTGATTTCTTTATTTTTGATGCAGTAATAAATACTTGTATTTTTTGTTAATATATTAAAGCCTGTACCATCAAATTGGATCTACAGACTGAAATTTTATTATTTAATTTATTAATTGTTAATTTTAGCGTTAATTTAACAGCTAGTATATGAAACTCTTAACTATGAAATCATATTTTTGCACTTTTGCACCTGACTATTGCAATTTGTAGTAGCTGATAGCAGGCAATTTGTGGCAGATGATAGCAAGCAGAGTGATGATATCTTAATAATGAGGAAGAGAGCAGTGGCACTGTTTTAGTGCTGTTGTTCTATTCCAGTACACGTGATACCTTACTTGTCATAGTTACACTGACTGCTTTGCTCACAACTGACAATGTTTTAAGTGAAACTGTAACTATTATAATGTGGTAATATTACACCACAGCAAAACTTGTTGAGTTTAGTCCCTGTTGTGTTAGTAGGGTCTTATAAATTGACTCCAAGTAATTGACATAATTGTAATTAATCATAATATTGTATTACTTTAATTTGAATCTAATATGATAATTTGTTATATTATTCGTAGCTTAATTTCTCACTGAATCTTTCAAAGTTGCTTTGTCTTGCTGTATTTTCATATAGTGTTCATCTAAATGCTGTTTGTGGATTTTTTTCATAGCAATAGTGATAATGTGCACGAGTGTAATTGACTATTTATTGTTTTAGTGCAAACACTAAATAAACATCTGATTATTCAGGAAACTAAGTTTATTTCGCTACGATGTGCTTAGCACTCTATTTTCTGCTAAGTAAATGCACCCTGCTGCACACTTGATATCATGACTGCTCGGTGTCGCTGATTCATAGAAAACGCAGGAAAATTAACGATTGGTGTCTTCAAGTGCTGTCGTTGGCTATCAGTGCCTCGACCGTCCCGTTAGCCTCCTACATAAATAATATTGTGTGCTTTCTGTATCAGTTTATATGCTTCTGTATTATTATGCAATGCTTAACTAGTGTCTATGTCTAAGCTACCTACCCTTTTTATATTGCCTGAAACAGTAAAATAATGAACTTAGAATTGATAAGCTGTCTGAACTCTCAAATGGTTGTGCTTCCTGATGAGACAATACAACATTATGAAAGATGATGAGCACTGTAGAAAAATTGAAATGAAAATCTAGTGAAGCGTCACATTCTGACTATAAAACATCTTTCAGCTGATAATTATACCAAATTAGAGTGTTAAGAAATTTGCTAAAGTTTCATAGAAAATTCGTAGCAAAATTGTTCATTGATTCTTTAAAATGTAATTTTTATTAGATCAAATTCTCATACATTAAAAACTTTTGCTGATGTTTTGTCTTAAGTTTTCGTGGAAGGTTTTATGCTATAAATTGTTTTCTGATTAATTTTATCTATGTTTTGTGGAATTCAAATTAGTTCAAAATCATATTAATAGACTAATACAAATGTTAGTGTTTGAAATGCACCCTGCTGCACACTTGATATCATGACTGCTCGGTGTCGCTGATTCATAGAAAACGCAGGAAAATAAACGATTGGTGTCTTAAAGTGCTGTCGTTGGCTATCAGTGCCTCGACCGTCCCGTTAGCCTCCTACAGATTTTCTGTGCTATGTGAAATAGACGTCTTGGACTTGCTCTGAGAATAATTCAGGGAATTTTAATTTAGTATAGAGAACCCTGTAGTCGATTTTTTGCACTTAGTACAGGTAATGTTTCTCTATAACAGTTCAATCTTGGTATATAAGTAACTACTAATCATTGCAGGCCTATGGCTATCCTACCTGCTCTCTTTTGAATCTCATGAATTTTCACTGGAAAGAGTCGCATTTGCTTTTGTCTTCCTCTGCCTGTATTAACATAATAATTGTTATCGCATGATGACAAGATGCACATTTAGATGCTGATCGTTTGATGCTAATGAATATGTTCTACCAAGCTTAAGTTGATTAGTCAGCAGAGTGATGATATCTTAATAATGAGGAAGAGAGTGATGGCACTGTTTTAGTGCTGTTGTTCAATTCCACTACACATGATACCTTACTTGTCATAGTTACACTGACTGCTAGCTTAGAATTGACTACTCCGATGTTTTATGTGTGATTATGTCAGATGCTGAAATATTCTGATTATTTCATTTTGGATTTATACTGATTTTGTTGGGATGCCATCAAACTTGTGTGTTTTGTCCAGGTTGCTGAAGAATAGACCAACTGTGGACTGCAGTCTGTTGTAAAAGACGACAAAGCACTAAGATCCAAACTAACGTAGATAGGACTTTCGGTTGGTGAGCTCCTAGGATCCTGAAATTGTTAACAAAATTCTAATCCGACCCTAGTTAAACTGGGATTGAAGGAAAGGTGATAGTGATGATGTTGATCTGTAGTTCTTTATGTAGTTCATTATGTGACAGCGTGTGGTATTTATATATTGTTTGTGTGTGCAGCGTGCATCTCGTCACGCCCAGGTCAGTGTGGACGCTGTGACGGGTACATCCTGGAAGGCAAGGAACTGGAATTCTACCAGAGAAAGATCAAGGCCAAGAAGGGCAAATAAATCAATTCGTAATGAAGTGGCATGGACTACAGCATGCAATTGAACTGCTCTACGTACACTGTTACTGTGGGCGTGCACTCTGGTGTGTGCACGTGTTGTACGTGTGTACTATATCACAATAGAACTCGATTTAAGTGCAGTTGTGACTGAAATATATTGTGTGCTCTTCAAATACAAATTGTTGAGATAATTTTTGTGTTGTGACTTAAATTTTATGTTGAAATCTCCACTGTAGTATCACTTAACCAGTTTATGACTTCAACTCTGCATGCGAAAATTCTACAATCCTAGTTGAGGTGCATTTTATTTGGTTATTTAAAAAATTTACATCCTCAAATTCAAGGCAGCCATACTCTCCACCAACTGATTTGGTCCCCTGCGAATAAAGTTTCAAATATTTTTAATAACTGCATAGCCTTGAAATTGAAAGTGTAACTTATTCTAGCGCAATTTGGCTTGCGTGATTATATTGATCAAACAGTGCTTAAGTTTAAGTTTGAGCGAGGTTTTGTTAGCTAATGATTGAACGGTCTACTAAATAGTTCGACCATGATAAAGCAAGTTCATAACAGCCGATAAAACTAGCTAATATGTCTGTGTGTCATGTGCACATAGACATAGCTGCAATTGTCGTCGTGATTGCTTGCTTGGCAAGGGTCTTTAATTGGTATACAGTATACTTTTGATTTATAGTATAAGGTTTGAATATAGTATAGACTGTCTACTTATGATTGGTGCTGTAGACTAACTTGAAGTTTGACGATCTAGATCTTCCAATTCTATCAAAGGTTGCTTCACGAGGCTATTAACTACATAAGTTATGGGTCTAATTTTTTGTCAAGGATATTTATTGACACTAACCAAATTCAAAACAAACAGTAGGGTATAAATTTTGTCGCAAAATAGAAATTATAATATCTATCGTGTCAGACGTTTGATCACAGGATCGGAACAGATAGAAATTTGATTTTTCCTCAAACAGTAAAATTTTAAAGTCATTTTAGATGAACACTGTAGGCCTACATTACTTTGCGGTAGTTTCAAGATAGTGAAAAGCCTTCTATTGTGTTATTCTAGATATTGTTCAATTTCCTGCGCTGTCCGTAACAGTAAAGAATAGATCTACAGTTAGCTGCACGTGTATTTAACGTCTTAACAAGATCTGAAGAAGGCAACGGGAAACCAACTCGAGTCATATTTGTGATTCTTCTAGATTTAACATTTTAAGGCAAAAAAACATATTTGTTAAATTAAAGTTCATGAACATTAATTTTAATGAGTATTTCACCAAACTTCTTTCTTACTCTGCAGTAATGATTCCAGACGGGTGTCAAGTTGTCGACTTGCCTTATGAAAATACCCCCAATAATTTAAATATTTAACTAGGAGATCTGCATTTTTTATGATAGTAGGCCCACTAAAAATTGATTCAGCTTTTGTTATGTTATAGTTGTTGAGTTACTTCAAGTAGCTAGGTCAGAAGTAAGAAATTTATGTAGGCTCTACCGTTAGAGTGATGAACGCTATTAGGAGTTTAAGAACAAAATGTACTTAGATGTGATTCATCAACTTTTTCTTGTATTGCCCTTTACTACCTTAGCATCTTCCTTAAGAGGGTCAGATTAGTGATATTACCCGATTCTCCTCTACATCCGTGATGTACAAATGCAGCTTTACTTTAGTTTCGCTTTAGTTCTCTAGTCAACTCTTGAAATTTTCTGCGTGTTCTTTGTGGAAACTTACAAATAAAAACCAGTATTAAAACTCTTAAGAATCAGTAGCGCATCCGGATCATAGTAGACCTAATACCGTGTAGGCCTAGTTAGATTGGCGCATTCAAGTGTTGATTGAAGACGGATAGGCCTGCACGTAAGAGAGGTTAATAGCAGTAGGCGGTCTATACCTCAGGGTCACCTCTCGTATCAGCATCCTTATACCAGCAAATCGCTTCACGTCATAAGCGGTTTGCTTCACCCGGATTTTATTTGATTCAAGGGCAGAGGTTCATACTCACCCAAGTGTTGCAATCAGACTGTATTCTTATGGCATTTGAAATGTTCAAATCTCACATTTTAGCTTTAGTCTATATAAGTAGGAAAATTTGAAATAAAAACGAATGAAAGTTTGGAAGTGCATGGAATTGGAAGGGATTGGAAGTGCTAAAAATACTTAGACTATTAAAAATCTTGTGAGAAATTGAGAGCTGGTAGGCCTAACAGCCTCCGTGATCGCCTTAATTTATCGTCATCTGCATACTCTATCTCATGGCTGCTATAAGATACAAAAAGACAAAATAATTCCATTATCCATTACATCCTGATACTGTTTACGATCAAATCCTCGTGACTTCAATCATCACTTAGCAGTAGGCCTATCTCCACCCTCAGTGGTTAAAGTGGGAATTGAGAGCTAGGGAAACGGTCAGAATATTTCGGCCCCCTTGAAACGTAGGCTATAGAGATACATGTATGTCTCAGTTTGGCGGCAGGATTTAGCTCGCTTGGTTTAGTTGCGCTTTAATAATCGAAGTTAAGCTACATCGGCCTCGGTTAGTACATGTTTGAGTTACCACCTTGAACGACCGCGTGTTGACAACTTTGAATTAAAAAATCCCAAGGTGTTTGAAGGTTAACCTTAAATCGGCGCCGGCTTCAATTAATGCACCATCAAAAGGCAAAGATTTCTAATAACCATGGAGAAGAAGTTGGAAATGGGCCTTAAAACAAGCATCTGTGATTCCAGACCCAGTGTGTCGTTATGTATCTAATATGGGCTGCTAGCTAGAAAATGCTCCTCAGAAAAATGAGAGCTAGTGGAACTGAGTTCCCTTCCCCCCACTTCAACCACTGGCACGTTTGAAATCAGCAGGTTTTCTGTTTTAACTGCGCCATCTAACCGGGGTGATCCCATATAGGTGCACAACGAACGTTTAAATAGTGTGTAATTGCGTTAGTTAGCAAAATGTTAGCGTTAGTTAACATCACAAAATTTAAATTAGCTGTTCCTGAGGTTCTGGGATCAACTCTCGGTAGAGCTGATCAGAGAGTAATATCTCGGACACTCACAATCTGCTGCGTGTACGTAAGAGGCGACTAAAGCAGGAGCTGAGGATGGCAAGAGGGGACCCACCTCACCAGGAAATTTTTTCCCCCAGGATTAAATGGTAATTAATCCGACTAACTGAGAAAGGCAACGGGAAACCACCTCAGAAGCCAAATTTTTCCCAAGCTATATGCTACATAAGGTATGAATAATGTCATAGACTTTGTGAAGGGATTTACTTGCTGATCTAAGGAGTGCTCTTATGGAGCGAGAAAGCAGACTTTGAGTATGAATATGTACCTTGAACCTGCCACTTGGCAGTGCACTAAAGATATATATATATATATATATATATATATATATATATATATATAGATAGATATATATATATATATATATATATACATGTATATATATATATATATATATATATATATATATATATATATATATATATATATATATTATAAATATATTATAATAATAAATTGCCTAGACTATAGACATTCCGCATATCCTATATATTGCCGTTTCTTCGTTATTTGAACGCGGTGTCCTATGAATATAGGCTATGATAAGTGTATAGGTAGCATGCCCATTGCTCTTTACCCTATATTTGAGAGCCCAAATTATAGGCAGCCAATTTTTAGTAGCGGATGCTTATGTTTATTGTTAAGCTAAGTTTCTTAATTTCTTAAGAAATATTTCTCATCTTTAAGCATCTTTACAGAGGATGATCTATTACAATGGCTTATAGGTTAAAAGCTCCCGATGGAGCCTTCGATGTTACGCTTATTAATGCGAGATGTTCTCAGTATGAATGACATAAAACAGTCGATACTTCTGATCTTCAGAAGAAATGCCGACTAGCTGTTTCTATGTTCCATTCTTATTCTAGACGGATCAGGCACATAAAGATACCACAGGCGGTTCATAATAGCTTCGCTATATTATGTTGATGCTAAAGCATATAGACCTACAGCGAGTATGGAGCTTTAATGACTTGCGTATTTTATTCAATAATATTCCCAGAGTATCGTACTTATTTTTAGAAGTATGCAATAAGTTAATAAGTATTACTTTACATTAATAGGCCTAGGCCTACCTCTTGACTAGTCTAGTCTACAGCTTTAATTAGGTAATAAATCAAGGAGCCGGATTTCAGCTGTTTGTTGGACTTACGTAGACATAAAACTGAATTTTAAATATTAAGAACTTTATGTCAATAAGTATATGTAAACCATTAAATCCAAAGTACTAGCTAGAATCACGAAAGTTTAACCAACCGATCATGAAACCATTCGTGCAAAGCCCACGGGACCGAACCTCAGGCCTGCGGATGATAGAGAATAAAGTAAGGCACACGTAGGACTGGTAAATTGAATTTTTAAGGCACACGTAGGACTGGTAAATGAATTTTTCCTAGTTGAAAATAAACTGCCCTATAATGATCACTCACGACAGCTTCAACCGCTCACCCGAGATATCTATGGGATGATCTTAGGATATAAGTTTGTTATATTAAAGATTAAAATATCATTATGGATGATTGACTCACTAGACTATGTGTCTGGCCTTTCAAAACAAATTGTGATGTTTTGCTTCCAAGCTTAAAACATATTTCGTATCCGAAACTAACAATTAAATTTAAAGCCTAACTACTGTTTAATAATTATAATTGCGCTAACTAGTGTACTACCTAGTGTGTATTACATGTAGATCTCAATTGGTGCATATGGGCCCTTGCGGTAGTTGAGATGCAGTTCATCAAGGTTCACAAACTCTCTCTCTCTCTCTCTCTCTCTCTCTCTCTTTCTCTCGCTCTTTCTCTCTCTCTCTCTGCATTAAATCATCGGATCGGCACCGTTAGGATATATTTTCTTTCTCTTCAGCGCATGTTATTTTTCAGGTCGTTTGGGTGGATCGATTTGTAGTGAGATGCAATCGAGGGACGTCGCTGACATCATCCTTGTATGAGGAAACGGACGTTAAACCTTTATTATTATTATTATTATTATTATTATTATTATTATATTTTATTCTAATTTTTGTAATTTTAAATGCCTTGGGCTAAAAAGAAGATAAATGAAACACTTTATTAAATTAAAGGAATGATGAAAAAGAAATGTTTAAATAATTCTTTTTCTACGCTATGGGAGGCCGCATAATAAGAATACTTATTATTATTATTATTATTACGATTATTATTATTATTATTTCCTTAACACAATCAGGAAACAAAATGTTTCGGATCACGGCTGGACTATTAGGCCTACTGGTCTATACTGAGAAAATGCGTTCAGTGGACAGCTTCCGAGATTCCTATAGCCGACCTTAGTTCAGTCCAAATATTTACTGGCATCAAACTTTCGAGTGCAATGCTCAAATTGTCCTGATCGACAAACGAGGCATTAGCTAGAACTAGCTATAATTAGCTAGATCAAAGAAACATTAGCTGAAACATCTGCTAATATTTGTAAACACTTGCGAATTCTACAAGAGGTTGTCTAAAAATTTTAGTTTCATTTTATTCACACCAAGACGCCACTAGATCTGTGTAGCTAGACTAGTGCGAGCTTCGAACCTCATGACCTACTATTTAACAGGCAAGCAGTATATCGATGGACCTGGAAATTAAATAATAAGTTATCTAACATCCAGCTTCCTGGTTTAATGTTACAGGCTTACAAATGGACCAAACCATTGTGGACACTGCGTATAGCGAACATCCTCTGCAACTTACATGGTAACTTACACTTGTGCTTGATAGAGAGTTTGTATCATACGGGTTTGCGAGCTGTGTGAATTGTAACACAAGTTGAGTAGTTAATTGTACAGATAATTATATTTGCATACATTAGGCTACATGTACATGTAGGTTGATCTTTTGTGTTTGTGGAGATGTGTCCACTTGCATGCCTGTGTGGATAGTATTAAATTTAAAGTAATAGATTAACACAATGAAAATTTAACGGCCCTGTTCTAAATCCAATGACTATGTTAAGGACTTTATATATATATATATATATATATATATATATATATATATATATATAATATATATATATATATATAGTATAGCATATATATATATATATATATATATATATATATATATATATATATATATATATATATATATATTAAACAAAGAGTGCTCCTATGGAGCGAGAATCAGACTTTGAGTATGAATATGTACCTTGAACCTGTCACTAGGCAGTGCACTGAAGAGAGAGATACATATGCATATACATAAAGTACATTATACAAGTACATATACAAATATATATATATATATATATATATATATAATATATATATATAAACATAATATGCATCATGCATGTATATGTGCATGTGTGTTTATACGTGTGTGTGCGCGCGTGTTTGTAGGTGTGTGTGCGTGTGTGTGTGCATGTGTTGGTAGCTATGCACTAATGGCAGTGTGTAAATGTGTATCTATACGTGTGGTGTGTGCGTATGTGTTGGTAGGTATGCACTCATGGCAGTATGTAAATGTGTGTCTATACGTGTGGTGTGTGCGTGTGTGTTGGTAGGTATGCAATGTTGGCAGTGTATAAGCGACAAGAAAACGATACAGCTGCTTCCCGTTCTTGTTTACACTCGATGTTTACATTTGTCGCATTTATTACCCGACTCAATGAGAATTGGGCAGCCGTGCAACAGGCTCTCAGTTCATTTCCCTCTACCGGTTGTTCAAGTTTAGACTTCTTCAATTGAGGGGATGGGATGGTGTAGAAGCCATGTAATATATCCTCACCAGGAACTAACATTTTCCTCGATATGAATGAGAGACTAATGTCCTCTTTTGAACAAATATGTGATATTTTTTATTGATCGTACAAAACTGGAAGAAACTTAGAAAAAGAAAAATTGTCAGGTTATGAAATCAACGCCAGGGAGCGCATCCCTTTCAGATCCTAATGCATGATTGTCACCGCTCGAGGTCCTAGTGGATAATTGCCAACGGGCGAGTTAACCCAGAAGACCAGCACTCTCATATTCTCTGCTCATGTCCAGGCAAAGAGCTTCGAAATGTTGAATTTATTAGTCTGTCACAGCTTCCACTTAATAACATTGTTGAATTGACATATAAAAAGCTAAAAGCTAATTTTAACCTCAGTTTCCTCACTCGAACGCGATGTCAGTGATGGGCGAGCCCAGGATTTGAACCCCGCACAAACTGATCCGCGGTCAAAGATCTTACCGACATCCAACTGGCTCCAGCCAATAGAGGCCTACTCTTACCACTGGTATCATTAGCTATTCTAAAAACGAGTCAGCGAACTATTCACAGCTCATTGGACAGTCCATTTCCTTCTTCTATGTGTTTCCTACTGCATTATGAAATTATTTAGTTAATCTTTTAAATATTTTCATTGGCGAACGGGTATTGCTATCTAGCAACTTGTAAATAAAAATCACACAAATAAATACAAAGATTCCTGTTTGATCGGACTAACCAGACTACGAACAGTTTAAAGCTGTTGTGATGTTCGAGAGGATCTTTCAGCTAGAAAAGGATTTGTTCGATTACTGTAGTGCGTTGCTATGCGAATCTCTAAGAGATACCAAAATCTCAAATCTCTAAGTTACAGACCTAACTTGCTCCGGTAAAGTATCTCTAAACGTATGCTAATACCAGCCTTAACAAAGGCACAACAGGCAGATTTAATGGGATATATACATAATTAAATTTCAATGCAAGCTCTTAAGTATAAATGCTTTCAATAGCAAATACTAAATTAGAAGAAGCTAAAACTGAGCAAAAGATTTAATTTCCTTCCTCGAAGAATGTCAGTGACGGAGTAAGAACTAAATTTGAACCTTGTACCAACTGATGAGCAGGCTTGCATCCACCCGATCCTGCTGATAGCTCTTGATTGATTCTTGGGGAGGGGATATGGCGTAACGGTTAAAGTGTTCGCCACGGATACAAGTGGCTAGGGCTCAAAATCCAGGCCAGTCAAGTAATGATGGATATCCCCTATAGCCCTTTGAAGGTTAATCTTATATTGGAGTTGCTGCCGATTGGCGCTATCAATAGCAAAAATATTATTGACCATGGAAAGGACTAATAGGCTAATAACCTGCCAGGAACCTGTAAGGCGGTCTCGAAGATCGGACACCAGCCATGACACCACTATAAAAATTGTCGGAGGTTATTATTATTATTATTATTATTATTATTATTATTATTATTATTATATTGAGCACTGGGCGAGCAGGTCAACACGATTTGGTCACCGTTGATCAAGGCGGCACCTCTGATGTCGCCTATACACGACTAGCGTGCTTCGCTTGACCGCCAGTCAAGAGCCCGTCCATTGCCTTGCTTCATCGTCTCCGTATTCTCTCTTTGAAATATAACAAGTGAGTTTGAAATATTCTGAGCTCAATTGCCGCACATTTGAAATGCCATTTAACTGTTTGATCTGCTCAAACATTCAAGAAATAAAAGTTATAAACGTTACAGACAATAACGTTAGAAATAATATAAGCTGAAGTTACTAAAGTTACAAATTATAATAGCGATAATTTCATTTCCCGTGAGGGCATTAGTATAGGTCGAGCTGAGGATTTGAACCCCGCACTTGCTGTTCCGTAGTAAGAAGTCTTGTTAGTGCCGCTATTTTAGTTAAACATTTGAATATATACTATATTAACATAACATAAAATAACGGAACACTGGGTCAGGAAGCACAGATGCTTGTTTAAGACCCATTTCCTCCTTCCTCTTCATGGTTATAAGTAATCGTTGCCTTTTGATGGCGCACCAATTGCAGCCAGGACGGATTTAAGAATAACCTTTCATCACCCTGGGATTTTTTCCTTCCTAAGCTTTTACCAACACTCCGTCTTCCAAGGTGGTCAACCACAAAGTACTAACCGAGGTCGATGCAGCTTAACTTGGTGGGGGATTTAGCGCACTCAGTTAAGCTGCGCGTCAGTTGAACGAAGTAAAGCCACGCTGCACGCGGTTAGTAAATTGTGGGCGACCACTTTAGAAGACCGCGTGTAGACAGCTTTGAAAGTAAACAATCCCCAGGGTGTTGGAGGTTATTCTTAAATCCGCTCCGGCTGCTATTGGAGCGCCAACAAAAGGCAACGATTATTAATAACCATGGAGAGGAATAGAGGAAATAACGAAAACTACAAAAACAGAAACTTAAGAAAGAAAACATTGTAAACACATGCGATATGTCATGTGTATAACTATACGGAATAATAAATAATTAATAAATAACTTCGAAAACTGACGCGCAACTAAACCAAGTGCGCTGATCCCGCCGTCAGTGCGGGATATTATTATATATTATAGTAGCTATATATTGCCGGATAATTCTTTATGAAAAGACAATTCAAAAGTCAGACTGCAACTTTGACAAACGGATTTATGTACGGAGAGTCTAGTTATGTGAAGAAATAATTTCTCTTATTCAACACGAACACCCAGCTACTATTGGAACGTAGCTCCATTCTGATATCACTCAATTTCATTTCTTGCAATTACAGAGAAACCGACAACGATTGGGTCTATAATAGATTTCTCGGAAGTGGGTCCAACCTGAAGTTAAACACGTGAATTGAACGTGCAGGAGCAGTCCCATACTCCCATCCGTCGTTTGATGTTCCGCACGCCGTCCCGGAACCTTCCGCGACAGGTACGGTCGGTCGAAGGAAATAAATTACTCAAAATGGCGGAGAATGAGATCATGGCTAGAGAGCAAACACTGACCTCTTCAGGCGATTCTGCTGAATGATTGACATCAATGAGCTTGTCAACATTGTCAACCAGCTCTTAACTGTCACTCAAACATTGTCACCGCCCAGCAACCGGGTCCTTAATGTTTATTGGTCGCAACAACGGCGACTGTGTCGTTGTAGAATTGATCTAGGCAAATGTTGTTGTTGTTGTTGCGTAGAATACCAGCCGTGAGGTTGACATCATCTATTCAAATTCTGGAAATCAAGTCAATCATTATCAATTATCATGATGTGGAAGTTCTAATTCAGTGAAGCATTTTTGTAGCCTACAGGTTAAGCTATTGTATTTCTGCTTTAATGACTGTTGAAGGATGTCTTATATTTCTTGTGGCGGTAGTCCACCAATCGTATTTTTTCTTGTGGTTGGCCCAAAAGTTTTACTTAATACGTTCCTGAAATCCTCTTTGGACTGATGACGAGTAGGACTAAAATTGTCATTACTTTCTTAATTTGCTCGTAAGAACGGTATAATAGGTTTTAATATTTTACTTGCTCTTTAGATTTTGTAGTTAGCCATAGAGTTTGCTGTATGAAATCTAAGCTGAGCAATCCTCACAGGATAATTAAGTCAGGATGGTCTTTAAAGTTAACAGCCACAACTTGATCATGTATTTGATTCATATGGTTGTTTCTGAAATCTGATAAATGCATAATCCATTGATTATGCGTTTGGCAGTCTATTGATTTAATCAATCAATCAACCAACCAATCAATTAATC
The DNA here is from genome assembly GCA_905160935.1 of Enchytraeus crypticus. Taxonomy (NCBI): domain Eukaryota; kingdom Metazoa; phylum Annelida; class Clitellata; order Enchytraeida; family Enchytraeidae; genus Enchytraeus; species Enchytraeus crypticus. The sequence continues at coordinate 3,122,614 of CAJHZI010000463.1, forward strand.
AATCAATCAATCAATAAGAATTTAACGTCCGGTATAAGGCATGTCAGGGACGTCTCTTGCAGACTCAGTACAAACAAACTTCAATGTTTGACATGTGATTGCCAAATGGAATTCTCTATTTCTTTCTCTCCCTCTGTCTCTTTATTTCTATCTGCAAATTATAAATAAGAATCAAATTTAGTTTTATGAGGTTGCGCATGCATGGCATGTGATCTTATTGTGAAAACAGTTAAGCTGTTCGCACTCTGATAGAATGGTCCAACAAGAAAAAGAATTTAAAAAAAACTTTTCTTTGAGTTATCGTCTACCTAAAGTAATTACTAAGCATATTTTTCACATAGTATCTATCTAGAGCATGTATAGAATAAAGTAGTTGTAATTTTGAAGAAACAAAAACTGGAAACAGTAGGATTAGACTACTAGTTCTATTGTTTTTCTGTTATAGCACAACAAATTCTCCTGTTACATTGTGTCAAACTTTAACTATAATTTATCACTACTTATCATGCAGTCATGCAGTTCATTATTATTTTATAATTACATTATCATTAAAAGTTGCTTTAAATTGAAATGAATTTATTATAATACAGGTTTCGCGAAACATCAGCCACGTTATAGTATGCCTGGACGAGATAAAATTTAACACCACACTACTAAATATTTATTAACTCCTATGTGCAACGAACTATATAGCATAATATCTTGAGACCATCATCGTTGTCATTACTGTCAATATTTTAATATAAATTGATAAACGACACCGTTATCTCTCAAGATCTTCAAGTTAGCATATTTCATATCATAAGTTGGACATTAAGTGCTGATTAATTGCCCTCAATATTATACGTAGAGACTACAGCGTCAATTTCTAATTTCAGCCCAAAAACGAAACACTGCAGATCTGAGGATTCAATTGTTTTCACGGTATTCTTGCGCGTTCCATAAGAAACTTTTACCTGCCTCAATCGATTAGGTTTAACCCACGATGTGATGAGAGAGAAGGAATGGAGTATGTTTTACGAAAATCAAAGATACATAAAATTTACAATCAATTCGATCATCAATCATATTGTAAGTCACCACCGAGTATATACTAAACCCCAGCAAACTGATTGCCCACCATTCTAATACAGCAAATACAACACAGCCAAACAGATTAATGGTTATTTTGGAATATTTAAAAATATCAAAGTCCATAATTGGAATTTGAAAAAGTTAAATTAACAACTAATTACCATAGTTGATTGAATTATCGGCTATTTAGATGAAATTGATAGCAATTCTTCTTTTAACATCATTCGCAATAGAAATACATGGTTCTACTCTAAAGGGTATCCAAACAAGAATCGATATCCATTTCATCTGCATTATAGAGAATACGTTTTTCTCGTAAATTTAGTTTAACTATTGATGAAAACATCGACCAAAGGACATACATGTACATACAGTAGTTATTGATAGACTAATATGTATTGTGTGAATTTTCCACTTTTGAGTTATTTCGGACAAGGGACTGGATATACATGTATACATGTAGAAATGCATTAAAATTTTTTACGAGCCATTTGATGTGTTTCTTTAAAATTTTGCGAACCAAACCTTTGAGAATAATTTCTACATTTTAATTTGTCGTTAATCTGATAAAGTAGGTAGCACGCTTGCTTAATATGCTTAATAAGCACGAGTTTAAGGGTTTCAATCCCTCACACGGCAATCATTGGACAGCATTTCATTACGGGAGGTTAATTTCTGCTCTTGAACTTTTAAAGTCATCAAATTTCATAGATTGTTATAAATTTATCTTTAGAGTTTCAAATAGCAATTGTTTAATGCTAAAGCGAATACCGGAATGCACGGGATACTTAATTCCTTCGACAGCGAATTTAGTGTTAAACATCACATTCTGTGTACAACGGAGTTTTAAAAATATTCTGATTGATTGATTAATCTAATGTTTAACGAATCAATATTAATCTCTAATGTTAATTTAAAGCTTAAAACTGTGCGTGGATTTAGGTTCGAGACTGCAGCCGGTGTAACAAGCTGAAGTCGCTTATCAGTGAGCCATCTGGCGTGCGCTGTGGGACGATAGACCATATGCTGAAATTCTCTCAAATAGTCTTTGCATTTTCTCAATTTAGACATTTTAATTTTCAAAATTTGTCTGCATTTGCAAATGCTGAAATGAGCTGACACAAAACTGGTCATTATATTGTTAGTGATTAGTTTGTTTTATTAAATGTTTTATTAGATTATACAAACAATAGGAACGTGCATATAGTTAGACAAATACACAACAAAACGAAAGAGGCTATCATAAAAAAGGCAGAATTCTGTGCTGTAGTACCATAATTAACAGCTATAGCAGAGTCTACTTTAGTCTGAAATACAAAGAAATTCTACTACATTACCAAGCACAGTAAAGCCGTTGGTAACCATGCAATTGCATATTTTTAAATTAGAAACTAGTTAAACTTCCAGACACTTGCAAGTAAAAACTCAAAATAATATTTTTAAAAGTATATCTCAATAATTAAAAATTAAACAACTAAACTAAGTTCATATCTGTAGGTCTAAAAAACTAACTAAAATAAACTTTAGGGTGCGAAGAACTACAGTGCAACAAGAAATGAAAGTACAATGAAACAAGTGTAGTGCCTAATTTACTAGTAGGCCTACAAGCGTTCAAAGTAAGCATTACAAGCATAAATTCATAAAGACTTAATTAATATTTTCAGTATTAAACTGAAAAATTCTCACTTAAAATATGAAATAGACGAAGAATTTTTTTATTACATCTGGCCAGTTATTCCACATATCTGTATTAGGACCTCGGACAGATGTGCATTTGGTTCCTTCTATAACCGGTTTCAGGTTGCCTTCTTCACTTTTGTTTTGCCCCCAACTTAAGACACCTACTGTTAGCGGTTGGTCTATTCTTTAGTGTCCCGGGTACAATACGGGAGAATAAAGTCTAAAATTCTAAAATTCATCCATTATTTCTTCGGATGACTACCTCACCAATAGCTCGACTGGTTTTAGAGAATATCGACGTTAAAGTTCCTTTAATCTCTCGCAGAGACCATCAGTGACTGGACAGTTCAGGATTTGAGCCTTGCATATTTAATTCGTAGTAGGAAAACTACCGATAGGACCACTGGTTCAACCAATATTATAATGCAAATGCAAATGTAGCGCTAAATTCTCTCCAGTTTTCTTTCTTTATTTGCTCGTTATATGAATGGATCAAGTGCGTTACATGGAATACAAGCAGTCAGTTGAGATGGATAAACAGTAAACCTATGAAGCTAATCATCAAATCGTTAATCATCCATCTCACTCTCTTTCCGTCCTGTAGCGCTATAATATCATTGCATGATATCAGCAGTTATAGGCCTTCCATTGTTTGAATTTGTTTCTTGCTTTCGATATCTGCATCTATCTCGATCTTTTAATTATTATATTTAATTTTAATATTGCCAACCGAATGATAATCATGCATAGTTAGTTACAAACAAAAACAACAATCAAAGAAAAACAGTGCAAACATAGGCTAAATAAGCAATAATTGTCACTCTCTTTCTTCTTGTCTTCCTCTCTCCCTCATTATGATTTCATATTGTCATTATCTCTCTTTGTATATTAAAGTGCCATAATTGCTTAAGAATATGCGTGTGATAAAGATGCAATAAAAATAAGATAATAGTACCGGTCAAAGGAAAAGGCGAGAACCGTTTCCTAAGGTGGGCTCCGAAAAGTATACATACATGTAATAGACGCAAGGTATGTATAAAGATGTACAAGTACATACATTGCACACTGCACAGTACATATATATATATATATATATATATATATATATATATATATATACATGTGTATATATATATATAGGCCTATATATACATGTGCATATAAGCTGTGTATGGATCCTATGTGTATAAAATATATCATTATTAGCTTTCTTACTTATAGGGCCTACAAGGGTTTATATTGAAAGCTAAAGTTACACACGGTAAGCAGATTAACTGAAAAATTTAGCTTCTTCAAGGCCTACCGTTTACATCTCATAAATTAATCTCTTCGCATTGAGCTTTGAGCGTTTACTTCTATATCTATCCCATGAAGCATAAAGTTACAAATAGTGCATTAAGCGAATTAATGTTGCTGATGATCGCAATAATTGCCATATATTTATTCTCGAACGGAACAAAATTCTCGGCAAAGCGTTTTATAATATACGCCGGTCCGCGGATTCCTCAACAATGGATCCTTGGCAGACCAGGGGCGGCTTCAAACTAATTTCGTCGGGAATAGAAAGACAATAAGTAGGCACAACCAAGTTTACGTTTTAAATTTGGATTCTTGAAAAGAATTTGCGATGAGGCTAGAAGGGATTTGAATCAAGCACCTACTGATAAATAGTCAGACAATTTACTGATATGATGAAGTCTAAAATATCAGCACTAAATTGCAGAAGCATCATGTTCTGATATGATTTTCAAAATTGGCCGATATTTTTAAAATCACAACATTTCCTTTTATTAATTTTTCTTATAAACGTTAATCGTAAATTCTCAATATAAAGTGGATGGAAAAAATCAGACGCAACAAAACTAATTAAAAAAGGAACTTTTCAATCACTTTTCATGTCTACGTTTATTTTTCAAATCCAAATGCCGAATGCAACGGGCTCACTGCATCTGTCCCCCCCCCAGAATCTAGCCGCTTCTTCTGAGGCAGAGAAAGAGGCAAGTATTTTATGAGGTGTTGATGACTGGTAAATACAGATCGAAGTACGCCGCGGTGTATTCGGTACCACTGGTTCAATCAAACTCTACATTGTGGCCGATCAGGCATTGCTTGCCTGCATTTTCTGCTCCAAGTAGCAAGCAATAGGTGATAAGTTTTTGGTTAATTCGTAATGAAAGCGTCAGAGAATTACATAATTTGTCTAAAGCACGAAGCTTGGCAAAGATGTTTCACTGTAATACTATGTAGCTTACCTTCTGAATCGTCTTGAAAACAAAGTACACAAATCTGTGAATCAAGCAGCTCTTGCGTACCACCGAACAGTAGGTTCCCAAAATACTAATTGTAATAATATCTAAAATACACGGATAGCACTACATTTAAAATATTTCATAGGAATAACATAAATTTGTAATTAAATATAGTGAACGCAGTGAAATAATTGCATAGATAAACGTAAAAATAAGTTACACAATGGACTGAAAAAATGTGTAATTACAAAAGCAGCGACAAGCAGAATGCTGTTATGGACGAACCACAATTTCGACCATTGTGAAATCAAAATAAATCGACGAATAACATCAAAAAGGTCAAGGACGACGCAAATGCAATGCGGCAATTCAATAACCGGTAGTAAAACATCCGGTAATACAATATCTGTAAGTTTTGTAACAATCATCATTATCATCGTCTTCCCTTGAATTCCAGTTTAACTAGGGTCGGGATACGAATAGCAATGTAACAATGAAGTAGTTAAATGCTTTGAAAGCAAGTGGTTCATCAAATCCACGGAATCAATGCCATCATTTCTCTTCAAGTCTATTGATGATATTATTGCTTTTCAAGTCTGTTGATGCCATCATTACTCTTCAAGTTTATTGATGCCATCATTTATCTTCAAGTCTATTTATGCCATTATTTCTCTTCAAGTCTACTTATGCCATCATATCTCTTCACGTTTATAGTGATGCCATCATTTCCCTTTATGTCTGTTCATTCCATCATTTCTCTCTAGGTTTGTTGATGCCATCATTTCCCTTCATGTCAATTGCTTACTGAAGGCTCCCACCCACGGTTTGATCTATGGGACGTTTAGAGTAAGAAGAATTTGGACGACAAAATGACAATCGCTAAAACACTTTAAATTGCAGCATTGCAAGGCCACCCACATTAAAATTCTAGATAGTAGGCTATTTGCTGACTTGTGACTAAGGTTCAGTAAATTAATTAAGAACAGATAAACATGTATTCTTTATTGGCACTTCTAGCTGACTTATTCTGCCTTTTTGCTCTTTATTTTGCATCTACAAAAGATACTAAGGTTAGGTCAAAATCTGACAGCGGAAATACTAAATTATTTGTAAAAAGGTCAAGTTCTATTTATTTGTTAAAGCCTAAAGGTCAGAGTATTTAACGAAGCGAATGGGGAGAAAATTTGAGAAATTATAAATTTTATAAAGTGATATATAGTAGTCTGAACCTATCTGCTGGGAAGCTGAAGTGTAGCTTCGTTGCAAACACGATGATTTACAACGATTTGTTTAATATATCAATTCTTACTTCATCAAAACCTGAACAACCCGTACTGCAGCAACTCTATTATAGGTTTGAGGATAAACTTAGCCCACACTAAACATTTTTTATATTTACTTTTTTGAAGTCATACCCCCACGTAAAGTCAGAAAGTATACTTCTTTGTATCATACTGAGTAACTTTCCTGAAATACAGGTGGATACACTTAAAGTACTGACTACCTTTTTCCTGAAATAAGAGTTAAAATACCTAAATACTGACCACCTTCTTTCCTGAAATGAGTTAAAATACCTTAATACTGGCTACTTTTGTTGGAATACAAGTGGGAATACATGCGTAATAAAAGTAAACGTTCTTTAGTCGAAGCTCAATAAAAATACTTGCTCTATTGACTTTCAGATTTCGTCGAGTTTGGGAAAGAAGACACAATCTCTTTAAGAATCCCCGTACGTTAAAGCGTTTCTGGAGTCACTTTAGCCGGACGACATTTAGCAGTCTATCGAGGAGCCACTGTCGAATACTCCTACCGGCCCAAAGCTGACAGTCATGGGAGACGCCAATGATGTTGTAAATTAGCCGGTCATTAATATTGTTTCTCCAATGTTTAACTTTAGCAACTGTGTACACAGACTCGAACAAAAAGCTGTAACGCGGTCACAACCGTTTACCCGAAACATTAACATTAAGAAATCTGGTTCAAACAGATTTTTGAGTTTTGTTAATGGACGAACGTTTTTTTTTGAAGTTAATTTTCAAGTTAAAATAGTTCATTTCTTTAACAGTATTGCAGATGAGGATTCCAACGTTAAACTGGTACTCTCTCAGTAAACTGTCGATTGGCAGGTTCGTGGCATAGTACTTGCACGTATTTTTATCCCCCATTTGTTTCTCATTTCCACGCGGCTCTATCGAGAATTACGGTCTGCTGCCTATTATACTAAACTTTCTAGAAAACGAAATCGTACGACATTAAATTCTGGGCGGCCGGAACACTAATAGGTAAAATTGAATTAAGAAATTATGAAAACACCAAGAAGAGAAGAATATGATGATGAGAGTGTAATCTTAAATAAGCAGTACGAGGTTAAAGCAGGTAAAAACTTAAATTTTTAAAGCAAATTAAATGCAGAAAGCAAAGACTATGCTGCAAATCGGATTTCGAACCAGTTTATGGTTTTTTCTTTACGGAATAGATGCAGTTTTCGGTTGATTTATTCTCAACGTCTAGTGGAAGGCACTAGAAATATTTATAGTACACTTAAACGACTATTTAAGCAAATGTTACATAACAAGTTAGCATACGATCATACTCTTATAAAGTAGTATTAGCAGGAAATAGTTCAACTTATCATGTAATAGCTTCAAGAGATTCATAGAATTTTAGTCATATATCTTTATTATAAACTGCTAGAGGTCGCAATTGTGACACCATGTAAATTTTAGTTTAAAAGCTTTCAACGATATATAAGTGATTACATAGAAATTTTGGCACAAATTTAATTTTATTCACATACAAAAGCATTAGAAACATTCTAATTTGATCTATAAAATTTTGGTAAATTCAACTTACAAAATAACAATATTTGCCTTCTAAGAGCCACATTAAAGCAGCATACAAGTAGCTTCACCCAACCGTAACATATACTTGAAATCAATATTTTCTTTAAATTCAATGCGAATCAATTTCGCGAGAAACTAAGTTGTTATTTAGTCTTAATTGTATGATAGGCCTACATATCTTGTGCAAATGTTTAGAGAGTTATATTTCAATGTTTCTCTGTTTGTACTTTAGTTAATATTCTCTTCACTACAAGATTAGAAGCTAAAATGTAGGCCTACAATGTTTTAGCAATGCAATAAATTCTAATTTTTCATTTGGTTAGTCTTAATGAGACTTTCTTTTATCATATCGAATTCGTGAAAACAATAAAATATTTTATTCTTCTATATAAGTCAAGCAGGTCTTTCAATGTATCACGAAATTTTAAAGGCCTTTGTCTGCATGAATTAGCTATAGTATTTAAACGGCATGCTACCTTTCAAAAATATAGGCCTACATGCAAGATTTTTGATTTTTTTTTCATTGTACAAGGCTATATAGGCCTAAATGCAAAAGCATAAAAGATGTCTAGTGGAATAGAACAAACAAGGTTAACATTTTATCTTTATCTTTAATAATCAGGTAAGTTAATATAAATAAAAATGATAATTTAACACCATAACTGTCGTGGAATTTGAGATTGTTTCGTTTTCTCAAGTTTTGTCCGGGTTGATCACTCACCAACCATAAACTGCACGCGTCTAAAGGACGGCTTATTAAACAAAGCGAAACCACCTCAGAAGCCTTATATTAAATATTTCTCAAACAACTGGCTACATTAAGGCGTAGATAAGGCTTAGCCCTTTGTGAATGGCATAAATTGTTGATCGATGGAGCGAAGTTCGATCACAAGCGCAGTCCTACTATATAAATATTTTACGTTAAAATACGTGCGTATTATTAAGAAATAAATTCATGTATTATTACGTAGATCAGCAGAAATGCTTAAATAAACAAATACTATGATTGTTACTTAGTAATATGTCGCTTTGCTTAGCGAGGTTACTGTATTCGGTATGAGTTAATAAGCAAAGCAACGAATCTGCACGCAGCAGTTATTTAAACTGATTTGTAAGTGTTTTTGAAGTATTGTATTTTTCAAGTTCAGTCAAATTTAAATGTGTTGTAGCGGTGAACACCTAGTATTTTTTGATAGAATGTTTCACGTACGATACATGTAAAGTTTCATACGTTAATATATGTGCGTAATATTGCAAAACTATAATATGACTATGACTGATACATATGATTAAGCATTGCGAATGAGTGACCGGTATGGAGCGCGATAGCTGACTGTGAACAGGAATATGTACCTTTGACCTGCCCCCCCCCTTTGACTGAAAACTAGACAGAGATTTTGTGTCTGGAATTTTTCGTTTACATGTGCTCTCATTTTTGCTTATATAGCCCATTTGCTTGTCTCTGTTTTTCTTGGCGTGGCGTAACCTATTTGTGTTATTTGATCTAGTCCTTATTATCTAAGTCTTTTAGCACTTAATGAAATGCTGAAATATGTACATGTATATTACATGTACAATTTTAAAAGTAAATTGTAGATATAACAGCTATTGCATAAAATTAATTTTATAACAGTTACTGGTATTAGAGAAATAAGGTGGCTAAGAGACTAATGATAGAAGTTAAACAGAGTTATATTTTGTATTAAGCTATCGGGGCGAAAAACAGACTTACTTTTAAAACTGCATATTTAGTAAATTATTAATTAGTTTTAATAGGAGGGTAAGAATTTATTTTCAGAAATTGATAAAAACACAAATTTTGTAACCTACAAATTCTTAAAGTGCTATCTCGTCACAATAATAGTATATGTAAATGCAAATGTTTTATTTAACTAGTAAATTAACTATCAAGAAGAAGGTTACCACAAAAGAGCCTATAAGCTGTGTTAGCCAATATAGTCAGTAACAATTATTACGAGTGCCAAATTCGTTTATTAATTGCTTACTATTCTACAGAAAATAGACTTAAATTTCAAAAATATGCAGTACTGGTGTTAGAATTCTTCAAAACTGAGGTTAACGGTTACAGGCATTATAGACCCCGTTTAACAAGTTTAATTTTATTGCGCATTTTTAACATGGATCATAAAAACTAAACGGGGGATTCGTGCCCTAGCCTCCTCTCACCACCACACCCGAATCCGGCATTCTAACATTGAATGATATAAATACTTCATTTTAAATTTAGAACTCGATTTTATGGAAACTTTCAGCATCTACTGCAAAACTGCTCAATGCTTTAATGCTTATAAACTCGTAGAGAAACTTTTGTTTCACCCACACGAGCGATAGCACGAGTGAGTTAATCTACAGTCGTAATCTGCCGGAGTCGTTATTAATCGTATCGGATTAACTATTTCCTGAAGCGTTTATTACAATAAATTAAAATTAAGGTATTATAATTAGTTTAATTATACACTATTTTGGTATTTGGAAGCATGTCGGTATCAGTAATTATATTATAATTTTAATAGTAAAAAAATAATGGTGCTAGTCATAAAAGTTATTCTCTCCTGTATATATTGATCCATTGATATAAGGAATTAGAAGAAATATTTAGTTAATATTCACTAATAGGTCGATGGAAATTGGATGCAATAGGATTTGTGGAGCTAAAATTAATTTTTATACTAGTAATTATTTTCTCCATTGATCTGAGTTATTCTTACGTACAAATAGACTACCGATAGTCTTTTGGACGTGCCTGACAATTTTGATACGATGGTACCGGCCAGACACAGGTGTTTTGGAATAACCTGAAAATTATCGCAGATACTTTAATGTTTCAATGAACAAATTCAGTTTAGAGTGATATTGCGGACAGGACCTTATATTTACTTCTTGGCATAATCGCGGATCTGCCGAACAGAGAGTGAGATAACAGACGTGGTTGAGGAATTTTTGCATTGAATCTTTCATATTACAAAACGAACCATAATTCTTCAAAATGATGATGGAGATAGTAATAAATTCTAATCATAATAATAATAATAAGAAGAAGAAGAATAAAGCTTAAAAAGCTAATGTTAACGTCAGTTTCCTCACTCGAAACCATGTCAGTGACGGGCGAGCCCAGGAATTGAACCCCGCACATACTGATCCGCGAGCGAATATGTTATCGACATCGACACTGGCTCCACCCAGTGGCGATATCGGTAATACTACTACTACTACTACTACTACTACTACTACTACTACTACTAATAATAATAATAATAATAATAATAATAATAATAATCATAAATAATCATAATCATAGTCATAATCATAATAAAATAATAATAATAATAATTAACCATCCTTTTCCTCAATCAAGGACGATGTCGGGGACGTCCACACTACACACATCATTGCAGATCAATTCAACCAAATCAGTCTATAATAAACATATGCTGAAGAGATGAAAGGTCCTAAACGATGCCGGTCTTATGATAAAACAGGTGGTCAGGAAAGACGGAGAATATCTAAGGATGAAAGAGATTTAAATAAATCAGTACATCGTTTAGGCAAGTTTATGCTTAATTTAGCACGACATTTTAAATTAACTATCCTAAAGTGAATTAAATCATGTCCATGACTGGTAGGACTAAATGGGAAATTGACTAAACTGCCTGAAATGTTTAAACTTGTGATATTAAGTGTGGTAGATATCAATATGATCATTTCGCTACTCAATTATGTTAAACATTTAACTTTTATCCAGACCCGAACCGATACGGCAGGATCTCTACAATTTCGAAATTTGAGCGACCTGTTATTCTCACAGAGTAGTTTTTATGAAGTTCACTTTGCTCTTCATTAGAGTGTTTAGTTGTCGTTCAAGCTAATACGTGATTTTTCTTTTGGCGTGTTCGTAAGTTTGTTAGACCCGTCACGTAGTGGACTGAGAGTGGGTTACTGTGATAGGGAGATCAGTCAAGACGGATTTGTAATGTTTTGAAAAGAAAGTGAGTTTATAAACTGTGTGTTTCTTTTAGATATTCCAGCGAGTTTTTAATTATTTCCTCTCAATCTGAAATGAATCATAATATTAATTACTAACGTAAGCGTATCGTTCGAGATTGTGTAAATTTACTTATATATCGTCGTCTTGAAATAGGTCCGATTTGAAAGGATTCATGCAAGGGAAAAATGTTGAAAATATTCTGGAAAAAACGAAAAACCATACTAAACGAAGAACTTCTCCAGAGGGACTTGTCTGAATTTATTACTTTCATTATTAAAAACATAACTACTTTCATTATCCCTCTCGGTAATTTCAGAAAACTTACATTAGGGTCTATATGATCATCATCATCATCATCATCATCTTCCCTTAAATCCCAGTTTACCAGGGTTGGGATACGAATAGACTTATCCATTCGTTTAAGTCTTAAGTTTAAGTCATTAGGGTCTATATGATAATGATTGATAAAAAATTAAAATAGCAAGGTAATTTATTTTTGAATTAATCTCTACTACCAAAATTGTCAGACAATAAAAATTAAAACCTAATATTTTAAAGTATACTTTTCGACATAAAACATAGGGCCTAGAGTAGTACATTGAATGTGAAAATATTTTAATCAATTAAGTTTTTTAATCTGTTAATTTAATTTAATTTAAGTTAGGCTAATAAATTTAATTTACATTGTTTTATCAATTAAGTTACCTAATGAATTTATTAATGATGCTGGATTAGTCATTGAGACACGTTGTAACTTATAAATGCATTTACCCAAGTTCTTCATCTATAAGTAATTAATCTATACTAATAATAATTAACATTTTTTACTTTAATTAATAAATAATAGAAATAATGATATTAAATCTCTCTGAACACCTATCTCTCTCTCTCTTAGTGCACTGCCTACTGGCAGGTCCATGGTATATAACGCCTCCACGGTTCTCGGTCTTCAGCTTTCTCTACATGCTCACATATGAATGAATCCTAAAACCATCAAACGTTCTGATCTCGAACACTTATATCTGCTGTCATTAGAAAATGTAAAAATACTAACAGTAAACAATAGTAACTGTTAATTTAACCTCAGCTATCTCTAGGGGCTGGTCGATTATTGTAAATGTTTTGATAGAATTGTTTTTAAATTTTCTCCTGCTGCCAAGTCGTGCATTATACTATGAGATAATAGTAAAAAGAAACAGATTATTATCAGGCTTTCATATCTTGGCTTTATTTACTTCATTTCATCATGTCATTTCGTGCGGTAATCTCATGGAAAGTTGGACAATTAGACTCAAATCACTTTAGAGACTCAGTGAAATCCTTTAAATTGAAAGAATAGTTCTTAAGAAATAGCGTACGTTCTTCGTTTTGCTTCAAGTATTTAATTCATATGAAAAGTTTTAATTTCACTTTATCTATGATTTTATTATGCTCCTGGCATCATCCTTGTATGAGAAAACAGACGCTAAACATGTATTATTTATTATTTAGCAAGAACCTTAAGTTATAGCCAATATTAAATTGTGCAAAATTCACAACTTTTGCTCTTCTATTTTAAAGGCCAATATGTTAAACAATTTGTGTAATTTTTCAAATAATTTAACATTTATCATTGGACTGGTAGAGATATAGATAAGATAGAGAGAGAGAGAGAGAGAGAGAGATAGAGAGATAGATAGAGAGAGAGAGAGAGATCACAGTGGACTGCAATATAAGATTGAATAGGGCCTATAATAATTAATAGAGTATGTCGATATGGCATATGGATTATTAATTTTACTTCTTGCATCACCCGTCTGAGTTATTGAGAAAAAAGCTAGTTATATTGAAGCCATTAGTCATGATTTCTGCAGCCAGAGTAGAACTGGCGTGCATTGTGATAAATAGATACGTACTTGAGATAATTCCCATCTAGAAGCCGTTGTTCCATGAGATGCACACGAGAAAGTATTAGCAGTTATTGGATTACATTAGAGATCATTCGAGCATTCACGGCGCGTATACAGTTACGTTAACGCTCTGTGATTCTCCATGTCAATGGATTTGGCAAGACGTTCTGTATTTCTTCATCTTCATATTTTATGGGCTCGTGCAAATTGCTTTTTCATTTGATTGGTTATAAAGTCCACGTGGCTTCATGTGCAAAAAGATTTGTGAAGACTAAAGATTTGTGAAGACTAAAGATTTGTGAAGACTAAAGATTTGTGAAGACTAAAGATTTGTGAAGACTAAAGATTTGTGAAGACTAAAGATTTGTGAAGACTAAGACTTGGCGACATATTCAGTTTGATGAATCTGTTGTTAAGTGAGCGTGAAGGTAAGCAGACTGAAAACTAATGGAGCATAAATATTGACCGTAAATAATACATATAATTATATATATATATATATATATATATATATATTGCAGGTATTGTATCCTTTGCTTTCCTATGAGCTATTCCATAGGCAGTTGAAGACCTATCTTTTCCATCTCTCTTTTCCATCCAGTGTCCATGAGCAGTGAACTGCGCCTAAACCACCTTTCCTTTAATTCCCTCTACTTTGGACTGATTTTCTGGATTTTGGAATTTGCACCTTGTTTGGACCTTCTTTTTTCTCGTCGGCTTGATTTTTGTCTCAATAGTGCTCTATGTTGTCCTTGATGACTGTAACACTCTAATTGTTGTTATATAATTGTTGTTATGTATATAAATATATGAATAAATACTAGAAATATTTAGTCACATTTCCAAAATATTTTCCTCTTTTACCGCTTAAAATGTGAACTTTTAAATTCCTTAAATAATAGTTAATGCAATCTCTTCAGTTCACTTCTACATGTTAATGGGAAACAACTGTGCGAATCGCTCATGTGTAATATAGGATACGCATCTTGCGAAAGGCTGCATCTGTATGTTTAATATCATCACCACCATCATCATCTTCCCTTGATTGAAAGTTAAACTAGGGTCAATAAATTTAACTCTCTCTCTCTCTCTCTTCAGTGCACTGCCACGTGGCAGGTTCAAGGTACATATTCATACTCAAAGTCTGCTTTCTCGCTCCATAAGAGCACTCCTTAGATTAGCAAGTTAATCCCTTCACAAAGTCTATGCCTTATTCATACCTTTTGTTGCCCATAGCTTGGGAAAAGTATGGCTTCTGATGTGGTTTCCCGTTGCATTCCTCAGTTAGACGGATTATTTACCATTTAATCCTGGGGGAAATTTCATGATGAGGTGGGTCCCCTCTTGCCACCCTCAGCTCCTGTCTTAGTCGCCTCTTACGTACACGCAGCAGATTGTTTGCGATTGCCCTATTCTGCAGTGGCCCAACCACACCCGAGCACAGTACGGGGATATTTAACGAGGATTTATAATTAATATTACGAACATTATATTTTAAGGCAGTTGAATGAGTCGTAATGCACATATTATGAGCTTTAACCTGCTACATCTTAAAATCAGTGAGTTAAAGAGGGAGGTTTGTTTATATAAAACAATGGAACTGACGAACTTGTATTGGATGAACGAGTTGAGATTTGAATGCATGTCGTGGATGTTATAATATGCTGATAGAACACATTGCTTCACAAATAGCGTTCTAAGCACTGAGCAAGCTACTAAAATAATTTAAACAATAAAAGTATAACTTCCGTTGTTTTTCGTAATGCACTGCAGCATAAATCTGACTTAAAACCAGCTCTCACTCTCTCTCTCTCTCTCTCTTAGTACACTGCCTACTGGCAGGTCCATGGTACGTAACGCCTCCACTCTTCTCTGTCTTCCACTTTCCTCTCCATGTCCGCATATGAGTGGATCTTTAAATCATCTAACATTCCTAATCTCAGCCTGTCTCTGCCTCTCTTTCCTTCCATTCTGCCTTCTATAACCTCTTTTAGAAGATTTTCCCACATTGGAATATGTTCTATGCACCTCTTTTTCCTATATCTTAATACATTAAGAAATAGTAAGAAGCGTTGGCTTTTAAGATATTGCTGCTGATAGAAAGCCATCTATCAGTAGCAATATTTAACATGTCAACGTTTGTTAAACTAATCAAAAGGCTCTTTACTTATATAATCATTTTCTATCTCTTCTATTATGGCTGAAAGTCTTCATACGGTACGCACGTATATAATATTCTAGATGGATGTATCATTTACTGATGTTATGTTGAAGTCTACTCGTGTAGCATTGTTTTCGTTAACTACATAAATCAGTGCGCGCTCTTTTGACAACATGATATAAATATTACAGGTCTGATTCGCCTTTGAGCCCTGCCCATCACAAAGTTAGTCTTACTACATGTCAATGCACAGTAAAATACGAGCTGGATAAGAAAACATAGAGCAATATTCGCACATTTTAGACTAATTTAACAACTATGAATTTCAGGTGCAATCATGCATTATCTCCTCGTCTAATATGATAATTCATCTGGATATGAAAGCATACAGCAATATTCGCATATATTAGACTAATTTTAACAACTATGAATTACCATTAACCATCAGGTGTAACCATGCATTTTATCCTCGTCTAATGTACTAAACTAATCATAAGTACTTATGGTATAAACGTGTTATGGAATTATCGACTTCATATCGCCCTGCTTGCCATTTAGTCACCATGAGCTCTGACTATTCGAATTCTGTCACCAGTAAAGCAGCCGATATCTACAACATCTATGAACCCAAGCTGGAGGGGTTAAGCCAGCATAACAGATCCATACAGGATCAGAAACCGGATTACCCATCTTCTGCTCAAACTTATAATGATGTTAAACAATACGATGATAGCAAGCTGCAGTGCAAAGTGTTCAGTCAGGAAAAACTGGAAGAAAGCACAGAGGAAACGAAAGAGAAAGTTCATCTGAATAGTTCCCTTTTTATTAAGACCGACTTGGACGGATACGAGAGTGGCAGTGGTGGACTTGGGGGGCAGATAGATTATTTGCACAGTTCTGCGGGTCTTTATAACTATATCAAGGAAGAACGTCGCCAGGATGAAACAAACACAATTAACTCATCACCCAATTTCAACAGCCGAACAGACGGCTATAAATTTCCATATGAAGTGCCTCGCAAGAATCATAAAACAATAAAAACTATTAATAGTGCAACTCTGAACGGTGCCCCCCTGAGAACTGAGCCAGCGTCACCCAGGCATTCCCCCCGCTCCAGAATCATGTCTCCAGGTGCCATGGAAGGCTCCTCTCCTAATTCCACCTCACTGACGCCTCCTTCCTCCATACCTCATAACAATAACTTATCGCGCAGCTCCTCTCCAGGAGGTAAGTCTACAGAACCTGGTGGTACTGTGTTGAACTCAACTGACTCGTTAAAATCATCACGACAACGCTCGGTAGCATATCGGAATGCGTCGTCCAATAGTTTACTGCCTACCGAAGAGGTGGAAAACTATTTTACGGATTTAGAAAAACCCGCGAATGCCATCAGTATGCCTTCTTCGTATACCCCTGACTCTGTTAGCTATAGTAGAGGAGGTGGTGTCAATCTAACTGTATTGGATAAATATTCTTTAGGGCAGCAGTATTTAAATGAGCATCAGCTACAGAATTCGTCCATGATAACATCGGATATAGACGGAGCACACTACCTGCAGCCCACGACCTATTATGTCCCGTACTCTAATCCCAACTATTATCCGGGTCACGCCTACTTACCGGAATCATCCTACCTAACGGGTTCCACAACCAGCAACGGTTCTTCAGCCGTATCTTTAACGTTAAGCTCAGAGGGCTACTCGTTGACGCCGTCAGAGACTGATCTGGAAGAGAAGTCAAGTTTGCTGAGCGTACTGCAAAGATCAGGATATCAACCACCCTTCGGATGTAACAGTTCCTCTGTTGGTCTCTCGCCCATGTCCTACGCCTCCTTGCACAAATCTGACTTCGCGCTCTCGAAGTCCGCCATACAGATCATGACGTCGCAGTACGGTGCGTACTCGGCGCTAACGCACGACATACGCGCCGCCTCTCCGTCGTACTACGCTCCGTTAGGCGCAAACTCCGTAAAATGCGACGTCATGACTTCAAGGGATGTAGATTTGAGGCAGCATTCGCCCAATGGAATCCACCACGACGCGGTGTACTACACCTCCCAGGCTTCTGATGGGGGTGATGTCAGTCTGGTCAATGGTTCTGCGCACTGGGACAGCTCAGCCATGTCATCACTGCTGGGAGGTTCTGGGTCAATGCAGGACGGTCATCTCAGCAACGGTCAGTTACTAACGGGATTATCTGAAATAATTGTTACGTTTGTGCCAACTACATGTACTCCCATATGCAAGAACTTAAACATCAAAAACTAAATCCTAGATCACTTATTTAAATCTTTAAATATCTACGTAAACATATACTACACACCAAGTCACAGAAATGGTCATCCGCACTTGCAGATATCATGCCTACACACATACTAACACACACATATACACACGCACGAGCATACATAATACATACTTACGCTTACATACACCTATGCATACACACAAGTACGCATTCTCATACATGCTATGATGCTTATGCCTACACACGTATCCAGTCCAGAAAACCAGTCCAATGATGTACATTCACAACATACATGAATACACACTTGCATACACACATACACAAGCATTCATAAAAACACATCATGGAGAAAATCACTGAATAGCACGGTATATGGATGGTTTTGTTTTATACTATCTATATGAATCTAATTTAGATTATAAAATTTGTTTATGTAAGATGTTAAAAAAGAATTTATGAAAATGATTACAACTGATATTGTTAGCAGTTTTAAATTAGTTGGTTTCGCGCCTAGTAGTCTTTAAAAATTTACAATGTTTGTTTTTAATGTTTCACACGCATATATATTCAGCTTAAATCAGTTCAGTAAAATCCCTTAAGAGCATCAATGAGTTTACTGTTGTTTATTCGATGCGAAGCAGTTAGATATAAGTGATCTTCAGATGTTAAGAATGATGGTCTTTATGAGTGTCTTGAAATAAAGTTCTCAAGTAGAGCAATTAAATCAATATTTTTATGAACATACGGTATAATAAAAGTGAAATATTACAATATATTACTGCAGCAGTGTTAATTGAGTTTCAAGTTTGAAAGAATATATTGCATTATAAATTAAATTAATATTGAAATTATTTTGATAAATTACATTGTATAAAATATTGTACACTATACGATTTAAATGTTGAGAATTCTTAAACCGTCCTATAGAGTAAAGAAAAGTTCTAAAGATAGATTTTGTAAAGTTGCCATCTTTGTTCCGCTGAATATCCGAAGTTTTGCTCTAACACTGTTAAGACCTGAAGTAGAACAACGCAAAAATTTAACTTGCCTCAGCATAAACTGGCGTAAACTCTTTTAATCAATGAGACATGTATTGTACTCTTATTGGCATTGAAATCAAGTCGTTTACTACTACTAATACTACTACTACTACTACTAATACTACTACTACTACTACTACTACTACTACTACTACTAATAATAATAATAATAATAATAATAATAATAATAATAATAATAATAATATAGGTTTTCGTCCGTTTCCTCATACAAGGATGATGTCGGAGACGTCCACTCATAAAGTATCACTACAAATCGATTTACCCCAAACGATCTGAAAAAAACATGCGCTGAAGAGAAAGAAAAAGATCCTAAACGTTGCTGCTCCTGTGATTAAAAACAGTAAAGCACGACGAAAAAAGTCTATGGTGGGAAGAGATGTGTTTTCAACGTACAACGGAAAATGGAAGTAGTAGAACATGAGCGAAGATCAGGAGGCAGAGAGTTACTAAAAGCAAATTTCAACTGCCGCGAAGACATTGCATGTGATATTGCAAAGTTTAACTTTCTTTCTCTCTATCTCTCTTTTAGTGCACCACCTACTGGCAGGTCCATGGTAGATAACGCCTCCACTCGTCTCTGTCTTCCGTATTGCTCCTCATGTCCGCATACAAGTGGATCTTTAAATCATCTAACATTCATAATCTCGGTCTGCCTCTGCTTCTCTTTACTTCCATTCTACCTTATATCATTTTCTATTACCGCCATTAGTAAACTATCTCCCCTAAGTAAGTGTCCTATTCAATTCTTCTTACTTTTTCTTCTAGTATTTAAACAACTATGTATCTGTACCCAGTCTCTCCAAAACTTCTTCACTTGTAACTTTTTGGGTTACAAATGAAAGCCTAGCTATAACTTACGCTTATTATTTTTATGATAAGTAAATTTTATAGAAAATAATAATTTTTTTGGCGCTTCATGAATTTGAATTTCTGCATTTCTAATAAATTATTTCTGCAATTAAAGACAGGTCTTGCAATTTGTAGCTAGATTCTAATTTATATTCTCGATTCCTAGTGCGTAATTATTTTGACTTAATATACTATCTATGATGGATACTAGTTAATAGGATGGATAAGTATTATCCAGGATGGATAATACTTTTAGTTGTGCAATACTGGAGCACACTGTAAATTAAAATGTCATTAGCTACCATTCACTTATCCAACTTATATGTATGTAAATTAAGTAACATTTATTGAGCAATAAAATGACTACTTTTCTACTATGTAACAGAAATTAAATTCTTGCTCAGGTTCGTCTTTCAATAAGTATTTCAACTGATGTGACTTGAAATATAGCCGCGGAATCTTAATGCTAAAAACCAAATGCTTTGATAGAACAGGTATATCAACAATATATACGATATATATATATATATATATATATATATATATATATATATAGGCCTACATATATGTATATAATTTTCAAATCACTACACTTTACAAAATTATATAACATATACTATATACAGACTGGGGCAAAAAAAATCCCCTAGCGAAATTTCAATAACTTCAACAAAACTCAAAATATTTGTACACAACTTTTGGAGCTTCTACAGGAGGAATTTCTGCATATCACCTGCAAAATGTGATGAAAATCTATTGGGTAGTAACAAAATTACAGCGTTTCTACGAAAAATTTCAAAAATCAATTTTAACAAGGCTTTTTTCACCAAAAGTCTTAATAACTTGGACAAAACTCAAAATAGTTTTACAAAATTTACGGAGCTTCTAGAGGAGGAATTTCTTAATATATCTTGCAAATTTGATGAAAATATATTCAGAAGTAACAAAAATACAGCGTTTCTTCGGAGAAAATGCTCAAATCAATTTTAACAAGGCTTATTTAAACAAAAGTGCCGGAAATATTCTTCAAAATTTAGGAATGAATTTAACAGAAGAACGAATTTTAAGCATCTTTTATTGGAGTAGCTAACAAGGTGGTGCAGGCTTATACTCCACCACTTAAGTAAACGGCCCTTTTCAGGGTCGTTATTTTCTTTAAAAGGAACGACTGACATTTCAAAATGCCTTGTTAAAATTAATTTTAGCACTTTTCTCGTAGAAATGCTGTAATTTCGTAATTACTCAAAATACTTTAATCAAATTTGCAGGATGTACGCAGAAATTCCGCCCCTAGAAGCTTCGTAAATTTCGTAAAGATATTTTGAGTTTTCTTAAAGTTATTGAGATTTCGCTGGGGGATTTTTTTGCCCCAGTCTGTATATACTGTACATGTATATGTAGTACATATTATATATATATATATATATATATATATATATATATATATATATATAGAGAGAGAGAGAGAGAGAGAGAGAGAGAGAGAGTAGGCCTACATATATAGGCCTACAATATCAATTTATCTGACAATATCTACTGGACTAGAGCACATTCCACGCAGAGAGTTATACGTGGATAATTACTGTAGAAGTCTTTTCGTGGACATTATCCAGCTGACAACAACGACGTTAAACTCTCAATGGTGTTGCTTTCAGGAGCTTCGAGTCCTGGATGCGATCAGTTCGTGGAGGGACGGGAATGCGCTAACTGCGGATCAGTGCAGACTCCACTGTGGAGGAGAGATGGAACCGGACAGTATCTATGCAACGCCTGGTGGGTGATACGAAGCTTTAATTCAGTCATTTGATGATATATTTTAAAGTTGACAGGATATGATTTCCTTAAACCAGTGGAAAAGAAATGTTGTAGTTGAATACTTCAAATGATAGCTTTCATTCTAAACCTTCCGTTTGTGAAATTGTAAATGAACGTTGGAAAACCAAAACTGAAATTTACCACTTGTGAATTAGGTAATAAGCATCTGTTTAGGATGCAAAGCATCTTTCGTGAAATTCACAATCTAATGAGAAATTGGAATAGCGATAAGACTTTCGTTGATAAATAAAGTTAATCAGTTCTTCATAAGTTCAATGCAACTTGAACTCAGGGAAAATATCAGTGCGTCAATGTTGTCATGGACGATAGTAGCACTCTAATTATTTTGTTGTTGTTGTTAGTGTGTCAATCCAGGTGTTACTGAGCATTGAGTACTGAATGATAACACCAATGTAAGACTTTATCTGTAGTACAGAAGATAACAATATTAGATGACGCTATTTAAGTTATTATAGATGAAGCTATAATAAAGGCAGGAGCTGAGGATGGCAAGAGGGGACCCACCTCACCATGAAAAATTTTCCCCCAGGATTAAATGGTAATTAATCCACCTAACTGAGGAAGGCAACGGGAAACCACCTCAGAAGCCATATTTTCCTAAGCTATAGGCTACATAAGGTATAGATAAGGCATAGACTTTGTGAAGGGATTAACTTGTTGATCTAAGGAGTGCTCTTATTGAAGCGAGAAAGCAGACTTTGAGTATGAATATGTAACTTGAACCTGCCACTTGGCAGTTCAGTGAAGAAGAAGATGAAGCTAGTTAAATTATTCGATTAGGCTTGTTACATTATTAGATGAGTTAAATTAGCCTATCTGACGATTTTTAATCAATAACTAAAAGTTTAATTTTAAAATTGACACATCTGACCTATATGCATCTTAAAGGAATCTTATAGATATAATTTAGGATTAGCAATAATTGTTGATAAATTCCTCACATATATTTAGCTATTAGCAATACACGTGCAGGTCCTCTGCTATAAGTGTTTGCATCCGTTTTAAATGTTGTCGCATTAGGAGTGCCTAAAATATGTGCGAGCAGGCTAGCCAAAGTCAATCTGCCACTTTAATAACTAAACTCGCTTAAATATGTGAACATGAACCAAGGCCTATTTAATGTATAGCCTACTGTACATGTAAGGTTGAAAAATTTGGACTATGTGAAAGTCAATATATTTATCAAATTAATAGAAAATGAGAGTTTCTACATTGTATTGAAATCGCAAGTGGCAGCAACCTGTTACTCGACCTCCATGTTTAGTATCAAGAAATTAATCAGACAAAAGGCTCTGCCTCTGAACATTTCTCTAATCTACAGTACAACAATCTCGACATCAGATGCAGCAAAAGACAGAAATTAATACGATATCAAGCATTCAATAGGCCTACATGCTAACACTACACCATCAAGGAGGGTACGTGGTAGTGGTACCACATCTAGTTGATCACCTAGTTTTCAAAGCAGGCACGAATAGAAAATATTTAGATAAATTGGAACACACATGAGTAACTAATAAATTATATAATAAACTAAGTATGCGGTCCAATTTAATCAAAATCTATCTAAGACAATAGAGTTGAATAGACTTAACACGAACATTATGAAATACCTGTTCAGTAGAGCAAAAGGTACCTATGTTTTGTACCAAGCCTCTGGTAAGTATAGTTTGCATTTTCTAGTAGAAGTAGATGTCAAGACAATGCTGCGAATTACGAGCAGGCGCTGATTATTCCAATAATTATAATTTAGCCTATTCAAAGCCTTTGTGTTAGCATTGGCCTACAATAATTCTATTAAAAATATGGAATATAATATTACTACATATGACTTTTATTTTGGAGCCAGTTTTTTTGGCTGGAACCAGTGGCGTTGTTGTTAAGATATCCGACCGCAGATCGGTATGTGTGGGTTCAGATCCTGGGCTCTCCCGTCACTGATATTTTTGATACATTCGAGAGATGAATCTGACGTTAACATTAGCCATTTTACAGATGACGCCTCTCTCAAGGTGTAATTATGTAATAAATTTTTGCCACTCTTTTTTCTCAGTTACTAAAAACATTTTTACTGAGAGCATAATTCAGTAAGTAACTCATCCAAGTATCATGCTATTATTACCTTTACTTAGGTTGCTTGCTTCATTCAATATATCTTAGTGTGTGGTTTCATTATTATACTGGCAATTGTTGTACACTGTCTTTTCAACTTGCGCGCTGGTTAGTTACTACTGCTTTTTCTCTAGTATGTTTTGCTAATTTCAATTGTACATGGATGTTTGGCTACTCTTGCGTGATTGATGGCTGTCAACTAGATAGGGTATATATACCCTCTTTGATAACCTTGTGCATGTTTGTATACGTGTATGTGTACTTCAATAAACATAGTTCTCTCTCTCTCTCATCCTTTAGATTCCAGCCGTTTAAAATAGAATAGTAGTCTCAACTGCTAGTAGTCTCAACTACTACTAGTCTCAACTACTAGTAGTCTCAACTACTACTAGTCTCAACCACTAGTAGTCTCAACTGCTAGTAGTCTCAACCACTAGTAGTCTCAACTACTAGTAGTCTCAATTACTAGTAGTTGAGACATCTAGTAGTTGAGACATCTAGTAGTCTCAACTACTAGTAGTTGAGACTACTAGTAGTCTCAACTACTAGATGTCTCAACTATTAGTAGTCTCAACTATTAGTAGTCTCAACTACTATTAGTCTCAACTACTAGATGTCTCAACTACTAGTAATTGAGACTACTAGTAATTGAGACTATTAGTAGTCTCAGTGATGATTCAATTGCACTTTTTTACCTCTAGAGCACTCTTAACTTGGTCTGAGAAGTAATTCATGGTCGGTATATTAAACAGAAGCACCATTGGTATGATCTCTATTAATAAATTTGCTTAATAATCCATTTCTCTTTCCCAAGATTCAGTTTTTTTCTTTTTAAATTTTGTGCAAAATTTTATTTTCTGGACAGCATAGATCTGATCGTTTTAAACTACACTGTGGGATATAATTACACTAACCTTTCTTCAACTACGGTATACGAGCAATTTACTTTTAAAAAATTGCATGTATTATAACTTTGATGTAGGAAAAGACACGAGAAAGGAGACAAATAATTGCGTTTTATCAGATAAAGTATCATTAGTCGTCTATGCTCGAACTTGTCTGACACATCGGCTTTATCAAGTACAAGAGAAACAAAGTTGAGTTCTTGATTAATTACGCAGTTATATCGTGCAGGCTAGTAGAGCAATGTAGAAGGAAAACGACGCTGCTATTCTGCATTGCTACATCATGTGTACATGTAGAAGCAGTCTGCCAATCATTTCCATGGCGGAAAATTAACCTGGGAAACTCAACAAAATTTCTTATTGTAAATGAGAGAAGGTTAGTCCAGATTTTGAGTTAGGTACTAAATTACAGTCAATAATAACAGTGTCTTTATTTATTAGAGAATATGCGAGGCATTTGATAGATTCTTAACACTGATCACAACTTCTAACATTCTCCGGGCCGGTAAATGGATAATAAGATATACTGCATAGGAAGAAATTGAAACTTTTAATTGAAACTTTCTTCGAAGTGTTTTGTACCATAATGTGTGATCACTGAAATATAACTTATACTTAGGATTCTAAAACAATTGAAAGCAAGAACTAAATTTTTAAAAACGAAATACTGCAAAAATGATTTTGCAAAGATTTATTGCAGTCTGCTTCAGCAATTCTCTTAAGCGGCTAGATGACCTCGAGTACCCGGAAGGAGATTCAGCACGTATTGCTCTAATCGTTTTTATCAAACCTCGGGTTCATTATTCTAAACTCGGGGGAAAATAAATAAATATATTTTTAACAATAATTGATTACAATAACAATAGTAATAACGGAAGTGATTATTATTATTATTATTACTATTGTAACAAATGAAATATTCAATAATAACAATATAAAAAATTATAGCAATTATTAAAAATAATAATATCAATACAAAAGGATGGTATTACGAGCTTTTTTCGTCTCTACTATTATTATTATTTATTATTAATATTATTACTACTATTATTGACTACTAATAATAAACATGAAAACCATTATTAGGCCTAATACAATTCGGTCGTTTCTTCTAGTAAATAATATTGTTTTTCGTATTTATTTTTTATATAATGAACAGTAGGCAGATTAAATATTTCTTTTGCTATCAGCCGTGTATTGTGTTGTTACCACAGTGGTCTTTACTTCAAGGTGAATGGGTCCAATAGGCCCCTTCAGCGACCGGCCAGACGAGTGACAGCCTCAACCCCGGCTTCTAATGGTCCGTCCCCCGCTCCCTCCGTGGCCACTCCCCAGGTAGGCTTACCCCTTCTCTAACTTTCGTAAAATCTTTTCCGTCTTGGAACTTAGGCCAATTAATATCAAGACATTATGTCGGGAAGCATCAGATGCTCCTGGATAGGTTGTTGTCGATGGGTCTAAAGTAAGATGCTGGTGTTTTTTAAATTAATTTGAAGATTTTCACTATATTTAAAGTTAAGTTGATTATATAGTGATAGTATAACTGTATGCATTTTTTAAAATAGAATTTAAATGATTTATTTTTCATCTATGAACTAGCAAATGAAAATTTAGCTTCCATTCGAATGGAAAAACATTTCATAATCGTCAGATTCGTCACATGCAATGTTCATTATTTTACGATCATTATTTTCAAACTTAGTCGTTTCACCAAATGAATTCTCTGTAATTTGAAGCTCATAACGGCATAATTTTAAGCTGAAGCTTCAATAGATCAATATTAAAATCAATAAGAAGTTGGCGTCTGGTTCCTCGCCATAAGGAAATGTCAGGGACATCTCTTGCAGACTCTGCACAAACAGACGCCAAACACCACACAATGACGACTGCGCATATAAAGACCACAAGAGAAATCAAAACAGCACAAATTAAAACTTTTACTTTAAATTAAGAATCAAAAGGAAACGATTATTAATAACCATGGAATGGAAGGAAGAAATAACGAAAACTAGGGAACATCCATTACTGTTGACTGAGCTAAGATTTGAACCCAGGCCTTATTTCCGAGATGAACGCTCTAACCGTTACGCCAATTCCATTGCTTTTCTAGTTCTTGTTGCATTGTTGTATATTTAAGATTCATGTATAAGTTATTACGCCTGAAATAAATCCATAAATAAATAAATTTCCCCTCGCCTGTCTTGTATTGGGCAATGAAGAAAAGTTGTAAGAAGTAGTCATGTATTTGACAGGGCGCACAGTCTGGCGCTCGACGGGTGGGGTTACAGTGCGCTAACTGCGGCACCTCCAGCACAACTCTGTGGAGGAGAAGTAACGAGGGCGAGCCCGTCTGTAACGCCTGCGGTCTCTACTACAAACTACACCATGTAATACATCTAGTTTTTATACATTTGTCTGTACCATGAATACGTGTATAGTTAACCCTTATACTGTTTCCCCTATGGATACTATCAACTGCGTTATTTGTTCTTTATTGGTGATCTAAGGAATAGAAATAAGAACTGGATGGGTCAGGTATTGAGAGGGAATGGTCTCTTGAAAGAGCTAATTGCGGGAAGAATGGAAGGAAGAAAGGTTAGCGGAAGACCGAGACTTGGGGTGCTGATAAGAGCTGGATGGGTACATTCTCGGTACATTAACTGGATGGTTCCATTTTTCCCTCGGTTACCTCTTTCAGCAAGCCATTCCCTCATAGTGGTAGTAATAGTACGTAATAGCAATAATAATAATAACAAATATAATAATAATAATAATAATAATAGTAATAATAATAATAACTATACGATACATATTATATGTGTAATAGATACTATGCTACCCAAATGCACGTCCAATATAATTATAACTTGCTCTGAATGGGGACGACAACAAAAACAGTCGAATTGTTCTTTTTGTTTAAAACATGCAAGCAGTAAACCATTCAGACTGCGTTTACTTCACTCTAACGCTGGAATAAACACGCTTGCAAGGCCCTATACTTGTTACAAGAAGAATCGTTCAATTGAACGTGCAATCCATCAAGAACTTGTGGAATGGAAGGATTCCAACAGTCGATTGTTGTAATTTGTGTCAAACTGAAATGTTACATTTGTGTGTACGTTAAACGAGTCGGCAATGCTTTTGTCGTTGCCAGCTTTTCTTTGATTACTATCACTTACCTCTCCAGTTTACCGTTAACGTCTGGATATCTTCTGTATATTGCTCGATAGTATATTTATTTATTTATTCATTTATCATAAGCATATCACAATTGTCAATCACAATAAGTAGTTAGAGAGCATGAATGGAAATAAAGACTCACAATTGGCACTTATATATTTCGAATTTGAAAAATACAAAATTTGCATTAGTTAATAATTGCGTTCAAAAAGTTCGTAGTATAATTATGTGTCAATATAAATTTAGCTGATCATATAGTAAAATTAATAAACAAAATTAACATTTCATAGTATTTCTTCTCTTACACTATCAAAATACTGTTAATTGAGGAAAGGAGCTTCTGAGTGCAAGATGCCAGATGCAATTTCTTGTATTTTCTGCATGTAATTAATGGAAAGGTATTAATAGCTGATTAGTTGCATTTTCTAAAATGTCAATTATGCAGCCTACTTAAGTATAAGTACTAAGAAAACTATGTTCTAATAACAAAATGTAAAACGACTAACTGGCTGACTCTAAGAACAGTATCTAAATTTTCTTGTTGAAATAAGGATTTTCTGTTAGGCTACACTACATCCCTGCAATATATTACAAATTACCAGTACCTATCAAATCACCTTTTATTGTTCTAAATTTTAAATCGATTTCAAGTTCAGTAACTTGAGAAAAATGCATCTCTACTATAATTCTCCTTTTGAAATATTTTCAGCTTGGTTCACTATTTCAGTAGGTGTTTGACTTAACATTTTGGCTAGCAATTAAGTCTCATTTTGATAATTTTGTATTTAATAAGCTTTAATATCGCTGTGCCAATCATAAACATCATTAGTAATTATTGCGCAAACTTTGAGCCGCGCGCTGTGTGAAATGAAAGAGCCCTTAATTCGGGCAGACCTGCATTGACAGATATGCAAACAGCGCAGTTTAAGCAGGGCACACACATTGACGTTAAAATAGCACAGGAAGCCATAAGAGCACACGCATGCACACTAACAGACAAACATAGAAACGCACATATGCAAACACATTCATTTGAAGGGAGTTGCGAAGATTGGTTCGCCCACTTGAGTTGTTGTTGATACAGAAATGAATGCTCGTCATTTATTACACAGCCATACGTTCGTTTGTTTGAAGCGATCTCGACGGTTTGAGGAGTGGGTTAAGCGGTAGAATAGCGGTTATAGGTGTGTCAACAGACTGCAAGCCCTGCTTTTAAGTCCATTTCCCTACGTTGTATATACTCCACCACAGCTCAACCTCTTCAGGGACTGTTAAGACTCTGTCAGTCGTAAATCAAATCGTTCATTGTTTCATTGCAGTATGGACAAGTGTGGGGAGGCGAGGAGAAGATTTAATGAGCCCTATTTTGTTGAAATTAGTGAAATGAAAAATTTAGAGATCAATTCTCGATGAATGATCACGATAATTAACTGGAGTCGAATAAGCAATTGATTTTAAACGGTATAAATTTTGCTATTGTCTTCTTCTAGTGTACTGCTTAACGGCAGGTCCATGGCATATAACTCTTCCAACCAATTCTATCCTCAGTCTTCATTTTAATCTCTATATATGAATTTGTTATCGGATCATCCAACACCCCATGTCTTGGGCTTCCTCTAACTCTTTTCTCTTATATTCTTCATGCTATTACATTCTTCAGCAAACCATTCCCTCTTATGGTATGTCCTATCCAGTTTTTCTTTCTATTTCCTATCACATTTGCTATTGTAGTAAACTTAATGCTTTTGTTACAATTACTCCACTATTTCACTCACACCAATGTGACGCCTATATTTCACTCATTCTGATATAACGCCACTATTTCACTCATTCTGATATTACGCCACTATTTCACTCATTCTGATACAACGTCACAATTTTAACTTTTACTTTGCAACAAAACTGGTGGCTTAGTTCGTTAAGAATAACACCTTGTCACTATAGCTAGATTGCTTTTCAATTAATTTGATCAAATATAAATTACAATTGTGAATTTGACATGAAAAAGTGTTCAGCACTAAATATAGTATTAGACCCCTATATAGTCTACTATAAGCACATTTGGGACTGCTAACAACAGCATCAGCCAATTCAAACTTCATATTGCTCTCTCTCTCTCACGTCTCCAGCTTTATTTTCAAAAATTGCATTTAAGTGATCATTATTTAAGAACAAAATGAATCATTAAAATTGCTAAAACATTTGAAATATACGCTCCTTAAATTTAGCACATTTTGATCATGCATTTTTACACTTCACTTTTATTCATTTCTTCTAACTTGTAGACTCATCGGCCTCCTTCGATGAAGAAGGAAGGACTTCAAACCAGAAAACGGAAGCAGAAAGGTGTGGCTAAGTCCAAGACAAAGGTCAATAATAAAGGTACGTGTTTTAATGACAAATTATCTGTAGGTACATGAATTCATAATATTTTAAAATAGCTTTTCAATTTTTGTTATACTATCGTCTTTGCAAGGTTTTTTTTATCTTGATTGTAACTGCCGTTTGAGATGTTTGATAGATATTTGATATGACAGAAGTTTTTGCTTTAGTCTGCAGAATTAATTTGCTTTCGAATTTTGAGGATACGACTACACAACTTAATTGTTTGAAGCTGTACTGCGCTAAAGGTAGTTTGAGAGCATTAATTTAAACTCTGACTTTTCCAGTTTTGTTAAATATTAATAATCAGAAGCTTAATTAAACTAAATGAAAACAACTGGTTTAAAATTTTCAGATGCTTTTTACAGCATCCACATATGGTTGACATTAAAGGCGTGTATATTAAGGATGAGAATGACCTAATTCTTTTGTTAAGTCAACGTGGCATTCTCTGCCACTATACTTTATTAATTTGTTCATTTATTCTTACATTTGCGTAGGATCTATCGGTTTGACGGCCGAATGGATCGTAAGCTTTCCTGAGAAGCAAAAAGCTATCGGATCCAATCCTAGCCGGACCATCTCATAGTATTTATTGCGATATGAAAACAGATGTTAAACTTAGCTTTATGCCAATCAATCAAGAAGTTAACGTCTGTTTCCTCGCCATGTACAAGGCAATATCTGGGACAAATAATTGTAGGTAAAATAATTATTATTATGAGAATAAATAAAAATTAATTAACAATAATTATTATTAATTAATTTGTAGCTTTATAAACTATCCTGACGTAATACGAGGAAGTAGATTAATGATGATGATATATTGTTATGCTGGTTGTAGTTTCAGACAATCATCAGATAGGCAGCTTCACGCCGAGTCTTGTCAATCTTCAGCACAACGTCACGTTCTTTGACAAGCAGTCCCGCTCCTCTCCTGACTCCGCCTACTTCCCTCCTCAGTCCCAGCTGCCACCGTTAAGACATCCGGCTCCGGAATCCTTCCTTAACAATCCTGCCTTCTACATTAGCACAACAGAGAGCTCAATCCAGGATTCTGGGGTCCACGGGATTCAATCAACCGAAGATATGGAACTGAACTCTTCGTCGAGTGCAGGTTATTCTTCTATGTTGACGTTAGTTAATCACGCGGCGTCAGGGGGACACTTAGGGGGGCCGTTGCCACCCGGCAGAATTCAGTACAGGGACATTGAGGGAGCCACTCCCACCTATCTCTCTTCATACGCGACACTGTCCTCTCTATCCGCTCAGGAACCGGATGTCCCCTACTCGAATGGTCTGCACTGAAGAGATAACGGTCTACTGAACAGAACATAAAAAAATAAATTTACGTAGAAAATACACAGTAAATACTAAGTAGTAACTTACCGTTACATTAATATTTGTGACGGTAGCTCGAGTGTTTCGAGTCGTCTTGAAGAGAAGCGTTGTGCTTCTGAACCTTGACGTTAAACACACTACAACCTATCTAATACTACCTACATTCAAAAATACTAAGTTAATTCAGATGCGTTTTGAGATAAACGTTCTAATCGCTACTAGCCACTTAAGCTGTACATATGAAAGAGCAAACTCTGATTGACTGCAGAAGCTAGCCAAATTCAGAAAATAAACTCAGGATACTCATGAAAAAGTATAGTATGATCTAAATGTGTAGCTCGTGGAGAAGTGTGAAAGTTAAATTTTTGCGATTTTTATGCGACACCTGGTGATTGTTAGTATAATAGAAAAACTACTAAATATAAATTATGTAGATGTTACGATCTAGACGAAGATGCTATGAGTCATTGCATTATGTTATAATGGTCATGCGACACCTGGTGAATGTTGGCATAATATTATAATGGTCATAAGACACCTGGTGAATGTTAGCATAATATTATAATGGGTCCCGGCGACAAGTGGTGAATGTTATTGCCGCAAATGCGACATCTTGGGAAAGTTGATATATTTTGGTTTATGCAAACATAGATATTACGGTGCGTTGAGTACTTTATTTTTACTTTCCACATTTGCATAACGTAGCCAAGTGACGAATGCTATCAGAAATCAAAATAATATTAAGCCTTTTATACGCAATCCTATGCAGCTTCAATCAGAACGATATCGTCGCCAAAAGTCGCTTTTTCATACAACGAACGAGATGTCGCTCGGCATCTGCGCTGATTTCAGCTACATGTAACGGAACTATATATCTTGTCGAGATCGGGCGGATAATGTCACCGTTAGATTAAAACAAAGTCGTCGCCAGGAGGCTGACTTTCAACCGTCGCAGGTGGCTCCAGCCAATAGAAGAGCGCGAAATCCGCGCAAACGTTTTGAATTCTCGGAAATATGACATAACGGGCTCAAGATAAAGTTGAGAATAGAAAAGTTTCATAAGATGCAAGAAGCAGATTTGTAGTTATCTCGAGCATAAAGTCAAATGGTAGAGATTGCTATCGGCGAGAATATCTTTCCGTTTATAAGATTGGCTATAGGTTGAGTCTGTGACAATGACAAATGTCTAGAGAGTTTCTGTATAAAACAAGCGGGAAGCAGTAGCAATATTCTTTATCTTTTAAAATACGCTAAAATATACAGTACAGATTAATTTAGGAATTTATTAATTCAGACTAATTTACGGTACTAATCTGAGAGTTCTCTAGGCACGTGAGTTCATGAATTATAGTTTTGTGTAATATGTTCAACAAATAAGATTATATTTATAAATCGTTTCAGAGTAAGCATATAGCCTAGTCGTCCAAAACTGTCATTATAAATTTTCTTACAATTTAGATGATATGTATTTAAAATGAAACTTGATTAAGCTACTCTATAGTAAGAAAATTAATTCATTTAAAGTTAAATTTACTTTAAGCTAATATATAATACAACGACCGGAGCTATTGCGCAATGTTATAATAAGAAATTACTCACACGTCAAGGCCAGATTTACTGTTAATGTAATGATTTATTACTTAGAAATTTGAAATTTCTTTTTCATATTGTGTGCGGGACACCGAAGAGTAGACCAACTGTTACCCACATGTGTCGAAAGGGGCGGCTAAGCAAGACTTGAAAATGGCAACATGAAGCCACCTCAGTAAACGTATTTTTTTCAAACTGTAGTAGGGCCTACATAAGGCATGTCTAAAGCATGCTATTGCTTTGTCTTTTTCCTGTTGATTTGTAAAGTGCTCTTTATGCAGTGTGAAAGCAGTTTCTGAGTTTCAATGTGTATCTTGGACCTGCCAGTTTTGCAGAATACTATCGAGATTTCGTAACTGATGTTCACTGAACATTCAGAGCTGTTTCATGTTGTTAAAATTTGTAACTGGGCATATTATGCTATCTCTCTCTCTAACGTTTTGTCGAATGGCAGGTCCAATTTCAAATTTCTACTAACTGTTTGAATTAACGTCCTTGAAATAAAACTTCAGCGTTAAAGAACTGCTTCCAAATGCACACAT
This sequence comes from Enchytraeus crypticus, assembly GCA_905160935.1. Taxonomy (NCBI): domain Eukaryota; kingdom Metazoa; phylum Annelida; class Clitellata; order Enchytraeida; family Enchytraeidae; genus Enchytraeus; species Enchytraeus crypticus. Next base: position 3,156,561 of record CAJHZI010000463.1, read on the forward strand.
TGTCTTTAATAAATGTTATAGTCAAATTTAATTTTTCCATGCCATGCCTCAGCATGTAAAAATAGACTTCTGAAGTGGTTTTAAATTAACTTCATCTCTTATTGCTAAATAGCAATTTACCACACACACAGTATTTTGTTTTTTATGATCTAAAAGTAAATATTATTTTCGATGTTTCAAAGTTCCAACAATGATATTTCAATACTATATCATACAAATATAACTTTTAACAATGCTGTTGCTTAATAGATGTATCTGCTTTATAACAGGAATTCCGCAGTATATTAAATGAGTAATTGAGTATGAACATTAATAATATTAATCTCTGCTCTGGGTAATTGCGAAATAATTAGATGATCGTCGTGAATTTGAATAGACAACAACAATACATTACGTGGTATTCATATATGTATCATGTATGTACTTATGCCTTTCTGTTTACATTTCTGCTAACACTTGCCGCTTTAAACAACGAAGTCCTTTATCTCTTACCAGCGCAGCATTATTGCATAATAGGCCTACCAATTAATTAAAATAATCATTAAAATTATTTATGAAATAAATTTATTTTAAAAAATTTATTAATTTAAGTATATCATAATCATGTAGCAAATAGTTATTAGCCGTAAAATATACACTTTATAAAAGTGCAATGCCTTTGCTTTTCGTTATGTAGGCCTATATACACAATGTCATGTACTGTATAGCTAAACTGATGTAACGCCTTCGTGATGAAATGTAATATTTATGCGCATCATTATATTTTCAGACGATGTAACTATTTTCGGCCTATGGTAGTATGTTTGCTGTAATTATATTTGAGATGTTGGCCTTATATCGTGTTATTAATAAAATACAAAATTTATAGTTCAGTGATGTGTATTATATACTCTAGCCTATATAGTAGCCCGAGATTATCTTAGGTGAATACAATTTAATGTTGAAGATTTTCTAGTAATGTACACTAGTTTTACTAATTTTCCCCAAAGAAGATCGAAAGGATTCTTCGATAACTATTTAGCTGAACATATATTTTCCTAATTTCAAGTGTTTCAACGTCAAGAATTTCAAGCCTCTGAGAATAGGAGAGATCTTATAAACCATACTATCTTTTGGTGAAACGCCCTCAAACAAACTCCAAGAGATCGATTGACAGCTTTTTGTAAGGACACCAAGTGCTCGAGCAGTATTCTAGAATGAGTCTGAAATACGTAGTAAAAGCCTTAAACAATAAAGCTTTATTTCTAGATTTAAAGCAAATTTAGGATGATGGCCGATTTTTGATTAATGCAATATATTTAAAAGATGAGCTGCAGTGTATTTATTCAAGAACTGACTAAAAAGTCAGACAACATTAGGCAGACAACAGACAGCAGTCATTAGACAGCAGACAACAGACAGCAGTCATCAGACATCAGACAGCGGACTGCAGTCATCAGACAGCAGACAGCAGTCATCAGACAGCAGACAGCAGACAGCAGTCATCAGACAGCAGACAACAGTCATCAGACAGCAGTCAGCAGACAGCCGACTGCAGAAAGCAATCGTTTGTTAGCAGACAGCAATGAAACAGATAGCGTTGAACATTCCTGCTAGGGTCAACACGGATCATATGATGTAAATGCTTACCATTACCTAGGCTAGGCCACTGAGCTTGCTCAAGCTGATGAGTCTTACACTTAGGTAGATCTTCTACGCGTGCAAATCTCAGCGGCTAAAGAATTTTTTTTCATATAGATTGTATAAAGCTTATGGTAGCTTATGAAGCTTAGTTTAACGTCAGCATAGTACCTCCAGTGATACTTTCAGAGTCGATCCCATTGAGAATCGAACCTATGGTCTGCTGCTCATCTATTGGCTAGCATGCCATCCATTAATCGACCATCCAACTGGATATATGACTAATCGAATTAAATTCATTTTAGAAACTTAATCATGAAGCCACTAAAGCAGTTGGAGTTCCATATGAGAAACAAGCAGTTGAGAGAGAAAAAATTTTGATCATTTTGAGTAAGTTATTTGAGATATGATCATTCATAATCCTGAGATCATAGGCACACTGGTTGGAGCCAGTGGCGAAGTAGGTAAGATACTCGACCGCGGATCAGTATGTGCGGGGTTCAAATCCTGGGCTCGCTCGTCACTGACATCGCTTTCGAGTGAGGAAACTGACGTTAAACTTAGCTTAACCAGACAACACTCTTTTCCTTACGATACAACATCTTTAACTATTGTAGTGGGTTTAACGTCAAGGCCAGTAGCCTATGGATTTCTCTCCAAAACGAAGAAACCCGACCTTCGCCGTGGTTGACCAACTGACCGCCCAACCAAAGCAGCAGTCAGACTAGACTGCGTGATGATCCAGTTCTAGTGAGTAATACATGCCGAACATATTCTAATCTAGCATGAGTACTCATATGAATAGGAATTGACAACATCTATAAATGACAACGACAACATCTATAAATATATCACAATTCACTTACTGAGAGCGACACTTTGCATGGAAAATAGTACTTGTACCTCTCATGTTTTTTTAATATTTTTGCTTATTTTACGTTAGACATACGCACAGTTGCTATGTTAGCTTCGTTTAATTATTTATTTTCAATGGTTAATCGTATTTTCTCGCCGCTACAAGGTCATTATACAGTTATCTAAGATACAAGATCAAATTATCATCTAATCATAGGCTGATATTCATTAGACTTTTTTCTAGACTGATCTAAGTTTGAATTCGGAACCCTTCAATCATTTATTCGTAGCTACCCATTCTAGCAAACATAACTTCTCCTCTCGTATATAGGCCTACTGTAGAATTAGTGTCTAATATCTGCATAATCGATGTTGTGGCTGTTGTAACATCCAACAAGTGTCTGTTTTCATAAATTATACAAAAGCTTTAAAATAGCTAAGAAGAAAGATCTGAGAATGAACGCGGCATATTTAAAAACAAGACTTGCTCATTGGCACTAATATCGCTACATAACTAATTATACGGCTCACAGTTTTATGCAGATGCGAGCAAACCCATGCCGAGCACAGAGAGACGTATAAATGCGCTCACGCGCGCATATGCCTCCACATACATGCACACACAGGCGCACATAACGAAAGTGTTTTGGTTTATTATTAGAGCGCAGCAGGGCGCCGCGTTGTCAGTGAGCGACGATAGGGTGGCTCAGTTGTTCCGCTCATCCCCGGATGAAAGCTAAGCCTCGACGAAGAAAAGAATATCCGTTACTGTTTGTTCAAACTTGTGAGGAATAGCACAGCCGATAGATGACTGGCTGCATGTAGTGGGCTACGAGTCGTACGAAATAAGTCAAGTTTATCGACTGCATGTACGAGGTTACTAGCTTAGGTTTATAGGTCTTAATATTGATTCAGTTTAGCCTCAGACATTAGGTTTGTAGTGCAATATTATATACATACAGTATACCATTATAATATATATATATATATATATAAATTATTATTATATATATACACGTATACATGTATATATATATATATATATATATATATATATATATATATATATATATATATATATATAGAGAGAGAGAGAGAGAGAGAGAGAGAGAGAGAGATATATATATATATAAAGCTAAGGTTAACGTCAGTTTCTTCACTAGAATGCGATGTCAGTGACGGGCGAGCCCAGGATTTGAACCCCGCACATACTGATCCGCGGTCGAGTATCTTATTGACGTCGCCATTGGCTCCAGCCAAAGAGAGAGAGAGAGAGAGAGAGAGAGAGAGAGAGAGAGAGAGAGAAAGAATGAGAGAGAGAGAGAGAGAGAGGGAGGGAGAGAGAGAATTTACATTTCTTTTGACTCCGTCTTCTTCATAGAACTGGCACGTTTTAGAATTATGTTCTATTATTCTATGCAAGTCTATCCTGCAAAGACTTTTGAGTGAAATCGGAAAGGTGACGTTTGCTGCAGGAAATTTGGAGATATCGTTTACATAGGACTGTCGCATTAAATCTTTACCATTACTATTACTACAAATAAATTATAGTAAAATAAATAGACTAAAAATAGTAAGAGTTCAAAGTAAGCAATATTATGACAGCTACTGTTTTAGTAATTGTTATCAAAACACCAATCTAATTGAGGATTTAAATTAAAGTCAACATAAAGTGACTTTCCATAAATCTCCAGCAAGTTGGAAGTGTGAACCTTTAGAGTTTTTCGAAAGTATTTACCAAAGTTCTTTAGAAAAAGCACAAATTAGTACAAATTCTGAGTAGTTTCTTAATATAGTTGATTATAAATAATCGAACGTCAAGTCCAGCATCTTTCTCGCAAAAACCCTACATTTCCTGCATTAATTATTACCTTCTTTGGAGCAGTAATTCAAATGCTCTAAAGTTCTTGTAAAACAATGAGAATTCCTAAAAGTCCTAATACGGTATTCCATTGGATTGCATTGTATTCTCCCGCACTTTCTATCCTAGTAGATGCTGTGGCACGGTTTGCCAGTATTGCATAATATGCATCATGATTGAGTGTCATAGTAAAGCATAGTGTTCAGCGGTACGGTATGCCATAGTACAGCATTGTATGCAGCGGTACGGTATGCCATAGTCCAGCATAATATGCTATGGTACGGTATGCCATAGTACAGCATAGTATACAGCGTTACGGTATGCCATAGTACACCATAGTATGCAGCGGTACGGTATGCCATAGTACAGAATAGTATGCAGCGATACGGTATGCCATATTACAGCATAGTATGCTGTGGTACGATATGTCAAAGTACAACATAGTATGCAGCGGAACGGTATGCCATAGTACTGCATAATATGCTGCGGTACGTAACCCAAAGTACAATACAAGCTCCATATTTTGCAGCCCAACTTTCTGCCATAGATTAACAATTTTAGTGAATAACTTCTTTAAAAATAGCGATTGATTAATCGTTAATCTTAATAAAGCTTCACAACTTCACTTCTTAATTACAATGCAATTTGTAAATATGCGTTCCATCCGTGATAAGCGAATGAGAAAATCACTCAGTGAATCACTCAGTGAATCACTCAGTGAATCACTCAGCAGAATAATCAGTGAATATACAGTGTATGCTGTACTAGCATCACACAATTTAAATCTTAAATTATCAACCATACATATCTGACCAGAAAGAGCCTTATTTCTAACTTGTCCTGTATTCTTACCTAGAATACTGGCTATTTATGCTCATGTTAGGTGTCCGAAAATTGCTTCCGGTTAAAACACAATTAGTTAAATTAATTAATTAATTCAATTTATTAAGTTAATCGTTAAATTTTTTAATCGTTTAATCGTTAAAATGTCCTTATGCTTAATGATTAAATTAATCGCAGCTGAAGCAGCGTTATTTTATTTTTGTAAAGAATACATTGTAAGCGGATTATGCATGCCTTTGATAACAATAACTGCAACAAATTTGACATCGAATGATTTCGGATTAGTATCTTGAATGATTATGATGTTGACGACGACGATGATGATGATGATAAAGAGACGCGAGAAAACATTAATGATGTACATGATGCTGTCTGTCTACTGCTCATCACTTCACACAGATGGCGCTAATTCTCTCTCCTCAGGTTTGTATTGAGTGATCCATCATGTCAGAATGATTTATAGCTTGCATTATATCCAGCACTTCAACGCCGTCATATCAAACAGGAAATATATTGCTAGTTGCACCAGACCTTATTGTGTCTACGGTAGGATTTATGTTTTGTATCTAGTCTAATTTTATTATTTGGTCTCCAGAACAATGAACAATGACCATTTGGACTAATTATAACTATAATATCTTGTAATCTAAATCTGAGTTACAATTACGAATACCAGTGAATTATACAAATAGTTCTCCCCTCGTGCTGTGTCCGCATCACTGAAAAATAAATCAATTGTAGACTGTACGTGTTACAACAGCCGAATGGGTAATAAATTAGGAAGGCAAAGGAAAACCACCCCAGAATTCATATTATTTCCAAGCAATAGCTCCGTCAAGTTGGCTCCGCAACAAATAAATCTAATTAATATGCCGAAAATTAGAGCTCAATTAGTGCTAATTTCTGTTGTGAGTCCCACAATTAGAGCTCACTCTGTTTGGTACGTATTGCGTACCAAACGGAGTATTTTTTTATTTCATAAAATTTAATAAAACCCCGGGGACAGCCCCCACCCCAGGGAGAGTGAGAGAAAGACAGACAGACAGACAGTCAGACAGACAGACAGACAGAAAAACAGAAGGAAAGAGAAAAGATTGAGAGAGGCTCAACTTCTGTTCTATATCTATCGGAAACTAGAAGAAATTGTAGGCCTATTGTTTACACAAGCCTCGTCAAGACTCATTTACCAATCTATTGTTTGACATCAGTCTGTCAGTCGCTTTTCGTAGACACCGCCGATGACTTCGAAAGTAATTATCAAAGATCATTCCCATATATCTGAGACAACAATATCAGGAAACAATGCTACACATGGGTCTGTTCGGAGTTTCATAACTAGTGAAAGCAGGGAATTGTAATATGTTCAATTTTGTCATTGACGGCATTAGTAAAAGCTGGTCAAGCTGGTGAACGTCAGTTTCCTTACTCGAGAGCAAAGTCAGTGACGGGAGAGCCCAGGATTTGAACCCGGATATAATGATCCGCGGTTGAATATATTACCGACATCGCCACTGGCTCCAGCCAGTACTCAAATAAATGTCGTTGTTTTATTATAGATGTTGTAATTATATTGTAAGCACTGCATTTTAGATTCGTTCTACTTATTAACGTTATAGGCCTAAACGTTTCATCAGAGTGTATTCTCTTAAATTTTCAAATAGTTCAATCACGAAGAAAGGTCAGATTCATAGCAATGGGACAGTCACCAAGAAGATTCTTGAAAAATAACGAAACTTTTGTCAATTTCCATAATTGTTTGAAATATTAAGATTGCACAATTTAACGATAAATATTGCGCCGTTCGCTTGCTGAAAATCTAAAGACAATAGGAAATGCGCTGCCAGGTGTCATTTAGATCTAACCAACCCACCTTGCTCAATCATGAAAATGGAAAATTTCTCTTTCATGTAGTAACAGAATATTTCATTCCAGGCTTTATAATTAAATTGATGTATAATTAAAATAGCAATCCTTTAATTTCAGACAAGCTTGTTTCTCCTTATTTAGCGTACTGTCTGGAGAACTGGCAAATGGCAAATCTTCCGTATACATTTACAGTAGGCCTATACTAATAATTTCTGCCAAAAATTGCATCAATGAACATACCGATCAAGTATGATCAGCCGCAGATCAAGAAGTAGAGTGCATAACAAAAACTATACACATTAATCGAACTAGCGTGCTTGCTGTTTCAACTTGGACAAAGATTTTGTGATAGTTTTACTTTGTCTGCTAAAATTGTAGAATATAACTTTCATCTATATTTAGATAATTTTTTTGTATTTGTAGAGTTTCTGCAAGAATATCCGATAAAACTTAAGGTGGCAGCAATAGAGGTATCATGTTTATATAGAAGTTTAGAACACACTTCTTTCTGCAAATTTTAAACGTTAATAATTTTCTAATTTGTAATAATGAATCAAATAACCTTTTTAAAATTCAAAATTGAATGCAAGTATGCCTATAGAACGTTTGTTACAGTAAAATAAGGTTTTTCGATTATAAAGTGCATGTTTGTATAAAGAGTTTGTAATTTCCAATGAAATACGATGAGTGAGCACTTATAGCCTTTTAAAAAACTGTTACTGATTGTTCTACCATCTTCAAATATAAGCGCATACAAGTATACTATATATCTCCAAATTCACTAAAGAACAAATGCGGTCGAAGAGTTTTTCGTTAGATATCCTAAAACATTGTAAACCTCAAAACGCGGAATGAAACCAGAGATTGAGATTGAAATCAGAGATTGAGATTGAACTCAGAGATTGAGATTGAAATCGGAGATTGATCAATGATTTATCTGCAGGAAGTGATACTCCATTTAAACCATTAACCGTCTTAGATATAACTGTAGGAGTTATCTGCATGTAGATAAATGTTCGCAATGGCAGGGCTGCCACATGGAAATCAAAACCATCGTCATCACTCGAGATGTTGTTGCTATCAGCCTCGCCTGTGCAGACAGCGAGCATAGATCCGCCTCTTAATAGAATCCGTGTTGCAATCCTGACAGGATCTCTTTCATCTGCTTCCACCTTGAATCCTCCAGTCGATGATGCAGTACGCAGGTGATGAGTGTGTATGTACTTGATACCACATCCGCTTAGTATGAATTTTCATTACCTCGATTTCGTAAGATAATTATACAATCTCACGGGAGATGCGAAACCAAAATCGATATGCTTTATATGTCAGTAATGTAACAGATTAAGCAGGTAGCTATATTCTTTGGTTTTGTTTTAAAAAAGGTTTCATTTGATCGTGAACATCTCATTTTCTCGCTTCTAAAAATCTCTTACTACAAAATAAAACATGTAGACCTAATAATAATACATATTTGCGAAATTACCATCAGTGAAGATATTAGTCATTTTTAATCTTACCCATGAGTTAAAAAGTTAGGCAGTTTGTAGATCATTAACAATGCAACTGTAGGGGTATTTACCTTTTGATCAGCTTATCTTGGTAGAGAATGTAGGCCTATAGGAAATCATCAGACTTCAATACAGCCCCAGAATCAATCATAATTTTAGAGATAGAAATGGAGATAGGTAGGCTATAGCAATAGAGATAGATATAGAGATAGAGATAGCGATAGAGATTATAAAGATAGGGATAGAGATAGACGTACGCATAGAGATATAGAGAGAGATAGAGATAGAGATAGCGATATAGATTATAAAGATAGGGATAGAGATAGACGTACGTATAGAGATATAGAGAGATAGAGATAGAGATAGCGATAGAGAAAAAGAGCGAATGAGAGAGAGATAGAAAGAAAGATGAGAGAGGGGAAGAGGGAGAGAGAGAAATAGAGAGATTAAAAGAGAGATATAGAGAGTATTTAGAGTGAGTGAGAGAGAAGAAATGTACTAAAACTGCTTCACAAATGGCAGTTAGACATAATACAATGCAAAGTAGATGTCAAAGAAATTTTATCGTCAAAAACAACGATCAACTCTTACGTGCATGTTAATATTCTTGAGGTGAAAGATTCTGATAACAACTGACTGTTTGCATAACAGCGCCATCAATTCTGCGAGGATCAGCCAATATATATATATATATATATATATATATATTGTATATATATATTATATATATATATACATATATATATAATATAATTGTAATATATGTTACACATACATTCATACATGTACATCCATACATACATGCATGCATACGTATACATACATATTACACACACATACATACACACAGACATGTATGTATGTATGTGTGTATGTATGTATGTATATCAGATATATGTAGATTATATTTCTAGTAAAGTTTCTATGCAATCCTTGATAACACCTCCTCAAAGTTCTGCCAGCGGCAATTCGAGTCTGAATAAATAGTTGCTGCTTTTAGTAGATGCTCCACCTGGTATGAAACTACCTGATTAATATATCCAAGAATTCACAGAATGCGACATATGGGAGACTTAGTTTAATTATTTTTGTAGATAAGAAAATAAAAAAGTTAAAATCACATAAAATCTAGACAAAAGACGGTTGTTTTGATAATGGCTGGATGCACTTGAAAGGCATTTGGTGGCATTTGAGAAGTTTCAAATTAGCGACAGTACATGAACAAATCTACTTTCTAAATCTGAATTAGAACTACTATAAATTTTTGAATAAAGGACCTTTAACTTCTCCTCTACTTAATTTTACTATTATAATATTATAAGTAGTCTATTAAACTTAGAAGATTTAAATCTCTGAGAGACTAGAGCGGAAAGTGAAATGTTGCTGTCGAAGATACCAGAATCTTTTGATATTCAACCAAGCTCAAAATCTTTTCAAATTCTTTTCAAACTGATCTTAGAGGTCACACCGAAGGAGTATTGCAGATTTTGCAGATTAATTCGCTGTCTTTAAATTAGTTATTATTCGAAAAACCTTAGCTATATAAAGTGCATTGAATTTTTACAAAATAATGTTTGTATCTATTATCTGCTCTTTTACTTCAGGAATCTCCATATTTCACTGTCAAGTCCGCCGCAGATGGAGATGGAAAGATCTACGAAGGCTACATTGTGGATCTGATGGAGCTGCTTGCCACGGTCATGCCGTTCAGCTTCCAGTGGATGGTTTACGACAAGGTAGGAGGAGTCACCGGGGATGATAGCTCGAGCATGCTCCAGAGTGTCCTGTCTGGCGTAAGTGTAAACTAACTTAGGAAACTATCTGCTTTGTATCATATTGTTTAACTTTTTAGTTTATAATTTTATATAATTTATAATTATTAGGCCTATATAGGAGAGGATTAGCTGGACTCAAAAGGTTACAAATGAGAAAGTCCTGGAGAGAGTTGGCACAGATAGACAGTTGATAAATGTATTAAGAAGTAGGAAGAAGAGATGAATAGGACACATTCTAAGCGGGGAAGGTCTATTAAAAGAGGTCATAGAAGGTAGAATGGAAAGAAAAGAGGCAGGGGCAGGCCGAGATTAGGTATGTTAGATGATTTAAAGACCCACTCATATATGGAAATGAAGAGGAAGGCGGAAGACAGAGAAGAGTAGAGGCGTTATGTACCATGGACCTGCCAGTAGGCAGTGCACTAAGAGAGAGAGAGAGAGAGGCCTATATACTTTTTCTCTAATCTTTTATATAATTTAACAATTTATATATAATTTTATTGTATAATTTATAATTTTATATAATAATATCATATTGCATAATCATATTGAATAGAATTTGTGTCCGGGCTGGTGAATAATACACCAACTGTAAAGTGCACGTTACGTTTTATACTCAAATGCTTCTACTATACTGCAGTGTTATTAGTAAAACTATTAACATCTATGCTTAATAATTACTAATATGTATAATTAATTATTATTACCTAGTGTAAAAATGTAACTAATTCCAGTAATCATTATTAATTATGTCCACTTAGGAGGCCGATATTTCTGCATCTCCATTTCTAATACAGAGCAGACATTCAGGATCTCTCTCATTTACTCAGCCATTCCTTCACTCCACTCTGTCACTCCTTGTCAGTTCCAATCATAGAACAACACCAGACCTCCAGTTTCTCGATCAAGCGCTTAACCTCTCAGCCAACAGAATCTCCTTCGCCGTAGTCAACAACAGTCGCATCCACGATGTGCTCCGTCACTCCAACACCTCCCTCTACAAGCTACTGTGGAACAGGATCAGGAGCTCTTCCGATGGACTCGTGGATAGTCTGGAAGCTGGATTGGAGAAAGTTAGAAGAGGATGGTTTGCCTTAGTTGTGGAATCTGTCGAAGCGGCTTATGTAACGGCGCAGAAACCTTGTGACGTGGTAACTTTTGATCAATATTTTTCTGTTGCTGATTATTCTCTTGCGGTATCGAAACATCGCGAGAGAACTTTGAATATGTTAAATGATGCAATCAATCAACTGAGAAGGAACAATGCTCTGTCGACGTTGTTCCACGAATGGTGGGTAAAAGAAAACTGTCAATTATTCAATTTACGAGACGACGAAGAGGAAAGAATTGAACTGGATATGGAAAGAATATTCTTTACGTCACCCTATGAGGCAGAATCTAAAGTTACCATTAAGCCTGTAAAATATAAACAACCTTTTAGGAATACTGCAGAACCACCGCATCAGGGTTTTAAAATCTACCACAAGACGACTTCCTCACTATTTGAAAATTCCCAAACTACACACTCAGACATAGCGCATGTCGAACATTCTACGCTCATATTCGTAAATCTTACTTCAAAACAAGAAACAAATCCAAAATCGCAGAAAGAGAGTGGGCGTCAGCCGAACGAAGCCGTTCCGTCAAAGCAGGCACATATTTCTGAAAGCTCTATAGTTTTTCAGGAATCTAATTCCAGAAAGGCGGCGCTGACTTCAGATGTGGTCCCAACTCGAAGAGTCAAACCTCGAACCAGAGAATTGACGAATAAATTGAGCCAGCAAGCTGAGTCCACTCGGAGTAAACAGAAATCTAGAGATTCGAGACTTCAGAACCATTTTCATTCTGATACTTATACTGATAGAAGAGAAAACAGTGAAATGAACGATAGTGATATCCAGCTAGATGAGATATTACACAACACAGACTCTACTTCCACTCCGCGTTCTGTAAAGTTTACCGTGTATTACCGTCCTAAGTCATCAGCTAGTAATAGACAATCCAAGAGCTCAAAAGCCGAGCCATCCACAGCTGCTGTGCAATCATCTACTGGCATTGAATATGAAGATGTGGTATCACAAAGTGTATCTAAGAACAACAGTACAACAGCAGCAACTTTTAGTTCCGCAGTAGAGTTTGATAGCATTGATAAAGAGCGCATAGATACAGACGGCTACAAAGTAGCAAGCAATCCAATAAATGAGTCAGAAAAATATACTTATGATTCAAATGTGGATATCCTGGTTAACTACGAAACTAAAGTTAATAAAAGCGACTCTAAGGAAATTAACTCTAGCACTGATGGACAGAGAAAGGCCTCACAGCTAGCTAAGCGCGATGATTTGTACGATAAATTTGATTGGGCTTTTGTAACGAACGTCCCTCGCGTTGATTATGACGTAGACTCGTATGAACTAAGTGCAGAAGATTTGTCGAGGCGATACTTTGATGGCTTGAGCGATGAACCTGCTGGATCTACAAGAACAACGACTGCAAGATTGCCTGATGATGCTTTCGAGGCTAACAATGACTTGGGCTTAACTCGAATGAAACAAGAAATGAAACGAAATTCTGGGAATTTTATTTTAAAAACACAGACATTTTTATTACAAGTACTATTGATTTGCCTAAAATTTATTGTCTAAAACATGTTTTAGAAAATTGTTTAAAGCTTAGGCTTACTTTTATTAATTTGTCCAAATCTAAAGTTTGAACATACAATATAGTAAAAATATCAACAACTATTAGATCTATTATTTGTTTAATTTTTAATTTATCAATATTTTCATTAGTACCTGTTATATAAAACATAAACCATAACGGCACACTGGGTCAGGAAGCACAGATGCTTGTTTAAGACCCATTTCGTCCTTCCTCTCCATGGTGATTAATAATCGTTGCCTTTTTAATCGTTGCCATATCTATGTTTTCTTCATTTTATTTAAACTAAAGTAGGTCCAATAGAAAAAAGTCTTGCTAAAATCAATTATGTGTAGTTTGTAGGGAAAATCATCTTTAATTATAGCCTATTATTTTTACAAAGTAGGGCCTATGTAGAAATAACATCATCACAGCTAATTTTACTTTGCTACCTGATATTTTTCTTCACAATCTAGACTGCAATGGCATCCGCTTAGGGCTTAATCATGCTATCGACTAGATTAGTTATATTTCTATGGGCTAGATCAATTCTATGGGCAAGAGCAATTCTAGGGTGTATCAATTGCTGCAAGCAGAGAAGTCCAATCTGTAACTTAAAGTAAACGAACATTAATTAAAGTGTTACTGTCTTCAATGATAACATCGTTCAAAAGCATCCGAAGAATCGTCCGTATCGTATTTTAATAGAAACGGTCGCAAAAATTCGTAAAATGAAATAGCCAAAATTAAATACGTCAATAATTTAATTTGTAATTAAATTTTAAATCCTACCTAAATACAGATAAGTTTACTATTAGTTCAAACTATAAGAATTACACATTTGCTTAACATTGCCACGAGACCCAGACCCACAACATACGCTGCATATATGGTTTAATGTGTACCGATATGTATATTTTAGGTAGATCAATTTTTCGAGCTTTGTATATTTTTCCTTTAAATTTTTTGTATGATGAGGTTTAACATAATATTCGACTGTACTAGCTGGAATTACAAGTCTCGTGGTGTGGTGAACCAGTATAATGAAGTTAAGCTAAGTTAAGTTATACCTGTGCGGGCTATCGCTCGTAAAATATGACTTCTGAGGAAGTTTCGCCTTGTCCTCGTTAGTTCTTGTTTAGTGGCCTCTTAAGACACGTGTAATAACGGCTGGTCGTCAGTATGTCGGACACAACAGGAAACACGACTATATTTCTATTAATAGAATTATCGGAGCAGGCCTATCTTAGTTTTGAGTTCCATAGATCATTTGAGTGAAAGTTTGAACTCTTTTAGTAAAATTTCATTGAAAGAAGCTGGCAACACTGCCATTTTCTGTTGGTATCTTGGCAACACCGGTTGTTTGTTTTCGAACAAATATTAAACAAAATTTGACAACAAATAATTAGACAAAGTTCGGCAGCTTTAATATCATCTGTTTAGGAGTTTAGTAAGTTATCCATTGACCTCTTGGTTCTCTGTTCGAGATTTTACTCACAGATCGTCGTAACAGGAATTCGAACCACTGCAAGCAATAAACGGTAATCTGATCATTTATTTATTATTATACTGGTTAAGGAAGTCACAAGGACATGTAACACCAGTTTTTTGATGTAATTTCATACCTCTATACATAGAAACCGTAAAGGGAACAGAAGATACAAATCTTGACAAGTTGATAGGCTTCAAAGGAAGAACATAAGAAAAAACTAAACACTCACCAAAATACCACACACGCACATAACCATCTCACATATAAACCTACATACAGGTACACAACTATGCACAAATACACATACATTATGCATCCATGCATGCACACATACATGTACATGCATACACACACACATGCACATACACACATACATAAACATACATACACTTATGTACATCAAATACTTATTTGCATATACATATACATACATACTCCATATCCACATAAATATGCCCATATACATATACATACCCATGCACGCACATATATACATACATACATATACATACGTACATATGTACACATACACACATATATACGTATACACATACACATATACATATATACATACACATACATATATACAAAACATACACACTTATACATACACCTGTATATATACACATAGAATACATTCACACATGCACACATCGAACTTACAGACAAAAATATGCAAGCATGCATATAACTACATACTAGGCATATCAACCAGTCGCAATATATAGTCATACATTACCATACGTACAAGCATACATGCACAAACATACACAGACATACATGCATGTGTACACACATACACACACCTACGCATACATACACATACAAGCCTTACCCACACTCATGAATACCTAGAAACCAAATACCCTCATGTAGTGTGAAACTAATCAGCCTATCTACACAAAACAACAAACAAATTGTCAATTCAATGTATTTCTTTCCAATACTTATCTAGCCTATTCTTAAAGGCATTCACTGACTCTGCCTCTACTACATACTGAGGTAACACGTTCCATATATTGACAACTCTCTGACAGAAAAAGTTTCTTCTAACTTCTAATCTGGATCTAGCCTTTACTATTTTGCATCTATGTCCTCTAGTTCTAGCATAATCAGATAATTTGAAAAATTCTCCACATTCGATATTGTCAAAACCTTTAATTATTTTAAACACTTGAATTAAATCCCCTCTGGTATATCTATCTTCTAAACTAATTAGACCTAATACATCTAATCTAGATTCATAGCTTTGACCTCTACATTCAGCAATCATGCTAGTTGCTCTCCTTTGAACTCTTTCCATACATTCTACATCCTTCCTTAAAAAAGGTCTCCACGCTTGTACGCAATATTCTAATTTAGGTCTTACTAATGCTTTATATAATTTAACTATTACATCCTTATTACGACTTTTTATAGTTCTCCTAATTAAACCTAAAGTGTGATTAGCACAATTTGCTGCTGATTTACACTGCTCTGAAAATTTTAGGATATTATCAATAATGACACAGATTTTTTTCTTTAATGGATGATTTTAGTTCTGCATTACCAAGTTTATATTGATTACAACTATTATTATGACCTACATGCATAACTGTACATTTATCAACATTGAAGCTCATCTGCCAGGTAGTTGTCCAATTATGCAAATTGTCTAAATCTCTCTGAAGTGATAACATATCTTCTAGATTACCTATATTTTTACATAATTTGGTATCATCAGCAAACTTACTCATTTTAGATATTATGCTGTTGTCTAAGTCATTAATGTAAACCAAAAATAAAATTGGACCCAACACTGAACCCCGTGGAACCCCACTAGTGATATTGCGCCAAACCGAGTCATGATTTGAAATGCAAACTTTTTGTCTCCTGCAGGTTAACCAACTTCTAATCCAATTCAGGACAGAGCCAGTAACTCCATGAGCTTCAAGTTTACAAAACAATCTCTCGTAAGGCACTTTATCAAACGCCTTTGCAAAATCCAAATAGACAGTGTCTACTGGATTACCGTTATCAACATGCAGTGTGACGGATTCCATAAAGCTCAAAATGTTTGTTAGACAAGATCTATTTCTGGTAAATCCATGTTGACTATTTCTTATTAATCCATAACTGTTTAAATGTTTAACTAAACTATCCTTAATAATGCTCTCGAACACCTTACCTATGATACTATTCAAACTAACTGGTCTATAGTTCTCAGGATTGTCTCTTCTACCTTTCTTGAACAAGGGAGACACCCTGGCCTCTTTCCAGTCTTTAGGTACAATCCCAGTTTCGAGCGATAGATTGAACAATGTAGTAAGGGGACCTACTAATTGGTGTCTCAGCTCAAATAGTAACTTAGGATGAAGATCATCTGAATCTGGACTTTTATTACAGTTAATTTCACTAAGTTTCTTAAAAACTATTTCGTTATCAATGACTAATTCACTTAAACATTCTGATTCTAGGCCTGTAAATATTCTATCTGCTATTGGAATATTATCTAGATTTTCTACTGTAAAAACACTGCTAAAATAGTCATTGAACATGTTTGCTGTGAGCTCATCATCAGTGATAATGATACCATCAGCATCCCGCTATGGACCTACTTTAGCTTTGTTCCTCTCTTTATTTCTAACATAGGCAAAGAAACTTTTATTGTCATTTTTTACATTATTAGCTAATTTAATCTCAAACTGTTTCCTTGCCTCATCATTTGCCTTAGTAGACTTGCTTAATTTCTCCTTATACTTATTGTAATATGACAATTTCCTACCCGATTTTTATATTTATCCCAAGCTCGTCTCTTTGCTCTCCTTAACTTTTTGCATAGTTTAGTTGCCCATTTGCATTTTACTTTTGACCTATATGTTAAAGGTATCAATTTATTTCTGATTTCTAAAATATCATTCTTTAAAATTGACCATATATCATTAACATATTATTCTATTATTCAATTTTATTATTATTATATTATTCAAGGATATGTTGTCCCAACCCTTTAGTTGAGTAGCTGCAATTATAGCTTGATAGTTAGCTTTGTGAAAATTCAATACTTTACTCTTTTTCTCAGTTTTTATTTTATTAGTGATTAATTGAAAATCTATCGTGCTATGATCACTAGTTCCTAAAGGTTCTCTAACCATTATATTCTCTACAATATTTTCGTCTGTGCTGAATAATAGATCTAAAAAATTTCCATTTCGACTCGGTTCACTAACTAACTGAAACAAGAAGTTATCATTTATACAGATTATTAATGGATGGTCATTTGATAATGAATCTAAATTATTCCATACTAATTCCTTGTAGTTGAAATCACCTAATATCACACAATTTTTACAATCACTACAAGCTTGTTCAAACAAATTGAATAACCCTAAGTCATTATCAACTGCGCTATCTGGGGCTCTATAACATATGCCTAGGAGTGATTTTTCGCCATTACACTCTATAGTACAAAATAGGCTTTCAGGAAATTTGGTATCACATATGTCATCTCTCTGCACTACATTTATGTGATCCTTAATATACAATAGAACCCCTCCTCCTCTGGTTTTAGCAGTACTGATTCTGTCTTTTCTAAAAATTTTATAGCCTTCTAATTCTATTTCAGAGTTGTCTATTGAACTATTCAACCAAGTCTCAGTGATGCCAATGATACTATAATTATTCTGCTCTACCAATAATTCTAATTCATTACGTTTATTAACAATACTCCTAGCATTACAAAACATACAGTCTAACTTATCAATTGATTTTGTAACCTCATTAGAGCTACCATATTGATCTAATCTACTTTGACTAATATATATACATTTGTCTATTTCTTCTTTATACTCGGAATGTATAGCACTACCTGTTTTCTATGTTTTTTACTACTTTTCCTTTGCTAATTACCACATTTTTGGTTCCTTCTGACCTAAATTCTTTAACCTTATCCCTAAGTTCCTTGTCCAATAACTGTTGTTTCTTAGTGAGGTCAGGCACTATGAAAATCTTCTTGTAGTCCTGAGATTCTCCGAGTTCCTTAGCTCTCTTTAGAACCTCTACCTTTCCTTCAACTGAGCTTAGTTCAAGCTTAATAAGCCTAGGCCTCTCGTTATCCTCATTCAACTTGCCTATCCTAGATACCTTTAAGACATGCTTGGTCTTCATGTTGAGCCCTTTACTAAAAATATTGTTAACCTTCTCCCTATCACTTTCCACATTGTCTCCTGTTAAACTTTCTTTAACGCCATGTACAATTACATTCAGCTTCCTTTGCTCCATATCGAGTTGCTCTGATACTAGCTTTACCTCTTTGGAATTTTTGCTTACTATCGTCCTCCATTCTTCTACCTTTCCAACATCTTTCTGTAGATCCCCAACAATTTTCGCATTGTTGTCTAAACCTCTCTTATTAATTCCAGACAGATCTTCCACTTCCTTCTTAGCCTCCTTGAGGTCTTTCTCTACAGCCCTCTTAAGTTTCTTTAATTCAACAACCTCTTTCGAAACGTTCTTTGGCTTCTCCAATTCCATTAATCTATTCTTTAAATGTCCAATCTCCTCCAATCCATCTCTTATCTCCTACACATCACCCAAAGCCTTTTTCAATTCAGTCAGAGCTGCTGAAGTTGTCTCCTGTCCAGACAAGGCTTGCTTCAGAGCCAAACACTCCGTCACATTCTTTTTTAGTTCCTTAACTTCCTCTTTTACTTCCTTCACTCCTGCTAATTGTAATTTTTCCTCAAGTTCCTGAAACTTTTTATCTAGCACACACTGTCTGCATACATAGCTAAGTGAGTCCAGCTTAGCCGCATCAAAAGTCTCTACGCCTAATACCTCTGAGATTGTCCAAGATGTCCCATCTCGTGCATACATCGCACGAAACCCAATTCAGCTTCATCTTAGTCGACACCTTAACCATAATAGGAGTACTTCAATCACACGTGTGTAATTGATAATAAACCTGTTACAAGTAATTAGCCTCACTATAGCCTCACTATTAAGAATACAAATCTGATCGCTGACAGGTTTAGGTGATGGCTTAGTCCTAACGGACTTAGTGATGCAATCCAATAATCCGAAATTAACGAATTAATCTGATATTTATCACAATATAATTCAGGAAATAAACAAGAGGAGCGTTGCCACTTCTGAAAAAATCCTAGCTAGTCCGTATCTTTCCATGACTTTGTTTAAATAAAAGCGTTACAAACAAAGCTGTTCGGACAAGCATAACTGTATAATGTTAGTGTATATGCAGTGAATACATTGTGCATTTAAATGAATGAGAAACTTCAATGAACATTGCGTTGATCTATGAAGGCATAGCTAAAAAGTCTTGTCGTGCAATCGAGATTTAAGGCCTTAGCTTGAGAGCTAGTCCGTATCTTTAAGTGCTAGCTACTCCGCTATCATCGAAACTAGAGGGTTTGAGCCCTTAAATTTTGCACAGGGCCCTGTGCAGGGGCGGATCCAGGAATTTTTTGAGGGGGGGACCAGTGGCGGATCCAGGGGTGGCCCGGGTCCCCTGGGCCCCTCCCTGGATCCGCCACTGGCCCTGTGCCATCTTACTGAACCACCTCTGCCTTTTAATGGTAGCAACTTTTTTGAATACTTCTCTCAGGATCATGTCATTTGATTGATTGGCAATGACGATTCTTCAGTGGCTTCCTGTGATCAATTCTATGCTTAAGGCATAAAATTGCCCTGCAATTTTTGATGCATTTATATATCGTAGACCCGTGCCTGATCTCTTATAGTCGCTTGTTTTTAAAAAAGGTTCTCAATAGGCTCTTTTCATTTGCAGTTCATACTAGTTCAGTAACTCCTGCTGATGATGCTTTCTCCTATTTTATCTAGTGCTTTACTCTTTCCACTTCTGCGGCAGGATTAAGATTCATCTCATCCTACCGTGAGTACAAATTATTTTTCACAGCTGTCTTTGATTCATCAGAATGCCAATGCCAATGCTATGCTTCTTTCCAACACATTTTGAACGAAGTCTTTCCTGAATCATGAAATCGATTGGTAGTGGTATGGGCTGCAAGAACATCTCTGACATAATCTTTGGGCAATAATACTGCTATTAAATCTTCATTAGCTAATATTATTAATTCAAGATATTTTATTTTATGTAGGAAAAAAATGAAGTTCATGTACCCTGATGCTAGACGTGATGAAACTGTTGTGGAGAATTTGCATGGTCATCAGGTCTGTATTGATTTATGTATAAAAGAAATCTTAAAATACATAGACTTCAAGAGTGTTAATTAAATTAGATTTGTTACTTGAAGGCAACATCTTTGACAGATGATGCTTAGAATTTTAATGTAGCACCAATAACTTCAGATAAAACCTAAAAATCAATTCACCACTGGATCTGTCGTAGAGAAATAAATTTTATGTAGATACTAGTACTTATCTTTCTAAAGATCTAAAACTCTACTTATTATTTTTACTATTTCATAGGTATATGATCCCTATCGCTGGTTAGAAGATGAAGAGGCAGAAGAAACTAAGAATTTTGTGGATGCTCAGAACTCGATTACATTGCCATTTCTACACAGCTGTTCGATACGGGACAAGCTTCAGAATAGGCAAGTTTAAGTAAAAATTTTCATCTGACATTTACATAAATTTACTGTTCTTTCTCTATTTGATTATTAAGCCTAATAATATTTAATTTATGCTACACATCTTGTGCCCAGGTTGTTGAAGAATCGTAGACAGCACATATCACAAAAGGCAACAAAGCACTAAGACCAAACCAATGTCAGAAAGGGCATTGGGGTAGTGAGCGCCTGGACCCCAGAAATTGTTACAAAATTTTATAATCCCAACCCTTGCTACACTGGAATTCAAGGGAAGGTAATGATGATGATGATGTAGATGATGACGATGATGATGATGATGACGATGATGATAATGATGATGATGATGATGGTGATGATGATGATGATGATGATGATGATGATGATGTTAATGACGATGATGATGATGATGATGATGATGATGATGAAGATGATGATTATGGCGCCTGCTCATATAGCACGTCACTGACGGGGAGAGCGCTGGATTTGAACCCTATACGCCTACTGATCCGCTGTCAAACAACGCTTCCAACAAGTCACCGGCTCAGCCCCATCTTGTAAACTTGTTCAAACCAGGTTGATAGAAAATTGAATAGTTTAGTTTATGAGTGCTATTGGCAGTTATGCTTAGAGTGTCATGATTTGATTGTTTAATTAGAATAACTGAGCTGTGGGACTACCCAAAGTACGGCTGTCCTTTCAAGCAAGGCTCTCACTACTTTCACTATTTCAACACCGGGCTGCAGAACCAGAGGTTTGATTTACTTCGTTCATTCTGAAGTTACAATTTGGTATTAAATGTAGTGCTATACTGATGTAATAAAACTATTGCAAAAGAGTTTTTTTTAGTATTGATATAAAAGGTTAACACTTTGTTATCATTTAAACTTGTATTTCACGAAATAGTTACTTGTAAACATATACGACCGACTGTTTTAATATATATGCTAAATAATAAATATTCCTTGAACCTGTTTTATTTGGTCAAATAGTTTTTTTAGATATTTAAAATAATAAACTTAACGGATGGCCAAGGCTATCTGAATTAAATTGTAATCGTGCAATTCTAAGTTGGTGTCAGATCACCCAGATGAATGGATTATAATTTGTTGTATTGTATGAAATAGTCTATTATAGAGTTGGTTGTAACTGTTGTTCCCAGCGTGCTGTACATAAGGGACAGTCTTGACGGAGAGCCTCGTGTTTTCCTGGATCCTAACAAACTGTCCGAGGATGGAACAGTGTCGATCAGTGGAACGGCTTTCAGTGACGATGGAAAACTGTTTGCGTATGGATTGAGCTCTGCCGGTTCAGACTGGATTACCATACATGTAAGTATATGTTGACGTGTTATACTGCTATCATTCATTACAGACTAAATTTCTAATCACTATATAACTAGTTTAATTATAATTATCACTGTGACATATATATTCATTTATTACATAAAATCTGACATACCGCAGAATACTTACACAGATACATGTAGCAGAACATAAAGCAATAAACACATATACCATTGTTAAAAAGACTTAAGAAGAGTCTTTATATAGCATTCTAATTATAAAGTTCTTATCCATCAAAGGTGACCACTTTTATGGTAAAGAGAAAGGTATTGAGAGACTCTGAACTTTGAACTCTGGCCAGAACTTTACATCATTAAGTCTGAGTATGTTTAGAAGTAACAAAAAATTCACCTACTATATATGTATATAACTTTTGATTTATTTTTGTACTATAACTCACTTTGAGATTGAGACGCCATTAAAATGAAGTATTTATGCATAAACCATGCAGTGTTGATAACATTTTATGAATCTTTAAAGTGACTACTATCGCCACCTCCTGTGCTTTTCTGAGTACTTTTTGCAGATAGAAAACCTTGAAGAATCGTTTAATGTTGATGATTTTGACATCAATGTTAAGCGACAACATTAATTCCACCTAATAATTAATTTGTTGCCTAAACTATATTCATTACAACATTTCTCAGGTCATCATCAAGTGCTGTAGCAGACATTAAATCATTAGTTAACATAAAATTTTGAGTAGTTATTTATTTTGTTTGATTTTAATTAGTTTCGAGATGTAGAGAAGGGGACAGACTTAGACGATGTCCTAACGAATGTTAAGTTCTCGTGCATGGCCTGGACACACGATAACGAGGGTATCTTCTACAATGTACGTGCTGAGTTTGTGCTATTATCTTGAAATACACATACAGGCTATTTGAATGATAAGTTTCATTTTGAACAATTAATCTTGTCTTGAATGCTTTAATCTAGATATTGATTAATTTTATCAATTTGTTATAGTTTATTCATCAGTTTATTCTGCTGTACAATATGTATATATATAAATATATTTTAAATTACTGTGTAATATCTGTCTCTGTCTAGTGAACTCCACTGTTTTGTATCTCTCTCTTTTCTCTCTCTTTCTCTCTCTTCTCTCTCTCTTCTCTCTGTCTCTACCTCTCTCTTCTCTTTCCTTCTCTCCTCTCTGTCTCTCTCTCTGTCTCTTCTCTCTCTGTCTCTGTTATCTCTCTCTCTCTCTCTCTCTCTCTCTCTCTCTCTCCAATTGAACAAGATTTCAATGTGTGTTGTAGTGGTTTTTAACTGCCTACTACTACATATTATCCTCGAGACTTCCCTGACTACTCTTGGTGAAGAGTAGGGTTTTAAATCTTGTACTGATTGTAAGATATTGAGATATCAGGTTTGTAATCAGATGATTATAAGCAGCAGGTTGATGTGTGCTCTGCGATTAAGCTAAGTTATTGGCGATAAAGCTTTGATGGCCATGTCAATTTTAATGGTTTGATGTGCACAGGATATTTGTATTATATTTGTTTTGTTTTTTTTTCACTGTGTATTTGCATTTTGTTTCTTTGATTTTGATTTTGTTTCACTGTGCAATGATTGTGTGTTGTTTGCCCAAGTGGCGAAATAATGATAAATGCTTTAATACTTAACTGTCAACTAATACAACCAGTTTTATAACTGGTTGTATTAGTTGACAGTTAAGTATTAAAGCATTTAGTTATCTAGGTCCTGGAGATATTATACATAGACAGATCAATACTTGAGCCAGCTTTCAACCTTCAACCTGTGAAGATCAGCGACCAGGCGATAAATATAAAAATTCATTTGCGTTACAATTGATATAGCCATGGACTCTGCTATATAAGGCCTATGTGGTGTAGTGTGATAAACTGATAAACTGCACTGTATCCTGGAGTCAAAGGATTATAGTTTTATTTTACTGAATTATTTAATGATTACTTACTTAGTTAATTGGTACCTTCATTAAATATAAAGAGAAGCTTTGTTCTTTTCTTCGTAACTCGCACGACTGTTGAAATGTTACAGCGGTATCCGGACCAAGAAGGTAAGAAAGCAGATGGCACAGAGACGACTAGCAACTATAATCAGTGGGTTATGTACCACAGGCTCGGTGATCCAGAGGATTCCGATACCATTTGCACTATCTTCTATGGAAATCCAACATGGATGGGGTAGGATTACACTGTTCATTTGTTTGCTTGTTAGTGTACACATACTTTCTTTTCTTTAACTCCCTTTATCTTTGGACAGATCTTTGGAGTGATTTTCTAAATTTTTTAACCTTCACCGTTTTGGATCTTCTTTTTGCTCACCGGCTTCGATTAGTGCTCGATGTTGTCATGGACAACAGTAGCACTTTGTTGTTGTTGTTGTTCCGTTGGTGAAAAAAATATACGGTATAAGATACTTGTTAAGGTAATGTTCTGTCATTTTTTGACTGAATCAGAATCACGATTAGTTTGATGACGGCGCCCAACATCTCTTGTCAGACCCCACCTATGCGTCCACACTGCACATCAACCTTTACTGGTGCAGAGCTGAACATAGTTTTGATGTGGAAGTTCGAAGTCAGCTGGTTTTGTGATAGGATCTGGTACCAAATGATGATTGATAACATCTGATTTTTCTCAAAATTTCGACTGCACACTCCAGAGCTGGTTAAAGCTGGACGGGTTTCCTAGACACTAGGTGAAAAGGAGAGTTGCTTTCAATGCTTCCACGAAGGGGGCTGAATATTTTGGTCTCTGACTCTCTTTGAAGTGTTTGCTGTGACTGCCTATGTGACTAGAATGCCTTTAGTATGCCTTTGATATGGCATACTTAATTTGACTTATAGATTTTAATTACTGAACACCTGGCTGTTGTTTGATAGAATTTTAAATATTTAAATGTTTCAATGGCCTAGTGTGTCGAGCTTCATGCAGTTTAAAATCCTGAGCTGAATTGACCTGTTTCTGGTTCTCAGGACTGGTATGTGGATAATTTAATTAACTGCCTGATTCAAACGTGTGCATTAAGAGTCAATGATGATCATGATCATAGATGATCACATCACTATAACGTCTGTTGAAGTGTATTGATTACTTTTAAAAGTGTGTAAATCTATAGATTTTGAAATATAAAGCTTCATTGTATAAATGACAGAAATGAATAATACATACACAAAATACACCGTGACCAGTTTTAAATTTGTTCATGATTATGTGTGGGTTGGCTAATCATTTTGTAGTGGGATTAATTCTTGTATTTATCGATGGAGAGTTCTTAATGGAGGGTAACTAATATGGCCAATTTCTAAGTAAATTTCTGCAATGTATTGACTGGCATTTCAACTGTGTTCATATTTACTGGTGAAGGTATATTTTGTGTACATACTTTGTATTATTCATTTCTGTCAATTTTCTTTATCTGTTATACTACCGCTTGTAACCGTTCTACTCTTTTTTTGTATTGTAACTATATACGGTTGACACATTGTGGTGTAGTAAAGGAATAGATGATGTATAGGAATAGATTTCGTCCCTGACAGTGCCTTATGGCGAGTAACCGGACGTTAAATTCTTATTGATTGATTATTGTGTTTGATGTTTTAGAGGCATCGTAGTGAGCGACTGTGGACGCTACGTACTGTGTGAGATTCGCTGTGGCTGTGATCCAGTCAATCAGCTGCACTACGTTGATCTCAAGACTATGCCCGATGGAATCGTTGGTCTGTATCAAAGTCTCTCGTGGAGCCTCTTGGCACTTTCTCTGTCGTGTCACTTCCTGTGTAATTGTAGATAAGTGCCAAATCTTGTAGTGTGAAGACTTAAGATAACGTCTTTATTAAATAACTTTAATACATCGCAATGTGTTTGGTAATTCTCTTTTCTCTGAGCTTCATTCTTGAAGGAAGGCCGAGTAATACTTGCCGATTATCGAGATGTAACCTAAATTAATTCTTTTAACGTTAATTTTTAACAAATTTCTAATTATCATTTGCTACTTACCTGAATATCAGCTGATTGATCGATCATATAGAAAAGTGATCAACTCATAGTATACCACTACTGTAGCTCTTTGCATGGAGCGGGGCTTGTATAAATCTACTTATTATTATTATTGCATGATTCCTTTCTTCTTATGTGTACTGCTGGTTCTATATGGCTTCTTCTAGATTGCTAACTGAAGCGATGGCGTCACTTTCATTAAAATGACAGCACAGAAACTAAACATTGAAAGCCTGGATGTTGTCATACAACCTAGTTCTATATTGTTCGAAGTTAAATATTAATTTGCAACAGTTCCTCACTATATAATTTTGTACAAAAGTTTCTCTGAAATTCTAAAAAGTGCCTTTTAGTGGTTTAAATTTTTAGGGAACAATGAAAACACGTTCCTAATATCTATTCTTTGATATATATTCTCCTACATTGAGCATTAGAAAATTTGCTTATTCGTTAGATGGCGTAAGGATTTTGACAACATTTGGCACCACATGGATTTTCATGAAATTTGGTTTACAGGATTTAATCCTGGGTAATCAATGGGAATTTGAGATGGTGCGTCTGGGACGCTCTTTCCCCAATTGATGTTACTACTGTTTACATGTACGCTTCATGACGTCTAAATGTTTACTTCAACATTTTTGAGAAAAACTATTTTGCCCGTGAAGCAAATGAGTTGGCTTCATCTAGAGTTTTTGATATTTTATTTGCATTTGCTGTAGATGAACTGCCTCTGATAGGAATTGTAGAGAATTTCGAGGCAGAGTATGAGGTAATAGTTTTGAATTCCTTACAATAAATCAACAAAGATAACAGTAATAATAATAGAAAAAATAATAATGATACTAATAATAATAATAAAAATATTAATTATTATTATATTAATAAGGTAATAATGCAACAATATTACGGAAAATATCGCTCGTATAAGCCATTAGAGTGCACTGCCTACTGGCAGGTCCATGGAAGCGTTATATACCATGGACCTGCCAGTAGGCAGTGCACTAAGAGAGAGAAGCGATTAAAACCTAAAGTAGAAATCACCCTGATAGGTTCCTAATGTCAGCCGTGGCTTATGAAACGGATGCATGTTTGATAAGAGCTTGTTAATCGCTAAGTATCTGTCGTAAGAGATTTGCTGTGTAACTGTAGTTTGCTGCCCTGTTGAGGCCGTCCTTGACATCATCTATGAATGAGAAAGTGGGCGTTAAAATTTTAAAATAAAATGATAAGAATACAGCTTTATAAGCCGATATGCTTGCTAAGTTAGTGATTTTTATATTATTTATTTGAAGGTGGAATTTTGAAGTCTTCTTGTGATTATGCAAGTCTAAAAACTGAATTTGTAAATTTATTTGAAAGAATTCTTCCTTATTAACAATATGAAATTATATATTAAAATGGTATATTAAAGAATTTTATTGTTATGAAGAAGTATTTCTATAGCATTAAATTCTTCACCTTTAGTGTGCGAATAATCTGTTATAAATTTCTAAATGACATTAAAAATTTGACATTTTAGAATTGTTTGACCCAATACGTGTTTTATTAAAGTGTATAAGTGAAATATTTGTAATTCTGTTACAGTACATAACGAACGAAGGCAGCCTGTTTACATTCAAGACAAATCTCGATAGTCCACGTTACAAGCTCATAAACATTGATCTCAATAACTTTAGTAAGGTAATGTCGCATGCGTGTGAACGTTTGTTCCTATGAAGTAAATAATGGTGTGCATGCAGATAGCTTGAAGCAAACCAACCTCTATTTTCTTTTGCATCTGTGCCACTACTACAACGCTTCAAAAGACTGAGTAGTGTTTTTAAGATATGTCCATTACGATTTTCCTTTTGGTCATCAGTTGATGAAGCAATTACATATTTTGTATAAATTTTTGTTGTTTATTAAGCATTATTGTCATGAAATATTATCAGGAAAATTTACTTTGCATGACATTCCCAATAAAAAATTGCCATTTTTAAGTGAGATATTGTTTTTTTAAACTATTAATCATTAATTATTTGCGAATGTCTAATTTTATAATTAATGAATCTGAAATTCTTATTTGATTTTTAATTCTCTTCATGTATTCATTTTAGTGATCTATAATTTTCAACATCAATGATATAGCGAAATAAGTTTCAGCGTAACTCGCACAATGAGTGGATGTTTTTTTAGGAGAACTGGGTAACACTCATTCCTCAGCATGAGCATGATGTTCTGGAATCAGCTGTCTGTGTTAACCAGAATAAACTGGTTCTCAGCTACTTGCATGATGTCAAGGTACGTTAATTAATTGTGTTAACCAAATTAAACTAGTTCTCAGCTCATTTACATGATGTTAAGGACGCTCTCTCTTAGTGCAATGCTTACTGGCAGATCGATGGTATGTAACGCCTCCATCTCTATATTACGTCTCTATCTTCCACTTTCCTCGTCATGTCAACATATGAATGTGTGTTTAAATCATCTAACATACCTAATCTCGGCCTGCCTCTGCCTCTATTTCCTTCCATTCTACCTTCTATGACCACATTAATAGACTTTCCCCCCTTAGAATGTGTCCTATCCAACTCTTCTTCCTATTTCTTAATACATTTATCAACTGTCTATCTGTACCAACTCTCGCCTGAATTTCTACATTTGTAACAATTTGAGTCCAGCTAATCCTCGCCATTCCACATTTCCAATGCCTCTAGTTTCTTAAAATCTTCCTTCTGTAAAGTCCATGTTACACATCCATATAATATCGTGGTCCAAACCAAGGTTTTCACTATCTTTATCTTTGTGTGTTTCTTAAGACTTTTTTGTTAATAGTTCTTTTCTACTACAAAAGACCGCTTTTGCTTGTGCAATCCTACTGCATATTTCCGTCTCACATTTCCCATCATCGGTTATAGTATGATCCAAATATTTGAAACTCCTTACCTGTTCCAATTTCGTACCATTTATTGTGATATTAACTTCACCTTTGTTATTGGACACTCTCATAACCTTCGTCTTTTTTATATTAATCTTCATGCCATATCTCAATACCGTATCATTCAGCCTATCCATTATCTTCTGCAGTCCAATCTCGCTGCCCGCTGCCTTACCTTGGTCATCTGTAAATCGTACATCTTGTAACAATTTTCCTCCTACTTTTATTCCTCCTTCCATGTCTTCCATGGCCTCCTCCATCATTGCCTCAGCGTAAATGTTAAACAGCAGCAGCGAAATGCTACAACCTTGTCTTACTCCACATCCTATTTCACCTCTTCTGCATATTCTTGTTGGATTTTGATTACTGTTCTTTGATTCAGGTTCAAGTTTAAAATTAGTCGTCTATCTCTCCAGTCAATTCTATTATATTATTTTCAAGATATTAATCATCCTTAGCCAATCAATCCTGTCAACGGCCTGTATTTGTGTAAGTTAACCGAAGTAATGATTCTCACAGTAAAATTACCTCAAATTGTACAAACAGTCCTTGACTGTTCACGTAAAGTAGCAGAAGCTTTGAACTCTTGTTCTTTGCGAGTCAAGCAGTGTAGCAGCCCAGCAGCCTAGGATCCTAACAGCCTAGGAGCCCAGCAGCCTATGAGCCTAACAGCCTAGCTGCTTAAGAGCCCAGCAGCTTAGGAGCCTAACAGCTTAGGAGCCCAGTAGACTAGGAGCCCAGCAGCCTAGAAGCCTAACAGCCTAGCAGCCTAAGAGCCAAAAACCGTCAAACAGCCCAGCTGCTCAGTAACCGTCAAACAGCCCAGCAGCCTAGCAGTCTAGTAGCCCAGCAGCCAATGAGCCTAGCTGTCAAGTAGCTTAGCAACCAAAATGCATGAACGATGAGATGTATGGAGTTTATTGTATACTATGCACCGACAATTAAATCCCATTTAAAAAGTAATTCTCAAGCTGATACAAAGAACAAACTAACAAATTATAATTATCAATTACTATCTGATGAAAATGATACCTGGTAATGAATTTGACTTAGAAAGTGATAGAGGACATCATGGAAAATCATTGCATTATAATGATATCTCGTAATGTTATTTGATTTAGAAAGTGATGGAGGGCATCATGGAAAATCATTGCACTATAACGTGTTTTTACATTATCGCCATTGGCTGAAGCCAGTGGCGATGTCAGTAATATATTGAACGCGGATCAGTATGTGCAGGTTTCAAATCCTGGGCTCACCCGTCACTGACATCGCAATTCGAGTGAGGAAACTGACGTTAACATTAGCTATACCAGTTTTTTAATCTGTTCCTGTGAATAGGATGTACAGGAATAAAAGAACAACAGCAGCAATTAGAGTGCCACTGTCGTAATGACAACTTGGAGCACTACTGAACCAATTCCAAATCAGCAAGCAAACATTGTCCAAAAACGATGTAAAGCCAGCAAAGTATTCCATATAATGGGCAGTTCAAACCTTGGATAGGCATTAATTAGTTAGACATGAAATAAATTTGCATAAAGTTAGGTAGAGATTAGAGAGTGAGAGCAATAAGGGGATCATGTGAAAGAGAGAGAGGGGAGAGAAAGAGGGCTATATATATATATATATATATATATATATATATATATATATATATATATATATATATATATATATATATATAGATATAATATAGAGATAGAGAGAGAGGCGAGAAGAGAGAGAGAAGAGAAAAAGAAAGAAGGAGAGGAAGCATAGATAGATAATAGATAGATAGTAGATTAGATGATATAGATAGATAGTATAGATAGATAATAATAGATGGATAAGATAATCATAGATAGATAGATAGATATATAATAGTATATAGATAGATAGATAGATAGAATGATAGATAATAGATAATAGATGAATAGATAGATAGAGAGATAGATGAGAATGATAGATAGATTATGCTAGAGATAGAGAGAGAGAGAGAGAGAGAGAGAGAGAGAGAGAGAGAGAGAGAGAAGAGAGAGAGAGAGAGAGAGAGAGAGAGAGAGAGAGAGAGAGAGAGAGAGAGAGAGAGAGAGACAGAGACAGAGACAGAGACAGAGACAGAGAGAGAGAGAGAGACAGAGACAGAGAGAGAGACAGAGAGAGAGAGAGTGAGACAGACAGACAGACAGAATGAGAGAGAAGAGAAAAGAGACAGACAGGCAGATGGACAGACAGATAGATATATAGATATTCAGGCAGGCTGACGGAGAGAAAGAGAGAGAGAGAGAGAGAGAGAGATAGAGAGGCATGTCGCTACTGATAGCTTCAATTTATTAAGGATATTGAAAGTCAACAAGGTGATGATTATTTCGCCATCTCGTGAATAGAATGTATATAATAGTCTATGCGTAACTTCTTAATTTTGTGTAAATTTTAGTGTAATCCTTTTAATTTCAGATGATATATAGAACCGATCTTAAGGCGTTTTGTTTTGTTTACATGAATGGTACTTGTAAATAGTTTTCCATGGTAAATTTTATGGTAAAATGTTTAGATTAATATTTCTATAAGTATCACGGGTATTGAAAGAGAAACTGCGAGGATTATTTCGCCATCTTGCGAATAGAAAAATATATGATCTGTGTAAGTTTAATTTTTGTGTAAATTATAGTCTTATTATTTTTGTCTTAAATGATATAAAGAACAGATCTTACACCATTTTGTTTTGTTTTCATGAATAATGCTTATATATAATGTTTTATTGTTATACTTTATCGCAAAATGTTTAGATTAACACTCCTGTAAGTGTTCATAAGCACTTAATATAAATACCATTCCTTTGCCATATTAAAATTAAGAAATACGACCGTTTAGCTAAACTCGTCCAACAAGTTGATCCTATCACAAAGAAGTAATGTTTGCGAGATCGTCCCATTCACGTGGGATGGTCTAATCTGACAAATAAAATAAAGAGTTCAAAGTTTAATTTAATGAGAAATTGTAAATTAGTCCCTTGATGTTGTTATTTTTAACTATTGACTGGAGTAATTAGTACTTTCCCAAAGCCATCATTGCTATACTAACTGCTACTAGTCTGCCAGAGGGTGGGGACATTTATAACACCATAAGACCTTAAATCAAAGGAGACGATTACTGATAACCATGGAGAGAAAGGCGAAAACAATGAAAACAGCAAAACAAGAACTTAGAAGTAATTGTGTAGTATAAATAAACAGCTAGGAAACACTGTGCATTATTATAAAAAACATATCTGGCTTTCTAGTGCTAAGTCTTAGTTGAAGAAGGTACTGGTGAAATGTTACGATAAAGGCATTATATTTACTATTTGTTTAATTGACTTATATTGCCTGTGTATATGCATATACTTGTAGTATATTCTTCAGCACAGAAGACATTTTTAGTTTTTTTTGCTTAAAAATAAGTATTTGCTTATGGATTAAAATAAATTATGTAGATTTCTGAAATTGTAGAATTGGATTTGATTATATGTCGCTAATAGCAGCAACAAAAACTTGGGTGCTACTGTCGTCACTGACAATATCAAGCACAACATCGTTAAGGCATCTAGTAGATCTGCTGGAATGTACCATTACGGTAGTATTAATTGAGAATGTTAGTACTGGAGCCAGTGGCGATGTCAGTAAGGTATTCGACTGCAGATCAGTGTGCTCCTAGTGATCAGTTCCACTCCTGAGTACGCCTGTTACTTACATCGCTTTTGAGTGAGGAAATTGCTGTTAACATTAGCTTTACCAGCTTTTTCACTGTTATTGTTATTTAGAATTTGTTTGCATTCATCAGAGTGTTATCAGCATTCATGACCTATCGACTGGTCAGAAGTTGAAGACGTTGTCTCTGGATATTGGAAACGTGTCAACCATTAATGGAACGAAGAAGGACACTGAGGTCTGACTTGTGGATATTAATATTTCTAGTAACTCGTGATGCATTTTGTTCTTTCACTTAAAAGTTAGGAAATACCTGTTCATCTGAAATTGTAGTAAAAGTAAAGAGTATTGACCTGTTTGGCTTTCTATCATTCGTCAATGTTGGATTTCTTATCTTCTGAACTTTTTTTATTGGCCTTTATTACGTAGCATAAATTGTCAAAGTCTCTATGCCATCAAGTAGGTATGCAAATGTTGAGTGTCGAATAATATTTAAAAATAAATATTAATTAATTATTAGTTTGTCGCCTTTGGTGATATTTGGCTTTTCCAATCTTCTTTTTTAAGTTTCTTATTTCATCAACTCAAACAAGTTTTTGTGAAATTATTGATAATTTGTCAGTAAGGAACTGTAGGGGCTGAAACCAATTGTAATGTTCGTGTAATGTCAATTTTAATGTTAGTTTCATTGACCGAAATGATATCAGCTGCGGCTTCAAAGCTTCCATTGATTTTCGGCCAGGCAAATGGTATTGTGCCAAGCTTGTTTATCATGTTTACAGTGGGAAATCTGTACATGGTACAAACCAATAAAACTGAATTATTATTTGCTTATGTCATAATACCATGTATACTGGCTGGAGCCAGTGGCGAAGTCGGTAAGGTACTCGACCGTGGATCAGTATGTGTGGGGTTCAAATCCTGGGCTCGTCCGTCACTGACGTCGCTTTCGAGTGAGGAAACTGACGTTAACCTTAGCTTTACCAGCTTTATAGAGATTGCATTTTGTTAACTCTGCTGAGATATTTACTGTTTGCCTGTGATTTGTGTGATTTAGATGTTTTACCAGTTTGTTTCATTCTTGTCGCCTGGTACAATATATCGCTGTGATATGACTAAGGACGACTATGCACCTGAGGTAAAATAAACTTATAATTCTGATGACTATTTATGATATGTAATAAATCAATTTTGTACCTGAGTTATGGTATGATATGTCATGTGGACTTGTCGTATGATACGATGTCATGTCGTATGGCATGATATGTCATATGATATGATGTCATGTCATGTCCTGTGGTATGATATGTCATATAGTATGATGTCATGTCGTGACGTGTAGTATGGTCTGTCGTAAAACATTGGTATTTGGATGTGTAATAAAATGTATGATATGACGTTATGTCATGTCTTATCGTACGATACGTCATAAAACGTCTGGTATGATGTCATCAAATGACGTGTAGATGATATGTCGTAAAACGCCTGGTATGACTTCATGTCATGTCCTATGGTAGGGTGTGTAATTAAACGTATGGTATGATGTCACGTCATGTCATATGGTAGGATGTGTAATAAAACCTATGATATGACGTCATGTCATGTTGTATGATATGATCTGTCATAAAACGACTGTGTACCTGTGGTATTATGTGACTCAGAAGAACGATATAAGAGTTGTGTGAAACAACTCGATTAACCAGGTATTATTTAAGATGTCTTGTAAAAAGACACTCCTAGAAAAACTTAGCTATAGCTTAGAATGACTATACTTTGGTATGATAAAACTCATGACTACTTTAAACCATATATATGATATGCCTCAAAACCAAGCTGATTTAAAAGTTTTTATCAAAGTTTTAGATGGTTACTAACTAAAGAGATTAATTATAAATATGTTGATTTCTTGTGAAAGCTTTTGTGTGCAATGATAATTTGAATATATACTTCAAGCAGATTACTTTCTGCTATTTAACGTAATGTATTGAGATAATGTGATTTTTAACATAGTGTGATTTAACACAGTGTGTTAAATCACATTGATTAATTCACGATGTTAAATCATGTGATATCACAGGATAGGTTCAATCGTGTCTATATACGTACATACATATATAAATATATATATATGCGTGTATATATATATATATATATATATATATATATATATATATATATATATATATATATATATATATATATATATATATGTATATATATATATATATATATACATGTATATATATGAAGGATTCAATAGTCCCATGTTACAATGTGGTTTAATATAATGTGATTTACTATATTGTGGTTTAACATAATGTGATTTACTATAATGTGTTGTAAATATTTTTACAAATGACTTGTTTGCTGTATTATAACTTGTATTGATTATCATTATAAATCTATTGGAATTGATCAGGTTCACTATGAGACTAAACTGAAGGGGATTGATAGCTCTAGATTTGAGACCAAACAAATATTCTATCCTTCCTTGGATGACCCTGCCTTCAAGATTCCAATGTTCATTGTGCACAAGAAGGTATCCTATAACTGATAGATAGTTTAGTAGTTGCTGCAATTTTAAGAACTGAAATGCTTAAAAATTAATAATTAAGAAATAAAATTATAATTAATCTGTTTTTATTGCTGTAATTAGAACCTGTTACAAAGTATAACTGTGAGTCTATTTTTAACTTGTCATCATAAGTATGTTGATGCTAACGGGATATGAAGAATAATTTTGTAAGTATAAGATGCTTAATTGTCCCCATGTTGTGTCCGGGTTGTTGAAGAATTGACCCACCGGTGACTGCGCGTGTCGTAGAAGGCGACTAAAGCACTTAGATCCATACCAACGTCAGAAAGGGCATTCTTTTGGTGAGCGGCTAGGCTCCAGAAATTGCTACAAAAATTTAAACGAATGGAAAAGTCTCAA
Organism: Enchytraeus crypticus; assembly: GCA_905160935.1. Taxonomy (NCBI): domain Eukaryota; kingdom Metazoa; phylum Annelida; class Clitellata; order Enchytraeida; family Enchytraeidae; genus Enchytraeus; species Enchytraeus crypticus. The sequence goes on from CAJHZI010000463.1 coordinate 3,192,451, forward strand.
ATAGGGGATTTGCTGGCGGTGTGTTGTAGGACAGAGAGGATTTGAGACAGTCTATTTGTATCCCGACCTGGTTAAACTGGGATTCAAGGGAGGATGATGATGATGATGATAAGATGCTTAATTATATCTCTAGTGGCTGATCAAGTGAGACAGTGGATCAGCTTCCTTGTTTTGAATAAGTCGGTAAACAGTTCAAACCTACGTCTGGATTGATTTCATACTGTCTAGAATATGTTTAGATATAAGTTACTATGTTAGGATTTGATGTTGGATATATTTTGTCCTGTCTTTCTATATGGATATGTATGCTATTATATCAGGATATGATCCTGGATAGATCAAATCTTGCCTGTCTGTATGGATATGTATGCTATTATATCAGGATATGATCCTGGATAGATCAAATCCTGCCTGTCTGTATGGATATGTATGCTATTATATCAGGATATGATCCTGGATAGATCGAATCCTGTCTATCTGTATGGATATGGAGGATTTAACATTTCCATCACACCATCTTTCAGCGCCAGTCGACTTGTCTTCATGAATCATCTCAATGGGGTGCTGGCAGTGGCCAATATTCGTGGTGGGGGGTGCGTCTAAAGATTAATGTCTATATCTTGTTGAAATGAAATATTATGATACTTTGTTCCAATTGTATGGTTTAAATGCATTTGACGTGTTTGTGTTTATATTATTTTGAAGATGCGACATTTTGAAGGATGTTTATTACAGGTTGTGCAATTATTTTGATCTGGTTGTGACAGATTCATGGCAAATATTGTTTAAGCATTAGAATTTAATTAAGAGAGCATTACAGTAGGCTGCCAGTTGGCTGTCAGATAAAAATTAAAAATTAAAAAAATTTAATTAGCAGCAAGTCGTCTTGTTATGTAGTTAACAGGCATACCATCGACAACCAAACTGCAGCCGCAACGCTTCAACAAGTCGACATCTAAACGATGATGCCTTTGTTCAAGGAAAGATGATGTTTATTAAGTGACTTTTTATTTCTTCTAATATACTCAACGTATTTAAATCACTTGTGGTTATTGAATATATTTAATCGCTTGTAGTTATACATGTATATTAGCCTGTCTTCATATTTCTTCTATGCCATTCAGGAATGTATAACATTTACTATTAGAAAATTCTAAATGTTAATAATTTCTTTTAGAAAATATTGAATTCCAAGATACTATTTCTTGGTTGCATTTTATATCAGCTACTGCTATTGCCTCATGCAATGTCTTTGCAGTTCCCGTTTAGGCTGTTACAAATCTTTTAAATTTCAGATATTAGTTGTAAATAATCTAAAGTAGTCATCTTTGTGGTTTATGGTGTTTTACGGATGATTGTTTTGCTACTGATAAATTTATTTCTTATCGATTTCATGACAACAGCGAGTATGGTGAAACCTGGCACAAGAGCGGCTGTTTTGAGCGTAAGCAGAATGTCTTCAATGACTTTCAGGCAGCCGCCAAGTTCTTGATCAAAGAAAACTACACAGAGGCAAAAAAGTTTGTTCTACATTACTATGTTCCTTTTAAAATCATCGTGTTGTCTTTGGGCTTCCTTACTCTTCAATTAATTGAATTGAGAGTGTTTTTTTTTCAATTGTATTAATTGTTCATTTTATTAGAAATTTTTCATGTGCATGTAATGAAGTGAAAAGATTTATATTGTTTATAATACCTTTTGTGTATAACTAAAGCCAAGAAAATAGTTTCCAAGAGCATCAGTTTCCTATTCGATAGCTAATCAGTGGCAGGGAAAGCACTGGATTTGAACCCGCATCTACTTATCCTCTGTCAAACAACTTACCAACACAACACAGGCTCAGCGTATATAATGCATTCTTCTGGCACATAATGTGTTTATTGACTTAAAAATGTGTTTTAGTGACTTAATAGTGCAATAGTGCAATGCCTACTGGCAGGTCCATGGTATATAACGCCTCCACTCATCTCTATCTTCAGTTTTCCTCATCATGCCCGCATATGAGTGGATCTTTAACTCATCCATAACATTCCTTTTGATATACAATTATTCTTGGGGATTCTGCTTATGATGAGGTGGGCCCCCTATGCCTTCTTCAGCTTCGACTAACATTTACTAGGCAGGGGCGTCATTCCCTGAGAAAACAATCCTGTTTACCCCATGACTTAATAGATATTTCAAAAATGATAACTTATTCAAACTATCTTCGAAGGGGAATAATCAGAACTGAGTCCGACTGACTGGATCAGGATAGGTGCTCATTCAATGACTATGATCCACTCCATAGACTTAGCAATAATAATACTAAATAATAATAATAATAACAACAATTAGAGTGCTACAGCCATCATTGACAACGTCGAGCACTATTAGGTCAAAATCAAGCCTGCGAGCAAAAATAAGGTCCAAAAACGGTGCAAATTCCAAAATCCAGAAAATCAGTCCAAAGTAATTGAGTAATTTAGTCATTGCTTTCAAAGCATTTTGGTATTGATGAGAACTATATTGTACTGCTGAGAGATTTCAACATCAGTATTGAATCATCAAAGCTTTGACTGTTATGCGTTTGCAATATCTTCGCGTTCTTGACATTATCTGCTGAAATAGAAATTGCCTGTAACTTCTTTCTAAAATGCGGTATTTTAATTCTTGTGTTAAAATGTGTTTTAGAATTACGATAATAGGTGGAAGTAACGGAGGACTGCTGGTGGCAGCCTGTGCCAATCAGAACCCGTCCCTGTTCGGTTGTGTCATCGGTCAGGTGGGGTGAGTAGAGTGGAATCAGTATTAGATTTCTGATATAATTAATTGACCAATTAATATTAAATTCATCATCATCATCTTCCCTTAAATCCCAGTTTAACCAGGGTTGGGATACGAATAGACTTTCTCCAATCCTCCCTGTACCGCACGAAATGATATATATTAAATTAATTTAAATCAATTGAAGGTAATTAATTAATTTAAATTAATTGAAGGAAATTTATGTAGCAAAATTTAATAATACTAAATTTAATTAATTAAATTTGAAGGTGGGCAAAAGTTAGTAAAAAAAAGTTCTTAACTTAAGGTTTTTTTAGTTACTTAAATAGTTTAATGGTTTTTTTAGTTGCAAGTTACAGTAAGTTTTAACTGGCTTTTATTAACTATAACTAATTTAAAGTTACAAACTGCTTTTACAGAGTTACTAAATATAATGTAACTTTGTGAAATCCACTTATAAGTTTCATTTTTACTTTTACTGGAAATAGTAGTACTGGTCAAACAGTGCACAATAGGGTAATTTACGATTCGGTGGTATAGATTTGCTATTGCTTAAAAAATCCGTTTCCTCATACAATTTTGATGTCAGGGACGTCCCCCATCACATGTTAGTACAAATCGATACACCCCAAACGATCTGAAGAACATTTGCTGAAGAGAAAGAAAAAGATCCTAAACGGTGCCGATCCGATGATAAAAAACAGTCAGTTAAGATGAAAAATCATATTATTGTGAATTGTTTCAGGGTTATGGACATGCTGCGCTTTCACAAGTTCACAATAGGCCACGCGTGGACGACAGACTTTGGTTGCGCTGACCAGAAGGATCAGTTCTCATTTCTAATCAAGTATGTCTGCTCTCTGTGCTTAGTGTTCTTCTATTATCATCATCATCATCATCTTCCATTGAATCCCAGTCTATCTAGGGTCGGGATACGAATAGACTGTCACAAAACCTCTCTGTCCTACATCATATCATCCATCAGTCAATCCCCATTTTGAGACTTTTCCATTTGTTTAAATTTTTGTTGCAATTTCTGGAGCCTAGGCACTCACTAAGTCTGTTTGCAGGCTGTGCCTCGTATTCTTCTATGTCTGCTTGAAATAGAGTTCCTGAGATAATTATTATCGCATGAACTGTGAGAAATTAATTTGTGTATTAGTAGTTGTTGCATTTGAAGTAATTTTATCTGTGTTAGACAAGTTATATTAATTAATTATCAGTGTTGTGAAATTTTATCATGGAATCACTGATTGAAATTAAACTGTGTTAATATGATTACAGGATTGAAATTCAATGATTGCTCTGAAACTAGTCACTAATTTTGCTTAAATATTATTATTAGGCTATTCCTGAAACTTCGAGGCATCTGGTTGACACTTTTTGTGGCTCAGATTATTGTATTTTACACTGCTAATGTGTCTCTTCGGGGTAAAATGGATCAGGTGTTATATATTGGGCATTCTCGCTGCTCAGTGGTACATTCACTGAAGTAGGTGTGCCGTATCCGGCCTCTCTTCTATTGCTGGTGATTGATTGATTAATTTGATTTATTGATTGATTGATTGATTGAAGTAGGTACTCACCACTGCACAACATAACGGTACCCACAGAGGCAGGCGTGCAGTACCCGGCCACTCTGCTGTTGATTGATTAACTGATTGATTGATTGATTGATTGATTGATCGATTGATTGATGCAGGTACTCACCACTGCACAACATAACGGTACCCACAGAGGCAGGTGTGCAGTACCCGGCCACTCTGCTGTTGACGGGGGACCACGACGACAGGGTGGTGCCGCTCCATTCACTCAAGTTCATCGCTGAGCTGCAGCACAAGTTCAGAGATCACGATGGACAGGTGAACGTTGCTGCCACTTTCTTGTTTACCTGTAACGTTTATGCTGATTAAGAAACTTTAGAGTGAGCCATATTTTATATACCAATTCAGTACTTTGATTACTCTGTTACCTGTGTGATACTGGTATAATTTACATTTCAATTTTGCTTGGTGACTTCCTTTAGTGGATAGCAATGGCTCTTTAATAGCGCTTGTTCTTACCCTATTCTTTATTTTAATTCTCCGCTTGAATTTCTTTGTTTGGGTGTAAAGGGGCTTGTTTAAGTAATTGCTAGTCATTAGCTTTAATCATTGTCAGTCTCTTATTTGTAGTTATTGATAAAAATTTATGAAGTAGTTATTGATAAAGATTTGTAGATGTTGAATAGTTCAACTGTTATCTGTATCATCTCATCGTCATCTTTCCTTGAGTCCCGATTAATTAGGGTCTCAATACGTGTAGACCTTCTTCACGCGTATATCTAATAGTAATTGTGTTTTAATATTCAGCAATTGTAACAGGGATTTGCTAAACATCTGTGATATTTTCTCTATTCTAGACGAATCCATTAATGATTCGTGTCGACAAGAAATCTGGTCACGGGGCTGGAAAACCTACAAGCAAACAGGTAAATAAGTACGCTTATAACTCTGGGCTATTTTAATAAGCACATTTATAACTCTGGAATATTTTAACAAGTACACTTAGATCTTTGGGCTATTTTAATAAGCACATTTATAACTCTGGGCTATTTTAATTTGCTTGAAAAGTCACCAAAATTGTTGCCATTGACCAACGCTGTCGACTCTTCTGAAAACATTTCAAAATTTCAGCCACAGATGGTTTCATACTGAGTTTGATGAAATGACATAGAGCTCCTCCTCAGGTAAAAAGGTAATGTTAACGTCAGTTTCCTCACTCTAAAGCGATGTGAGTGACGGACGAGCCCAGGATTTGAACCCCGCACATACTGATCCGCGGTCGATTATCTTACTCACATCGTCACTGCCTCCAGCCGCAATATGTAACACATATTTATAGGTGAAACTGCTGCTTTTAACGTTGTTGTGCTTAAGCTTTTGCCTGGCTGGAAAGGAATTTATTGTGTACTATAGATCAGTCAGAAATAACCTTCATATGGCAATTTTTGAAAAGAGTTGAACGACTGAGACAACAGTTGGTTAGACTCTTACCGACTGATAGGCAGTTAATTTATTGTTATAAACACTTGTAATGTTTTATCATTACAGAATATCTAAGTTTTAAATAAATGACAGACCCTCCCTGAGGTGAATTGAACCCTCGTGGGTTTGAATCCCAGCCGCGCTGATCTGAGAGTAAAATCTCGAATATTCACTGGACTGATTATACGGAAAATGGTCTAAATTGCCTATAGTTTAAACATGTGGTATTATGAGTGATAGATATAAAAATGGTTAATCATTTCACTAGAATGCTTGCTTACTGTTTTTTTTACTGTTTACCTGTGAAATATGTGAGTTGTGGTAAATTAAATCTATTTTTAAAAATGTTCATCTTATTATTGTATTAAAGCTGCCTATAAGGGCAACAAAAATAGAACGATTAACATAGATATTTAAATTTGGATGATCATGCATGATACATGCTGTATACTGGCTGTATACTGACACTGGCTGGAGCCAGTGGCGAAGTCGGTAAGATACTGGACCGCGGATCAGTTGATGCGGGTTCAAATCCTGGGCTCGCCCGTCACTGACATCGCTTTCGAGTGAGGAAACCGACGTTAACCTTAGCTTTACCAGCTGTATACGGTAATATAATACTCCTACATTTGTTTGCACAGATTGAAGAGCTGACAGATATTTACTGCTTCATCAGTAGGTGCATGGGGCTGCAGTGGACCGATTGATAACGTCTGATTTAATTAGGCTGTAGGCAACAGATAGGCAGTTAATTTAGTGCCATTATCTCTCAATGAGTCATCTGATTGACAATGACTATGAGTCATCTGCCTAATGACTCACTGTATCAGTGCTTTGTAGAAAAGGCTGATGGAGTACAATTGAGCTACTGCCGTCAAGAAAGTTTTAAACCAACTTTTCTGAGCTTGTTGTGGTTTACCAATCTACTAATGTCATACATCAACTTGTTTTGAATTTATTTAATAAACTGCTGAAATTCAGAATTAACTCTCAGTTTACTAGATAGTGCTAGCCTGATAGACTGCCATAGTAACAAACTAATATTAGTACGATGTGATTATTTAGCTTGCCAGAATGAAGCAATAATGGCGGAATGATTTAATGACTTTATTAGGCCAAACCTTTCTCAAATGTCTTTGATTGTCATCAAATATGTCAAATTTGCAATCTTGCTAAGTCATTCGTAGTCCAACCGGCATTGAGCCCCACAGATTAAGGAGCACACAGACTTACTAGCTAAATATAAGATACTATATTTATATATTTATGATTTTATATTGATGTGCATACATGCATATCGTTGCTTATCTAATGAAGTAGATTTAACCTGCTTTGTACTAATATTTATTGTTCGTGGTTGTGGTTTTAAAACATTGCAACTTAAAAGTTATATCTGCAAGAGTTTGTTCTATGTTATTGACTATGCACATGAAGTTATATGTAGATCTAGAAAAATCTAATGTAAGTTATTTGTCTCTAGATTTTGCATATCTATGATATATTTATTTGTTGTAGACGTTTGTTTTTTATATGATTTATGAAATGTTTCATTATTTCAAAATTTTAGCTTATTTTAGATCTGCATTAGTTGAAATGTAAATGTAGGCTCTCTAATAAATAACTGAACATCTTTATTGGTAAGATTTGCAAGGGCTCATCTGGTTGCCAAATTATTTTAATAGTTCTGACATCCTGCTCTAATTATATGATATGTTCTGCAATTGAGATGTGTCTGTAGAATTAGAATTCGCTTGAAGAGTTACTGTTAATCATTTCATGATCATTGCTGATCATAGTTAAGCCCGAGAAAGTGAAACGAGAAATTTTTGTTAAATGGGAAAAAGCGTTTAGTGTTTAGGTTTTTTTAATCAATGAGACTATTATGTCTCAGTTTATATTTCTAGAAGGTGACAATTAGAAAGTTTGAAGAAGGATTTGTACTACAGATGGTTTAAAAATCACTAAGAACATCTACATATCGTCTCAGAGTCTTATCTTATCTTAGAATGTCTTAATAGCGTAGGGGTAACGTCATGAAGTTTTAAGTGACAGATCCGGAAGTGAATTGAACCCTCGTGGGTTCGAATCCCAGCTGCGCCGATCTGAGAGTAAAATCTCGGACATTCACTGGACTGGTTATACGGAAAATTGTCTAAATTGCCTAACGGTTTAAACATGTGGTATTAAAAGTGATAGATATCAACATAGTTGATCATTTCACTATAATGCGTGTTTACTTTTTACTGAAATGGTTATATAAATTATATTTAATTTATACTTTTATTCTACTCATATTTGACTTTTATATTTCTGCTAGATGCTTCGTATTCATTATGTACTTTTGAACTTTACTCTTGGGCTCAATTTTGCCTTGTTTGCTGAAGCGTTACTATTTTATACATTAGATATGATTTGGTAAGTGTTTGTAGTTCACAGGAACCCAGAATAACCTACTAATTTAATATGTACTATTATGCTAAATGTCTTGAGATTTTCTTTCTGTTATTCTTATATTCTCGTTTCAAATGTTTCAATCCAAATTCAGCTATATTCCACTTTAGAATTTAATGTCAGAAATTTTCGTAAATTTTTCCAGTGTCCCATTTTAAGGATACACTAGATCTACAGTGATAATAGTTTTTTCCGAAAATGTTTGTACTTTAGTCCAGTTCTACCTGAACCAGGTCCAAGGATTTTACTAGAAATTATATGAAACGAAAACTAAATTTAGTAAGGCTTTAGGGTAAATGTAATAGTTTATTAAAACAATCAGTATGTTAAGTGATTATATTGAAAGACTGTAGCTGGGTCAGTAGAGGATCAGGTAATGTTTTATAATTTACAATGCTGTTGCTTACGTCGTGGGATCCAATCCTGGTCGAGCTGATGATGAAGTAAACGTCGTAAAAATACACGACCAGTCGTTTATTTATTCGAGGTTTTAGTAGTAATGTCCAAAAAAGGTGCAGATGCAAAAATCCAGATAATCATTCACAGTACATGCTGGTCGCAACTCATGGACACTGGATGGAAAAGAGAGATGGAAAAGTTAGGTCTTCAACTGCTTATGGAACTGCTCATATGAAAGCAAAGGACGATGTGATTCAAGTCAAGACTTCCGAAGAGTGGATAGAAGATTTAACATTTAACGTAATTAATATTCTCCAGATTTTACCTAGCTGGTACATGGACAATTGAATGCAGACTTCTACCAGTTGAAACATGCGATATTATAATTTTTGATATATTTTTATTCGTATAGGGCCTAGTTACACACATGACATACCGCATGTGCAACATAATTGAAAGATATAATCACGAATAACCAAGCAACCGTCATCAGGACGAATGTTTAGGCCTAAACTTTAAGTTTTGTACAATAGATTACAGTTATGAATTAATTGAACGGCGATCAACAGACAAGCTTGAAATAACTAAAGTAACTGTTTTGGCCGACTCCAAAAGAAAATTGTTGATAACAAGTTAAAAACTAAAAGACAATCGTCTTAACGCAAATATACTGAAAGCAACTCTGTTCCTATGCTCTCGCTCCCACTTCCCCTCCCCTTGTCTCTCGATATGTCTCAGTGTCTTGCTCATTGAGAGGTCGATGCGGTGCTTTAAAGTATATATAGCTTATGCTTTAATGTAAATATTTCTATTCTACATTGTATGTTTTTTCTATATCATTAGGGCCCACTACCAGTTTAATCCGTTAAGCAGTTCATAGTTAAATACACCTAAATTTAGTTAAATATAATAGTTAAAATTCAGTTAAATACATCACGCAGTCTGGTGAATGTCCGAGAATTTACTTTCAGAATCCAATATACATAGTTTGACTGCAAATGCTCACAGGATGTCAATTAAGAACAGCTATCAAAATTTAATAATTTTGCCTGACGCTCTTACAAAAAAGTAAAAGTAAACACGCATTATGGTGAATAATCAACTATGTTGATATCTATCACTTTTTAATATCACATGTTTAAACCGTTAGGCAATTTAGACCATTTTCCGTATAACCAGTCCAGTGAATGTCCGAAATTTTATTATCAGATCAGCGCGGCCGGATTCGAACCCACGAGGGTTCAATCCACCCAGGATCTGTCATTTAAAACTTCATGACGTTACCCCATTAGCTATTTATACAATGAAATTAACATAACATTGCCACAAACAGAACAGTAGGCCCATACCTATCGGCCAGTAAGCAATGAATGCTTGTACAATGGACTCGAATAAATCACATAACTATAACATAAGTACATAGTATGATAGTATCTATGAAGATAATGCATTTAGATCAACTAGTCTTCCTCAACTACTACAGTAAATAGTTTCAAAATCGATCTGATTGATCTGACTATTCTCGCAGTAAAATCTTGTATCTTATATTTTGTAGTGAAATCTTATAAATCTTAAAAAAGAATCTGTAATAAAAGATAAATAAGACAAAACATGAATTATCCTGTTAGTCAACTACATTAATCAGGGCACAGATGTAAAATCCAAATTTATTGGATGCATTAAATTTAATGGGGTCAAGTAGGCGGAGTTATAATTGGGGCGCGCGCGCAAATATAGGATGTCAACAAACGAGTTAGATTTTACATTTGAAGAACAAGAACGAAATATAGAAATAGTATAAAAAGTTTTAATTTAATAGTTGTAAGGTTTTAATTCACTCACATTTCTATTACTGCCGATGCAAAGGTTCAGGTAATTTCCTTGTGTTTTTCAATAATTTGTTTGTTAGTGTATGCTCTGCTCAATTTTAGGAAATATAAGATTTCTGGTGATAGTGTAGGCTTATTTGGGAATAGTAAAAATGTCATAAAAAATTCAGTTGTTGGAATAAACTATGTCAGAAAGTTTTGCAAGTAAAGAGGTGCAGATTGGAGGCAATTATTTAGTAGAATATAGACTTTAATAATGCATCAAATTGCACTTGAATTGTAAATATACCTACAAGGTTTTCGTCCTGGAATTACTTCAAGTAATAATAAGCATAATATAGTGATTATTATGAGCAACCATGTTAATATCTCTCACTTTTAATATCATATGTTTAAACCGTTTATCATCACATCATCATTCGTTTATATCAGAAGTAAGTCATAAGACATTGCATGATACAATGACAAAACAAGAGAAAAAGAATTGTGTAGCCTAACATGAAAAAATACAAAACAATGTTCTATAACTTGCTTAAGAGCATAGGTACAAGTAGCAGTAGAGTGGCCTTTCTTGAACCAAACTGATAGACATCCGATTCATCTGCCGAAACAATGTAGTCAAATAGTAAGGACTCTAATGTTTTAAACATTGAGTTAAACAAGGCAATAGCACGATGATTATCAACATCGGATAAATTCTTGTTCTTATCCTCAAGCAATGAAATCAAGACAGTGTCAGAGAAGATGAGGGGACATAACCAAACTTGAGAAATAAATTAAATAAAAAGCACAAATATATAGAGACGATTGCCACCATGCATAAATGCTTCAATATTTATACCATCAGGACCAGGTGCCTTACCCTTTTTCATTTTACTAGGTACATTAACAACATCATTTAGCGAGATAAGAGATTCTTGAATTCTGTTATAGTAGGATGGGGCTAGCTTTGATAAGATAAACTTAAAATCTATGCATTTGTAGTATACCATAAAAAATGGTAGGCTTATTCTTTTGTTATGGAAACAGATCTGAACCTTATATTGTTAACGTAATCTGCTACTTGTGAACATTTTGCAGTTATTTTTATTTAATTTTAATTTGATTAAAGAAAAAAACTAAAAGAAGTGGGTCACATGTGATAGAACTGAATAATTTGTTCAAAATTAATATTTAAGATATACTTTCAGAGTATTGATCAAAGAATTTTGTAACTCTGTGTATTAAACTGTCCTAGGTTAAAGCGATGCTATTTTAGCAATTGTTGTAGTCTACTGCGATAGTGTTCTTGTTCTAGGGCATCTTTATAAAGCATGTTTAAATAGCATTGCTTAAACACATATGATGTTATGTTGTAGAATTTTAGAAATGAAGAAACAAAGAAGTTCTTCAAGTAATGATGTATGTAAGAATCTGGATGGAAAGTTGATAGGAAATAATGACTATGTGTGCAGTTATAGTGAATTCTGCGATACACCAAGTGATGCTAATTGCTACAGTAATGTTAAGGACCTTTCTATGGATACGATTAATCAAAAATCTCTGCAACACTGGAGATCAATAACAGATGATAGCGGCTTTTGTGATACCACTTTAGGAAGCTTAAGTGCTGCCTCGGATCATTTCTCCTCTGTGTGTTCGCAAGAGCCGGACACTCTTGCCTCTAAGAAATGCCTTCTTGAAGAATTTGATATGGATCCGATGTCACTTTCACCAGCCCCAGTTTCTTCTCGTCTAAGATCTAGCAATCTTCCGGAAGTTGAAAAGCAGCGGAGTCGTTTGAGTCTTGATTCCTACCAGTCTCATAGAAAGGCATTGCTGCAATCAGATCATATGCAGCAAACAAGGGATCGCTCAAAGTTACGCCTTAGTGTCGGAGATTGTCATTTGAGTAAGTACAAAAGAAGAAGTTCTGGTGTTTCTGTACTGATGACAGCTTGCACTCTTGAAAATCTTGAATTATCCAGAAGTTCTGCTGGTGTTCAATATTCAAAGACAAGACGAAAATGTCGACGTAGTCTTGATTTGTCTTCTTCTAGTACATCTAGTGATAGAAAACCTTTGTGTAAGGTAGATGAAGACAAAGTTTATATGGACACTTCGAGGGCATTAAAGTCTGATGATGATGTAGATCCGTCTTACCATGTACAACAGACATCACCAGAACAACGTATCAAATATATTGAGGTATTTGCCACACCTAGTCGACGAATGAGATTCTCTAATTACATACGACCTAAAACTCCAAAGAAAGTATCAGTTTCCAATGATGATGTAGTTCAGGATTATAGTAATCCACTTGAAAGTCCTATAAAGAGAACTCCCAGTAAAAGCAATGGCATTGTACCCCGTCATATCAGTTTGTCACCATGTGAAGATTATTCAGTTCTCCTCCGAACTACCAGCCAGTCAACGCCAGTGCCTCGTAGTCGCACACCGCATGGTTCACTGTCGCCTAACGAATGGATTAGAGCGTCACCTGGCTGTAGTGTGGAGTCTGCTGTTGCACTTGCGTCGTGCACGAGAAAACTTAACATGGGCTGTTCAGATCTACCACAGCAATCGGCATCTGATTCTTTGAATGCAACTTCCACGCAAGCTGATATGACTCTTTTTGAGTCGATGAAGGATTCTCTTATGCCATTGGACGAATATTCGATTGATGCTGATTCTGGATTTATATCTTATAATTTGAGTTGTACTCCAGCGGGCGGGCGTCAGAGTAGTGCTGGAAATCGAATTGGAGCAGTTCCCTGTGTTTTGGATGCCGAGGAGTTGCATCCAGAGTCAAAGAAATATTCAGTGGAGTATAACACAAGATCAGCAGCCAAATATCGCGAGAGTTTGAAATTGGTTGGTAATAAAGCTCTTGTTTCATATCCGCATCATGTGATTGGTCCGAGAATGGAATCTGAATTTGTGGATATCATATTTGAATTGAAAAGACAAGGAGTAACTGGAGTTCTGTCAACGATATTTTCTCTTCTTCAACCGAAAGATTTAATAAGGTAGATATATAACCTTATCTAACCTTATCTATTGTATATGTGGTTCTTATAGTGTGATAATTTAACATCTTGTCTATTTTTATACTCAGTTATATTTACCTCTGAGTCAGGTATAAAGTTGTTAGAAATTTGTAGAAATTTCAAATGGTTAGCAGTATCTATAAGTGACAATGTGATGATAAATTACTGGAATTGTACTAGGGTTTTGTGACCCTGCACTGCTGCATGAAATTCCGACCTCATGTTAGTCTATTTTCTCATAAGCAATTTATAAAGGTTGGCACTTTTTTTAAAGAAGATAACATTTTTAAAAGTTGAGGCTGGGTTTAAAGTGTGCATTGCTTCACAAGTTATTAGCTAATATTTAAATGGACTTCGATGTTCTTGACCGCATCCTGCTTATTCATTGTAGTTCATGCTGCTGACTCTTTTGAAGCACCTATTTGTTAATTTTGTCATCCTGCTTATATTTAATAACAGCTTGTTAAAAATAAGCGTGCATTATACTTTCGTATGTGTATTTTATCTTCAAATCTTCATTTGCAAAGTCCAATCAGGGCAATTTTATTCAAAACAGCTTGGAAATTGTAAGGACTGAGTAGAATTATAAGAATGAATGATCATGATCTTTATAAGTTTTCTCGTATCGATATGGTATGTATAGTACTATATCGATACTATAACTATATGATGTAGAGTGTATAGTACGATGTATAGTGCCATATTTTTATGCTGTGTATTATTATTATTCGTTTGTAGCAATGATATCTGACACACCGCAGAAAACTTACACATGCAGGTGCTTACAGATAAACATATAATATCAATCATATAGTTTATAGCAGTCTTTGTAAAGCATCCTCATGATGAAGTTATCGTCACTCATAGTCTGTACAGTTTTAAGAGGGAGCATAAAAGGACGGGCTCTATCTTTAAATTTGCGACGACTGTTATTTTCCTTCAATGTATTGTGCTATGTATTTTTCCAGGGTTCAGAGTGTGAGTCGTGCATGGAGAGACGCAGCATTGAGTGACAGGACGACTCAAACCAGAATTGATGCCTTCAGGAAGGTCTACGAGAATCCTTCAGTTAAAGTAAAATAGATCTTGAGTTAAGAATGCTTTAAAGCCGATCTTAATGTAGGATTCGCCTCTCGAAAGGCATATGTACAGTAAATTTATTTATTTTAAATACTGCAATTTTGTTTATTCTTGAGTACAATGAATAAATTAAGAGTATATTATATGTCCAGAATAAAAAATTGCAGTTAATACTTGTGCTGCAATTTTGTGTTTCTGTACAAACCATATAACATAACAAAAATTAGAGTGCTACAGTCATCAAATGACAACATCTAGCACTATTGAGACTAATCAAGCCAGTGAGCAAAACAAAGGTCTAAAAATGGTGCATATTCCAAATCCAGAAAATGAGTCCAAAGATAAAGGGATTAAAGAAAAGAAGTTTAGACTCTGTTCATAACTCATGGACACTGGATGGAAAAGAGAAATGGAAAAGGTGGGTTAACTGTCTATGGAACTGTTCTTAATAAAGCAAAGGCCAATGTGATTCAAACGAAGACTTCAGAAGGCTGGATGAAAAAGAATTCCAGATCTGCTGCATAGCATACTGGAAAGACCAATTAAATAGATTAGATTATGAAGGTAAGCTAGGTCTTACAAGAGTAATTGATTTGGAAGACAGAGTAACAGTAGGCTGCATCACTTTAATCAAGTGAGACATACAAATTTGTCCAGGTGTGGTGATGGACTTATATGTTAATGAAGCTGTTTTATAAATTTATGATGCATTCTTTAATCTTTAGCCAGTGCAAAGACCTTAAAATAGGTGTAAAATGAACATTTAAATAATGTATTCATTTATTTATCCATGCATGGATTTTGCTTTACATAATTCAAACCAGTGTTTCAAAGAATTTATTGTGGAACTCTGCATGTTGTTGGTTAACTCAAGTGACTTTAAGAAGCATGAGTGTATCGTCAATTCTGTGTGTTGTATGTTTGCAGGAGAATCCTGTGCATGGCGTCAAATCGAGAAAACCAAGAATGACAGAAACGAAGCGTCTGCTTGCTGACGTTCAATTAGCTGAACCAGAGCCCGATAGTCCGACATCCAAGATGAAAACTAGAAGTGCAAGCAATGCAGAAAAGTTTTGGCAGGTTGGTTTAATTATTTTTTTGCTAGTAAAGGCATATATTTACAGTTATTTCTATTGTAAAAGTTGTATACAATTTTACTGGTAAGTCTAATATAAGGTTATGGATATTCTCTGCCACATTGCAATTATAGACATTGACTGATAAGTTAATATTTAAAAGTGGAGTTGCTGTATCTTATAATCTAATAATTCTCTTAATAAACTAACTCTGTAAACCTTCATAGCCTTCTGATCGTTTCTCATCTACATCTGCTACATCTACTGCCTAATATTCACTGGTGTACGATCATTCAGTTTTAATGCTCCTATACTGTAGAATTTTCTACCCCTTCACCTTGGATCTTGACCATGCAAGCTAAAACCCCATCTATTTCATCTTTGGACACGAATTTTAATTACCTTTCTGGCTAGCAGACTGCACTGTTATTGGTCGCACTTTCTCTTGGGTCTGTGATTTTGTAGGGATCCTGCAAACTTTCTGGTGATGTAAAACTATCAAATGTTCTGCTTGACATGTCCTGTCCTTGACGCCATGCTCCGGCGAGGAACCGAACATTATGTCTTCATAGCGCTGCACTAAACCTCTTAGCTGCTTAATAAGCTGAGCTTCTGTTCATGAATCCTTGTAACTTGTTTTAGATGATGTTAAATATGTTCTTATATATATATTTAAGTTTTTGTTTAAATTTTTCTGTAATATTGTTTATCATTAATAGGAAGCAAGTAAATTGAACAGAACTGGAGAATGTCTGATGAAATGTCCACGGTGTCAGAAGCCTGCTGCTAAAGACTGTGCTCAAGAACGAGGTCGGTGCAGCAATGCCCAGTGCAGGTTTGATTTCTGCACGAAATGTCTGCTCTCACATCCTACAAGTCTGTGCACAGTTGAGATGGGTCGACGTCTGCGCAGTGACTGCGCAGTTGGTAGCAAGAAAAGCAAGCAGAATTTGCGTAGGCTGTGATTTATTTTTATCAATATTGAACTCAGGAAAGTCGGCATTAATAGTAACTTAGTTCTATCCCGGTTGTAGTAATAGTATTCTCTCATTTATAATATTTGTGTTGTAAAATGGAGGCCATTGATTCAAATCTCAATCAGGTCTATCTCTGTCAGTAACTGTTGAATACTAGAGCAGATACATAACACAGATAAGGGCAGCTGTAAGTTCGAGCTTGGATTATGTTTGACTAATTAGTAAATTGGTGTCAATAGTGCATTGATGCATTACTAGTTAGTTAATATAATCTATTTCAGTTTTAGACAAGTTTTAATTCTATTCATGTTATTAGTCAAAGTGCTAGGAATGAATTTTATTGGTAAGCCTATGTATTGTAAATTATGCATTGTATTTTGTTATCCCTATGGTTTTTAGAATTTGGTATAGGTATTATGTGTTAGATAATTATAACAGAAACATTTTTCACTCCATCGATGTGAGCAATAGTTTTTACTTTTAACCAATTTTTAAATGTTTGTATCTGGATTTGTAGTTGTGGGTTATAGGCTTGATATAATATACAGTATAAATCAGTGATTGTGTATATGATGTGTATATAACACAAACATTTTGAATATTTTTATAATGTGCATTACACAAATTTTGATGCATATTTGCATTTTGTACATGGATCTGTGCATTGAGGTTTTGCAGTAAAGGAGATGTGAATGGTTATTGTCTGCGATGTTAACTAATTAAGATATTCCTTTAAATAGTATACTATGCTGTGATCAATTTAGTTAAGTTAGGTCAGTTTTTATTGAATAAGATATAGCTACTAAGATCTTTTAAAATGTTGATGCCCTTATCGTAGGTATTTAAAAAGGTGATAAACAATTGTATTTAATATTTTAGTTTCTTCATTATTGCCTTAGCGTTCTATTTATGGCAATAAAATATTAACTAGAATGAGTGAGGATTTTTAAATTCAGCATAACAATGTAATAAAAGTGGCACAGAAATGTTGATTTTTAAAAACAACAGTTTCATATTTTTTAATGTTTTTTTAAGGATGTAGTGTATTTAAGCTTGTATAAATTTATATAACAATCTCTTACCTAATATAGTATTGGCCTATCATTAATTGTCTGTTTACATAGATTATTCTGAAAGTAAACTATCTAAACCTTTTTGTACAATTTGACATCTCTAACAATATCATCCATGAATAAGGAAGAACATGTTAATGATTGTTAGAAACTTAATTATGATATGGTATACTTTATTTCTTGTATTGTGTGCTAAATTAATTCTGATGCCTGTATTATTAACAAAATATATGTAATATGTTTTAAATAATAGGTTAAGAATTAAAAGTTAAAGCCTGCTGCTTCACACAAAGTTGATGTCACGTATGTAAGCGCTATAAGAAAATAATGTTCTATTGCTGTTAATACTGTTTATTTTACATTTGAATTGCTTCTGTTGTTAGTTTGATTGTAGTTTCAATTTACTAATTAGCAGTTGTAATGTTGATTTGTTAGCAATAAAGTTTTAAATTGTGTTACAGTTTTATTTGCATGCAGCTGACATTTATAGGTATAGTTCATTGGGTCATGTATCCACTAGCTGTATACTATTCTCTTTACCTGAATCCTTAGAGTGTGGATCTCTTTTACTCAGTGGATCACAAAGAGGCAGTTCTATATCATTAAACACACACTGGAGTGTGATCTGCACTGAAGTTTTACTATTTTTATATACATGCACACGTATTTCTTCGTTAGTAAGTTATTTATCTGGCAAAGGTTTCATTTATGTATGTAATGCTACTTTTGGTTTCTCTTGTATCTCATCTATTGTCTAGTGACATAAATATTTGAAGCTCTTACCTATTCTAACCTCTTGACATTTTTTGTGATATGATCTTTTCATTCTCTTGATTTTTTGTCAGTATCATTGTCTTGTTCTTCACTCAGTATTTTAATTCAATAATTTTAAAACCTGCTTCAGGAGCCGTATCTTGAATATCTCCTTCTTTTGGTGAATGTAATTCGATATAAATTGTTGCATGTTTCAGTAACTCACTTGCAATTTTAAATTCATTCAGTTCCCTTGATGCATCAGAATTGCTTTGCGCTAATGTGCGAACAAGCAACAATAATGTTTTATTCCCTGCCATATTTCCTCTTTGCAAGATGCTGAATTTGAAAAACTGGCATTAGAAAAACTGGAATTTAATTCTTCTCAAACAAAATCTATTTTGTATTCTAAAGCCTGAAATTTTTAGTATGTGTATATTCAGTTTTAAAAAGGACTTTTACATTTTGACGTACAGTGCTAAATGTGTATGCATATAAGCATGTAAATGATTGACTTATATGCCTACTATAGGCTAACTATATGTCCGTAAAAGATCACTGGATGATGCAATTAATGGTAAAGTGATCAAGGCTTTAACTTCTTTGTATCAGATAAATAAAAATCTAACGATAAAATTAACATTAGCAAGCTATTTCGTGCAGAACTTTTGAGAGACAGTTATTAATTTTTCTATAAAAGTGAAATCTGAAAGTCTTACGATGTATTGAAATAGGGATTGATTGATGTGAGAACTTCTAGTGTCTTTTTGTATTGCATATTGTGGTAACATTTTAGAGAAAATATATAAAAATTTAGTTGTGTCAGCAATTTTACTTAGAACATACTGTATATGCATAATCAGACGCATTCATTTCGTCACATATGAGTGTCCGAGATTTTCCCATTATATGTTAATCATTCTTTCTGCTTTCTAGTTTCAATGCTAGCTGCTTTATATGTCATTGCACTGGTGAACCTTTATTATAAAACGCTCTTTACAGTCTTTACAATAGATTAAGCAAACCGTATTGTGAAACTCATTTGATTACATCTGATTTTTAGTGATTGAGATTTTTATAACCATCGAGGTTTAGGGTCTCTCCATTTTACTTACCTTCATAACTTTGTGATTACATATATGCTGTGTGTGCTCATCTGTTTCATTACTCTTGTGTTTGCACAAATTCATAACAACTGTGTTCCAGGTTGTGTTCTGAACATTTCCAGTAGTAACTGTGGCATTTACGTTATGTTGTATACTATATTTGTTCGCTTATTTTACTGTATTTCTATTGTATTGCAATTTTACATAGTTTCGAATTAGGTTTTACAGTTAGCTACTAAACTTATAATAACATGATTGTAAAGTGTGCTTGAATTAAGAATTAAATATCTGTTACCTCACCACTGGTGTAAGGCTACTGTAATGATTTTAGTATTCATAGAGGCAATGATTCTAAAAAGTAAATGAAAATGCCTTGAACTGGCACTATGTACGCATGAATATATTGTGCAGACATTAGCTGTGTACACTTGAATATAATGCTTTTAAACACAATTATATTTATTTGCTATTTATCATATTACTGTTAACTAAGCTTTTAGATCGACTATCCTCAACATTACAGTATTATTATAGTGTATTTGAAATATTTTCTATGGCACATTTTACGTAAAATGTCCTGAGAAGTTTGCATAATTTTAATCAAGAGATCTTGTATATATTGTATTCGTTATATATATTTTGTAAATACAATAAATAAGTTTTTTTGTCCATTTAAAAAGATACGTTTTAAATAAGTTTTTATAATAGGACCGAGTCATTGCCTTGCTGGCGAGTTGTTTGACAGCTGATCAGTAGGTTCAGGGTTCAGATGCAGTGCACTTCCCGTCACTAACATGTTATCGAGCAGGAAATTGACATTCTTTCAAAACACTATTTTCGACATAGTAGGCTGTACAATTGGGTTTAATTTAATTTGTCTAACATTGATATAGTAAAGTAAATTGCGATTTTCAAGGTTATTTTGGTTTTGAAACTTAAATTTCTGGTAATTATCTTTAACTACTTAACACATTTAAACGTAGGATGCACTATTAAACATTTGTCATGTCAGCATCGTAGAGTTCCCTGACGATGCTGGAATAATCGCTCATTTCCAAGAGTGTATGGTCGTTTGTTGTTGAGTCCATGGAGAGACATATAGGTGTAAAACAGAGTGCCCTGTGCTCCACTAGACATGTTTCACAGTATCAGTATAATGTCTACGACTGATTTAGAAAATACGTTAAACATGGAACTGGTCTATTATTAGATAAATGGCACTATTAGATAAACGTGGAAATCAGTAAAAATGGATGTGGCTTTACTAGATGACTGGAAATGTTGGTGTTGGATTATAAATATGATAAACTCCAGAGTGCTGAATAATTTAGTTGGAATCAGAGTCCATGTCCAAGCAATCTCTTTTTATCCGAACCGGTGGCTTGTTTGACCACAGATCAGTAGGTGCAGTGTTCAAATCCAGTGCTCTTCACGTCACTGACATGCTATTGAGCAGGAAAATAGCGTCTAACTTGGCTTTAATCTTTATACTTTTCTCAGACAAATTTGTATTTGGTTATCAAAGTAAGACATACATCATCTTCATCTCTTAAATTCCAGTTTAGCCAGGATCGGGATAAGAATAGACTATTTTCCATTCGTTTAAGTTTTCGTTGTAATTTCTGGAGCCTAGGCGCTCACCAATCGAATGCCCTTTCTGACGTTGGCGTCAAATTAAGACACATACATACAAGTAAATTTCATTTATTGATCATAAAAACTGAAGTCAAATTGAATATATCATATAGGAAATTTGTAAATATTTGGAATTTAAATATATCAAATATAGTATAGACTTACTAGGCTGTGAAATTTTATTATTTAAACATCCTCTTAAACATTAATATAAATATTCACAGTAGTGCTCAGTTTTGTTTCATTTATAAAATATTTACTACATTATATAGCGTAACATAGTTACGGTAAGGGCATCAACATTTTAATACCTTTTTAATAATTGAAATTCTGTATCAAGAACTCACATGAATATTATTAAATTTACTAAGGCAGCAATTGTCTTCAACAAAACGCATAAAACAACAATGACACAATTAATTCTCCTCATCTTCATCCTCTGTGTCCATGTTGTCATTGTCTCCATTCATATCCTCTGACAGAACCTCACGCAGAATATTCTCGTAATCTTCTGCGTTCTCTTTCGCTGCATGTCAATCGTAAAACAAACATCGTTAATACACAAATATTAAATATATTACATAATATTATTACACAATGGAAATTTATTCCATACTAAATTACAAGTATAATCGCAATTAAATGTCAGTTTGAACAATACAATATTATACACATTACAAGGACGGGATAAGTCGTTAACGGTTTGAGTATTGCAGTTGCGGGGTTCAAAGCCCGCGCCAGTAAATATGCAACACACTCCACGTGAGCATTGGTTCACCTCTGGGCGTCCTCAGCCGAAATATTTCAGTTCACAAACATGAATATTGTTGGGATAATAGAACCTACCAGTTGGCCGAATTTCGCAGCTAATTTAAAGAATCTCGGTCACACTCGTTTCAACAGCAACTCGTAGCATAGTCTGATGATGTCTAAATGATGGCTGACAAACGGTAGTGTCAAAATTTGCAGTTAATGTACGTGACCACTGATCATTTATAACCGATCACAATCATTAATCAAATAGTTATCGACAATGTATGTAATAACTCCAAATAGACTATCAAGTTAAACTGCAGACTAGAATCGAACGATTCATTGGTATGACAATTGATCTAAGATTAATAATAACACACATTATAGTGAAAGGATCAACTACGTTGATATATCTATCACTTTCTAATACCACATGTATAAACCGTTTGGCAATTTAGACGAGACCATTTTCCATATAACCAGTCCAGTGAATATTCATCACAGTCCATCACAATATTCACATCAATACTCCACATCAATAGTCCATCACAACAAGGTTCAAGTAATGTCAACCACTTGACATTTAACACTAGAAACCCGGAGATTTTGTTATACCTAGAAACCCTTAAGCGGGTCAATTGACCCAGCATGTATTTCGTTTGAATTATCAGTTATTTTACTAAGCCATTTTTATAAGCAGTAATAGAAATTCTTATAGTAGGAGATGCTTAGTGTCATCTACTCTTGTTACTGTTCTCCACTGTAAAATAAATATTCAAAACTTTTCATAATAAAGACACAAAGTCATTAAAATTGAAAAATACACAAAGTTACTAAAAAATTCTATTAGACTTTGAAAAGTATAACCCTAACCAAAATACTAGCCTAAATGAGATGCAAATTGAACAAAAAACCAGTGGGGGAAGTATAATCCATTTGGAAAAATTTCAAGATGTACCAGGGGAAAGAAAATTCTTCTAATTTACTCTATCAATAAACTTAGTCAAGAATCCTAACTTTGTTATATTTCTTAACCCTGAATTCTAACGTTAAGCCTAACTCCAAACCTATATTTTAGAATTTTGGACAATATTAGGGTTATATAGTTAGAACTTTGGAACCCTAATTGGAATATCTTCTCAAGATTTTAACAGCAATTCTGTCTAAAATAGACATTATAAAATGGACAACTTTACGACGATTGTTCCTTCCAGTAGTCAGTCGTGCCCTATTGAGCAACGCGGCACTTCATCACAATGCCACAGGCGTTTGACTGCGCAGCAGGCTCTAGCAAAACTGCAGAACGTGTTGGAGGATGAGAGTGGTAGTGAATCGGATGGTTCAGATGCAGCTAGTGATAAATCGAACTCAGATATTGAACTAGATTCTGATTTCCTTTACTAAGATTCAGAAGTTGAAAACAGCAATAATGATAATAATGTTAGTGGCGATGATGATGATGTTGAAGATTATGATAATTCTGTTGAAACTCGCGTGGCTTCTGGTAGTAATTCAGGCAATCCTGGTGATGTGGGGGTTGTTCAAGGGGACTGCAGTGTTAACACCACATTTGTGCACTGCAAGGACGGTACGCCTTGGATCATTATTACAGAGCAAGCAATTTGCGGCTAAAGTCAGCAGTAGAATATTTTGAAATCAAAGCCTAGTGTCACGGGGTACTCACGAGTCATATCAACTCCTCTGGAAGCCTTTCGTAGAATTGTGGACGAGGGTATGATACGCCATATCAAACGATGTACCGTGAAATAGTCTCTGTGAATATCTGCGATAAATGTGACAGTGAAGGCTCCAAGAGAACATCGTAGTTCGTGGAGAACTATATAAGTTTAGCGATTGAGAGTCAAAACACTAAATTTTTGATATTTTTTGTGAAAAATATCGACAATAATTTAAAAAGCATTATTTTGGATTAAGGTCCATGGCCGCTCCGGTCACGTCAAATGAACGGGTCCTCATTAGTTCAGTAGTTTGAAGAAAAGTATATTGACTGGCATCATTGGGTCAATTGACCCACTTTAGGCATTCTAGGTATATGCGGTTCGTGTGGTGGAATGGGTGATGATTCAATGACAACTATACATTATTCATGTAATATGCCTTAAATAAATAAACGTCACCAAGTTTGATGGCTGTTGTAACTACGGTGTTGCCCTAGTGCTGTTCAAAAGTAGCGTTTGGGTCAATTGACCCACGTTAGGGTTTCTAGTGTTAAACGTAGTGATTTTACTCTCAGATCAGCGCGGCTAGGATTCGAACCTACGAGGGATCAATTCACCTCAGGATCTGTCATTTAAAACTTCATGTCGTTACCCCTACGCTACTAAGACATTACTACAACCAGGAAGCAGCTGAGCTTAAATTGAAAATCCTAACGTTTCAGACAATTCTCAAATGAACATACGTTTTATATACAGAGTTCCACCAGTAGGTTTCTCCACTTCTTTCCTTGGACATTTCTTGAATTTGTGATCACTCTTGGACCACGTGCATTCCATTGTTAGATGAAACTTTGCCATCTTGTAGTCAAATAATTTCTGCACGAGATCATATCAAAATAATTATTAACTGGCGATTATAAACTTGCAAAGTTAATGGATAATATTAATATAAAGATAACTAGATATTGGACATATAGTCTGATGATGATGATGAGACGACAAAAATTATTAAATGAAGCAAAGCTTTTCTATGGACAACACAATAACCTGTTCAGTTTTTAGCTCATACGTGATGATATTTATGCATTGAGTTATTCCGTCTAATGGGAGATTATGTTTATTTCATTTTTGAGCTATTTATACAAACACAAAATGAAAAAAATCAAACAAATTTTTTCAACATGGATGAAATTTTATATAAATAGCTTTCAGTAAATTAGTATTATACTGTAATACAGTAAACAAAATTAAATAAGCCGTTATTAAATAATTTTCGTCATCTACGATTAAATACTAAAAGATCAAGCCAGATAGAAGGAATACAGGTATAAGACATGTGTATATAACAAATATATGTCACACAAATAGTAAACTTCAAATTCACTTTTATTTTCAGAAGTTATTAAAAGGATATGTTTTCTAAGTGGCATTCGTTGTTTATTTCTTCTAAAGAAAATCCAATGCCCATAAACATGGTGAGCTACATGGTGAGACACAGCTTTCAACATATACATATAATACTGATAGCGATATTTCTCTTGCCCAATTGTTATTCTAATACTCAATTATGAATAGCATAGATATAAAAATGAAAAGCGCCATTAACAAAAAAATAATTCTAAGAAATATTATTTCTAACTGCAAGTATAATCTACTTAACGGAAAAATTACAAGAATTTAGCTTACAAGGCATTACAAGAGAACACTTCCTAGTATTATAGCCAGACATTATAAGTTAGCGCTTACTAGTATTATAGCCAGACATTATAAGTTAGCGCTTACTAGTATTATAGCCAGACATTATAAGTTAGCGCTTACTAGTATTATAGCCAGACATTATAAGTTAGCGCTTACTAGTATTATAGCCAGACATTATAAGTTAGCGCTTACTAGTATTATAGCCAGACATTATAAGTTAGCGCTTACTAGTATTATAGCCAGACATTATAAGTTAGCGCTTACTAGTATTATAGCCAGACATTATAAGTTAGCGCTTACTAGTATTATAGCCAGACATTATAAGTTAGCGCTTACTAGTATTATAGCCAGACATTATAAGTTAGCGCTTACTAGTATTATAGCCAGACATTATAAGTTAGCGCTTACTAGTATTATAGCCAGACAAATTAGTACTTAAAAGTATTAACAAGATGTTACAAATGATTAAAAATGAACACTTACAAGTATTCTAGCCTGCTCTGGAGTTAAAATGTCATCCTTCTGGCACACTTTGTAATTCTTTGTCAGTGTTACAGTTCCTAGAAAGAAACCACAGATGGAGTATTAAAAGGAGAGAAATATGAATACAAGAATATGTGATACTTAATTCAAACAAAATAAAAATGTATTTGATCCATATAAAATAAAGTAGAAACATCAATATTTATTGTGCATCAATCAGACCCTGTCAAGATTGAAAAGAAAAGAACATCAACCAGGATTAGATAGAATTTTTTTTAAATGCTTACAATTAATAATTATTCTAGGCAATTGAATCAGACAGAAAAAATTTGTCAGCTTCACAAGTAAGGAAAAAGTATTTATGAGCCTCAATCAAGGACTAAAAAAATTAAAAAGGAGTTTGAAAGTAATTTACAGGTAGATACTAATCTATATGGAAACTAAATCACAACTACCTTTATATTATATCTGTGATAAATAAATAAATATAATAATAACCATACTAAATTAGAATAATAATTATAATAGAAACATAATCAGAATGAAGATATAGAAGATCTTCTTTCAAGATTGATCACGCTAAATGCTTCCAATATGGCATCACATGTTCTATTTTCTATCCTCTGAAATAATTTAATGACATTTTTCTTAACACTTAAAAACTATCACAAACTATCACTGAAAATGTGGGCACATGGAATGTGAGGACTATGGATTAAAGGGGAAAGCGGAAGACAGATAAGAGTGAAGCGTTATATACCATGAATCTACCAGTAGGTAGTGCATTAAGAGAGAGAGAGATCACCGAATAAGTGAAGACAAATGTAGTGTTATATTCAAGAAATGGACGAATATACGACTTAAATGCAGAACTTTAGGATTTTATTTCTCTGATTAAAAGGGCTCTGCAAATGTAAGAAAGCCCTTTGCTCAGCTGTGAAAACAATATTAGTTAGATATTTTAAACTTTAAATATGGGTCTAATATAACTCATATAACATGGACTTTAGTACCGTGTCCAGTTAGTCAACTCAGTTTCATCAATCAATCACTGATGATTGATTAATCAATCACTGATGATTGATTAATCAATCACTGATGATTGATTAATCAATCACTGATGATTGATTAATCAATGATGATTGATCATTATCAATTCAATTCATATGGTCTGTTGCATGAATCACTGCTTTTGGCTTTCAAAATCAAGGGTTCAACAACTAATAAATTTCATATTAGCAATAATCTAACGACGCATGAATGTACCTAAGATATAAAATATAGGCACAAAGATCACAGGCACAAAGTTGACAGATGTTAGCTTCAAGATCATCAACCTTTCTCTAGAGAAGTAGGCATGCCCAGCTGCCGGAGTTGAGGCTCCATACTGTGAGGGAAAGCTTTCATAGGACCAGCCTCTATATAAACTGTATGTGTTGCCTTGTTACCGGCTCTGGCAAAGTCATCTTCACAAAACTCTCGAAACCAGCTGTACAAAGCAAATAAAGTCTTATTAGAAAATGTTAACAAATAAGGTCTTAATATAAAATAATAAGACATGAATCACCATCGCTATCATCTTTCCTTGAATACAAGTTTAGCTAAGGTCCGATTACGACTAGACCTTCACTTTTCCATTCGTTTTAGAAAATATTATAGCAATTTCGGAAGCCTAAGCCCTCAGCCGCCAAATGCCCTTTCTGATGTTGGTTTGGGTCTTAGAGAGTTGTCGCCTTTTACCACATGTACAGTCTACGGATTGTGTATTCTTCATCAACCTCGACACAACACGGTTTACCTAATAAGACATGAATATTATGAATTAATTACGCTACATATTCGTATGCATCTTTTTGCATATATGTGTGTACTAACGAGATAACATATTAACTGCTACAGATAATTTAAATGTAAATATAATAGTAATAGTAATAATAATAATAATAAAGGTTTAACGTCCGTTTCCTCATCCAGGGATGATGTCAGGGACGTCCCCAACAGCACACATCACTACAGATCAATTCACCCAGACCAATCTGCAAAAAAGTAATGTGCTGAAGAGAAGTAAGGTCCTAAACGATAGCCAGCCCGGTGATCAAAAATGGTCAGGGTAGATTGATTTTGTCTACGGTGGGAAAAGGTAACTCTTAAGCTTGCTAGAGAAAGTTGAAATAGAAGAACAAGAGCGAAGATTAGCAGGTAAAGAGTTCCAGATTGTGGGTGCTGCGTAAGAAAAAGAACGTCTGCCCAATGATGTGAGAATATTTGGAACAGAGAGAAGATGAGCATCAGTGGAACGAAGTGAACGTGAGGGACGATAGGGAAGAAGAATTTCAGGTAAGTAAGAAGGCTTGCCAAATCGCAGAGTTTTGAAAGTTAATAGAGCTATTTTATATTTTATGCGTTGATTACCAGGGAGCCAGTGAAATCTGCAAAGTAAAGAAAGAGAGCGAAATTGAAGTTGAGAGGAATTGCAAACAACACGTGCAAGAGCATTTTGGACGTGCTGCAAACGATTGAGATAAGAAGTAGGCAATCCATGTAATAATGAATTACAGTAGTCGAGCTTTGAATGAACTATAGAATTAGCAAGGAGAGTGGCTGAATTTCTAGTCGGGGATGGACGTATTTGCCTAATCTGACGAATCTGAAAGAAAGAAGCGTGACAAACAGAAGAGATATGGGATTTAAAGTCAAGGTTTTCATCAAATATGACTCAAAGGTTTTTGGCGGATCGAGAAGGTGAAAGAGCAAGATTCTGAAAATTAACAGAATTATTAGTAATTTTATTTCTTTGCAAAGGAGTGCCAATTAAAAGGTATTCAGTTTTCGAGGGATTAACAGCAAGACGGTTAGCAAAAACCAGGAATAAACCTTGTCTAGAATGGATGAGAGATGGGCCAGTTTCTGATCGGAATCATGATTAGAAAAGGAAATATACAGTCGAGTGTCGTCTGCATAGAAATGAAAATTTATGGAAGACTGAGCAAGCAGGTAGCTAAGAGGAGTGATATATAAATAGAAGAGCAATGGACATAACACTGAACCTTGAGGAACACCGCGTAGGAGGGGTAGTTCAGAAGAGCGATTTTGACCAATAACAACTGATTGTGTGCGAAACGAGAGATATAATGTAAGAAGGGAAAAAGCAGAATCAGAAATGCCAAAACAAGATTTAAGCCTATTTATTAGAATGCCATGGTCAATTGTATCGAAGGCAGCAGAGAGATCTAGAAGAACCAAGGCAGAAACCTGTACTTGTACCTGTACATGGCAGAAATAGTACTGATATGACGCTAAAAGTACTCGGTGCAAGATGATTTAGATTTTAATAAAATGTTTACTTTGCATTAATAAATAATTCTGAAGAAATAAAATAAAGAAAAATGTCAGTCATTCTTACTCTAGTACTTCCTCTTCCGTTGAGTTTGTGAAAAATAGACCCATCTGTCCATGCATTTTCTTACTGATCTTGTGCAAGTTCTTGGCATATGAATCTGATTCTGATCGTCCCAGCGCCAGTGCCATTATTTTGTTCTTTCCAAAGAAGAATCTAACAATTTAAGTCAGAAAATACCACGATTAATTAATTGTTGACATTAGTTTGTTAGTTACAAAATACTAGCAATGGCAGCACAAATTTAGAGTGCACTGTCATCCATGACAACATCAAGCAATATGAGGACAACCAAGCATATATGCTTAAACTAAGTTGGCCCATTAATACTGGCATTTACTCAGTTGATAATTTACGCCTCTGTTGTTCATAAACTATTGACGAGAATTTTAAGTGTTCATAAAAAATGCTTCATGGTTATTAACTACAAAGTCAACTGCCAAAATTATATCGGTCAGCCAATCACAGCGCTGTCATTCAGGCTGATCGACCAATCAGCTTACTTCGTAAACATAGTCAGAATATTATTTCATAATCAGTGATGTAACATTTCGACTGTTTAAACGCCCGAAAACAGGCGCACAGAGCTTTGCATTAGTTCACACATCGATTCCAGCTTGCAGAATATCAAATTGTGACTAATCAGCAGTTTACGCAACTTTTGATGTTTAATCACTTGATTATCTCACTAGTAACTATGGCCATAAATTTTTTAAAACTCAGCAAATGTACTAAAGGAGGTGTGTCAACGAATAGGGTTTGTATTTCACAGACATAGGACGCAACTTTTAGCTCTTTCTTGCATGAAGTTCTAATATTGATGATAATTAAAAAATTAAGTAAAAAATTACAAAACCGCGTCATAATCTGTGCTGTAATCTAATTTAAATTCAAGTACTACACCGTCTAACTTGATATAACAATTATATACACAAACAAGTCTGGTAATTTTTAAATAAAAGCATAATCCATAAAATAATTTCCTATACCTGCTGGTGCTCCACTCTTGACGTATATCCTTTAGTTTATTGTTGCGCATGTTATGAACAGAAAACGTAAATATTCTTTCATACTGATCAACACTCTTCCTTATCTGAAAATATAGTAAAAATTAACACTAAAATTCAAACTTGGACTTCCAAGCAACGTCTTTCAGATTTTACCTAATAAAATCTAACAAATATTAATAAAAGTACAAAAGAACAAATTAAATCTACTTTTTTATGACATTCATCAATTCATTACAACTACTAATAAAGTAGATGACCAGACGTAGCCTCCATAATAAAAATCTTTATTTACAGCTGTTGAAAAAAATTCAGAATAGAAGAAGTGCCCTTCTATATGAGAAAACAATAAACTAGAGTTATATAACTAATTATATAACTATATTTAAAAAAACTTCCTTTTTTAGCATGCCTTGTCCCTATTTGGGGTCGACGCTAAGGGGACTGGATAGGAAATGGAACATTATGGTCGGCTATCCATCCATCGGCCTGACACCACCAAGTGTACATGACTAGGTTTTCATTTGCCCCTTGGAAGAGAAAAACCCACGTCGCTACTCAGCCTCGAACAAGTAACCTCTCGTTTATGAGGCGAACTCTCTACACACTGCGTCACGAGGCGTTCTAATTATATAACTATATGCCAATATATAATGATAGGATGATCATTAAATACTAATTCATGTATATTAATTAAGAATAAAGTTGAATTAACTAAATTTTTATGCATTCCTGACTTCATCTAAAGAGGAAGAAATAGACGCTAGCCTTTATTATTATTGATAGCATTTCTTAACAATTCTTTTGATGACTAATGGAATTGCAGTTAAACTCACTTTCGTTTTCAAGTTAACCAAAACTTATGTAAATAATAATAATAATAACTTCTGAAAATTTCTATAGCCGTGCATTGGCCGGTGTCCGGTCTTTGAGACCGCTTCACAGTTTCCGGACAGGTTATTATTAATCCTTTCCATGGTCAATCATATCTTTGCTATGAACAGCGCCAATCGGCAGCAAGCTCCAACGCAAGATTAACCTTCCATGGGCACAAGGGGATATCCATCACTTGTTGACTGACCCGGGCTTCGAACCCAGGCCACTTGTATCCGAGGCGAATAATCTAACTGTTACGTCATATCCAGTGCTAGAAAAGTACTTTGCTTTTACTTTCAAAATTACTTTTACTTTTTGACGTTTTGGTAGTACTTTTACTTCTCGATCTTGAAAAATGAAATACTTTTACTTTTATATTTCTAAAAAATTACTTCTACTTTTACTTTTGTGTTCTTTAAAAAATTACTTTAGTCTAAAAGTACTTTTTCATGGTAGCACTGTTATCCGAACAAAACGAGAGGCATTAAACATTATCTAGTCAAGATAATGTTTAGAAGATTAACTTTAAATTATTTCTAATACATAAAAGTGCTGATGATCCACAGACCATATTTGAAGGGCACTTTGATTAATTAAGATCAAAGACTCTAGTCTGAAATATAATTAATTACACCACTAGGTCAGAGCGACCCATTCATTGGATTATTAATAGACCTATGCCATCTTTCAACTTTCAAATATTCATGCAGGTCATTCTTGGAAGCCTGTGCTTTGTTCCACAAGATCAAAGGCACTCTATTGAATACAATACAATTGCAATTAACAGTAATTTTAATTGCAGAATCTGTTGAATTCTGTTCAACAATGTATCTACATGTGTATATTTATATATAGAATTTAAAAATGAAAACTAAATAGGCCCTACTGAACAATGAAAAGTAAATAGGCCATACTTAACATTTTAATAATATATAAATTACAAAATAATATATAAATTACAAAAGTGTAGAATTTAAGATCTCTGTTTAAGATGTCTAATGTAATTGTAGTTTTTAGTTGGGTTTCTTTTATTCAGATATGATCAGTAGTGCGAGCTTGTAATAGTACACATAATAAGCGTATTGCATGCAGACTGTATACATGTAGTAATAAAGTAATAATAAATTGCAACAGGGTCTAGGCTACACATAATTTGCTTTGTCTTAATAATATAAATATATTATTGGATTTAGAAAAATTTTAAACATCATCAACTGAAACTTATATCTGCAGCTATTTTCTTCATTGTTTTATTATCTTATTGTATTACCTTAATTGTGCCAACTTGGGCAAGGTATTCCTATAATATATTAACAAAGAAACATTTAAATATGATTTAAAAGAAATTTAAAAGAAAACAAAGAAAATCATATTAAATAAGATATACGTCTACAAATGTGATTTAAAAAAAACATATTCCTGATGTTACTATAGATCTATGGGTTGTTATATTTTAGAAACAATTGTATACTTCATAATTTTAAACAATGCTTTTACTTTTTGATACAGGAAAATAAATACTTTTACTTTTAAATTCATAAAAATAATTACTTTTACCTTTTGGTTAAAAAAGTACTTCTATTTTCTAGTTTCATAAATTAAAGTTAAATAAGCTAAAGTACTCTTCCAGAACTGGTCATATCCCCTTTCCATAATATAAAGGACTGTTATTTACGTTTATGAAAGTGCTTGGATCTTAAGACCTTAATTAATTATTCATTTCAGTCATTCTCTTCATCTGTTGTATTGTTAATTGCGACTGTTATTCTATTTGATATATTGTAACTATCAGTGGTTGTTAGATTGTAATGAAGTAAAGGAATAGATTGTTATTGATGAGATGCCAAAAACATAGAAATGCAATTAAAAGTCCCCACTAGACTACTGAGAACAATATATCTCACAAGGTTCTAAAGGAAATCATTGAATTGTCAACTGAAAGAGATTTTCTTACATCTTCATAGAGTTTTTCCTTCAATTCTTTCCCCTTCTTCTTAGTCTTTGTCAAAGAGACTGCAGAGAAAAATAATAAATGTTTCATTAGATGTTAGACTGGCAAAGAGATGTAAAAGTTATTCGATAGAACACAAAATATTCTAGCAATAAAACACAACCTCCAGAGTAATGTATAAAAATGCAAATTATATATACAGATTTTATATATAGCGTTAATTAAGAAGCATCTAAAATTATAGCCTTCAAATATTTTTAAAGCCATTCTATCCTATGAAATTTGTTAAGCATTCCAATGTCAATATTTGATGATTTAAAGAAAGTAGATGTACAGAATTAGTTAGACACCAAGAGAAAATTATGGAGTTCTTCGTAGATATCCACTACAGAGATTAATTCAGAATTTTATTTAAAATTAATATTTAGATTATCAACGGTTAACGGTGGAACACAAAGCTTATTATATACCATTAGGCAGTTAGTTAGGTAAGATGTTACTCTCTGACGGGGAATTAAGCCCACGATAATACACCTCAGGATTACTAATTTAAAATTTCATGATTACTATTAGTGAGTACTATGTTTAGAGAATGCACCAGCAATCATTCAAACTCTAAAAATGAACACTGAGTGTTGCTGTTATTTTGGT
The DNA here is from genome assembly GCA_905160935.1 of Enchytraeus crypticus. Lineage (NCBI taxonomy): Eukaryota > Metazoa > Annelida > Clitellata > Enchytraeida > Enchytraeidae > Enchytraeus > Enchytraeus crypticus. The sequence goes on from CAJHZI010000463.1 coordinate 3,226,143, forward strand.
CAAAATTTCTAACAGAATCAACTTATTTAATAAGAATGGGAAGTACAGAATTAATGCTGATCATAACCACAGAACGAAGTATATCTCATAATTCTACAATTGAAATAAATAATGCCTTTAGTTTGAAGGAAATTTAATTCAATATCTCTCTTTCTAGCGTTCTTGCAATATGGAGGTAAAAGTACTATTATCCAGCTCATCAAAGAGCCCCCCTCAGTCGACCAATAAATTAATATCGCAAAGAATTCTCGTGGACCATGAGATAACGCAGCCAGCTATAGCTTTGTTACTGGCAAATGTAGTACATTTAGAGGTGATTTCCTCTTGCCTTTCTCAATTAATACAAGGTCATCATATTCGGACAGTAACGCATAATCGTCACGCAAAATTTTATTAAACACACATTAATACTATTTAGTTGATATACCAACTTTTGCAATTGGTAACGGAAATTTTCTTGAATAAATCTTAAGAAACATATTAACAAAGCTCGTTATTAATTAAATTTACCTTTCTTGTCACGCTTGGACCTTGGCATTTCTTATGTATTAAATTGAGAAATTTCTATAATATTAATCTTTGAAAAATAAACACGTTTAATACTTCAATGTTTACAAAAAACATGTGTTCAAGAACTTGGAAAAACACTTATACGATTTTCACTATTCGTCTTCTTTAACAAGGTGCTAATTTAACAAAACAGTTCCGAGTCAGAAAGCAAATTACAGCTTGTTTAAGACTCATTCAAAACATTAATAAAAATAACTAGGTTTACATAATTAACTAACATGCACATTTATTTGCATAACTAACATAATATTGGAAAGTGTTCAAAGAAGAGCAACTAGAATTATTGCTGAATGTAAGGGACCAAGCCGTGAATCTAGATTAAATACTATAGGTCTAAATTAGAGATGGGAAAAGAACCGAATCCGAACCGAACCGAACCCTAAAATCTAGAATTTTGACCGAACCGAACCGAACCCGAACCCAGACTCTGGCCGAACCCGAACCCAGACTTCGTTCAAAACGAACTGAACCAAACTCCTGTAGTTCCTTTCTTCTTCACCAGCTTGACATTAAATAAAAATAGTAAGAGCAATACAAATGTATATTAGTTTTTGCATTTACATGTCTTACAGTATCTAACAGCATATATTCAGGTAGGGCTGGTTCCGAAACAAATATTAAAATTCTAGCGGTACAAAGAAATGGTAGATGCGAGACGGGCCTGCAGAAGATATTGGATAGTCTAAATGATACGGCATTGAAATATGGAATGAAGATTAACATCAAAGAGACAAAAGTGATGGGAGTATTCCATAAAAATCTGAAAATGCTTGACTCAATCTAGGTGGATTTGTTCTTGTTAAATTCAAATTATGATTTTTTTCTAATTTTAGTATGTTACCTTAATATTTTTGCAGCCAGATTTACAAATAATGATATACGACATTCTATATGTGTTAAGACTATCTGGAGTAAATAATTTTGCACCATAGCAATGCAATAATTTCATAACTATTTTCGTAACTTCATAATTGATCTGAGAGTTTCAAATTTGAAAACCTAAGGTAAATTATGAAGCTTATTACTGGTCAGTTGATAGCAAACGGTGTACATTATGATCATTTTTTTAAGGAAGTACACTTGTTTAACAAATCATCTTTATTTGACATTTTTATGTTACTACATTGCACTTTGTCTCTGAAATATTGGATCAAACTTTAACCAATACATTTCCACTTAATTATAAACTTATCTAATATATAGGCCTATAGTGACAAAAATTTAAAAATTGATGAAGCATTCTAATTGCTCGTTATAATCAAGGAGAATATTTCAGATACAATAATAAAGCTAAATATCTATATTATGAACATTTGTTGGTCAACTAACAATATTTTAAGATATGTACAGGAATAAATACCACTTCTCTCCTTTTTTCATTGTCATATTTACCCAGGTGAAAAAATGTGGCAGCTGTTAGGACTTAATGAATTGTTTTAGCATATTTACCATAAACCACTTTAAACATGTTTGTCATAACCATGATTATTATAAGTAAAGTTAAATTATTGCAACATTATCCAAACCAAACCATTTCGAACTATTGCGAGTTGGAAAGCAAGCTAAACCCGAACCCTTGTTAGAACCGAACCCGAACCGAACCGAACTTTCATTTTCAACGAACAGAACCGAACCGAACTCTCAAATTGTCAACTACTAACCGAACCCGAACCGAACCGAACTTCTATTTTCAACGAACCGAACCGAACCCGAACTCTGGAAATTCATAAAATTCCCATCTCTAGTCTAAATAGTCTAGATGATAGACATACCAAAGGAGATTTAATTCAAGTATTTAAAATAATTAAAGGTTTTGACAATATTGAGTATGAAGAATTCTTCCATTTATCTGATCAAACTAGAACTAGAGGCCATTGATTTAAATTAATAAAGGTTAGATCAAGACTAGAGATTAGAAGAAAATTTTTCACACAGAGAGTGGTCAATGTATGGAATCAGTTACCACAGCATATAGTAGATGCTGAGTCAGAGAATTCCTTTAAAAAATAGGTTAGATAAGTATTGTAGGAAAAATGCACGAGTTGATAACTGAATATTGTTTTGTGTGGGTGTAGGGGTTGATTTGGTTGTGTGCTTCTATTATCCATGTAACTTGGATTGACTCATAAATTAAGGTATGAAATTCTAGTATTTTCCTCCCTGTACAAAATTATACCTCATGATGTATAATATTACCAATAAACTGGTGTTAAGGTCTTGGCGGCCTCCTGGACCAGTATAATGTACATGTAAGTTAAATTAATATACAAATTTAAGCTAGATAATGACATACACCAATTGTATTTACAAAAAAGCAAGATAAGCAGCTATTTGAATGCAAATTCTAACTCTAATTCTATATCTATTTTAGACCTACCCTAATGACGCATATCTATACACTCTAAAATACTAATTAATATCTAACAAGTAATTATACTCAAATGGCAATATTGCAACAATTTCTTATCTTTATCGTACAAATTTTTAAATTGATTTATGGATTTTGCTTCTACAACTTCCTCTGGAAGCTCATTCCAGCTATTAGTAACCCTCCGACTAAAAAAGATGTTACGTATAGGCCTTTCTAATAAATTTCTAGGTTTAACGTGTTAGTATTCATCAATTGGTTTTCCTCCTATATGATGGATCGTTATTTTAGCCTGGAAGTGATGTAGTTCATCTCTTCGCCGGAAGGCGAAGAGATGAACTTGAACTTGAACTTGAACTTGATCCCACTTGAAGTATGGTGTGCCACAAGGTTCCACTCTTGGTCCAATCTTCGTTAACCTCTATACAATACCCTTAAGCTCTCTGATTTCTTCTCATTCCATTGATCATGAATTTTATGCTGATGCCGTTCAAATGTACCAGTGGCGGATCCAGGAATTTTTTACGGGGGGCCCAAAATTTTGTTTGAGAGTATACATATTTTTTGCTTATGCCCGTCTTCTTTTGGGACATGTTACGCAACCAGACAAAATGCTGTGGAAGGGGGGGCAGGGCTAAATTTTTGTGCACTACTGCGATCGGCTCATAGAGTGAGTGTATCCCCGTATCTTACCCCCTCCCCCCACTAATAACCGTACTAAAGTACGTGAGAGGAAAACCTAAAATTCTACATTTATTTTGGAAAAAATAGGTTAATATTTTCGCCTCTTAAGAAACTCGGAGGATCTGGAAGAATGCAAAAGTGACTTAATTTTGGCGGTAGGTGGCTTAAGCCCCTCCCAGTCAAGGCTACTAGCACCACTGCTTCGGGACAGAGTTCACATTTTTTTATTTACACCCTTTATTCCTCCTATAGGCCTACAGTGGTTAAAGTGAAATTGAGAGCTAGTGAAACGGTCAAAATTTTCGGGCCCCCTTGCATTATGCAGGGCTCCTAGTCTATATAATATGGGTCCCTAGTGGGGCCCATATTTAAAATAAAATCGAGCTAATGAAACTGAGTTCCCTCTCGTACACCCCCCTCCCCCTTAACCACTGCCCTTACAAACATATTTACACATCGAAATTGCCATAGAAACAATGAAAATATAGCTTAATGAAAATATAGCTTACATTTTTTTCGATGGACCTAAGGGGGGGGGGCGGGCCCCTGGGCTCCCCTCTGGATCCGCCAGTGAAATGTACAATTGTTTCACCCCTAACACCTAGTCTGATACTGAAACCTTCCTGCAGCAATCTTTTCAGTCTCTATCTTCTTAGACGTCTCCCAATTTCTTGGCACTTAATCCATCTAAGACTGAATAGGTCTACTTGTAGGTTGGCACATCTCAACAGCTTCTAAAGCTGAATGCTAAAACTCTTACGTTATTTTCGGGTATTAGAATAACACCAGTTTCTTCAGTGAGAAATCTCGGTTTAATCCTTGATAAACACCTAACCTTATATGAACACATAAGTAAAATTTCTGTCACGCAGACAAGTCGAGATGACTCCCATATCTTACATAAACAAACTAAAGCAAGATGAGTCTCAAACCTTACGTACATTGACAGTTCAAACTTCATATTGAACGCCTCACTGGTTGCTCATTTCACATACAAGGAGCGCCTGAAAGGTTGCTCACTTCACTCAACGCTGAGCGCCTCATTGGCTGCTCACATAACTTCACATCACTTCACACTGAGCGCCTGAATTTGCTGCTCACATCTGACACTGACTAAGGCGAGATGACTCTCAAACCTTATAAACTCACTGCTAACAACTCATAATGAGCGCCTCACTGACAGCTCATTTCACTTACATGGAACGCCTTATTGGCTCCTCACTTCACTCAACACGGAGCGACTCACTGGCTGCTCATTTCAATCAACGCTGAGCGCCTAACTGACTCCAGGCCGTGAGAATGCAGATAAAATACAAGTTAGTTAGTCAGTCAAAATTAATTATTAATTTATTATTAGTTATTAATTAAAAATTAAAAATGAAATCCACTAATAATGATGTCCTTAACTTGAACTCCTACGTGAAGGCTCTATCCTTCTTTAATTTCACTACACATGCATGTTAAACTGGTTTAAGAAATATTCATTCTGTTCGATTTTTTCAGCTTTTCGATGCTTCTTTACCCTTTTCTAGTCGGCTTGGATGTGGTTCCATACTCCTCGACATTTTATGGGTAACAATAGCAACCTAATTTTATTGTTATTGTTTTCAATTTGGTGTCATAATAAAAATAACAATAATAACTACATTTAGAGTGCTACAATCATCAATGACAAAATCGATTACTGTTAGAAACAAAATCAAGCCGGCGAGCAAAAAGAAGGTCCAAAAGGCGGTGCAAATTCAAAAATCCAGAAAATCAGTCCAAAGTAAAATGCAACATTGTAACTGTGTAACCATGTTGACTGGAGCCAGTGGCGTGGTCGGTAAGATATTCCACCGCAGATCAGAAGGTGCTGGGTTTAAATCCAGGGCTCGCTCTTCACTGAGATCATTTTCGAGTGAGGAAGCCGATGTTAACTTTATCTTTACAGAATTTTTGTGGAAATTAGCAACTGTGGCACTCCGTAAATGTGTCACTGTGGTACTGTGCAAATGTGTAACGGTGTAATTTTAAAACAGTGTTTCTTTGAAGCTGTGAAACTGTGTAACTGTGCAACTGTGTAACTATTTATCTGTGTAAAAGTGCCACAGTGTAATTGTGTAACTGTGTAACTGTGTAACTTTGTAACTGTGTAACTCTGTTGGATGGAGCCAGTGGCGAAGTCGGATCCTTGGCTCGCCCGTCACTAATATCGCTTTAGAGTGAGGAAGCCGACGTTAAGTTTAGCTTTATCAGATTTTTGTTTGAACTGAGCAGCTGTGGCACTGTGTAAATGTTTACCTGTGTAATTTTGTCATTGTGCAACTCTGTAACTGTGTATCTGTGCAACTGAGTAACAGTGAAACTGTGAAACTGTGAAACTCTGTTTACTGGAGCCGTGCGGGGTTCCAATCCTGGGCTCTCCCGTCACTGACATTGCTTTTGAGTGAGGAAGCCGACGTTTAATTTGGCTTTATCAGATTTTTTGTGGAACTGAGCAGCTGTGGCACTGTGCAAATGTGTACATGTGTAACTGAGTTACTGTATAACTGTGAAATTGTGTAGCTGTGAAACTTTACCACTGTGTAACTGTGTAAATTTGAAACTTTGAAACTGTGTAACTGTGTAAATGTGAAACTGTGTAACTGTGAAACTGTAAAACTATGAAACTGTGTAACTCTATTTGTTGTAGCTAGTGACGAAGTCGGAAAGATACTCGACCGCAGATCAGTAGGTGCGGGGTTCAAATCCTTGGCTCGCCCGTCGCTGATATCGCTTTTGAATGAGGAAGCCGACGTTAAATTTAGCTTTATCAGATTGTTGGTGGAAGTGAGCAGCTGTTGCACTGTGTAAGTGTGTACCTGTGTAACTGTGTCATTGTGTCATTGTGTAACTGTGTTACTGTGCAACTGTGAAACTGTGTAACTGTGTAACAGTGTAACTTTGAAACTTTGAAACTGCGTAACTGTGTAACTGTGAAGCTGTGTAACTCTCTTTGCTGTAGCCAGTGGTGAAGTCGGCAAGATACTCGACTGCTGTTAAGTAGGTGCGTGGTTCAAATCCTGGGTCCTCCAGTCACTGATATCGCTTTTGAGTGAGAAAGCCGACGTTAAATTTAGCATTTATCAAATTTGTGGTGGAACTAAGCAGCTGTGGCACGGTATAAGTTTGTATCTGTGTAACTGTGAAACTGTAAAAGTGTGTAATTGAGTAATTTTGCAACTGTGTAAATGTGTTACTCTGTAACTGAGCAACAGTGTAACTGTGACACTGTGAAACTGCCTAACTGTAAAGCTGGAAAACTGTGTAATTGCGCAACTTTGTAACCGTGAATCTATGAAACTGTGAAACTGAGCAACTGTGTAACTGTGAAACTGCGTAACTGCGCAACTTTGTAACCGTGTAACTGTGAAACTGTGTAACTGTAAAATGGAAAACTGTGTAATTGCGCAAATTTGTAACTGTGAATCTATGAAGCTGTGAAACTGTGCAACTGTGTAACTGTAAAACTCTGAAACTGTGAAACTGCGTAACTGTGAAACTGTGTAACTGTGTAACTGTGAAACCGTGTAACTGTGAAGCTGTGAAATGGTGAAACTGTGTAACTGTGCATCTGTGAAACTGTGCAACTGTGTAACTGTCAACTGTGAAACTGTAAAAATGTGTAACTGTGAAACTGTGCAACTGTGTAACTGTGAAACTGTGCAACTGTGTAACTGTTAAGCTCTGAAACTGTGAAACTGTGAAACTGTGAAAGGTGAAACTGTGTAACTGTGCAAATGTGTAACTGTGAAACTGTGAAGCTGTTAGACTGTGTAACTATGCAACTGTGAAACTGTGAAACTCTGTAACCGAGCAACTGAGCACTGTGAAACTGCGTAACTGCGCAACTTTGTAACTGTGTAACTGTGACACTGTGAAACAGTGTAACTGTAAAGCTGGAAAACGGTGTAATTGCTAACTTTGTAGCTGTGAATCTATGAAGCTGTGAAACTGTATAACTGTGTAACTGTGTAACTGAGCAACTGTGTAACTGTGAAACTGTGAAAATGCGTAACTGCGCAACTTTGTAACTCTGTAATTGGGAAACTGTGAAACTGCGTAACTGTAAAGCTGGAAAACTCTGTAATTGCGCAACTTTGTAACTGTTAATCTCTGAAGCTGTGAAACTGTGTAACTGTGAAACTGTGAAACTATGCAACTGCCTAAATGTGAAACTCCGAAACTGTGAAGCTGCGTAACTGCGTAATTGTGAAACTGCGCGTCTGTGTAACTGTGAACCTGTAAATCAGTGAAACTGTGAAACTGTGTATCTGTTAAACTGTGAAATGGTGAAACTGTGTAACCCTGTATCTGTGAAATTGTGCAACTGTGTAACTGTCAACTGTGAAACTGTGAAAATGAGTAACTCTGAAACTGTGAAACCGTGTAACTGTGAAACTGTGAAACTGTATAACTGTGTATCTGTGAAATTGTGCAACTGTGTAACTGTTACTGTGAAAATGTGTAACTGTGAATCTGTGAAACTGTGTAATTGTGCAGCTGAGCAACTGTGTAACTGCGAAACTGTTTAACTACTCAACTGTGTAACTGTGAAACTGAGTAACTGTAAAGCTGGAAAACTGTGTAATTGCGCAACTTTGTAGTTGTGAATCTATGAAGCTGCTGTAACTGTGACACTGAGCAACTGTGTAACTGTGAAACTGCTTAACTGCGCAACTTTGTAACTGTGAAACTGTGTAACTGTAAAGCTTGAAAACTGTGTAATTGCGCAACTTTGTAGCTGTCAATCTACGAAGCTGTGGAACTGTGGAACTTTGTAACTGTGAAACTGTATAACTGTGTGTCTGTGAAACTGTGCAACTGTGTAACTGTGAAATTCTGAAACTGTGAAACTGTGTAATTGTGCAGCTGAGCAACTGTGTAACCGTGAAATTCTGAAACTGTGTAATTGCTCAACTTTGTAACTGTGAAACTGTAAAACTGTGTAACTGTGCAAATGTGTAAGTGTGAAACTTTGAAACTGTGTAACTGTAAAGCTGGATAACTGTGTAATTGCGCAACTTTGTAACTGTGAATCTATGAAGCTGTGAAACTGTGTAACTGTGAAACTGTGCAACTGGGTAACTGTGAAACTCTGAAACTGTGAAACTGCGTAGCTGTGAAACTGTGCAACTGTGTAACTGCGTAATTGTGAAACTGCGCGTCTGTGTAACTGTGAAACTGTGAATCAGTGAAACTGTGAAACTGTGTATCTGTTAAACTGTGAAATGGTGAAACTGTGTAACCCTGTATCTGTGAAATTGTGCAACTGTGTAACTGTCAACTGTGAAACTGTGAAAATGAGTAACTCTGAAACTGTGAAACCGTGTAACTGTGAAACTGTATAACTGTGTATCTGTGAAATTGTGCAAATGTGTAACTGTTACTGTGAAAATGTGTAACTGTGAATCTGTGAAACTGTGTAATTGTGCAGCTGAGCAACTGTGTAACTGTGAAACTGCGTAACTGCGCAACTTTGTAACTGTGAAACTGTGTAACTGTAAAGCTTGAAAACTGTGTAATTGCGCAACTTTGTAGCTGTGAATCTATGAAGCTGTGGAACTGTGGAACTTTGTAGCTATGAAACTGTATAACTGTGTGTCTGTGAAACTGTGCAACTGTGTAACTGTGAAATTCTGAAACTGTGAAACTGTGTAATTGTGCAGCTGAGCAACTGTGTAACTGTGAAATTGTGAAACTGTGTAATTGCTCAACTTTGTAACTGTGTAACTGTGAAACTGTAAAACTGTGTAACTGTGCAAATGTGTAAGTGTGAAACTTTGAAACTGTGTAACTGTAAAGCTGGATAACTGTGTAATTGCGCAACTTTGTAACTGTGAATCTATGAAGCTGTGAAACTGTGTAACTGTGAAACTGTGCAACTGGGTAACTGTGAAACTCTGAAACTGTGAAACTGCGTAGCTGTGAAACTGTGCAACTGTGTAACTGTGTAACTGTGAAACTGTGAATCTGTAAAACTCTGAAACTGTGTAACTGTGAAACTACAAAATGGTGAAACTGTGTAACAGTGTATCTGTGAAACTATTCAACTGTGTAATTGACAACTGTGAAACTGTGAAAATGTGTAACTCTGAGACTGTGAAACTCTGAAACTGTGAATCTGTATGACTCTGTATCTGTGAAACTGAGCAACTGTGTAACTGTCAACTGTGAAACTCTGAAAATGTGTAATTGTGAAACTGTGAAACTGTGTAATTGTGCATCTGAGCAACTGTGTAACTGTGAAACTGTGTAACTGCTCAACTTGTAACTATGTAACTGTGAAACTGTGTAACTGTAACGGTGAAACTGAGCAACTGTGTAACTGTGAAACTGTGAAACCGTGAAACTGCGCAACTTTGTAACTGTGTAACTGTGGAGCTGTGAAACTATGTAACTGTAAAGCTGGAAAACTGTGTAATTGCGCAACTTTGTAACTGTGAATCTACGAAGCTGTGAAACTGTGTAACTGTGAAACTGTGAAACTGTGCAACAGTGAAACTCTGAAATTTTGAATCTGCGTAAGTGTGAAACTGCGCAAATGTGTATTCTGTGTAACTGTGAATCTGTGAATCTGTGAAACTGTGAAACTGTGTAACTGTAAAACTGTGAAATGATGAAACTGTGTAACTTTGTATCTGTGAAACTGTGTATCTGTGACACTGTGCAACTGTGTAACTGTCAACTGTGAAACTGTGAAAATGTGTAACTGTGAAAATGTGTAACTGTGAAACTGTGAAACTGTGTAGCTGTGTAACTGTGTAACTATGAAACTGTGAAACTGTATAACTTTGTATCTGTGAAACTGTGTAACTGTCAATTGCGAAACTGTGAAAATGTGTAACTGTAAAATTGTGAAACTGTGAAACTGTGTAACTGTGAAACTGTGAAACTGCTCAACTTTGTGACTGTGTAACTGTGAAACTGTGAAACTGTGAAATTGTGCAACTGTGTAACTGTTAATCTGTGAAACTCTGAAACTGTGTAACTGTGAAACTGTGAAATGGTGAAACTGGTAACTGTGTATCTACGAAACACAGTGACACAATTAAACCGTGCCACAGTGCGACAGCTTCTCAACGTCGGCTTCCTCACTCTAAAGCGATATCAGTGACGGGCGAGCCAAGGATTTGAACCCCGCACCTACTGATTCGCGTTCGAGTATATTACCGACTTCGCCACTTGCTCCAGCCAACAGAGTTAAGCAGTTTAGTTACAAAGTTACGCAGTTACACATTTACACAGTTACTCAGTTTCACAGTTACACAGTTTCACAGTTACACCGTTTCACGGTTACACAGTTACACAATTACACAGTTACACTTTTACACAGTTTCACAGTTACAAATTTACACAGTATCACAGTAACACAGTTACACAGTGACACATTTGCACAGTACTACAGTGCAACAGTTGCTCAGTTCCAAATGAATCTGAAATAGTCAAATTTAACGTCGGCTTCATCACTAGACAGCGATATCAGTGACGGGAGAAACCCATTATTTGAATCCCGCACCTACTGATCCGCGGTCTATTATCCGCGGTCGATTACCGACTTCGCCACTGGCACAAGTTAACATAGTTACACAGCAGAAATTTACGCAGTTACACAGTTGAATAGTTACACAGTTTCACAGTATCACAGTATCACAATTACACAGTGACATAGCAGCACAATTCCACTAAAGATCTGGTTAAGCTAAATTTAACGTCGGTTTCCTCACTCGAAAGCGATATCGTGACGGTTGAGTCCAAGATTAGAACCCCGCACCTACTGATCGCGGTCGAGTATCTTACCGACTTTGGCACTGGCTCCAGAAAACATAGTTTCACTAGTACAAATTGACACAGTTACATAGTGGCACCATTACTCAGCTGAACAGTTGCACAGTTTCACAATTACAGTTTCAAATTGTCAAAGTTACACAGTTACACAATAACACATTTACACAGTGCTACAGTTGCTCAGTTCTACCAAAAACCTAACAAAGACAAATTTAACGTCGGCTTGCTCTCTCAAAAGCAATATCAATGACGGGCGACCCAGGATTTGATCCCCGCTCCTAATGATCCACGGTCGAGTATCTTACCGACTTCGCCACTGGCTTAAGCCAACAGAGTTACACAGTTACAATGTTACAGAGTTACACAGTTTCACAGTTACACAGTTTCATAGTTAAACAGTTTCACAGTTACACAGTTACACAATTTCACAGTTTCACAGCTACACAGTGAAATATTTAAACAGTGCCACAGTTGCTCAGTTCCACCAAAAATCTAATAAAGCCAAATTTAGCGTCTGCTTCCTCTCTCGAAAGCGATATCAGTGACAGTGATATTCTCACTGACATCCTCATTCGAAAGGGATGTCTGTGAGAATATATTAATAATACTTTTACTTTTACTTTTTGGTTTTTAAAAAAAATTATACTTTTAATTTTGGATTCCCAAAAATAAATACTTTTACTTTTACTTTTTAGTTTAATAAATTAAAGTACTTTTCCAGCACTGCTCCAAGCGCTCCTTCCAGCACTCTGCTCCTCAGATCTTGAATTCTCTTCCTTCCACTTTGCGCACCCCCTCATCTTCTCCTGATCATCCTTTCCTTCCATATGAACAGTTTCATAGACGGTTGATGGCTTTTCTCTTTTCTCTTTGACCTCTCCTATTCAACCTTTGCACAGGAACTGAGACCAACACGTAAATTTCTGTTCCACTAGTACCCTTTCTCTGACCGAACTGATGTATTTTGGCTTGCAACCGTTTTTGGACCCCACACTCTGGTCATCGGATTTGATTTTGTAACACCGTGCTCAAAGTTGTCATGGATAACAGTAGCACTCTCTGTTATTGTTGTTGTTGTTGTTATTGTAGTTGTTGTTGTTGTGTCTATGTCACACACTGTGGCTGTATCATGCACTGTTTCTATATAATACACTGAGTCTATATGATATAAAAAGTTTGTACAGCTAATGTTAACGTCAGTTGCCTCACTCTAAAGCGATGTCAGTGATGGGCAAGCTCAGGATTTGAACCCCGCACACATGATCGGCTCTCGAATATCTTTCCCACATCGTCCTTTGTCATTGACTCCAGCCAATGATAAATAAGAAGATCCAGATTGTCAGCTTACTTGATTGTTTTTATACCTGTTCAGGTTTCAGGTTGACATTTAATTATAGTTGATTTTGACTAATTTTAAATATCCAATTGTTTTGTCAACCTAATCTTATAAGATATTTAGTGTAAACGGATATTTATGATTAATTAATAGTGAAATATTAAACGGCATCAAGTTGTATAATTTACGTGAATACACTAATTAACTTTAAATTGATGAATTGATTTCACTGGATTTCACTTGAAATATTTATAAAATACTATTTATTTGTAGACACAAATTTGAAACTTGTAATTTGTAATTTAAGTATGTAGGATTACAAGTGTGTGATTAATTCTATGTACATTTAAAGTTGAAAATTAAAAAGTAGGTATAACTCGCGTCATGTTATAAAATATTTCAGCTAAAATCCTATTAACATACATTGGTGATTTCTCGAAATGCTTGTTTCTTAATGAACATTTATGTGAACATTAATCTTTAAAGTGTTATTTAGGAGGCACTGTTAACTTTCTAGACAAAAGAGTATATTTAAAAGTAGTCTGAATTAATGAGTGGTTTCTGTTGCCTGATCAATTAATTAGTCTCTTTTCGAGAGACTGCTTGAGAATTAAATAATAGATAAGGTTTTCTGAATAGCTCAGTGAGTTTTGAGCGTCAGTCAAATAATGAAATTTTAAATGACCTAACCAAAAGTACATAAACGTTTTATGACATTGTAATGAAATAATAATATTAAGAGCAACAATTAGAGTGCTACTGGTGTCTTATACAACACAGAGCATTATTGAAACAAATCCCAGCGTATGAGCAAAAAGAAGGCCCAAAATGGTGCAAAATCCAGAAAACTCGTCCAAACATAAAGAGAATTAAAGAAAAGAAAAATAGATGTAACATGAATTCTCAAGTCCTGGAAATGCATAAATTATTATAAATTTAAGTTTATGATATTTGTAATTTGTTTGCAGCTGTGACCATGAATGACGGTTGCCTGTTAGCAGTAATTACAAGATGCATATACAGTGCATTAATCATCACAGCGATGATATCAGCTTACAGTTCTACAATCTCATATCTTGGTTTGCATTTATTTTTTTAAATTAAGCTCTTGAAATTTGGTCTAGTGTTTCATTTGAGTAGTTTTTTTGGAATGAAGTTGGTTTTCTAAAAGTAGTTTTTAAATCTGGAGATGGGGAGATGGCAAAATATTTGATCATTGAATGCTGCATAATTTAAGTTCTTCCTAAAGCTCTCTAATTTATGTTTTATGTCTTTAAGTTGTAGTTATTATTTTACTCATATCGAAATCTTCACTGATTTGTTAAAAAGTTATAGACAACCAAAAGTTAAAAACGAGACTAATTGGTTTGTTGCAAACAAATAGACTGACAATATGAAATCATAATCAGATATTTTGATGAATGCAATCCATCAACCCATTGAAGCGTTTGATGCTGTCCTATGAAATTGGAGGAAGATTTTTACTAGGATTACAGTTTGATGTCTCTGATTTCTTTGTCTCAGATGAATGTGATTTGATCAAATTATTGGTGGATAGAGAGAGTACTATTTTATATAGTGCGAAGCCAGATTGATGAGTAGGAATACGTGCTGTGGATATTCTCCTTGGCCGCATACTCTATTAGACGATTAATATAAATATATATATATATATAATTATATATATATATATATATATATATATATATATATATAGAAACTTGGCATGATGTGTATTGAAGTGAAAGTGAAAAGTGGATGGAGTTATATGTTATAAATCTACCATTAGGCACTAGGTTATGAAAGAAATTGTTTACATATCCTATAAAACTAATTACATGTTTATAATATTTTACAATTTCAGATAGTTGCAGTAAGTCGAAGGACATTGTTGTTTTGAATATCAATAAGTCATTATCAATTAGCATAGCAAACGTTGCTAGTATCGCCCCAGCTGAAAGCACAGAGTGTTCAATTTTATTAAAGGTATGTATGAAAGCATAAATGTATATTGTTAAAAGAATAGTTAATTTTTATGTAGTAATCTATTCCTTTATTTCATCATAGTCTGACTATCAAATATAGTTACAATATAACATTTAGCATAATAGTTACAACAACCAGCAATGCAAAAGATAAAGAAAAACAACGGAAAAGGATAATTAATAATGTACGATATTAAAGTACATGTACTTTCTTAAGCATACTAACAGTCCCTAGTTTTACAAACACCTAGTTTTACAAACACGTGGTTAAGTTAACTTGAAAACAAAGGTTAATTTCATCGGAAGTTAATTGATTGATCGAGTCAGTCAGGTTTAATGTTATGTTTTATATATATTAAATAAGACTTTTGAGTGAAGTGACATCATTTATACTGGAATTTACTTATCTAGCTTTAAACTGCTGATCATTTATGTCTCAGATGTGGGTTATACTGATCAGAAATTTTGGTATTCACTACAAAATGATGTGTGGTTATTGATTACAAGGTGACCCTCCAAAATTATAGCACCCAGACATTGTCCTTCAGATTGATCGACCAATTAGATTCCTTCGTAAACAAAACTAGAATATTAATTCTTAATAGATTATCTAAAAAGCGGTGTAAATGTCTGTTTTTTTATTCATTGGACGGGCTCCGTTTAAGATATTTTTGTTCTCTTCAGCACCTGTTTTTTTTCAAATCGTTTGGGGTGAATCGATTTGTAGTGACATGTGGTGTGGGGACGTCCCTGACATCATCTTTTTATGAGAAAACGGACGTTATACCTTTATTATTATTTTTATTATTTTTATTAAATGTCCAAAGAGAGAGGTGCAGCTACACTTCACTTTAAACCACAATGCAGAATACCAAATTTTGACTAATGAGTATACTATGCCACTGTTGAGTTTTAAACTGCTGATAGCTAGTACTATTAGTCTATGAATAGATTTTTTAAAAGAGCGATTATTAAAGTTTCCTGTTATTTCTAAACTCCGAAGCCATTAAAAGATATTATTTGCAGAATTAAGGCTGAAAAATATTTAAAATGTGAATGCGAAGAAGTTTGTGGGAATTGTACCTATATTTTCAGTACTTTTCACAAAATGTATTCAGTAATCAGTAGTTTTCTGGAAATTTATGTTATTTAGCGGTAAGAAAATGTTCTTCTTACCATTATAAATGCTTAATAAAAGTACTTATTTCAATGTAATACCCTAAATTCAATTTTTTAATGCATGTTTATGTGTATGTTTAGGCACAGCCTGTTCAGTCAAAGTTTCTCGTTCAATTTGAGCACTTCACTCTTCAACCGAGTTTGAGAAGTTCTTCAGCATGTGAAGACAACTTTCAGTTACATAGTAATTCTAGTTTACGAGCCGTTAATGATGTGCGTATTCAGTTACTTGTTATTTACATTTAATATAGTTGCTTCCAAATGTTTTGCTTAGGTTTGTGTGTTTTTCAAAAAATGCTTTATTAAAAGTACTTGTACTGTAAGATGTTGAGGCTTATGTTGCTGTAATTATAAATTTCAATTTCAGTGATTTATAATCATTTATTTATTGGTCAAAAGGGACAGGAAAAGATACATCACATATACATATATAAACGCACATACACATAAGAACAAAGAACAATCAAAAATGAATTATAAGAAACTTAAATAGAGTTCCTACTAATTCCAGCACTAGCATGAAATGCTTCATAAATTAAATATCCGTTTCTACCATAAGACACTCTATTGTCCAGAACCATCAAACAATTTATAAGCAACCTAAAATAATTCCACAGTTTATCTAGTTCCCTCAGCACATGTCTACTATTATCTAGTTACAAAGTGTTTTAACATTATATTTCTACTGACTCTATGGAGGCTGTTTCTAAAGAAATTAAACATAAGCTTAACTCTAGTATGCTTAAAATCCATCTTACCCAACCCGAACATAATTGGCTTAACAGATTCCCATTTATGATAGTTAAATAGCTTTCTATAAACACTGTTCTAGGCAACATTTAAATTATGAATTTGATCGTTTCTATGTGTAATGCGAACAGTGGCATAGGTTAAAATGGGCAAGCAATAGGACTCGAAAAGATGTAATCTTGTCAGCACAGTTAAATTAGCTGATTTACTCAATAAATTATTGCAACTCAAGTAAAATTGTTTAATAATCAAATTGGTATCAACCATTAGATATTTACCTGCTTTAAAAGTAATTTCTAAGTATCTAAAGCAATTTGCTCATTTTAATGGTTTTTCAAAATTATGCAAGATTTATTTTATTGATTTATGCAAGAATTTTTTTGTTGACTTTTATATTCAGTTATGTGTTCATTCCTAAGCATTTGAACACTTATGTTCTTTTCTATTTTCCTAAATATTTAAAAATGTCTAAGGTTTCAAATTAGTTCAAAGTTAAATATGATAATATATTTAGTTTTAAGGTTGCTTGCTTTAAAGGTTAAATTAACAAAAATTTTAAATGCTCCTTTTAAATGCTCCGTTGAAAGTTACTGAAGTCTAACTGCCTTTTAAAGTTGAAGTTTTCTTTATAAAGTTTACTGTTTATTTGTTACGGCCAACTAGTGCCTACGCTAATCTTTTTCGTTTAGTCCATTAGAATTTAATTTTTTACAGTTGTGTTTTCGTTTTGCAGATGTCAATTTTCAGCAACAGTCATGGAACAGTATTAAGAGATTCCGGAATGTTCTACACTTCTGGCAGATGCATAGCATTAACAGTTCTCTCTGAACTCTGGAGTATAGTCAGTGATGCAGTAAAACCGCATATCACTCTAACCGTCATTCTTGATGGTTTCTGTTTGCTATTTTTTGTAATTTTGGTTTAGTACAGAACTTCGTTGATAAATTTTTAACTTAAATAGCTCATAAACTCTCAAATTTCAGATATAATGAAGCAATATTGCAAAAAGAAAGTTAAGGTTTAATAATTCTGTTATCTTCCATGTGCATAACATATCCAGCCCATTTCATTCTTCTTTTCTTGATTATTTCACTGATCATTAGTTGATTCATTCTTATCCTAATGTTCTCACTTGTTACTTATTCTTTGTAACTGATTCTTATAGCCGTAGTTACTAGGGAGATAGTCAAGTGTTTAAACATTAAAAGTTGCGTAAACTACTGATTAGTCACAATTTGATATTCTGCAAGCTTGAATTGATGTGTAAAGTAATGCAAAGCTCTGTGCGCCTGTTTTCGGGCGTTTAAACAGTTGACATGCCGCATCACTGATTATGAAATAATATTCTGACTTTGTTTACGAAGTAAGCTGATTGGTCGATCAGCCTAAAGGACAGTGCTGTGATTGGCTGACCGACATAATTTTGGCAGTTGACTTTGTAGTTAATAACCACGTAACATTTTTTAGTAAATACCAAAAAATTCAGAACAATCGTTTACCAACAACAGAGGATTAAACTATCAACTGATCAAGGAAAAGTTAGTAAATGCCAGTATTAGTATTCTCCTTGAACGTTTGTTTTTTATGGAATACAATTTTTTCCATCGCCTTTGTTAGTTCCTATGATTCACATCCGTACATTAGTACTGGTATCATGCAAGAGTTAAAAATTCTTAGTTTAATCTCAAGTTTGACATCTAATCTTCTCATGATTTTTTTGCAACTTGCTAAATTTCGCTCCTGTTAGAGCAATTCTTCTTTTAATTTCTGATTCTGATCATCCTTCTGCTTTGTTTTCGCTTCTGAGATAAATAAACTTGTTTACAATTTCTTTCAATCTCTTTTTCCTGCAGTTGAACTGTTTTGCAAATTTTTTCATTCTTTGATATTGACATCAATTTGGTTTACCTTTGATTCATTTTCAATCCAAACTTTCCAATTTCTTCAGCCATGACCTCCAATAGCTCCATTATTCTTACTAGGCTTTCTGCTATCGTCAGCATATTCAACATCTTCTATATTTTGAGGTTTAGATTTCCTTCCCAAATGTTGTAGATTTTCCAGACGTCTCATGATATAGTCTAATACCATGTTGAACAAGATTGGGGACAGGATGCATCCTTGCCTGAGTCCTGTTTCTATCCTGAACCATTCAGTTTCTTCTCCTTCTAATCTAATGCATGCTGATATTGTGCTGTACCTAGTATCTAATGATTCTGACTAACTTTGCACATACTCCATATTTCTCTAGTATTTCCCATGTGCCTCTTCTCCAAACTGAATCATAAGCCTGCGCAAGATCTATAAAATACTTTAAGGTTTCTTCATTGTACTCTAGCTCTTTACAATGATTTGTCTGATCAGGTATATCTGATCTGAACACCCTTGTCCTTTCCCGAAACCACATTGATTCTCTCTTAAAACTTCATACACCCGTTCTGCAATTCTATTTAGTATGACTCTTGTAAACACTTTACCTTGTACACTTAATAGACTTATTCCCCTCGATTTATTGCACTCCATCCGTTGGCTTTTCTTCATGCTCCACAGTGACTCAATTACTTGATGAATCCACTTCACCGCGTTACTCTCGTATTCTGTAGCGGTTCTGCTGATATCTTACAAATTCCTGATGCTTTATTTTTCTTCATTTGTTTGACAGCATTCTTTGACTTGCTCTATTGATATGTCTGTTTCTAGAAGCTCCTCTTCTTCTTGATATAGTGCTTCTGTTTGTTCTACTTCCAATATTGTCTCATGTGTATCGATGGGCTCTTCTCTGTTTAACAACTCTTCAAGGTTTCCTTCAAGCGCTCCATTATATTTCTGTTATTAGTAATTATTGTTCCATTTTTTTTGCGGGTTCTATATTTATAAGTTTGGTATTACTATCTCCACTCAACGTCTTCACTTCGGCATATAGTTTTTTACTATTCCCTTTCTTGAACGCTTCTTCCATATCCGTCACTAGTTCTTCTAGCATTTCATTTTTATCTTTGGCTAGATTTTTCTTCAATTTTAGTTTCTTTTAACAGAGATTGCAATCCAAGATTTGTCAATTAGTATGCCAATTGTATTGGATGTATTTAATAATACATTAAAGGTCATGTAGTTTATTTAATTTACTGACAAAGGATCATTACAAAGCCCAGTATTTTAGCATTCTAATCCTGCAGTATGTTTGAAAATATGTAGAGTAGTTTGTGTTACTAATATACTGTCCTGTACCGTCTATTAAATATGGTTAGCATAATCACAATTATTGTGAAGCTAAGAATTGTTCTTAATTTAAGTTTAAATCAAAAATATATAATATATTCGCTATTTAATGTTGGGCCTATTTATTTAGAATGTTTGTTTTGAATATTTCGATTGCCATTAATATTAATTAAGGCTAAATAATTTACCTCTCATATAATCTTTTTTGTTGTTTTTTTTCATTTATTTATGCTAGTTATGCATATGGAATATATTCATTGGAGCATTTTATTTTTATTGTTATAAAGAAACATTCTGCGAGCCAGGAATTCACAGACAGTGCAGCAATGGTGATTGCATAAGTTCTTCACTATTTTGTGATGGTATCTCTAACTGCGCTTCTTCTGAGGACGAGATTTTTTGTCCAATCGTCTCTGTCCCGCCAACACCAGGTCAGTCTTCGCTTCGCTGTGTGATCCTCAGAATTTTAAAAATACACTCATCCTACCAATTCTTTTATAAAATTAAGGAATTCTTTAGAATTTGCTTATAAAATACTAACTTTATATGGCAATAGGCTAAATGTGTGCACGCGAGGCATTGCAATGTAATTTAGCTTAATTTCTGTACTGTTCTCAGTATCCAGTAGAATCAAGTGCAATACCTGATATTATAATTATTTACCGGCTGGAGCCAGTGGCGATGTCGGTAAGGTGTTCGACGGCGGATCAGTATGTGCGAGGTTCAAATCTTGGGCTCTCCTGCCACTGACATTGCTTTTGAGTGAGGAAACAGATGTTAACATTAGCTTTTTAGCTTCTTACTATTATTATTTAATGGCCGGGTCATCAAACAAAGTCAATGACAAAGATGTCTCAATACGAATAAAAGAACTAAAAAGCGTAATGCAACACTTCCAGAATGCACTTGTAAATGCGTGAATCATAGAAATGTAAAATTATAGAGCTGTGATATTGCGACGTGCAGAGAACACGGATAGTGCTGTTGAGAGTGACGTCGTTGCTACGAAGAGAGAATTCTACATGTGGATAATGCTGCTCGCCGTCGTTTTCTTCATGTCTGTTATAATCGTCTGGATGTTTCATCGTCATCCTCAACCCTCGCAGAGTTATGATGTGAGGCGGGGTTAGTCAGAGCGACGTGCTATTTGTATATTGGTAACACTGTGTTGTGCTGGGCTTTGCATGATGTATTTTTTGAAATTGTTCTCTTTTTTGCTAAATCTATGCTGTTGACGTATTTTATTGCATGCATGCTATTTGTTAAGATTTTAATTAGTATAATAGATTGATATAATAAATTTAACTACTTTGTAATGGCTGTTAGGCAATCTATTTTTCACTCTTTGGGTTGGGCAAGAAATTTGTATGTATTCACAACAGATTTACCGTTGTGTAACATATATAAGAAATTTAAGTAATGAAAATTAAATTTAGAATAAGTGGTGAACTGGTTGCACGGTAATGATAACAATGTCTCTTTAATTACTTGTAGGTATATCCCACACTTGCTTATATTTGCTGATCGCCATTTTTGTAAGCACCATTAAATAGGTTGATTTGAAATCATCGTCATAGCTGGCCTAGAACTATCTAGGCCTTGCACTGACTAGTCATAGATTTTCTTTATTTAGTTATAAAATTTGTCAAAAATGAGCTCTACAGATCTAAACAAGGAGCTACCTTAAAATTGTCGTAATTTTTGATGAGACAGTATTGTCTCTATATTTTAGTTGGAAATATGAAAATAGGTGTGCTTAAAATATGAAAATAGGTGTGCTTAAAATATGAAAATAGGTGTGCTTAAAATATGAAAATAGGTGTGCTTAAAATAAAATTGTACATAAACGTATAAAAATGAAGGTGAAAGGGTGTATGGTTAACTTATGGTGTAATGCATCGGTATAGCATTTTAAGTTACGCAAATATCATGGTAGTTTGGTTTATGCTGGTCACTTATGATAATATTATTTAATTAACACTAGTCTCGGTCTTTCATCTTGCTTCAGTATTCATATGGACACATTAAAATGTACGATTAAACATATGCTCTACTGTATTTGTAGCAAGATACCTACATCGGTGTGAAACCTTTATCTCGAGCAAGCTCTTTATGCTGTCTTTGTTGTTAACCAACATCCACGTTTCTCCTGCACTTGCTGCATCTCCAACGTTCTCTGCTCTGCCCTCTCTCGACTCTGGCGTGAGCTACGCTACTCGGGATCCGGGATTTTCAGGAGATGAAAGGACTCAGGATAGCAGCGGCAGCAGCAGCTACGTCAACAAGCTCGACTATATATCCATCGCGGTTATCTGCTCGATCATAGCTCTGTGCTTCCTCATTTGTATTATCGTTGGCTGGAGGCGTAAGAAGCATCACATGACCCCAGAACATTCGATGGAAAGTCCTTCGATAACTGGTTTGTTCCTAACGTCTCTTTAAAAGCTAAGGTAACGTCAGTTTCCTCACTCGAAAGTGATGTCAGTGACCGGCGAGCCCAGGATTTGAACCCCGCACATACTGATCCGCGGTCGAATATCTAACCGTCTTCACCACTGGCTCCAGCCTATTTCAACTAGTAAAAGGTACTGCTGTGAGTAATATAAATAAGTAAAGTATGGATTAAGTAATATTTCTCAAAGTGTGGAATTTTGAAGCATAACTACAGTGCTAGAGATGTCAGTAATTAGTGCTTTTTAGAT
The DNA here is from genome assembly GCA_905160935.1 of Enchytraeus crypticus. Taxonomy (NCBI): domain Eukaryota; kingdom Metazoa; phylum Annelida; class Clitellata; order Enchytraeida; family Enchytraeidae; genus Enchytraeus; species Enchytraeus crypticus. The sequence goes on from CAJHZI010000463.1 coordinate 3,248,745, forward strand.
TTCGTTTTAATGTAGTACATGATCTGTTTCACGGAGCTTTGTAATTTGCCTTGAGTTAAACCATAATTAACAAGGGAATTTTGGGACGAGGTTTTAGCAAATTAAGGTTTGCAAATTAACATTATGATTAGGTTTAATATTGACTAATTTAAGGTTTGGTATATTGGGTGCACGAGACTGTTGTATTACAGTACAATTGGTTACTGTAATTAATTGTTGCACATTCTGTTATTATTTTCTGATTTACAGGTTCTTTAAAGGTATTTCTTATACTGGTTTTTTGTACAGAACTCAATATCTCTTTTAATTTGAACTAGAATATTGACAATATAGGCTAAATTTTGTATTAGTTTGTAGATGGTACTGATGAAATTTTATTAATTTTATCAAATTTGTGTTTAGATCCTACTAACTAGTGCTATTTTATATCTCTAAATTTATATATTTTGTAAATTGTACTATCAGTACGATCGTTAGAATAATACTTCAATTTCATGCCATATGTTGCACTCCTCCTCTCAGCCACTAATAATAATAACAACAATTAGAGTGCTACAGTCATCAATGACAACATCGGGCACTATTGAGACAAAAACAAGCCGGCAAGCTAAAAAGAAGGTCCAAAAACGGTGCAAATTCCAAAATCCAGAAATTCAGTCCAAAGTAAAGGGAGTTAAAGAAAAGGTGGTTTAGGCGCAGGTCGCTGCTCATGGACACTGGATGGAAAAGAGAGATGGAAAAGATAGGTCTTCAACTGCTTATGGAACTGCTCATAGGAAAGCAAAGCCTGATGTGATTCAAATGAAGATTTCCGAAGATTGGATGGAAGAGAATTCCAGATCTGAGGTGCAGCATGCTGGAATGAACGATTAGATGGCTTAGAGCATGAAGGTAAGCTAGGTCTCACAAGAGTAATTAACTTAGAAGACCGAGTAACAGCAGTCTGCATCACTTTAATCAAGTGAGACATACAAGTTTGTCCAGGGATGGTGATGGACTTATAGGTTAACGAAGCTGTTTTGTAAATGATACACTCTTTAACCTTTAGCCAGTGCAAAGACTTCAAAATAGGCGTAACATGTGAGTACTTGGAACTACAAAAAATTGCTCGCACAAGAGAATTCTGAACAAACTGCAACTGATCAAGCCAGGGAGATTTAAAAACAGGGAATTGCAGTAGTCCAACTTTGATTGCACAAGAGCAGCACCAATTGTAGCAGCTGTCTCACGTGACAAATATGGACGTATTCGACGAAGATCACGGATATGGAAGAAACATGCTTGTGAAGTTTTAGTTATGTGTTCGTGGAAGGTTAGGTGTTTATCAAGGATAACACCGAGATTTCTCACAGAGGAAACAGGTAATATTTTAATACCCGAAGATAACGAAAGAGTTTTCCCATTCAGCTTCAGAAGCTGTTGAGGTGTCCCAACCAACAAGAATTCAGTCTTAGATGGATTAAGTGCCAAGAAATTAGCAGACATCCAAGAGGATATAGACTGAAAACTTTGTTGCAGGAGGGTTTCAGCATTAGAATAGGAGTTAGGGGTGAAACAAGTGTACATTTGAGTGTCATCAGCATATAGTTCATGATCAAGAGAATGAGAAGAGATTAGAGTGCTTAAGGGTGTTGTATAGAGGTTAAAGAGGATAGGACCAAGAACGGAGCCTTGAGGCACACCATACTTTAAGTGAGAAGTCGAAGAGATGTACTCCATCACTTTCACACTAAAAGAACGATCCGTCAGATAGGAGGAAAACCAATCAAGAACAATTCCACGAACACCAAACCAGGAAGAAAGACGTTCCAGAAGAATATTGTGATCAATGGTATCAAAAGCGGCCGAAAGATCAAGCATACATAATCCAGTAAGTTGCGTGCACATGGCATTACAATAGACACAGATAGAAGCACCGTTTCAGTTGAACGATGCTTATATAAGCCTTGATCTTATTAAATAGATTGTAAAGAGATGAGTAGAAAGCCTCTGAAGAACAATTCTTTCAGTGAGCTTAGATATGTATGACAGATTAGATATAGGCCTGTAATTCGACAATGATTCCTTATCCAGTGTGGGCTTTTTAAGCAATGGAGTAATAACTGCACGCTTAAAAGCGCGAGGAAATTTGCCGGTAGAGAGAGAGAGGTTAACAATCAATGTTAATACTGGAGCAAGTATGTGAATACACTTCTTTAAAAGAGAGGTTGGGATAGGGTCCAAGTCACAATGTTTGGCTGGAGAATCTAAAACTAATTTAGTAATCTCATCATTTGTAACTGGAGTGAAATTAGAAAGCTCATCTTTGGAATGATTCTCAACTGGAGTATGAGGAGTAGAGTTAGGAGCTGGAGTGATAGATTCTCTAAGATTGCTTATCTTATCTGTAAAGTAATTGGAAAATTGTTCAGGCAGTGACTCCACAGGAGTAGAAGGAAGAGAAGGAGAAATAGATCTATGTAAAAGATCATTAACGGTTTTCCATAAACTCTTGACATTCATAGCCTTACTAACCAAAGAGGAGTAGTACTCTTTCTTACCATTAGCAATAGTAGTACGATAAATCTTGTATTGCAAATTAGAAACAGTTTTCCAAAAATCTGAATGGGTATGACGCCACTGTCTTTCAGCTCTACGGCATGCAGCCTTTAGCTTTCTCAGACCAGAAGTATACCAAGGGTTAGATTTCTTAAGCTTCTTGGTAGTTAGAGGTGCATGCTTATCAAGTAGAGATGAAAGAGTAGTGTTATACTGTTTTACTAATTCATCAAGATCATTAGCAGGAGACTTGATCAAATTCGAATTTTCAAGATCAGAATAAAAGAGATCAAGATCAACGTTATTTACACACCTAAATGAAACAGTAGATGAATTTTTAATAGTATCTGGCTTAACATGATTATAAGTGAATACAACAGGAAAATGGTCTGACGGCGAGTGAGATAAAATAGTAACAATTAAAGGATCAATAGCAGAGACACTTGGTGTAATAACAACATCAAGTGTATGATTGTCAATTTGAGTAGCAACATTCACATGTTGAACGTTGCTACTCATATTGACAATCATCATACACTTGATGTTGCATGCTGTAGAGCTAAAAGAAAGTAGCGTCATACCCATTCAGATTTTTGGAAAACTGTTTCTAATTTGCAACACAAGATTTATTGTACTGCTATTAATGTTTCCACTCAGGAGCAGCCTTTGTAATTTGCAAGCTTAATATCGTATAGTTTACTCGTTCTAAATTTTAAAGAGAAATAGAAATAAAAATTAAATGTAAGCGTTATATGTTCAGCATTATTTAATAACTTGTTAAAACTTTCTCGCTAAGAGGTATACAGCTGAAGTTATTTTAGTTTTGCAGCTATTATTGCTATTGTCTGTGCTAACTTTTAATGTTTTCTATTTGATATGTATTTATATTTGTTATTTATAATTTATTCTATTTCTCAAAAATAGTAGAATGGAAGGGAGTGTAGGGGATTGACTGATTATAAGGTATGAGACAGATAGAAGTGGAAGGTCTATTCGTATCCCGACCCTAGTTAAACTGGGATAAAAGCGAAGATGATGATGATTCTACTTCTATATGGTCATACTATTTTCTATTTGTTTCTATATTTATTGCAATTTGAATGTCTCAAATAGCGTAGGGGTAACAAAGTTTTAAGTGACAGATCCTGAGGTGAATTGAACTCTCGTGGATTGGAATCCCGGCCGCTCTGATCTGAGAGTAAAATCTGGGACATTCAATTGACTGGTTACACGGAAAATGGACTAAATTACCTAACGATTTAAACATGTAGTATTAAAAGTGATAGATATCAACTTAGTTGATCATTTCACTGTAAAGATTGCTTACTTTTCTCTGAATATTAATTAGTCTAGGCATGAATTGAATATTCTTATTTGTGATACCCTGGAAATATGACCTAATATAATAAATTATTCAAATTTGTACTTTTTCAAATTTGTACTATTTGTAATGTTCTGCTGAGTTAGTCCACAGGCTTTCAGTCAGTGGTTTGTAAACTGGTAGAAAACTGAAATGAAAAACTTCTGTGTGACAATTAATATATTGTTAAAAAAATTAAATTCATAGCTACTATTGCAACGTTGGCAGAAATACACTGGCTTAATACCTTTGATAGAATTAATTGATTGATCGATCGGTTGGTAAATTGGTTGATAGATTGATTGGTTGGTTGACTGCAGATGGGGAGTCGAGAGCGGTAGAGGTGAGAGTGGAGAGAGCCCAGCGTGAACCGGTTAGAACCGGTGAGGAGCTGAGGAGTGAGTCACCTCCACCGACCTACTCGATCATTGAGAGACAGACCAGCTTCACCAGCTATGTCAGTCAGACCAGCAGCCAATGTTAGTCGCTTTATATTACTGTTTAAAGTTATTTGATCTCGTGTAGGCATCTCTAATAATAATAATAATAATAATAATAATAATAAAGGTTTAACGTCCGTTTCCTCATAAAAGAATGATATGAGGGACGTCCCTTCCGTCACATGTCACTACAAATCGATTCACCCCAAACGATCTGAAAAAACATGTGCTGAAGAGAAAGAAAAGATTCTAAACGGTGCCGCTCTGGTAATCAAATCTAAAAGACACTTGCAGTTGTCGATTGATGTCAGTGAATCAATGTTTGTCAAATCAACTTGATTTTTGAGTAATTTAATGCTTCGTGTTGTTCTAGACATTGACAACTTCAGAGACTTCATTTGTTTAATTACAATAGTCTGTATATTAGGCAATGAATTTAGTTTCTACTTGCCTTTATATACTTTTGTTATGTTTGGGCTGATACTCTCATAAACGACAGGTAGCTAGCTGGTTTTATGCCTGTCTATGCATGCATAACGATATAGATGTCAATATACATACTATGTATGTAAATAGGTTAATATGTATTATATGACTGTTAGAGTCATCATTTAGAAGAGTCAAGATCTAATGCTGATTTGGAAGAATCTTGGCTTAACTGCTTTTTATTTTTTGTTTGTATGGTTACACTATTGCCATAACGTACGTGTTAGTTTCCTTAGTACTGTTTTCTAGTTTTGCTATTTCTACCTATCTCACCGAGGCTAATAGTCGTCGTTGCCTTTTAAAAGTGTTTGGATTGCAGTTAGTGCAGATTTAAGAATAACCGCCCGACATCCCCGAGGTTTTGTTCTTTCAAACATGCCAGCACTCGGACTTCCAACCATAAGTCATGATTTATTACTGATCCTGATTAGTCATGTTTTATTACTGGTCTTGATTAGTCATGATTTATTACTGTTACTGATTAGTCATGATTTATTACAGTTGTTGATGAGTCATGATTTATTACTGATCCTGATGAGTCATGATTTATTACTGATCCAGATGAGTCAGAATTTCTTACTGATCCTGATGAGTCATAGTGGAATGCTGTTGTAGTTGAGATTCCACCGGACTACGACGAGTCGTGGGACTCGAATGACGGGGGACACACTGGTCAGCGAGGAGCGAGACCGGGGTCTCGGAGCAGCCACGGCTCAGCGGTGCCCGGCTCTGCAGTCGTGTCGATGGCTCCCAGCGGAAGAAGTTCAGCCAGGCCGCTGAGGTCAGAGTCTGCCAGAGGTCGTCCGCACGCCAAGCCCAGGACCTATAGGACGACGTCAGACACCGGCAGAACCAGACGTCTCAGGTAGGGTGTTCTGTGAACATGTGCGTATGTCGTGTGTTTAGTTATTGGAAAAGTGTGATTTATGAGATTTTTAGGTTTTTCGCGGGTAAATTCTAAGAAATGTTAATGTGTGACAATTTTTAAACTAATAGTAGTTTTAGCTAGTAGAATAACCTTCTAACACCTTGGGGATTTTGTATTCAAAGCTGTCAACATTCGGTCTTTCAAGGTGGTTGTCCATACATGTACTAATCGGGTCTGCTGTAGCTTCATTGACTCACAGCTTAACCATGTATTCTAAATCCAGCCTCTGTTCAGTTTGCTAATATTTGTTTCTGATTGTTTGTAATGTTTACGCTATTTGATCTCACTTTCTCTTGTGGTCTCTGTGTACTCAGACGTCATCGCGTGGTGATTTGGCGCCTGTTTGTGTGGAGTCTGCAAGAGACATCCATTCATTATGGCTGCATTGCCTTATGGCGAGGAACCAGACGTTAAATTCTTATTGATTGATTGATTAATTAAAAATATGATTTTAAAACTAGGAAAATTAGTCAATAAATATCGTATACTACGTGTATACAACAATCGTATCTGATCATTATGCACAGGACCAGCTCTCGCCCAGCCACTGTATCAGAGGACGAGGATGTGGCGCACAGTGAGATCATCTCAGAGATTTCTGATCTCACTTCTGCCGCAGTCATGGAGGACATCACGGAGCAGGGATCGGCTACCACTCGTGAGTCCCTTGCGCAGCCTCTTCTCAGCAGCGGCGGTACAGCATCACGTGGCAGCGGAGCAGCGTCACGTGACAGTAGGGCGGAGTCTGAAACGCATGTCGTCTCTATTGAAACTGGATCACAGTCGCAGAAACTTACTCTTGTTTGATAAAGTGTGGTATTTGTAGTTATAGTAAATCATATTATCAAATGCTTGGGTCGGCGACCAAGCCATCGGATTAGTGATGGCGATCGGCTCTCTGTAACAAGTTTTCATAGTCCAAATCCTACTGGACTGGAAACTAGTAGGGTTTTATGTTTTTCTAATGCAGTGTGTTATCTAATTGAAATATCAAATTTACTAGAAGACAGGAAATCAATGCTCTAAATATCACCGTTATGGAATGAATGTTTTGCTATTTTATATTATATCGTAAAATTCTGCTGCTTTAAGTACTTGTTTGATTAAAATCCTGCAGAATATGAAAAATTAGAAAAATACATAAAATTGCAAATAATAATAATTAGTTGATAATATGATTGACGTGATACTATATCAGACGAAAGTGAAGATTCATTTTCCTGAATGTGATAAAATCTTGTTGAAACGCTTTATGCATGAAAGTATAAAATATAAAGTTTAAATTACCTCACTGTATGTAGCCTCGGCTTTCGTCAATGAAATTTTAGTAAGCAACCTCTGCTGAGGTGCATTGCAATTTCTCAGCATATTTTCCCAGTCGTAGTAGTCTGAGTGAAGTATTTGACCTTTCCAGTATCAGTAAATGGATTGCGGATTAAGTCACCCAATGATTTATACGTACAATAGTAAGGGAAGAATACCATCAAGGACTCTCTTTTGGCTGCAATGTGGTTTTAGCGTTTGACGTCTCTAATATGTAACAATATCTGAACTTTTTCAAACGCTTTTATGCTTAGGTGTCACATTGTTCAAGTCCTGTTAAAGTAGCCTTGTTCTAGACTGGCTATTTCATTCTGATTTCATTCCAAAGGTTCCTGATTCCAGTTCGTACGTAATTTGATGGGCTAGTTATTAATAGGAAATAGCTATATAAGTATCTCTTTGTTGACGATAGAGAAATATACTGTAAATCAAGTGATTTTGTGTTCAAATGAGTGTGTGGCTTTAGATTAAAACTTAAAATAATGTCTCGTCTACAGTATTGATGCTTTCCATTTCGGCACGTTACTATGCAAAGTGCTTGTATGTTCTGTTTTGGTATATTATTTTGAGAACTGTTGTGTCTATCATCGTATGTCTGTGATTGTGAATCGACGTGTTATTTGCTATTGCTCTCATTCTTCTATATATTTGGTACGCTTCTAGTTGCGATATTGTGTTTAACCTTTCTCGAGTTTTTTTCCCTTTTTCAGGAAAGTAGTTTGTCATTGATTGTTCATTGATTTTATTTAGAATTGTAATTAATTGTGACGTGGCTTTCCAATTATGAGCTTGCTTCAGATATCAATATGACGCATTGTTGTTTATCCTGCGTTAGACTTGTAGTGTAATTTAAAATGTAGTGTAGTCCACTTTTGTAACTGAGCTGCTGTACGTAAAATGACAAAGTTCCTTGATGTATAAAATTATAAATAGTGAAAAAAGTTAATTATATAAGAGTACAACAGTGGAGCTACGTTGGACTGGTATAATGTGTTTAAGTTCACTTTATGCTAGGAGATTTCAAATCCAGTGTAACTATGATTGAAAGGCACTGTTTAATTACTAGCATCTTTTAACTATTCGTGCTGTAGTCACACCCTCTTTCATCGTGATAACAAGGGCATATTTCCCTCCAGTCCAAGGACTTCTTAATTTAAATTTGCTGCGTTCTCCAACACCTAGAAATATTAAAAACTTTATTTCATTAGAAAACTTCACTTTATAGCCTTAGAGAATTTAAATTTTGAAAGATTGTAATGCACATTTTTAAAACTCCCGTACATCATTTGCCCCCTCGCCCTCAGAAACTTGTGTACTTTTTTCTCTCAGTAAACTTTTCTTAAAAGGGGCTATGCCTGCTGGTTAACGTACTGTATAATGTTATCTCTGGTGCATCGACTTAGCTATTTATACCCTCTGTATTTTATTTATTCATAACGTATCGTAGTTACAATTTCCGTAATACTAAGCCGTACATTTTGTATTTGCGCTGAAATTTGTTACCGACTTTCCCTTCTTGTGTCCCTAAAGTCCTTATACTTGTTGACATGAATGCAGAGATGAAGATAATTCAGTTATAGCGGTTCTCGTTGTTGTGGTAGGCCTATAGTTGACTATAAACTTTAACCCCCTGTGCGCTATCCCTTCCAGACTTAGACAAGTCTGAGTGTAATCTAGGTTTTTGCTGTGCATGACAATAAAGTTTAATTTATAGTGCTTATGCGCGTTAATATTTGTTGAGTATTTTGATGCAGTCTTTACATGTTTTGATTCCTATAATATATAGATATTATTCCAGGCGTGCTAACTAGCTATTCATAGATTATATTAAACATTTAATTAAATTTGTTATATGTTCAGAGTTTCATATGACTTAATTTGTTATATGTTCAGAGTTTCATATAAGATATTTTCAATATTTGAGTGTAGTACTTACATGTATATTGACGGTGTGTTGTTTGATTATTCAGGTGCTGTTAAATACTGTGCCTCATTGCCCTTTGATATTCAATGGTCTCATTTAATTTATTTTAATTTAGTATATCTTAACGATTATGTATATGCATGTATATACAGACATTTATGTGTGAATTTAGTGGCAAATGACATGTATCATCAGCTATGTCATTGTATGGTATATGTCATCATATCCTAATGTATAAGTATGTATCGTAAATGAATGTGCGAGTCTATTGTTAGTGCCGTGTATAAGTATGGATTCTGTAGCTAATTATAAAAGACTTGATTGATACCAGATTGATCTATACAGTATGTGCTCTACATTTATGCACGCTTCTTTAGTTAAACCTGTATAAATATCTCGCACATGAATTTAAGAACTATGTAGTGTGCTCAAACTCTTCTGCGATTTGATATTCATGATATCATGCCATATGAATGATATTAGGTGCATAATAAAGTATGAATTTTCTTAAATGGTTTATAATTTTAAAGCTTATTAATTTGCATTCACTTTTTTACTGTTTTCAATGTTTACTACATGTTATTATTGTAGAAATATGTTTAATTATATACCGTCGATATATAGTTTTGATTTTATTTAAAAATAAAAACCTTATGCAGTTCATGTTATGTTATGCCCACTTGACATATTTACAATGTAATATATTTGTTGAGAGCTTCATCATTCAAACGTCCAAAGTGGCATTCAGTTGATGAGCGCCTAGGCTACAGAAGTGGTACAAAGTTTTCTAAAACGAATGGAAAATCTATTCGTATCCTGACCCTAGTTGAACTGGGATTCCAGGGTAGGTGATGATGTTGATGATGTTTAGAGAATCATTTAAATGCTTTATATTACAAATGCAAATTACACGAAATCAAATGTATCAACAATCTATCCGTATACATGTGTATATACATGTATATATGTACATGTACATATAATATAAAAATAAAGGTTTAAAGTCTTTATTTATTCAATGATGATGTCATATATACATGTATGTGTGTGTGTGTGTGTGTGTGTGTGTGTATATATATATATATATATATATATATATATATATATATATATATATATATATATATATATATATATATATAATTGGTATAATATAAATTTAAAGCTATCCTTTGCTTTGTTAAACTGTATACGTGTCGGTATTATAAACTCTACCATTTTTACACATTTTTTCAATTTTAAATATACTTTTCAGTGAGTCTTTGTTAAACATTATCAATATATTTTATTCACTACCTGTAAGTGGCTCGTTGTACAATCACGATTTTTCTATACGTTTCGTAATTGAGTTGTTATATAATGTGCGCTATGGTTAGTTTGTAAGGTTTTTGATGCTGAACGCTTTTTGAGGTTCACTATAATGATAGGGAGACAAATTGATTGACGTTTGAATCCTGCCGATTTGTTTGCATGATGTTCTTGTGGCAAAGTGTGGTTCCGTAACTGTATTCGATACGTGTTAATAATTAACTGTGTACTTATTTGTTTTTAATTTGCCTAAGACATCTTAGTATTATGTAAATGAGAAGCTAATCAAGTTTTGCAGCGATGAAGGAAAAATAGGATAGATGTTCGCCCATATACATGTGAGGGAAACTATGTCCTCATTGGCTTTCCAGTTAACACGAAAATGCGTTATTATGTTTATTAATAAAAACTTCGACGCGAACGCATATTCCTTCTGAATGTACAGGTTTTGGTCTTATTTATATTTTAGTTTAGAATTTACCTGTTGTAGGTTAGGACGTTGGACACTGCTATACAAAATTAGCAGACCTACGTGTCATAGATGTGTAGTTATGACCTCGGTAGGTCTACAAAGGGAAGAGTGCAAGATTTAGAGCGGAAATACTGTGTACGCCACTGCAATGTAGCATTTGCTCTTTTCTGACAGCTGTTAGAAATTTTATTGATTGATATTCTAAATAAAATCTCTGAAAGTAGTTATCGTGGTCTTTAGAATTTTTAATATTCAAAGAGTTTTCAACGTTCAGAATCGTTACCCTTGAAGAAATTAAGCAGATTAAGAGTTATGCCTATTGACCGAGTACTTTGCAGCTTAATTAAGCTTGTACTGCCTCATCATGAGCAACTTAGCGTCGTCTACAGTTGTAATTTCTTATTGATTGATTGATTAATTACCAAATAGTAGTTTAAGATGTGGCGTGGTGTTAAACGATGTTATAGTGTATTTGTAAAAAAACAATGTGATTTGAAGCCTTAAATGAGCCTTGAGCTTCATTACCACAATACACAATGAGCAGCATAAAAAATATTGATTACTTTAGACCGAAGTACTATTTTTATTTAAATTTTCAAAATTGTAGAAAAAACTGTTTATATTTTTACTAAATGTGATTAAGGTAGCTCAGTTAAATTTATTAAGAATTTACAAAGAGCTCGGCTATACTGCCTCTTAAACGAAGTTTTCTATCAAATTTATGCAGATAAATTCTTTTACTACCTCAACGGCAAGCCTATAAGCTTCATAGTAAGACCTTATGTAAGTCGCCGAAATCGCAAGAAAATGAAAATAGCACAAGAGAAAGATGAGCGTAAAGTAGTTGTGAATTTTATTTTGGGACGATATATCGAAATGATTTATTTATTTTTATATAAAACTAACGATCGTGTTAGACAAGCTCTCTTTATATATCTCTCGTCATATCATTGATTTTAAATCATTCCAAACATTCATATTGTTAGTTGTTACTGAAATCGGTGAGTCGAATTGTTTTGAAAAAATTTTCAAATTCTTTATCGTAGTGTATGTATCTTTTTTTTATAGGAAATTGTAACTATTTTGGTCTGTTATACTTCAGTAACTAATTATTTGCATGTTCACAACTATTCTTGTGCCATAAATAATTAAATAAATAATATAGCAAATGATTCAATTATTTAGATGATATCAACAACGACCATCAGTGTGACAAAACGTAATTGCGATCAATTTTCTCAATAAGCCTTCTATCAATTTTGTCTAACTTTTCATATCACGGGTTATTGTTAAATCAAAACAAATCTTTCTAATTTCAGCTGTCGACAGACATGATTTATTAAAATATTAATGAGTAATAGACAACAGAATAAAACATAGAGCACTAATATACATGTATAACAAATTTACTATAGTGCGTTGCTAAGAAATCTATAAAATTAAATTAAACTTTAAATCATTAAATTTGATTAAAATTATGCTCATATTATATCCTTAATTATCGCAAATCCTATCCTTTAGACCCTGAAAAAGACATTAATAAATATTTATATTAATAATAATAATAAAGTTTTAAAGTCCGTTTCCTCATAAAAGGATGACGTCAGGGACGTCCCCCATCCCATTTATGGTAGGATTGCCTGCTAAAAAAGTTACGGAATTAATTACGAATGTTTGAACATAAACTAAACATATTAAACATGGAGTATAGGATATGAGAGTGAAATAATAATAATAATAATAATAATAATAATAATAATAATAATAATACAGTTAAACACAGCGTATAGGATAAGAGGGTGCAATAATAATAATACAGTTAAACATAGCGTATAGGATAAGATGGCGAAATTATCAGCAGCATGAATCAACTGCTAAATTAAAATTTAGAGAAAGGTCATTAACGACAGTTTTACCACAGCTTAACGTTTCATCTAAAATGACTGAGGTGATATATTTTAATTGGTTTATTTTGAAGGTTTAACGTTAAGATCTGTCGGGTTTCTCTTTAATACGTCGAACTCGACCATCACCGCGGTTGATCAACTGACCGTCCAACCAAAGCAGCAGTCAGACTAGACTGAGAGCTGTTTTAGTTTTCAATGAGAAATACATGCCAAACATATGCAAATATTTAATGTTCAACAAATGTAGAATATAGCCTGTATCCACAAACTGCAGTGAGAGTTGGTCAGTTAGAACCGTTAATACTGACTGAGGTGATAATATAATTCCGTGAACTTATTATTCCGTGGAAGACTCGAAATCACCCGTCAGTAGCATTGTATAAGCTTACATCTGCAACTATATGCATTCAATCAAACTGAACGAAATATTAACATATCATATCAGGAGAGTGAACAGGGCAAGAGTTTAAGACATAGTCACAGAACATATAGCAGAGTGAGATAGAAAGAGAGAGAGAGCAAAATAGAGTCAATTGTTATAAGTTCTTAACAATTGCTGCAGTGGTCCATATCTAGTGCAAATATTACACAATGAAAAGGTTACACAACAAAATGAGCCGAAATCTAAGTATAAAAAATTGCAAAGAACATACTGTCGAAGTGCGACTACATAAATAAAATAGAAATAAAGCGACATTTACATTTGCATATCGGAGCAACAGATGTATCTAACTCAGGGACTTCAACTGCAGTAAATAAAATCAGATAGTAGCATTCGTGACTGATCTAGCGTGATATTTTCAACAATCGACAAGAGACCATTAATAAATATCTAACATACTCTTTAATCACCTTGCCACTTTCAATGGTAGCATCACCGTTAAATTATTGTACCAATACGATACCAATGTGTAAGGCCTAAGTGACACTGCTCAGTCGACGCAGGAATTACAATAGTTAAAATCTTACTGCCAACGGTATCATAATCTATAGAAGTAAATAATTAAGTAAATCACTTAGACTTGGGTTAGTGTATCAATTTCTACACATCGTTATCATAACAATACATAAAAATTACTTAGGACAAATCAACATTGGGCACCATCGAAAACATGATCCTGAGATGCAGAAAAAGACAGTTAACTATTATGCATTATAAAGATATATCTTTACAATTGGTTTAAGGAAGCCACAGACTAATTTCGATTGCTTCATTACAATAAAAATCTACACATTATGAAAAGCTAATTGAGATGTTTAAACGCTCAATCTAAGAGGTGCTTCCCGACTCTTATAAATTATAAAGTTCATAGACGGTATGTTTAAAATTTACTTTCTAATAACACCTCAAGACAGTACATAGCACAATACACATAATAGTCTAGTTAGAAAATAGCTGAAATGCAATACTGTTAAACTTTCACCGTCCAAATAAAGCACTCTATCAATTACTTAAACAAAATTATTAAACATTGCGAAAACACTCTCCATCAGCAGCTTATATAAAGCCTGCAATCTACATTGATGAGCAAAGAATTGAAAGCCTAATTTCAACTCAATTTTATGGTACAGCCTGAAGGCAGAGCCCTAAGATAGGCATTCACACCATGCATATAAATCCGGGTCGAGAGGGTCAAGATGCTATAACCGATGCGTTACACAAATCCGCCAGTAGCATTTAAACATACTTGTGGCATGCAAACTTTATGATGTGTAGACTATACCAACGGCTGATGACAATAAAGATGAAGACGATGATAATGACAATTAAATGATGCTGAGGATGATGATGCAGATGATGATGAAGCAGGCGTTGTTAGATCTAAGGAGTAATACAGTTGCATCAATTCTCAAACAAACATCTCGAATAAAAAAATTATCACAAATACAAAAGGGATGCTAAGGATATACTACTCATAAATAGGACTAGTGTCTATTACAATACCGGTGCTAAATGTACAGCAGCCGCTAGGGTTTTAATAGTGCTTGGCAGACAACAACGATTCAAAGTATACATAAGAGCAACAACTTTCCCGCCTTTTCTCCTTGTTGCAATTCTCTCTCTCTCTCTGCAGCCTACAGGATGAGGTTCGTAACATTTCTAAGATACATCGCGACATGAGCTAACCTGAAAAATATTAATAATTAATACATCAAATCAATCAATGAATAAATCAATAAATAATTCAATCAATCAATCATCAATCGATCAAACAATCCTCTAAGAAATCGGGAAAAATTGTGTAAGAAAATAAAATTTCTCTACAGAATCTCATCTAGAGTTTATAATAATGTGACAACGATTTATTTAGAAATATTATTTCTAAATTTCTTGCGAGCTTCAATGCTATGTATTTTAAACTTCCATTAGTTTTATTCTAGATTTTACTCCTAAATATTGGATTTTTTACATTTTTTGCCGTGGACCAATGGCTCTCCAGTGAGCGATGTTGCCCACACGAAGAGTGGAAAAGATAAAGTGAGGAGAAGAAGGAGGTGAATGAGGAGGAAGCTGTCGCTGAAATTCTCATTAATTAAAGCAGGCCGATCATTCGAAAGGTGAGTGATGTTTGATTAAACGTAATAAAAGCCTAACGACTCTCTTTCCAAGCGACACATCAAGAGAAAAATCACGCCTACTAGAGTCTTGAAGAATTAAAACAGAAATTTCTCACGGTACATCAGATTTTTTATGTCATATTTTATTCAGCAATAGTCATTTGCAGAAATGTGCATTATCAAAAGGCAACGACAATGTATAATCATGGAGAGAAAAAAAACCAAATGATAAAACAGAAATTTAAGCAAAGAAATTATGTAAACTTGTTCGGTGTGTCATGTTTAGCTGGATGGTTTAGATAATAATTGTGCATACATGCGGTAGGCGAGGGATCAAATTCAAGTTTAGCAGTAGAGAGGTATTTCTCTCTCGGAAGCTTGTCACTAGGCTGAGCCACTGAGGCTGTAGACACGGGTAGGTTCGTAGCTGCTTCATTCAGCGCCTTCATTCTACACAGAAATCAATCGTCCATCAATCAATCAATGACGTCGATACTAATTCAACATAACATTTGACTGTATATATATATATATATATATATATATATATATATATATATATATATAACATCGCTGAAGCAGTAAGAGCAGCAAGAGAAGTAAGAGCAATAAGAGCAGCAAGAATAGAAAGAACATCAAGAGCAATATAAGCAGCAAGAACAGAAAGAGCAATAAGAGCAGTAAGAGCAATAAGAGCAGTGTGAGCAGCAAGAAGAGACAGAGCAGAATGAGCAGTACGAGCAATAGGAGCAGAAAGAAACAAGTAGATCATTCAGCTTCAGAGCCAATGAAGCTCAATCTAAGTATTGGGAAAAATCAATGAAATAAAATAATCGATAATCAATTAAAGAACTTTTGCAAGCACCTCACAGTCAGATCAATTTGGTTGATAAACTAACAGTAAACGATAGTCTCCATTTGATTTTAACTTTAATCAATATAACAATATCATATCATAATCATCTGATCATGTCAAAAGTGATAACATTGATATACAATAAAATTATCTAAGAACAATTTTAGGAGATAATACTACATCATCATTACCATCATCTTCCCTTGAATCCAAGTTTAACTAGGGTCGAGATTTATTTAATATGAGTAATAACTTTTTACATAATAATCATTAAATAATTATAGTACTATAAATGCAATAACATAATAAAATTATATTATCATCATCATCATCTTTCCTTACATCCCAGTTCGTCTGGGGTCGGGATTCTAATAGACCTTCTCCGTATCTCCAAATTTTCTATTCGTTTTAGAAATTTTGTAGCAATATCTGGAGCCAAGGCGCTCACCAACCTTCCCTTTCTGTTAGTTTGGATCTTAGTGTTTTGTCGTCTTTTACTACACGTGCAGTCAACGGTTGCTCTATTCTTCAGCAACCCTGATGCAATACAGGTAACTGATGATCATACTGTATCATCAGTTACCCACGTAACTCACGATATAGCATGCTATCTTTGATTATCAAGTGACTATGGCGTGTTATCTGATATGTTATATAAACCCTTTTGTATCTGATCATACTAGATTTATGGGCACAATCTGTCAGGAAGCATAGATGCTTACTTAAGGCCCATTTTCTCTTTCCTCTCCGTAGTTATAAGTAATCTTGCCTTATAAATTGCCCCGGTGCGGATTTAAGAATAACCTTCCTTCACCCTGGGATTTTTTCCTTCAACGCTGTCAACACTCAGTCTTCCAAGGTGGCCACCCACAAAGAACTAACCGATGCCGATGTAGCTTAACTTCGATTATTGACGCACCACTAAACAAAGTGCGCTAAATCCCGCCGTATATATGAGTATACTATATAAATTATGTAATACTATATGTATTGTATTCTGATAGTATCTAAAAACAGTGTATATTATTGTACTGTTTCAGTGTATAATATCTACAAACAGTGTCAGATCACACTAATATCTGATCAAATCATAGCTAGTTTATTGCAATACAAGATAACACAAAAGACATTATTATATCAGTTGTATTCAAACCAGAATTGCTACTAAATAACCGTTGAACAAATCAAATTACATTATACTCATCTATATCCTACTGTTAGTTTCAATACGTGTCATGGATAGTATAGAATTCAAACGAAAAAGCCAAAGTCTACTTAGTAGAGAAAACATAAAAAAGGAGGCTCCGACACATACAGTATAGACACCAAATACCCGCAGCGTTCCACTACAATATGACGTAGGAAATAATTTACATTAAAGTCCCCAATGTTTCAATGGCGAGAAAATTAGCATTAAACTTTCACCGTATTGTACCCAATGCGCGATATATCTAATTTTACCATACTACATCGTATTTAATAGTATAAGATAATATCATATTGTATGTTTCACATAGTACTAAGTAATATCTTATTGTATTGTTTCACATAGTACTAAGTAATATCTTATTGTATTGTTTCACATAGTACTAAGTAATATCTTATTGTATTGTTTCACATAGTACAATGTATTACGTACTATCTTATGGCATTGTTTCACATAGTGTAACGTAGTGTTATCCTATAGCACTGGTTTACATTTTACTCTACATAGTATTCAAATACAATTTTCTAGAGCAGCAAGAAATGATGAAATATGAAATGACACAATTTCGATAAAATCTTCATAGACCGCCAGAATAAGAATTAATCTACTGCTAATGAAAGGTGTTAATTTAAGAAAGGTTAGGAAAGACTTAGAGATTTCAACTCAACACCAATGTACCAAAAACTAGAACTCCAAAGCCAGAAATGATTTTACATTTTATTGCAACAAGTACAGTTCATTACCGTGCCATATGCCTCGCTTGGCGCTTCACGCTATTCAGAATTCTGAGAATGGAAGATAAATGACAGTAACATAAATGTTATATATATATATATATATATATATATATATATATATACATACATATTCCCCGTGTTGTGCTCGGGTGTGGTTGGACCACTGCAGAATTGGGCAACCGCAAACAATCTGACGCGTGTACGTAAGAGGCGACTAAAGGCAGGAGCTGAGGACGGCAAGAGGAGACCCACCTCTCCATGAAATATTTTCCCCCAGGATTAAATGGTAATTAATCCACCTAACTGAGGAAGGCAACGGGAAACCACCTCAGAAGCCATATTTTTTCCAAGCTATAGGCTACATAAGGTATGGATAAGGTATAGACTTTTGTGAAGGGATTTACTTGCTATCTAAGGAGTACTCTTATGGAGCGAGAAAACAGACTTTGAGTATGAATATGTACCTTGAACCTGCCACTTGGCGGTGCACTGAAGAAGAAGCTATATATATATATATATATATATATATATATATATATATATATATATACACACATAATACTGTATATATGTATATATGTATATATGTATATATATATATATATATATATATATATATATATATATATATATATATATATATATATATATATATATACATATAGACGTTTAGATGCAGTTATATAACTAACAACTGACATATAACTCCTCCACATATTTCTATACTCTGCCATTCTCTTCTTCGAGAGTTCACGGTCATGATGACTTAACTGCCAGGCATTACTCAGTTTACTAATCTTTGTAATCTATAATTTCCATCACATCCAGTAAATACAAGCAATTCCTCCTCTGCCTATTGGCAGGTCCATGGCATAAAACTCCTGAGAATATTTCTATCCTCTAATCTTCTCTTAATATCATCATATGAAGAGAAAGGCAGAGAATAGGAATACGTGGAGGAGTTATATGCCATGGACCTGCTAATAGCAGTGCACTAAGAGAGAGAGAGAGAGAGAGAGAGAGAGATTATCTATAATTTCCTTCACATCCAGTAAATACAAGCAATTCTTCAACTATTTCCTATTGTTCTCGTATAACACAAACTGAGTAAACAAAATATAGTTTTCTACGCCAACTTAACCCTTTAAAGTGCCTTTCCGGCCCATTTTATGGGGTCCATACAATAACAACAATTAGAGTGCTACAGTCATCAATGACAACATCGAGCACTATTGAGACAAAATCAAGCCAACGAGCAAAAAGAAGGTCCAAAAACGGTGCAAATTCCAAAATCCAGAAATTCACTCCAAAGTAAAGGAAGTTAAAGAAAAGGTGGTTTAGGCGCAGGTCGCTGCTCATGGACACTGAATGGAAAAGAGAGATGGAGAAGATTGATCTTCAACTGCCTATGGAACTGCTCATAGGAAAGCAAAAGCCGATGTGATTCAAATGAAGATTTCCGAAGATTGGATGGAAGAGAATTCCAGATCTGAGGTGCACACGACGGGTCTATATAAAAACGGGCCATTAAGATGGGCTTCCTTCAGCCTGACACCATCAAGTGTACAAAGCTTGGTTTTATGCGACCTCTGGATGAGAAATCCATAACGTAACGCAGTCCCAAATTCGCGACCTCCTGTTCAAGAGATAAGTGATTTACCACTGAACAACAAAGCTATTCAATTAACTGAATTAAGACATGCATTTATTGAAAGCTCGTCAAAATATCAATGCAGTCAGGTTATAAAGAAACAAACCTCAATTCTTCAGAAGTCAACAGAGAAGAATCTCGGCTTGGTACATCTGTTCTTGTAGTGACGTCTAAATCATATAAAACACTTGCATCAGATCATCGCTCAAAACAGATCTTTGAGTTCTTATTTCATTGCAATTAAAGAAATTTAAATATAATGAGCAGTTAATAACTGAACATTAACTATAATAAGCACATTCGAACAAAATGTATCCAAAATTTCATCACAAGGGAATTCTTTTAAGGGCTGTACTTTAAATATATTGGTAACAAACAATTACAGTTTAACAGTGGCATCGAAGAATATTCTACATGTACACACAAGTAGAATATACTTCGATGCCACTGTAACTCTAAGTATCATATAAAACAATCAAAATCAAGATACTGACAGTAACCAAGCGTATCTAAACACTTTTAGATTCCCGTAAACATTTAAAAATTGGAACAATTCGACTCAACTTCTTTATTAAACTTCAAAACTGTTATGTTCAATCAAAGTTATAAAATTACTCGCTACATTAGCGTTTCTTAATATTTCATCTATAAAGTTAGGACAACGAGGGACTACAGACAAACGAGTAGATTATCATACCAGAAATTGATGTATTAGCAGGAAGCTGATTTTCACTAGGTCGTTCAATCTCTGACAATTTACTCTTAGATTCACGTTGCCGAACAACAAGCAACTGCAACATATATCGAACAATTAATCAATTGAGAACCTCAGAATTACCCGTGGGGAGGATTTTACTAAATGAAACAGTGATTTGAATGTAAGATATGCAGTAGAAATTATATATTCTTATAGCTAAACAATCAACGCATTAAGAAAGACATATTCTTAACTTAAATAAGCTAAAGAAGAACTAATTTAGTCTCTGAAAGTAAAATTGATTAGAATCAACTTAGCATATTGTATCTCAAAATAGACACTACTTAGTCTCTCTCGCCAATGCAATACTAATAATAATAACAAAGGTTTAACGTCCGTTTCCTCATCCAGGGACGATGTCAGGGACGTCCCCAACAGCACACATCACTACACATCAGATCACCCAAACCAATCTGCAAAAGAAATGTGCTGAGGAGAAATAAGGACCTAAACGAAAGCCAATAAACACAACAAGCTCTGCTTGAGCAGCAGTTCTGTAGGAAAATGGATTATCAAGTTTCGATACTGTACCTGATAATTACAGATTAAGATTTAATTTTAGAAAATTGAAGGCATCAATCTGCAGTTTAGGCGTTTGTAGGTATAGCGACGGCTCGTCACTTGAACCATATTTTAATTGTTGTTTCATTATGCTGCACTGTTTGTATATGTGTGTGTGTGATATATAGGCAAGTGTGCCTGAATTAAACAAATAAAAGAAATAGCAGGAAAAACAATTTAGAATTAAAAATAAAAACTAGTTAGTTTTTAAATTTCAGTTAGTAAACTAAGTTTATATAGGCCTACACTTAACAAATCACTGTTATAAACTGTTAGTCTATACCTGTAAAAATGCTTCGGGCAACATGCACGAGAGGATTATTAACGACTGGGTAGGATTACTGTCACTTACATCATAATCAAACAATTTGTAGGAAATCAATTAGCATAAAATTAATAACTAACAATTAATATATAATTAATATGCAGAAAACACAACAGGTACTTAATAATAAACAGTATTCTTAGAAGAAACAGTATTCTTTCACTGGATCATACTAATCAGCAATTGACTTTTCAAATGCACACATTATAGTGCCGTAAATATACAAGTGCCGTAGAGTAGCGGATGTATAATTTGTAAAAGCACGTCTCATCTACCTCAGACTGATCATTAGACAGCAGTGCAGGTATGGGATCGAGAGGTGCTTTAGTGAGTTGTACTCCATCATCATCTCTAAGATCAGCACTAGGCACAGTACCGACACTAGTGCTGTTATGTGACCGGATCTCAACTGCATCATTCACTCTTTGACTTTCATAGTCTGAGACTACGTCAATCGTTCTATTCTGTGACGTAGACGACCTAGTGGCTGTTGGAACTGTAAGCGGAATCTTTGGCTTTGCTGCAACCTGATGAATACATATCTTAAACTACGGGAATCTTTCTACTAACAAAGCGATACTGACAGCAAGATCCAATACAATTAACTAAATAAATAATATAAAATACGTTACAGTGTCAAAAGTATTAAATATACTGCAGCATCTAACGTATATTGGGACACAATAAAGTAGATAATATGTATATACTCTTCTAGTATGCTTAAATAATTAATATCAACTGAACAACTGAACAAGTAATTGAGTAATATTGTAACAGTGTCTAAAATTAGTATACTAAAATATTACTATGAAGTGCTGCAAAACTATTGTAATAGCGAAGATATTAGTAGACTAATTTATTACTTGTTGTAAGTTAAAACAACTACCGTAAAATATATTAAGAAAATAAAGACCGAACTTTAAAAAAACTACATAACAAGTAGCCAATAAAATTTAATAAATGTATACTCTCATTGTTAGCTCACAATAGGTAATTATGTAATGGATTAGCGAGATATGTAGCAAGAACTACTTCAAAAAATGTCTTAATCAATATGATATAACAGAATAGAACACACACTTAATTTTCAACAAAGCTTAGCTCAGGAAAATTGTGTGGGGGATTTACACTAGAGAATTTTCGATGAGACGAGGAATTAGGACTTCCTATTTCAATCATATTTATATTAACAAGCAATAATAATCATGCATGCTCAGTTTACACTTAAACACTTACATTTAAACAAAGATGATTAGTGCAGTTAAGTTCAGACATGCTTCTATGAAGGTTCTATAAATTAACAAAGTTGTGCTGTTGCTAAAAACACCATAGAAAACAATAATGGACTATATCACCGGTTCTAAAATTGGGCGCTATCGGCCCCTCGAGCCGTGTGTGTCTCTATAAACAGTAACGAAGTCAAAAAATTTGGACTGGGTTGCGAGATAGCAAAACGGGTGATAGTCGCATAGTGGAAAAAAGTCCGAAAAATGGCTGCAATTTGCTGTACGCGATCTGTGTAGAAAAATTCAACACAATGGGCGGCTATTTCAATCTCACCAAAATATTTGCAATGGAGTTGTCGGCTCAAAAATGATAAGAGGGAAAGTAATAAAAGCTAGTTAACTTCGATGTACTGACGTTGTACTTTGATGTTATCTAATAGATATATATTACGAAATACAATACTGTTAGAACAACACGTCGCACTACTGAGTACATCTGCAAAAGGCATCAGAAGACATGAAACTTAAGAGATCCTGAGGTCACGTTATAAACATATGGACGTTAGAGGACTGCATAACCAGGGAGCTCGAAACAACATGCATTATATAATATATAAACTATAAATCTAAGATTAACATATGTTTGTGTATCACAAATATAACGTCAGAGACTAAGGCTGGGTTCCGAGTCAGTGGAACACATTTAACAAGCCCGTTTTAAATGTGCCACCGGCCGGTACGTGCCACGTCGCTAACATATCATAAAGTATAAGGTCTTACAGGAGGTTTAGGTCCAGTCCTGTTCGTTGCCCCAGAGCTCGTCATAGATGTTACCGGCTGAACCTGTGACAGAAACGTGTAACAACAAAAACAATGAGCATAACTCAGTCGTTGGCTCGATGACTCAGTCGTTGGCTCGATGACTCAGTCGTTGGCTCGATGACTCAGTCATTAGCTCGATGACTCAGTGAATACATAAATTCATATACTGAGTTTAATTATTTTTAAACCTGTATTTAAAAGCAATAAAGTATAGGTCCAATATTATAAAAATTACAAAATAGGATTTTAAATAATAAAGTCATTCAAATGACTTATATGACGTTAACAAATGTAAATTGGTATTCTAAAGAAAGTCTAAAAACCTAAATAAAACATATCTGTAAAAAAGTTTATTTTAAAATGTCATTTTATTAAATTCATTAAATAAATAATTCATTTCATCACATCTGTGTATATCAGAATGCTCTTAAAGCATTATCTATGATATTTAATTAGGCCTACTTATATATATATATATCACTAACTAAATTAAACAAATATCTTCCATAAACCAGAAACTTTGTACAACAGAATGTAACAAATCCAGAACAGAATGTAATCCTAACGTAACTGTAATAAAGACAATCAGAGACACTACTAAGTCTAATGAGAAACAATTGTATCCTAGGCTTAACTGAATGTACAAAAATATTAACCGTCGTTATTATCCACTTGTACACCATACTATCAATTAAAAATACCAAATTAAAATAGGCATTTAACAAAAAATACAACTTAATTAATTTTGATAGGAATAGGATAAGAATTTTAAGTTCTCAAGTTAAGTCTCAAAGTGTCATTTAATTTACTTATCTTTTCGTTAGTGAATGATACCAAAACAGCTTTTGCACAGACACAATAATTATTATTGTTTACACAGACTTCTTAATACAGCTTTTCTCGAATCAGTGTTACAATTCACAATGCATATGACCAGTACTAGATTACAGTATAATACGGCAAGCTGTATCCTTTTTAGAACAACACCATGCCACATCTTTTCCTATCTCCAATTACATAATGCACACAAAGAATATATAACATTATCAGTATGTTACTTTGTGAGATGCTTATTATTTGTAATGAGAGTAGATTGCGCGTATTAGGACATCTATATACTATACTTGACAGAAAACTAAAGTGAAAGGAAGGCTTTATAATTTCGTTGTTATTTGTGCCTTCAAACAAACTATCAAAAATGCATTTATTTTTTCAATAGAGACAAAACTTTTTAAAATCGTCATCAACATGAATAAGAGAAATAGTCGGCTAATATATTCCGGATATTTTAGCTCAAAGTAGCTCAGAAAAAACATCAGATCAATACTACGTATACAGCAGCTAACTAAGATAAGGTCACCAGTAAGAATAATCTACAGCTGTTTAGATGCAATAATTCAGAAATATCGTCATTGTGCATATCATCAATGCTGTCCTCAATCTAAACTTATGTAACACTATAAACTCTCTTAAGGGTAAGCAGGTTCGGCCAAACAGTTCTCAGTATAACAGTGCAACGCATTAAGCAAAATTCTAAATCTGCATTAAAGAGTGTATAGAATAAGAATAGACAAACTGATAACAAAAACTATGCAGTAAGAGGCAAAAGTTGATATATCAGTGAATGACAAAATTATTTGGACTAGACGATTAAGAACAAGCTAAACCAATATACTGTTCACACTTATATGCAGATATAGGTAGATATACAGATATTCTAGTCTAATTGGGACAAGAACATCAATGTCTAGATGTTGGGACAAGAGTTCTACGCGGCTTCTTGATTAGTTACCTATAGCCTAAATTAATCATAAATAAATAATTCAAAAGATACAGCCAAGAGTGCGGTACTGCACAGACTAAAATCAAGTGCCTGCTGTCTGTTACTTAAATAAAACATATATCATAATCATGTACATCTATGCATAAACAACAACATAATGGTGTTTAATAGTCAGTACAAAATGAGCACACACCACGTTAGCCTTCAGACTGGGAGCTGACACGCCTGCCGAAGCGAGTCTATTGCCACCCACAGCAGACGAAACACTCTGCCTGTCACTGACTGACGTAACGCTGCCTGTATCCTCCTCCCCCGCATTCACACTCTGTGCCACACACCCAGTGGACGACGCGGTACTTATGTGATTACTGGCAATACCTTCACAGATCTTCCTGTCAACTGAGGCTGGGCTGCCACGAACAGCTGCAGCATTAACAGCGGTGCTGCTATTGGTTGCTGGGCTGCTATAGACTGCTGCAATGACTGCTGAACTGCTAAATACTGCTGGACTGCTACGGATAGGAGTACTGACAGTTGAGCTGCTATGAACCGTTGGACTGCTGTGCAGTGTTGAGCTACTTAGAACAGCTGAACTGACTGCTGGACCGCTATGGACTGCAGCAGTTGAACAGCT
The DNA here is from genome assembly GCA_905160935.1 of Enchytraeus crypticus. NCBI lineage: Eukaryota > Metazoa > Annelida > Clitellata > Enchytraeida > Enchytraeidae > Enchytraeus > Enchytraeus crypticus. The sequence continues at coordinate 3,274,549 of CAJHZI010000463.1, forward strand.
ATTAACAGCTGGATTACGGACTCGTGGACTTCCGCTAGGCACTCGACAAGTTAACGGACTCGGACGTACAGCATCCTCACAGTCGATACTGTATCCAGTGTCAGCTCCACCATCTCTCGCTGGGTCCGAATCCGAGTCCAAGATGAGTAACGGATCAAATCCATAGCAGACCAAGAACGTGATCCTATCGGCTAAGCAGGCTTTGCGCATAAGAGCTATAGCTTCCTCGTGTGTGGCTCCCAGCACACTGTCACCATTTATCTATGCATCAACGAAAACAGTCAGAGCAATCAGGATATTATTTCAAAACGTTAAAACATTGCCCAACACCGTTCTGACTTTCTCTACATTTCAGCTCCATTATTTTCCTTGTGTACTCACAATATTATTGAATACGTGACTATAAGAAGTGAGCTTAGAGGATCCTGAACTAGTATTTAAGAATTTTATTATTTAATAGTATTAAAGGTTAAACTGGTATTAAAGCACTTTCTGCGACTACCCCTTCATTGACTTCATTTTAAATTTCTGTGCTCTTTATGTGAGCATTTGGTTATCGTCTGTCTGACAGCATGTACTAAATTTCTATCTGAAAAATTTATATTTTGCGTACTCAAATATGTCTAATGAAGTAATTTCTAAGATTATCGGCATTAAGCTTTTCTAATGTTTAAGCTAAATGTGACGTCTTCTTCTGTACCACAAAGAATACTGAATAATTATGGTTACTTTAAGCAATTATAGCAAATGAGCATACCTCAAGTATTCGCTGCCCTACTCTAAAGCGCCCATTCCTAGCCACAGCACCATCTGACGTTATCTGCAAACAGCAACAAGAAAAAAAATTACGTTAACTTCAATTTGAAGATACAACAGACATCACACAGTGTAACATTTGTTTATATGTACTATACTGCACTAATAATAGATCATCATCATTATCTTCCCCAGAATCCCAGTTTAACTAGGGTCGAGATTAGAAATATCAAGATATTAGTTATTTATTGATCGTAATACCAGTAAACTTTCGTTTCCCCGTTCAATGATGATGTCAAGAACTTTCCAGACGTACGAGTAATGGAGAGCCCCTGTGACTGGTTCAACGGAACTGGCGATGGAGTGCTCATTAAAGAGCGTCCCATTGTTTAAGGATTAATACCATAGACCTACCATTTCCAGTACACCAGCAGAGAGAGAGAGAGAGAGAGAGAGAGAGAGAGAGAGAGAGAGAGCCAGAGAGAGAGTGATAGAGAGAGAGAGAGAGAGAGAGAGAGAAGACTGTGAAATGTACAGCTAACCTTAGAAACAAAGATACCCTCATCCGTAGCATCCAGAGAGAGAGAGAGAGAGAGAGAGAGAGAGAGAGAGAGAGAGAGAGAGAGAAGACAGTGAAATGTACAGCTAACCTTAGAAACAAAGATACCCTCATCCGTAGCATCCAGAGGGTTACCAGCCCTACTCTTAGCACCACCACGTATAGACATTCCAAACTTCTCATTGGAGTGTCTCTCTAGCACTATTTCCTGTCAATCAATGCATCAATCAATCAATCAATACATAGAATTACTCATCATACTCCTCATTTGTTTGGGACTCTTGTGGCAGTATTTACTAAATAGATAAACCGCAGTTTAAATCTCAGCTGTGGTCTAAACAACTGAGTTGTCACAATTTGTTATTCCATATGCCTAAAACCATGGTTTAACGCTTGTTTGTAACTCTCTTTTCAGGGATTTATATCGCCAACGAAGCAAAACTCTTTCTTTACGAAGTCAGCTGATTCGTCGATCAGCCTGAAGGCCAGTGTTGTCATTGGCTGAGCGCTATAATTTAGGCGATTGACTTTGTAGTTAATAGCCACACAACATATCTGCGTGAATACCAAACTTTCTGTTTAGTGGCCTAACTATTCCAGGGTTTAAGCTATCCGCGGTGTAAGGCGAGCGTAATAAATATGAGCATTAAATATGATTTATTTCATTAAGATAGTAAAAGTAACAGAAATACTCTTACTGCAATTTCCTAAACAAATCTACTAATTTAATTGAACAAATAAGTAAGTCTATGTAAATCCACAGTATACTTTGTCGATCGTAGTGCTACCGTCACCGACAGTGTCTTTAATACAGAAAAAGACGCTAAATTAAACAAAATTATTTTGTTAGGTGAATTAAGGTTTATTTTTAATGCCAGACTCTTTACTTTTAACACTTTTAGCTAAAATCTGAAGTCCTATAAATATGTATATTAACATATCACTTTTAGTTTTATTAGCGTTGATAATAGCAAATTATTAATTATGTGCTGGTCACGTTTTTGACTGAAATATTTATTCTTATATGAATTCATGCTGTATATTATTTTGGACTTTTTACAACTTGTATGTAATATTGTAGTGGCGTGTGATTCTGAAATAAACTTAAAACTCCTTAACCCAATAATCACGTGTCGACGACAGATAGTGAGTTTGAACTGCACACAGTTGAAAAACTATTTATACGCTTAGAATGCATTATTTTTCTCAGTTGAAGAGCAAAAAGGGATGTTCATTTATATTTCTAGCCAGTGTATGCCAAATAGGGTTCCAGTTGAATGAAAGCTGGAAGGAGAACTGAGAATCCAGCATCAAGAGTTACATAGCGTCGCTGAACTGATGGCGGAATGTCTTTATAGCGTAGGGGTAACGTCATGAAGTTTTAAATGACAGATCCTGAGGTGAATTGAACCCTCGTGGGTTCGAATCCCAGCCGCGCTGATCTGAGAGTAAAATCTCGGACATTCACTGGACTGGTTACACGGAAAATTGTCCAAATTGCCTAATGGATTTAACATGAGGTATTAAAAAGTGATAGATATCAACATGGTTGATCATTTCACTATAATGCGTGTCTACTTAATGCTAACCTGCATATGAGCGGGTTGAGGGTCTCGTCGTACAACCAGAGTTAATTTATTAGCAGGAGTTGTGAGACATGCTACAGCTTCTTTGTGAGTGGCTCTCCTTAGGTCCACACCGTTAACCTAATGCAGAAAATTTATGTTCTACATAGGCTATTTAATGAAATGCCATTTTACAGTATATTATATGTTGAGGCTAAAACATCTAACCTGATTTTCCGTTTAAGTTTTCTCAGAATAAATTAAATTAATTCAGCCGGTATACATGTACAGTATAGTATGTATGCCTATATACCGTAGATAAGCATTGCAACAAGATCAAGTCAGTGACAAAATCTGGATTTGACGTTAGGCTCCTCACCATAACACAATGTCAGGGATTTCTCACAAAACCCCCAGCTGGACTGTTTCCAATTATGATCGTAAAATCAATAAATTCATCATTGAAAGTATCTACAAAATATAAGCCATATAAGAAACATCCAGCAGACAAGACGTACCTACAATCCTAATCATCTTCCCTTAATTAGCAAATTTACTATTTACTACTAAATAGTATATTAATAGTGTATTTACTTAATTAGCAAATTTACTAAGGTCGGGATAAGAAAATTTTGCAGGAATTACTGAAGCCTAGTCGTTCACCAACCGAATGCTCTTTCTGACGTTGATTTGGATCTTAATGCTTTGTCGCCTTTTACGGCACGTGCAGTCCACAGAATGGACTATTCTTCAGCAACCCTGACACTATACGGGTAAAAATGCATTATTATAATTATAACTAAAATACAATGTTATAAGTATAATTTGAATGTTAATTTTAAATCCATTTGAGCTATAGTATGTCTTAATATAAAGAATTAAAAGGAAATTCAGTACTCACTGAAAGAATACGATCTCCCACTCGCAATATTGTTTCGGAAGCAGCACCATTGCGTAGAACCTGAAATCACACCATAATGAATACAACTTGCAATTAAAGTCCCATTCCTCGCCTAAAAACGTTATTGATTAATATTTATTGCTCTAATATTACACTAGTAACAGAAGCTATGCTGCAATAAATATATCTTTATAAACGCCCCGGCTATGATAGAAACGACAAAGATCGAATTTTATTTCTCTCTCTCACCCTCTCTTTCTCTCTCGCTCTAGTGCACTGTCCATTAGCAGGTCCATGGCATACAACTCCTCCACATATTTCTTGCAGAATATTTATTCGATCTTCATTAACAGGGAACAAATGCTTAAAATGAAGTGCCAATGGTTGGTCCACGTACAGATCTCATAAGGTCATTACAGAAATCAACCCGTATAGATAGTAAATGCAGAGGTAAGTTATAAGAGAAAGAAAAAATAATATAATAGTAGATATGCATTAATAGTAATTTATTTGCATTACAGTGGAGCATTGTACACTGTACAGATACGTAAATATATTAGTGAATACTCTGAATACAATCTTAACATAGACATAAAGATACGTAAATATATCATGAATACACTGAATACAATCCTACCTTAGAAATAAAGATACCAGGCTCGTCGATACCAAACGGGTGACTGGTATGATCCCGACCTCCCACTATACTTAGCCCCAGAGACCCGGTACGTTTATTCAATACAACCGTCTGTCAAAACACAAAAAACCGGAAATCCTGCTATTTAAGTTAAAACAATACTTACTTCTGGCAACCCGTGTATTAATAAAGAATGTAATATATATATATACATTATGTAAAATATAGAATGTAATATATACATTACAGAATGTATATATTACATTCTTTATTTATATATATATATATATATATATATATATATATATATATATTATATATATATAGTCAGAGTTTTCTGCAAATATTTCGTTACACTACAAAGAGAATAAGAACAAATAAACTAATCAGTAACAGTTGATACAACACTGAGGACTCACGTGCACAGGATAGGGATGCTTGGCAGTGAAATCTTCTCCAGCTGAACTGGAACTTCTGCGATCAAGAGCCTTGAATAGCTCGCTGACACTCTCAGGCACACCCTGGTCACAGTCTGGGCTCAGTTCTATGGAGTACTTAGCACGGGCAGGAGAGTGGGGAGTTCTGTGGGGGGAAGCAGGAGGTTGAGGGAGGGAGGAAGGGGGAGAAGAGGGGAAGGAAGAGTGGGCGGAGGCATAGGCAGGCGAGTCAGGGGAACTGTGCGTGGGAGAGAGAGCGTCAGTAGAATAACGAGTGGAGGAAAAAGCACCAGGGGAACTATACGAAGGAGAGAAATTAGTTGATGAGGAAGAAATTCCGGTAGGTGAGACTGCTGATGATAAGCTATGACTGGGTGATGTAACCTGAGTAGAATCGCTTTTATAGCTAACTATATTAGCCTTAGCGTCAGCTGTCTGCACCTCCGCAAACAAAACTGTCTGCTTCGATTTGGCACTAGATGCATTTCCCACATCGTTCGTCCTGGAAGAAATACCACTATCACAGGGATTGTCAGGGTCTAAACGAGTGGGCGATGAATACTGTGATGACTGATAAGGCACATTGGTCGCTTGTTTTTGATCGGACTTCATGGATCCAGATGGGGATGTGAGGGGAGAACTCGCTGTGGGTTTGACCAGCTCTCGATATAGAACCATTGCTACGAGAGAACTAGATGTTAAGAGAGTTACTGCTTCAGCGTGCCTCGCCTCCGTTACGTCAACACCGTTTATCTGCGCAAATGTGTAGAAATTCTCTCAACTCAAGAGGATAATTTTACAATAGAGACAAATATCAGATTATATAATATAATTATCATTCTAGTAAAGCATTCCAGCCACGGCTTTCCACTAAGAGAGATTATACTCTCTCTCTCTATATATTTTTCTCTTCCTCATTCCATCTGTTCTCTCTCCCTCTCTCTCACTCTCTCTATTTCTCTCTCTCGTAATAAATTCTACTACTCACTAAATGCTATCATGCTCTTTAAAAAAATCAACAAATTAATCTACAAAAAGGATATGTCTTTAAAAAAATTTATTCATTCATCAGCTTAGTACTATGATTTAGTACTTCTAAAATTATGTTTGATTTTACTATTGTTGACTTCTCAAATATTCCTAGAAACATATTAACTATAACAAATAAATAGTTTAATAGCAATAAAATTAGAACAAAATTGCATAAAGGTGAGAAACTAGGTTACTTGAAGCAGAAGACATACCGAAATGATCTTGTCTCCCACAAGCACTTTACCACTTGAATGTGCCGCACCACCGGCCGTCACTTTAGATATGAATATCGACTGCATCAAATCAATCAGTTAGAGTTTCTAAAAGACCCTCTGAACTAAGTTTGAAAGTAATTCTCAAAAGCGTTGAATGCATTAACAATGAAATGCAAAGTAACTAATACTGCAAAGTGCAGAAATTGTTTCTAAGATCCACATTTTTAAATTTATTGATTTGATCAATTTGAAAAAGTTAAGAGTGTAGATTACTTCGTTACAAATTGTCTTCACTGAAGTTTCTACATTAATCGCCTCCAAAAAGTACTACAATATAGCAAGTTTCATGAAGAATTCTTCAAACTTATAAGGGAAATACAAATGTCGACTATATAGAGAGACACACAATATGTGATGCATTCACATTAATGACAAGCAATATGCATATTAAATACTAAAATACGGTACAGATATCCTCTAAGTAATATACCCAAAGTATCTATATTCTAAATAGTTTTTAATGTCAAAATTTGTAAATACAAAGTTGTGCCCGCAAACCTCATCATTTCCTTTGAATGGCGGAGAACCTTTACCTCCAGCTATACTAAATCCCAGGCCAAACTTATCCCGTTTCAAACTCACTACAATCGTCTGAAAACATTTAAAATTGATACGATCTGAAGCAAGTTAAATAATTTTCATTCTATTGGTTTCACCAAACAAACTCCTAGCAGGTTTCACTAGTAATAATCATAATAACAATAATAAAGGTTTAACGTCCGTTTCCTCATCCAGGGATGATGTCAGGGACGTCCCCAACAGCACATATCACTACAGATCAATTCACCCAGACCAATCTGCGAAAGAAATGTGCTGAGGAGAAGCAAGGTCCTAAACGAAAGCCAGTCCGGTGATCAAAAAAATGGTCAGGGTAGATTGATTATGTCTATGGTGGGAAAAGGTAAGTTTTAAGCTTGCTAGAGAATGTTGAAAAAGAAAAACAAGAGCGAAGATTAGCAGGTAAAGAGTTCCAGATTGTGGGTGCTGCGTAAGAAAATGAACGTCGGCCCAATGACGTGAGAATATTTGGAACTGAGAGAAGATTGGCATCGGTGGAGCGAAGTGTACGTGAGGGGCGATAGGGAAGAAGAATTTCAGATAAGTAAGAAGGCTTGCCAAATTGCTGAGTTTTGAAATTTAATAGAGCTCTTTTATAATTTATGCCTTTATTAACAGGGAGCCATTGAAGACTGCGAAATAGAGAAAGAGAGCGAAATTGAAGTCGAGAGGACTTGCAAACAACACGTGCAAGAGAATTTTGGACGTGCTGCAAACGATTGAGAGAAGAAGTAGGCAACCCATGTAATAATGAATTACAGTAGTCGAGCTTTGAATGAACTATAGAATTAGCAAGGATAGTGGCTGAATTTCTAGTAAGGGATGGACGTATTTGCCTAATCTGACGAATCTGAAAGAAAGAAGCGCGACAAACAGAAGAGATATGGGATTTAAAGTCAAGGTTTTCATGAAATATGACTCCAAGGCTTTTGGCGGATCGAGAAGGTGAAAGAGCAAGATTCTGAAAATTAACAGAGTTATTGGTAATTTTACTTCTTTGCAAAGGAGTGCCAATTAAAAGGTATTCAGTTTTGGAAGGATTAACAGCAAGACGGTTAGCACAAAACCAGGAATAAACCTTGTCAAGAATGGATGAGAGATGAGCCAGTTTTTGATCAGAATCATGATTAGAAAAGGAAATATATAGTTGTGTGTCGTCTGCATAAAAATGAAAATTTATGGAGGACTGAGCAAGCAGGTAGCTAAGAGGTGTGATATATAAAGAGAAGAGCAATGGACCTAACACTGAACCTTGAGAAACACCGCGTAGGAGGGGTAGTTCAGAAGAGCGATTTTGACCAATAGTAACTGATTGTGTGCGACATGAGAGATATGATGTGAGAGGGAAAAAGCAGAATCAGATATGCCAAAACAAGATTTAAGCCTATTTATTAGGATGCCATGGTCAATTGTATCAAAGGCAGCAGAGAGATCTAGAAGAACCAAGGCAGAAACCTGTTTACTATTCATGGCCAAGCTAAGATCATTATGTATACGAAGAAGAGCGGTTTCAGTATAATGGAGTTTCTATAGGCAGATTGATAATGAGAGAGAGAAGGGAAGAATCAAGATGAGTGCATAAACGGGTATAAATTACCTTTTCAAGAAGTTTAGAGATGAAGTTAAGATTGAAAATAGGACGGTAAGTGGAAAGATCATCTTTTGGTAGAGAAGGCTTTTTTAGCAAAGGAGATACAATTGCTTATTTGAAGGAGGTCAGGAAGATACCTTCTGAGATTGAGAGGTTGATTAAGTAAGTAATAGGAGCAACTAAAACATCGATACAGGATTTCAGTAAGCGTGTAGGAATAACATCAAGGCAGCAAGATGAGTTGGTAGGGCGAAGAATAAAATTGCGTACTTCTTCCGGTTTAACTGGTTCGAAACTACAAAGTAGTGGTTGTTCAGGCATATTTACAGAGATGGAGTTGTCGGTGTCAATGGAGTTGGAGGGTATAGAGCTACAGAGTAGCACTAATTACTTTTTTAAAGAAAGTGAATTACAATAAATGATTAAAACCTGGCCATTGTCCGTGTCACTGGACTTAGAATTACGAGAGACGACAAGCGTGATTTCATTTTTAGCTTCTTTCAGCAGAGTAACGGCTTGATGGTGATCAGCATCCTGCATGCTTACCCCATTTACCTATATCATAATATATACATGTATATAAGCAATTTATATATATACATGTATATATATTTACATACATATATATAGTGTACATATATATATATATAATATAGTGCATTTATTATACACGTATATATACTCAATTTATATTTATGTTGTGTCTAGGACATTGAAGAATGGATCAACCATTAACAGCAGTTGTCATACGAGGCGACTAAGAAAGAACTGAGTAAGTCAATGGGAAACAACATTAGAAGCCATATATTTCCAAAGCTATAGGCTACAAATGGAATGAGTAAAGCATATCCTTTTGAAAATGGCTTGTCTGTTAATCTATGGAGCGCTCTTTACGAAGCATGAAAGCAGACTGTGAGTAAGAATAAGTACCTTGGACCTGCCACTCCGCAGAAAACTAGAGAGAGATACATGTAACTATCTTTTTAAATTTAAATGCTTATCTGCGCCTAAGCTGTTTCATCTTTTTCGTAAAAAGATTTTAAATATCCTGAACTAGAAATAAACCTTTCGAACGAGATTTCGAACTAATCACAAAAAATAGAAGAAAATTAAGCATGCTAGTATTTTCGAACCATAATAACTGTCTAATGATCTTATAAACAGATATATTAAGATATTTTCAGAAATGCTAAAGGCACGTAATACAAACAACATTAAGACAAAAACACTAGCAGTGAGAGCATATTACACAACAGTGGTCTTTAGAATTAAGAGGGTAAAGAATTGCTCACGAACCGACAGCAGTTTGTCGTCTACCCTTAAACCAGCGCAATATGATACCGAGTCCTCGGCCACTCGAGATATAAATATACCCTAAAGCAACATCCACAACAAATCAATCAATCAGTGAATCATTAAAGAACTACTAAACGACCATTTCGCAATCATTAGATGACGTTGTAAAAAACAATGATAATAAGGACTGTTACTGTACTACAGCATCATGAAAAGTGTACAAATAAGCGTGGTTTATCAAAACTAGAGCAACTTTTTATATTACCTGAATGAATGCAGACTCTTGCATACATATTATTCAAACTTAGCTAAACAGTAGGCCTAATAAGCAAAATAAAAAAGTAACATGCGAATATTTTCCCTTCTCACATCATATCTCTCATGTCGCACACAATCTGTTGTTATTGGTCAAAATCGTTCTTCTGAACTACCCCTCCTACGCGGTGTTCCTCAAGGTTCAGTGTTAGGTCCATTGCTCTTCTCTTTATATATCACACCTCTTAGCTACCTGCTTGCTCAGTCCTCCATAAATTTTCATTTTTATGCAGACGACACACAACTATATATTTCCTTTTCTAATCATGATTCTGATCAAAAACTGGCTCATCTCGCATCCATTCTTGACAAGGTTTATTCCTGGTTTTGTGCTAACCGTCTTGCTGTTAATCCCCCAAAACTGAATACCTTTTAATTGGCACTCCTTTGCAAAGAAGTAAAATTACCAAATAACTCTGTTAATTTTCAGAATCTTGCTCTTTCACCTTCTCGATCCGCCAAAAACCTTGGAGTCATATTTCATGAAAACCTTGACTTTAAATCCCATATCTCTTCTGTCGCGCTTCTTTCTTTCAGATTCGTCAGATTAGGCAAATACGTCCATCCCTTACTAGAAATTCAGCCACTATCCTTGCTATTCTATAGTTCATTCAAAGCTCGACTACTGTAATTCATTATTACATGGGTTGCCTACTTCTTCTCTCAATCGTTTGCAGCACGTCCAAAATTCTCTTGCACGTGTTGTTTGCAAGTCCTCTCGACTTCAATTTCGCTCTCTTTCTCTATTTCGCAGTCTTCAATGGCTCCCTGTTAATAAAGGCATAAATTATAAAAGAGCTCTATTAAATTTCAAAACTCAGCAATTTGGCAAGCCTTCTTACTTATCTGAAATTCTTCTTCCCTATCGCCCCTCACGTACACTTCGCTCCACTGATGCCAATCTTCTCTCAGTTCCAAATATTCTCACGTCATTGGGCAGACGTTCATTTTCTTACGCAGCACCCACAATCTGGAACTCTTTACCTGCTAATCTTCGCTCTTGTTTTCTCTTTCAACATTCTCTAGCAAGCTTAAAACTTACCTTTTCCCACCGTAGACATAATCAATCTACCCTGACCATTTTTTGATCACCGGACTGGCTTTCGTTTAGGACCTTGCTTCTCCTCAGCACATTTCTTTCGCAGATTGGTCTGGGTGAATTGATCTGTAGTGATATGTGCTGTTGGGGACGTCCCTGACATCATCCCTGGATGAGGAAACGGACGTTAAACCTTTATTATTATTATTATTATTATATTATATAAAGATGTTCATTAAGTATCCCAGACATTAACTCATTTTCTACCAAATGGAACGTAGCAACTAGTTTTCAGCATTGCTGTGGCATAGGCACAGACGCTAAACTTATCTTCATGCTCACATAGTATAATAATTAAAAAACAATAAGCTTAAAAGGTTTAAAACACACATTACAGTGTAATGATGCTCAATTATGACATTTAACACTTAAAATAAAGCCAGGTTTAGACTGTTAGGCAGTGCATGGTCCAATATCCATATACCTATCCAGTGAATGTACGACATTCTGCTCTCTCATCAATTCGGCCTGAAATGGTTTCCAGCCCCAGAGTCTAATTCATCTCGGGATAGATCAACTAAGTCGTTTCACTTGTCGCTCTACATGCAGAGCTATTGAGCACACGTTGAAGCACTAACCCCATCGTTATTTTTGTAAGGCGTGGAGCCACGCCCACCCGCGATGCTGATACCCAGCCCCACCCCGGGCTCTCTGATGAGGCGAATCGTCAGCTCTTTATCTCCAACATCATCTGCCGACACTGAGAACAGAACCCTGGGTCTGCCAGGCCTACCCGTCTCCGAGCCGCTCGTCGTACTCTCTTCAGTCAACTATAAACATGTAGCTTACTAAAATCTGGCTGAAGCCAGTGGCAAAGTCGGTAAAACACTCGACCGCGGATCAGTATGTGCGGGGTTCAAATCCTGGGCTCGCCCGTCACTGACATCGCTTTCGAGTGAGGAAACTGGCGTTAACCTAAGCTTTAGCTTTTTTAACCACATTTCAAACAGTAAATGAATCAGGTACAGATTTTTGTTTACTGTTTTCCAGCATTCTAGTTACAACTCAAACAATAATTACATCTTCATATACAAAGACGTTCGACTTAACAGCACGGTCTCACAGAGTTCTCTCCTCCTTTAATGGCTAAAAATTAGCATCACTTCAGCTGCATTTTAAGTTTTGTTCTCTACAGGCAACCTCGATGACCTATTTCAGTTATGACATTATTAGAAGGCTCACTTGGAAAAATATATAATAAAAAAATTATAAAATGATAGAAGATTGGAGTTAAAAGCAAGCAAGACTTAACTAACCCCTGATCTATCAGGGGTGGTGGGTGTCATATCACCCCCTGACACACTGGGCGTGCCTGACCCCTCGCTTGATCTCCTCCTCCCCTCCACCTGAGCCAATATCTGCCTCAACTTCTCCTCGGGGTCCACAGGGCCCTTGCCCACTCCCCCAGTGATGCGCTTGTTCTTGAGGTGATGCGGGGTGTCTCGTCGACGTAGACGACTCTCTTTCTCCGGCTCGTCGAAATCTACGAAACCAACATGGCGAACTCTGCCCGGGACCTCCGAGTCACTGTCCTCCGCTTCCTCAATGACGTCCTCACCGTCTGACATCATCTAGGGAAAATGTGATGAGAGTATGTGAACATGTGATGTGAACATGTGATGAGAGTATGTGAACATGTGAAGAGAGTTTGTGAACATGTGATGAGAGTATGTGAACATGTGATGAGAGAATCAGAACATGCGATGAGAGTATGTGAACATGCGATGAGAGTATGTGAACATGTAATGAGAGTTTGCGAACATGTGATGAGAGTATGTGAACATGTGATGAAGTATGTGAACATGTGATGACAGTATGTGAACATGTGATGAGAATATGTGAACATGTGATGAGAGAATCTGAATATGTGTTGAGAGTATGTGAACATGTGATGAGAGTAAGTGAACATGTGATGAAGTATGTGAACATGTGATGAGAGTATATGAACATGTGATGAGAGTCTGTGAACATGTGATGAGAGTATGTGAACATGTGATGAAGTATGTGAACATGTGATGACAATATGTGAACATGTGATGAGAGTATGTGAACATGTGATGACAGTATGTGAACACGTGATGAGAGTATGAGAACATGTGATGAGAGTTTGTAAACATGTGATGAGAGTATGTGAACATGTGATGAAGTATGTGAACATGTGATGAGAGTATGTGAACATGTGATAACAGTTTATGAACATGTGATGACAGCCTGTGAACATGTGAAGAGAACATGCGATGTATCACAATAGTGCAACAGTATCAATGCAGTCACGTTACTGCATCAACCTCAACCGAAAAATCCTAATCCATGTAAACACTTCAGAGAATCTATGTAACAGCGCCGATTATCTGAAAAGTTAACTTTTGCTAAAGAGTAAATATCTACCTATTTGAAAAGTTTACTAAAACAATATATATTCAGCTAACATTTACATACAACTGAGGATACTTTAACATACATTGGCTGCTGCTTCAGTGCCGCTGGGAGCTCTGTCAGACCCTAAGGCAGGTGAGCCATTTGATACCTCATGATCATTAGGAAGAGATTTAGATCTCGTCGTCGAATCATCGTTGTGAGGTGAGGCCGGGGGTGAAATTCTTACTGTAACATACCAACATCTCAATACTATTATTTTATTATCATTTATTTAACTTAATTATTTAGCATTTTATGAACACTTTATGCAAGTACTGTAATTGCTTGCAGATAATTCTAAACTTTACAAATCAACTAAGAGTCTGTTGATCGCCGGATGGGCACTGTCCTGGATCTCAGTTCTCTAAAAGCACTTTTATATTTTTGGACGATCGACTGTAGTGATATATTCGGCAATACATACATATATCCGTACCTGATATAATTCTACTTTGAAATAGCCTACATTCATTACAAGATATTATAAAGCTAAAGGTAATTTTAACGTGAGTTTCCTGTTCGATAGCACGTCACTGAAGTGGAAGGTACTGGATTTGAACCCTGTGAACAGTAACAGATCCTACAGTAACAGATCCGTTGTTGAACAACATGCCAACAAGGCAGCGGTTCAGCCCAGTGGCTACACTATATACACAACATTTTATAGTATACTTCTGTGAGAGCAGAAAATTACTCAGAAACCATATTACTCATGCTTTAATATGTCTCAATTAATACATCTAAAACACGTTACTCATGCTTTACTCATCATCATCATTATAATCACCTTCCCTAGAATAACAGTTTAACCAGGATCGGGATACGAATAGACCTTTTCCAATCCACACTGACCCACACCAATCACAATATGCCGTACGTTGCCATTCGTTTAAAATTTTGTAGCGCTTTCTGGAGCCTAAGCGCCCCCCAACCGAATGCCCTTTCTGACGTTGGTTTGGATCATATTTTTACTCATGCTTTAGTATATCTCAATTAATATATCTAAAACACGTTAATCATGCTTTAATATATCTCAATTGTTATGAAAATAGTGACTTTTATAGCAATCAAAGATCAATTAAATGAAAAGAGTTGAACTTAAAAACTGTACACACAAACACCATGTGTGGAAATGCCATATCCACTGCGTATCGTATTACTGCTACACAATGTTCAGTACAGAATTATTTCTACCACTGGTATGTTCAAGATACCGAAATTGTTGTCTGGAAACATTCGCTTTAAGCTACAGTAGCAACAAATAAATTAGCACTAAACATTCAATTATCACTAACAGACCTTTAGGCGGCTGTACTTTGTTAGATGAAGTAGAATTCAGAGATTCAGAGTAATCCATATCACGTGAAGGCACAAACGACACATCATTCTTCTGTTAAAACACACAATTGTATCAATACAGAACAGACTATTCATAATAGCCTAGGTCTAATATCTCCAGCTTGAAAGCAGAGCTCGAGCCTATTGGCTCAGCTGTTACATTATTAACACGAAAAAAAAAAAAAAAAAGTTAATGCTATCATAGAAAAAGTAGATTACAGTAAAACAGTAAACAAAACAAGGGCTCCGAGAAGAAAATAGACATCAGCTCTACTGGAAATCAATTTAAAACATTTCCAACAATTTTATCAAACTCTATATTAATAGGTAGCTAGTAGATATATGTAATTGGTATGTTTATACTACGAGAAAGATAAACATATCTGGCATGCTAACCTCTTTTTCACTGGGATTTCGAGGTATGATTGGACCATCGACGTCTTTCTTAGCCATCCTGCCGTGGCGACTGCGAAGTTCCTTGGGATGAGGCGTGTTCTGACGAACAAAATGACTCTGCAGAAACAGAGCAGATAAATAGTCAGTATTTATATAATCATTATAATATATAATTATTAATTATACAGGCCAGAGGTTCATTCAAAACTGACAAATTTCCCAACCCACTCATGTCATAAGAGTCAGATCATTTCAAATTTAGAATTATTGTGCAAGCACTTCGTGTTTTACATTTCATTTTATTCACTGAAGCTATTCAGCTATAAAATTTACAATTTACATCTGTAGCTCAACATTATCGCTGAAGATTAGTGCACTGAGTACAGTTTTCCATAAATTGCTATACGACCTTCCTATTATCGACAATCAACACAAAAACCATCTAACATTTATATAAATATTTTAATCTTTAGGCAAATTAGTAAATTAAATAAATATTCTATAGTAATCATCATCAAACTTCCTTGAATCCCAGTTTAACCAGGGTCGGGATACAGAAAGACTGCTTCAAATTTTCTCTGTCCGACACCACACCACCAAATCCCCTGTTTGACACTTTCATTAGTTTAAATTTTTGTAGCAATTTCTGGAGCCTAGGCGCTCACCAACCGAATGCCCTTTCTGACGTTGGCATGGATCTTAGTGCTTTAGTCGCCTTCTACGACACGTGCAGTCTGCAGTCACCGGTTGGTCAATTCTTCAAACAACCCTGACACAACATGGGGACAAACTAATATTACATTAATTCTAATAATTTACATTTTTGAAAGCAATCAACGAAACAAGCAGCACAAGAAATAGGCACCAAGTTGTAGATAATACTTGGTAAAATCATGGAATAATGCATACAAAATATGAAAATGTACTTTTATGATAGCTATAGTGCTAAAATATATATATACACATTTATATCTTACGCAGATTACACATAAAATATGTTAAAATTAAGTAACTGCAAAAATAAAGAAACTTAAACTACTATATGGAGCTACAAAAAAGCTTTTAAATCAAAATTTAATTTGACAGAAAGCATGAAGTAATAAAAATTAAAAAGCACCAATAAAACGGATATATTATCGTCAAAAAGAAAGAAAAGATTATTAAAGTCTGCAAACGTTAATGATTACTGGCAATTGAAATTTTTATAGGAAATAAAAATAATAACAATAAAAATATAAAAAGAAGAATAGGGTAACATATTTATTAAAGGGCGGGGGTTGACTCGGGAGACAAAGAATGTTAGATGATCAGATAATCTAATATATGGATGAATGGAAAGCAGAGGGTAGAATTAGATGGATAATTTATATGCTGTAAGTACTAAGCAAGTAAAATGAGAGAGAGAGAGAGAGAGATAGAGAGAAAGAGAGAGAGAGAAAGAGAGAGAGAGAGAGCGAGAGAGAATGATATCTGATTAGCTTACATTATTTTGCATCAACAACCTTTGTATTAATATAAAATAATACAAAATGTATTGCAAAATAACACACCACTGCATTGTACCTAAACAAAGAATTCAAGCTTGAAAAAGAACTGAATGAGACAATCACGATACAATATATTCTAAGGGTAGAATTCTCTGCAGACAAACCTGATCTACTATCGTCATTCTAGTTGAACCGAGAAGCATGCGCTGATATGAAGGAAGTAATCATAATTATGTGCATTATTTTCAATGTAAATTTCATTTTTAAAAAGTTAGAAACCTTCACTACTAACCAGAATAATAACAACAATAAAAATAATAATACGATTATTATTATTTTTATGATTAATTCTAATAATAATAATAATAATGATTTAGCGTCCATTTCCTCATTGAGTAAAATGACACAGACGTCTCCACAGCACACATCACTGCAGATTAATTCACCAAAGCCGATCAGCTAAGACATGTGAAGAAAATAAGGTCCTAACCGATGCCAGCCCAGTGACCATGATCAAGATAATTAGGAATAAAGAATACACAAAAAATAAAAGAATAAGTCATTGTCATCGAGCAGTACATTGTTTGCTAATCAACCGGCTTTTGATTAAAATTAAGGAATTTCTGATACAATGTTTTTGAAACAATATATTGTTTTTGCTTCAGTTGATATTTTTCAAAAATCCATCAACTAACCTCAAACAAATGCAAACTCTCTGATAAGAAAGTTACGGGCGTTAAACCTTTAAATTAATTAATCTTTCACAAATACCAAAACCATCATATGATGGAACAGAGGCTATAAAAACAAAATATATTTTAAGTATACATAAATCTGCGCAAATTCCACATGTAATGTGAAAATTTTATATCCACTACACTTGGTAATACGTCTAATTATATTAAGGACTTTGTTAACTATTAACAAGTTAAACGATTATATAATTTACGTATATAGCTATAATATAATAATATACGAGCTTGTGAGCATATTTAGTACATACATACGTATAAACACTACTCCGCGAATTAACAAATAGTCATACCTCTTCATCATTCTCCAGCGAGTCGCTATCTTCTACTCCTACAAAACCCACGGCAGGAAGGCGCGGAGGTAAATCATTCCAACTGTCCCTGTCACCAGTGTTAACACTGCCTTTCAGAAGATTCTCTACAATAGCATGACAACCAGATAGCACCTTCACGCGAGAAAATCGGAGCGAAATTTTAATTGATCGTCTATCTCTAATGTTCTGCAAAATGGCAGGTCCAAGGTACGGATCCTTACTCGTATTCTCCGTTCATGCTCTATATAGAGCATTTCATAGAGCAACAAATCAATCTTTTCACAAAGGCTATGCCTTATCCATACCTTAAGTAGCCTATAGCTTAGGAATAATATGGCTTCTGAGGTAGTTTCCCGTTAACTTCTTCAGTTTTTTGTTTAGCCTCCTCTCATGACATATACATTTAACATTTGGTCATATTGCCGTAATAAGTTATATTTAGCCAAAAACGAATACTAAAAAGTGACATATAAGTATAAAAACAAGTTCCAGGAAATTTGATATGTCTGCACGAACCAGAAATTTTACAGGAGTACTGAGTAGAACCGAAAAACCTCGATACCCAAACTACTTAACGCTAATAAACATATAGGATCCTGTAGTATATAGCGTCATGACGCCGTCTTTCATTCTTTCATTATAGGATTGATGTTAAACAGCGTCATTGTTATATTACAGCTGATCATAGCGTCATACCCATGCTCTCTGTCTGGTACGCCTCCTGCGGCAGAAGAAAACAAGTCAGCACTTTCTCGCCAGATGACTCGTCAATATCCTCCTGAAACTTTAACAAAGGCTGCGCCTGGTTGTCTGACAGCCAAATAGCTTTAAGATTGCATGTTCCAAGTGATAGCGGCAAGTGATGCAGCCTACATCACAATCAATCACATAGCTTTAGTAATGATTGAGCCCGAGAGTTAGCTTTAAGATTGCATGTTCCAAGTGATAGCGGCAAGTGATGCAGCCTATATACCAATCAATCACATAGCTTTAGTAATGATTGAGCCAGCCAGATAGCTTTTAACTACATGATTACTTCAAATTTATATAACAAGTGCATCTATAGTGTTAAATAAAAAAGTGAACAAGTTTAAAGCTGACCTATTTCAAGCTAATCAAAGGTATACCATTACTCACAGAGAAGAAAATAAGAACTGTAACATAAGGGAATAGTGCACTGTTAAATAGAAAAGTTGAAAAGTTTAAAGCTGACATATTGCCAGCTAATCAAAGGTATACCATTACTCACAGAGAAGAAAATTCAAGAACTTTAACTTAAGAGATTAGTGCACAATTAAATAAAAGCATATAAGTTTATTTAAAGCAGACCTATTGCCAGCTAGTCAAAAGTATACCGTTACTGACAGAGAAGAAAAATCAAGAACTATAACTTAAGAGATTGGTGCACTATTAAATAGAAAAGTTGATAAGTTTAAAGCTGACCTATTGCCAGCTAATAAAAGGTATATCATTACTCCCACAGAAGAAAAATAAGAACTGTAACTTAAGAGATTAGTGCACTATTAAATAGAAAAGTTGATAAGTTTAAAGCTGACCTATTGCCAGCTAATTATAATCAAAGGTATACCATTACTCACACAGAAGAAAAATAAGAACTATAACTTAAAAGATTAGTGCACTATTAAATAGAAAAGTCGATAGGTTTACAGCAGACCTACTGCCAGCTAATCAAAGGTATACCATTACTCACAGAGATGAAAAATCAAGACTTATAACTTAAAATAGACCTATAACATGGATAACGTCCCTGACATCATCCTTGTATGAGGAAACGGACGCTAAATCTTTATTATTACTATTATTAAGAGATTGGTGCAATGTTAAATAGAAAAGTTGATAACTTCACAGCAGACCTGTTGCCAGATACGTCGAGCACATGCAGTTCTTTGAGATTACCAAACTCTGACGGCAAAGCACTCAACCTGTTGTCTCTTAACGAGAGAACACCCAGTCTAGTACACGTCCCTATCTACACAAACAGGGCATCAATCAATCGATCAATCAATTAATCAATTAATTAATCAACAGATAAGTCAATCCATCTAGAGATCGATTTAAAGTTAAATGTTTAAACAATGACTTGCTGTATTTAATTTATATTTTAAATGCTAGTCAACTCTCTTTACATATTAGTCTACTTAAGTTAATTCAAAAAGTATTCTGTTAAAGGCTCAAAAATTCGAAAAAATACGAAAACCATCCATCACACAACCTCTAAAAAGAGACTTCAGTTTAATGAATGTTAAATTACAAGATATAGAACTTTCAACAGTAATTAATTATTTAAAAAATAATATTCGAATAAAGGTAAACACCAACCTCTGCAGGAATTGTCTCCAAACGATTACGATCTACATTGAAATTGCTCAACATCTTCAATTTTCCAATACTCGCTGGCAGCTCCTAAGAAACATGAAAGCATTAAAATAATATTAACATATTAATTCTTACTATCAAAATATTATATATTATAAGAAAAAAGTATATTATAAAAATATTAAGGCAATTACAGTAGTGACTTATTATCTAAATATCATTTAAATTATCCTTCAATAATAATTGGGATTCTAGTAGGAAGTAGAAAACAGAGTGTGAAGTAGTCAAAGAAAACATATGAAATTAAAGGCACAGCAAAATCCCCATACCTAATAGAAGTAACTATTAACAGCTTACAGTCGCTTCAGCGGCTGACAATATCTTCACAATATTCAATATGAATGTCAATTGAGACTGCCAGTAAACTTGATTGACTTAAGATTATTTTTACGAATTTACAAATTGTTTTCCATTTAGGCTCATCAGTACATTAGTTTTGACTGAGTGCGGCTAATGTCTACGACAGAAGCTAATCTCAATTCCTCAAGAAGTCTAAACTCATTCTATCATCAGAATGGTAAATTATACGCTTAATACTGCTTTAATGAAGATCTTAAGTCATCAATTAGACAGCTAAACAAATATAACAAGTGTATTTCAATGAAACAGCGCAAACTACAAAACATAAGAGTGATAAATTAATGATTTATTTAAATTCAAGCAGTAATCTGACTTCACAAGACGCCCGGAGTTACGCACAGCCAGAGTTACGTATGAATAGATTTAAAGTAACACATTCAATACTCAAGAAAATGACAGCTCTTACCGTAATTAAGTTTTCTGTTAAAATGAGTTCTTCCAATTGCGAGCACCTGCAAAAGGAAATAATTTTAAACAGCATTAGTACACTGCAGCAATATTTTATAATTCTAAATACGACGTTCCCGATAACTTGCTCAGATGACAAAACAAGATATAAAATATATCTCTTAGTAATGAAATATACTGCAGAAACGTCTCCAACATCAATCTTGAATGAAAAAAATAAAAGATAGCCCTTACTGTTGGTGACCATTAACTATTTACCAGTAACAACATTTTACAAATGTAACTATTCAGAAAAATTATCTTGTGTTTTCCATACAGAAAAACTTCACAAAGCTTTTATCAAAGCATCTCATAACTAGAATTTAGAAGACAATTGCTTCATACTTTCCAATGCCTTCTGGGAGAGAGAGGAGTTGATTCTGGTCAACTTTGAGAATTCTTAACTTGGTTAGATTTCCTGTTAAATCAATCACGTACACAATGCAACAAATAAAAATTCATAAACACATTGTCTTTCTACTAAAAATTCCAATAAAAATCTGTGTACAATAATTCATTAATTCTGTACAGTCAGTAAAACAAAATTTACAAAAATGTCACAATAGTAGTAGCCAGACAATACACTCTAATCACATTTAGAGGTTTCCTGAATCAGTGATTGGGCACGTCATGAACATTAACTGGAACAAGAAGCAATAAAATACGTCGTATTGTGTCCAGGACACTAAAGAATACAGCAACTGTTAACTCCATGTGTCGTATAAGGCGACAAAGCAAAGGCTGAGGACGGCAACGTAAAACAACCTCAGAAGACATTTTTTTTCCAAGCTATAGGCGTCCTGAATAATTGGTAAGGTATAGCCTTTTTAGAAGGGATTAATTTGTTGATCTATTACGTGTTCTATATGGCGTGCTCTGTGTGAGCGTGAAGCAGACTCCGAGTATGAATATGTATCTATGTCCTGACACTTGGCAAAACATTAGACAGAGAGAGAGAGAGAGAAAGAGAGAGAGAGAGAGAGCGAGAGAGAGAGAGAGAGAGAGTATGTATCTAAGACTAATATACTAACCGATAGTAGCAGGAAGTGACTCTACATGATTAACTGACATCAGGAAATCCGTGAGACACGTTAGATTACCAATCTCATCCGGAATCCGTTCTATCTTGTTCTCAGAGATATCCAAATCAGTCAGATTGCGCAGGTTGCCTATATCCTGAACACAGCCAATCACGCCATCTATCACTCCATACACTGTCAACGAATCGTCTAAAAGCCAGCCATCTACTCAAAGCTCGGCAAGATGAAAGGTAACTAGGTGTGTTTGAGCAAAAATCAAACACGCAATCAATTTTTAATAAAATTTGTACCAGATTATTTAGCCCTATTTAGCATATTGCACTTTAGTTTCGTTTCAATAGTGGCTATATATGCTAGGAAACTAACTAAGCACTCCTTGCGAGATATTTCTTACCTCTCTCAGCAGCTGAATAATTACCAACTGTTATAATATATATATATATATATATATATATATATAAATATATACACACACATATATACATAGTATGTGTGAGTGTGTGTATGTAATGTATGTATATACAGTACATACACGTAAATATATATATATATATATATATATATATATACATGTATAACATTGTATATACAGGGTGAGTAAAAAAAAAAGATAACACCTGCAAAAAATTTGAATATCTCAGGCTATTGGTAATATTTTTCAATAAAACTTTTACCAATTACTAAAGGACTAATTTCTGATGGGGTGACCAATTTTCATCCATTTTAAGTCATAGAGGGCTAGTTATACAAGTTTCAGCAGAGCAACCCCCCATTTTTTACCTAAAATGGCGTTTGCTGCAACAGTAAGGGCAGATTGCACTTCGTTGACGAGAAAGTAAAGGTGAACTCTCAGTATTACGTCAATACTTTGCTTCTGGAGCTGTTTGATGATTGCTATGCTCTTCTACCAAATGGTTTCATCATTCAGCAGAATGGTGCTCCGGCTCATGCATTTCATCATGCACAGGAATGGATCAGCGAGAGAAACCTGGATTTCATTAAGAAGAATAAATGGCCTCCAAACTCTTCCGATCTAAATCCTTTGGATTACTATGTCTGTGGAACAATGCTGCATCTCTATCAGAAACACCAGCCGAAGCCTAAAAACAAGACAGAACTGCAGGAAGTGCTTTACGCCATTTTTAGGTAAAAATGGGGGGGTTGCTCTGCTGAAACTTGCATAACTGGCCAATCTGTGTACCAAAATGGATGAAAATTGGCCACCCCATCAGAAATTGGCCCTTTAGTAATTTGTAAAAGTTTTATTTGAAAAAATTAAAAAGAGCCCGAGATATTCAAATTTTTTGCAGGTGTTATCATTTTTTTTACTCACCCTGTATATTATATAAATATATATATATATATTATATATATAATATATATATATGTATGTGTATAACACTATACATTGTGTTTTTTATAACTGATACCCCACATTTTTTATAATAAAGTCGTAAGCGTAAGGAGTCCACCGATATTCTTGAAATTTACAGCACCTTACCAGCAGCCAATTCTACCAAACATATAGAAATTTCGTTTGAATATCTTTAATATCGTGAAAGTTATAGTTCTGTTTGCGAATAGGAGTGGGGTCAGATAAGAAATTTCCAGTACAGGATTGCGGGCGTATTACTTATCTGATCCAACAATCTCTAACGATACCTTCGATATTTCCATGATATCGTTCCCGTCCAGAAGCAAGACTTGAACATTGGGCAGCTGACCTATGCAAGCTGGCTGTAAAACAATAAATAGTGATCTGCAATGAAAGTACTGCACCTGACTCAAACACTGATACCTATTACACACTAAACACAAGTAATACAATATGTGCAACACACCGTAACTAAGGTCTTAGAGACTGTTTCATCATCTAATAAAGACATGAGACTACACACATATTAAAAATTGTAATTATTATGCTGTTTCATCAATGTGTATATAGTACTATCAATCGATCGTGTACAATGGAATTCTAAGAAAGTACAGACAGCCTGCCAGGCACCTCATACCACACTGTTCCGACAACAACAGATTTAAATCTATATCCACAACAGCGTTCTGCTTACATTTACAAACATTTTTACAGTAATATCCATATAAAAAACCAGCAGTCCCACCAGGTCAGAGGCTAAGGAATTTATGCTTCACAAAAAAGAATCTTGATGATCTGTAGCATATAATAATCAATACTATTAAATATATGGTTCGTGTTGAAGAGAGATAAAATGTTTCAGAAACAACTTTAACTGATAACGAGCTCAACCTTCTTACTGCAGTCAACCCAGTTCACAAAACACCGATCAGTTGTGACAGCGATTGCTGTAGATTTTGTTTAAGAACAATTTCTAACTGTGAAAGAGAAACATAATGGTAAAACAGCACGCAGGGCTAGATGAGAAATATAATACGAGCTCTGTAACATAAACAGTTCATTAACTCAGCCAGTCGGATGGATTTCAAACACTAATTTAAATAGGACAGTGGGTTGAAGCTCAGAGACACTAACATGCTGAAGAGATTCTAGAATATTCTGTAGGTAGAACCAAAGAGCTAAATTAAAAGTGTGTGGGGAGTAACGAAGTTATTTGTAAAATCTCACCCAGGCAAAAATCTAGTATTTAACCTTTATAAAAGTTATATAAAATTTAATGATGCAATAGCACTTACTGTATAATATAGGACACATACACATCTATATAATATCATATATGATATGTGTATGCATATATATATACAGTATATATACACACACGCATTGCGTATGTAGGCCTACATGTATATATTAAATATACTTGTCGAAAATTAAAATTAATAATATAGTTCAAGGAAGTCCTGGAGAGAGTTGGCACAGATAGACAGTTGATAAATGTATTAAGAAATAGGAAGAAGAGATGGATAGGACACATTCTAAGGGGGGAAGGTCTATTAAAAGAGGTCATAGATGGTAGAATGGAAGAAAAAAGAGGCAGGGGCAGGCCGAGATTGGGTATGTTAGATGATTTAAAGACCCACTCATATGTGGAAATGAAGAGGAAGGCGGAAGACAGAGAAGAGTGGAGGCGTTATGTACCATGGACCTGCCAGTAGGCAGTGCACTAAGAGAGAGAGATTATAGTTCAATTATATTTCGTTTCTATCTTTCACGGACTTGTTTCTTTGTACTTGCATACTTAATAACTAAGCGCTTAACCATTTAAGCACACATAGCATTTTTTTAAAAAGATAAGGTTGTCAATAATTGATTGATGATGTAAATTTTACTTTTAATCTGATAAGGATCATCAGATATTCCACTTCCAAAACACAGTGGAAGTGCTAAATCATGGCCGCAATAGTTAAATAATTTATCTAATGAAGATCACTTTAAGCTAGATCTTGAAATATTTTTACAATTTAAATTACACAGAAGTAGGTTCACGTTCTAATATCATATTGTCTACATCGTGAAGTACATTACGCGTACAGGTAGAATGATGCATTTTATATTTATTTCATTTAAATTATACTATAAATCATGAATAATCCATTAAACTTTTGACATCTTAAATGACGTCAAAATCATATAAGCAACTCAATAAACATTTTATTGCATCTAACATTTTAGTCCCTGAGACAGCTTATTATTAGATTCTTCATTATTAGGCCTAATTGATCTTCCAGGCTTAGGATAAAGCACTATCACAATACTGATCCTATTATGCCAAACCCTAGAGCCTAAGGCCTAGAAATAGTCCTTCAAATCCACAATTCATTAAATTATTCATTATTATCATTAAAAAATTAGTCATTAAATACATTATACTAAGCAAAGAGGGACTTGAGATATGTTTCAAACCTATTAAGATATAAAATATATAAAAGAAACACAAACTTAAAATAACTCTTAATCATAACATAGAGTCGCTAATAATAAAATCATACCCACCAACTCTTCCAACATGTTACAACCAAGGTCGATGACTTCAAGTTTAGACAACATCGAAAAGGAAGCAGGTAGGAACTTGATCAAGTTTTCTCTAAGTTCCAGTATTTCCAACTTTGATAAACTGCAAAATAAAAGCAAAAATGCAAAAAACATACTTTTAACATTTTTCAACCGTTTTAACGAATCTACTGATCAGTTGCTTAAGAACCAGAAATCTCTAGGAATATTTAGATGTGATCCTGGAAACAAGAATATGGACTGAGTATGGACTCAACACTAGAGAGACTGCTCACCACAGCTTGATCTTTTTATCAGTATATTCATCTCTTCATCTTCCAAACCATAGCATTAAATAATTATAATTTGACTTATGAGAGCCTTGCACGGTCATCCGCAGAAAACTGGCGGTAGTCAACAGGGACACAGGCAGACAGACAGAGACATAGAGAGAGAGAAAGAGAGAGAGAAAATATATATAATTAGAAAAAGTACTGATAGCACACAATCTTGAGAGAGATACTGACAAAATAATAATATACAAAGAACAAAAAGAAGGAACTAGAAAGACGTCATTAAACGCATTGGTAGATTGGAAAATTAAGAGCAGAAGTACTGAAGGTACTCCATGGCCTATGCCGAGGAGAGAGTCTGCGAGCTAAAACAACCAATACAGTCGTTAGATAACGCCCATCTCACAGCTAGTTTCACTTGAAGCACTCTGCATTCTGTAAATACTGCCGACCTTGACTAAAATAGACCATTACGAAGTTACGATACAAGGCTTACGACGTACGGCTTATCATCGTTCTAAAACAATAACGATCATATCCACGCGTGTGTGTGTATAAATGGATGAAATTTGATAATCCTATTATTGCGAGTTTTTTATTTATTTCTTGCACAAATTTGCGTATACAGTCCAGGATCAGCCAAATATTGGCTGCCACTATAATCAAGCGCAATCAATCAGTAAGAATTTAATGTCCGGTTCCTCGCCATGAGGCAATGTCTGCGACGTTAAATAAATAAATGAGAGTCACAATATTTTGTTCATTAGGAGTAAATGCTAATGATCACAGTCCAAATATAAATTATAAACACATCTCTTTTCGGCTATAAATCTAAATTAGATCCTCATGCCTTGGATCTTGGACTTGGCACTGTTTTAATCTCGCTTTCTCAGTGGTCTTTGTATACTCAGTCGTCAACGTGTAGTATTTTGGCGTCTATTTATATAGTCTGCACGGTAAGTCCCTGACATTTCCTCGTGACGAGGAACGGGACATTAAATTCTTATTGATTTATTAGTTAATTAATAGACTATATATAAAAAAATATTTATTTGCAAAATACGGTAAATGTCCTGTGGGCAGAATTAATATATAAACACATACACACACGCACATATACACACACACGCACTCAAACTGCACATGCAAATTTGCTTATGTGTTTACGCCTGCGTGTGTGTGTGAGTGTGTTTGTGTATTAGATTACACTTATAAGCTTAGCAAGGGCCACAAAAGGACAACATAGTATCAGCAGAGCTCACTAAAATAAATCAAGTCATAATTTCACACTACATCAGTAGTGACATCAGCACTAGAGCAGTGTCTACGCAGAAAGTGATAATAATTAAATAACACAGACAACTACAGTAAATGCTATCAGGTCCAGCTGATAGCGTTTGAGACTGTAAAGCTTTCTAGTTTATACCAATTAATGAAAACATTTTGACACAATTCATATCAGAATATACTTAGAACGACATAAATCAGTTGCTAACGTTTACAAAGCAGGCAACACAGATATTCTTCGCCAGGTAGTGAGACAGGACAGGAACGTTATTAAAAGCTACAACGCAAAGCCTACTTTAACCTCTGTTATTATTTGAAAAAGATTGTATGATAATATTCTTACTATCCGAAATGCAGACTCTAGTTAATATAATATAGGGGTATAGCATTTCTTTGACTGTCTGGATCAGGATAAATATCAGAAGCTTAAAAAAGTGTCTTGTTGGCTAGTTATTCGACAGCGGGATAGTAGGTGCAGGGTTCAAATTCAGTCACAAGATGTCAAAATCGCATATTATATATTAAAATCTACTAGTACTATTTTAATCATAAAAGCATGCTATCAAGACTCGGATTTCAAATTTTCAATGCTATAACAAAAGAATTTTTTGAGACCTTTCAAATCAAAATGATGCCTTCTAAAAGGAAAATTATGACTTATTAAAATTATTATTCCTGAATTTCTGCAGTGGCGATATACTCTAGCATGTTGCATACACGTTACTCGCGAAATGATCACAGCAAAACAATAAATAGCAGGCTTTGCATAAGCCTGCTAAATCAGAAAAAGGACATCGCTGTTGGAGTGAAAATATAAAGTTCCTACTCTCAGATTAATAATTAAGTACAGGCATATAGAAAAAATTCTTTTCCCCGTGATGAGTCTGGTGACTGAGACCGGTGACTGCAAGTGTCGTAGAAGGCGACTAAGGCATTAAGATCCAAACCAATGTACGAAAAGGGCATTCGGTTGGTGAGAGCCTTGGCTCCAGAAATTTCTACACAATTTTCTAAAATGAGAGCCTAGGCTCCAGAAATTGCTACACAATTTTCTAAAATGAGAGCCTAGGCTCCAGAAATTGCTACACAATTTTCTAAAATGAGAGCCTAGGCTCCAGAAATTGCTACACAATTTTCTAAAATGAGAGCCTAGGCTCCAGAAATTGCTACACAATTTTCTAAAATGAGAGCCTAGGCTCCAGAAATTGCTACACAATTTTCTAAAATGAGAGCCTAGGCTCCAGAAATTGCTACACAATTTTCTAAGATGAGAGCCTAGGCTCCAGAAATTGCTACACAATTTTCTAAAATGAGAGCCTAGGCTCCAGAAATTGCTACACAATTTTCTAAAACGAATGAAAAAATGGGGAATTGACTGATAATATGGTATGGGAAGGAGAGGAGTGGTGAAGGTCTATTCATATCCCGACCTCAGTTAAACTGGGTTTAAAGGGAAGATGATGATTAATGACATAGAAAAAAATCAAGGCATTCTGCATTCAGCAAATCAGTCAAAAGATATGCCCTGAGCCCTATTCTATATAACCCCATATTATTCTAACTTTGTCCAAACCAGATTTATAAATTAATGTAGTAATAACAGTTTCACTATAAAACAGAAATGAATAATTTTCATTTCACAATTAGGACCAGCTTACAGTTATGACTATACCAGCGGCTGCAAGCAAATTTAGCCTAATTAGAAAATTTATAGTCTATCCCTGATACAAGATAGTAACAACTGCCTTTACACCAGAGCTTTACTAATCAATGTAAAACAAAAATAATTCAACACTTTCAGAAACTAACCTTCCAATATCGGTTGGAAGTTTATTTAGCGAAACATCATTTAGAACAAGTTGGGTTAGATTTCGTAGTTCTGTAAATCCTTCAGGCAACCTAAACAGTTAAATCAATTAATTTAGAAATATTTACATGAATATAAAATGATAAATCCACAAAAATAAAAAGGATACCCAAATATATAGTAGGATAAATATAGCTGTATAAATTCTAGCCTTCCTAAAAATGCATTTAAAAGTATAAATGTTATTGCTTTGCAAAAGCATAACTTTTAAAAATTACGATCTCATTTTGTAATTATAGCATATCTTTTAAGTCACAAAAATTTAAATTGTTTAATTTTCCATATTTTATTCTGGTTATAATCTAGAGAAAGGAAGACATTACTTACTTTGTCAAAGGATTCCCACTAAAATCCACAACTTGAAGATTCTTGCACAGCTTTATAGAATCAGGAATATCTTCAATGTCTACAGTGTAACAATATGCATTACAAATAATGAAAGAATCAATCAATCAATCAATAAGAATTTAACGTCCGGTTCCTCGCCATAAGGCAGTGTCAGGGACGTCAAGAAGTTCTTTAGAGGGTTGGTACATACAGGCAAGTGATAAATGAATTATGCAGAGGAGCTGAATGGACTGAACTTGTCCTGAGAGATTGATATACTAGAACAGATATCTGAAGAAAAAAAAATTAAAGGGAAAAGAAGTAGAGGAATGGTAGAAGTATAGTACAATGGATTTTAGACAATTTGATGACCGATTTTTTCCATAGAAATGAAGAGAAAAGCAGAAGATGGAGACATGTGTCGGAGACCTGCCATTAAGCAGCAAAATTAGAGAGAAAGCATATGCATACATAATACATATAATACAAGTTGTATATTATACAGGTATATATTGCCTTCTACTGTTGGTTTTTTGCAAACAGAAATCTGACTAGGCCATCCATACCAATCCATATTCTTTAACAAAGTTTATGATGCATATTAACTCATATATATCTTATATCATTATTAAATCCATAGTGAATTGCTTATCCAGGATAAACCAAATCAACTTTAAATGCTTGTAGAAATTCCAGGAGATCAAAATTGACAGAATATTCATTAAAACCACACTTCTCTAACTTATATGTACAAAATGAAAAATAATACAAACATACCATTTCTACTAGCATCAAATTCTTGCAGATTAACAAGATGACCAATATCTGGCGAAATCTTTCCAATATCATTGTCACTCAGAGTTAACTTTCTTAACATTGTAAGTCGGTATAAACCCTGTAATTAACAATCAATGCGAATATAACAGTCGCTATATACTGAAATATTTCATCATTCATCATCATCAGTGCCTTGAGTTCTGTACAGAACATAGGGCGGCAACATTCCTCCATTCATTTCTATCATCAGCAATCTTCACAGCGTCTTCCCATGAAACGCTTAATGCTCTCAAATCCTTGTTGATCGTATTTAGCCAACCAAGTACTTCTAGGTCTTACTCGTTTCCTTTTTCATTGAGTTGGCTTCCAGTTAACTGCAGTCTTTGCGTATCTATCCTCAGACATTTTCAGTAAATGACCTAAAAACCTCAACCTTCTCTCAGAAGCTATTTCATCTAATTTTCTTTGTCCACTCCTTTCAAGTACTGTTTCATTTTTGACGTGATCCCAATAGTGGATATTTAAAATTCCTCTGAGGCATCTTTGTTGAAAACAGTTTAATTTGAGCTTTATTTTATTAGTACTTTCCCAGGTTCCACATGCATACATTAAAACTGGTTGAATAATTGTTGATTATATCTTTATCTTTAATTACTCCTCAATTTTATTACTCTTCCAAATATATTGGAGCTTTTGGAATACGTCATATGCTTTACCGATTCTACACTCCATATCTCTTTCACTTAATCCATTTTGCGATATTGTACTGCCTAGATACGTGAACTTTTTTACCCTTTCAACCTTGCTTTGATTAACTCTTATCGTGAATATGTCTGTCTCTGCAGGTGTGAGGATTTTTTGTCTTTTCAGAGCTAATTATTAATCCAACTTTTGCAGCATTTTCTTTGCACTAAAATATTTACAACAAAATAAGTTTCTAATTGGTAGTATCACAAATCAGAACTGGAAAGTGGAGAAAGTTACTACATTTCCAAGATATATACTTTACTAAAGCTTAAAAAAATTACAGAACTACTTCATAAATGTTAAAATAGAGATAATGATTCAACTTCTATAGTATACATTCAGCATGTTTTGACTTACAAACCCTAAAATAATTACCTGAATTAGAATACCAATAGATTGCTAGAGCACTTTAACCTGACTCATCAATGATTACATAATTAAATTATATTTAAAAACTAGGGGCGCACCGTATTTGATTTTTAAATTTGCCGGAACCAAAACCGGATTTCAAACACAAATCTGGCTGGAACCAGATTTGGATTGGACCTAGTTCTAATTGCAATATTAAAAAACTATATAAAGCCAATGTTAACTTCAGTTTCATCTCTCGAAAGTGACATACGAGTCCAGGATGTGAACCCCGTACATACTGATCTGTGGGATGGAAGACATTAAGTTATTAACTAGGTTATTATCCAGGTCATAAGTGTATGTTAAATCAAGTTGTTCAAACATCATGTACATTGTCATTAACTGCCTCAATCAAATAATCATTGAATCATTAACTATGCTATCAATAAATACTCCATCAAAGCATCACCATTACGACATTAACTATGTTATTAGTCTATGCCTACTAAAATAATAATCATTAAGTCTAATGCTTTCTTCTTTGAGGTATATTTTCAGCAAATTTAGAAACATATATATATGTATATATATATATATATATATATATATATATATATATATATATATATATATATATATATGTATGTATATATATATATATATATTATTTTTTATGATCATTTTTAATATAAAATGTAATATATATATATACATATATATATATATATATATATATATATATATATATATATATATATATATATATCTTACATTTTATATTAAAAATGATCATAAAATTGATAATCCAAATCCGGTAAAAAATCTGATTGGATTTGGCTAAATTTTCCGGAACCGGATTTGCAAATAGTGCCCGAATCTGGTCAAACCGGAACCGGAATCCAGTACACCCCTATTCTAAACTTATTGCATCAAAAGTGCAATCATTTTATTACTGATCAGTGGCATTAAAATTCTCCTCACAACATTGAGTTTAAATCAAAGAGTCCTACAAACAAAGATAACAAATTATTCAACATATAGACTATAGTACAAAATGACAACAATCAACAGTACTAAAATCATTACTTACTCGTGGCAATTCACGAATCATATTGGCATCGAGGCGCAACTCCTCTAAAGTGCGAACAGGCCTAATCACTTCTTCTGGAACTACCGTGAGATTACAGTGCCTGCGATCAATGTAGTCAATCTGCCTATTGCAGGCATTCCAGAATGGCATACAACGCAACATCTTCACTAATCCACCAGGTTGTGACTAATCCAAATTACAGTATACCAGCTCATCAATGCCACAAAGATATTTAGTATAATTAGAAAATAACACTTTTCATTCAGATCTCATTTAAAAACTAGAAGCACACAGTATTATAACTCTCCTTGTGATAATAAAAAGTCTACAATTCACTTCTGTTTGTACAATAATCTTGCAAATTATTATCGATCAATGACAAATATCAAAAATTCTTAGCTTTTCTTTATGCAGTCAAGAAAAATATTAAATCGAAACGATAAGCATAATTGCAATTTACAAACGAATATTATATTACTATCGAGGATTATTTAAGTATTTGATTTTTAATAAATTTTTATTTGTTTTATACTTTCAAGCGTCATACCAACTGGTAGTCCATGCTATGTAGAATGTCTAAATAGCGTAGGGGTAACGTCATGAAGTTTGAAGTAAGGGGTAACGTCATGAAGTCATGATTAACGTTAGGGGTAACGTCATGAAGTCATGATTAACAATTCCTGAGGAGAAAGGTTCGAGTCCCGGCTGCGCTGCTCTGAGAGTAAAATCTCGGACATTCACTGGACTGGATATACGGAAAATGGTCTAAACTGCCTAACAGTTTAAATATGTCTTATTAAAAAGTGATAGATATCAACATAGTTGATTATTCACTATAATGTGTGTTTACTTTTTTTTACTATATTATGAAGAGATTGAATGCATACCTGGAATTGTATTATTTATATATGTATTTATCGCTGAATCATGTTAAATTATTTGTCAACCTTAGTATTTAGTCAATACACTGTAAATTAGACCACAATATATCAGCGACATAAAAATTTCAGCTCCCAGTTGGTGACTTACGCCCAGTAAGAATTTGGCCCAGTTGCAGACTCTCCCAGGCAAAAATGCTATAACTATTATTACTGTTCAGTAAACTGCATTAGGGTATAATGCTTCCAAAAATAACAACAAAACAAAAATTAAATAAGTAACTATCGCCAAATATTAAATTTCAAATAAACTCCCCCAGGCCGATCGAAAGTAAAATTTAGTTTAATGGATCCTTACAATGTATAACAGATTTTCCGTTTATTTATCTGAATACAATACTCATGTGTCGAATATCGTAGAAGCGAAACAACCATCTAGACTCTAGAGGAAGTTTAATTATCTAAAAATTAAATAAAATAATTTTTCTATTTATTTATTTTTAAAGGACGAAATTTAAAGAGTTAAGTTCCGCTAACTGCTACCAACACCATGAACATAAAAAACTTTGAAACTTTGTTATCTCAAAAAATAACCATGAAGTACAGTAAAAACATGTTTAAACCATAGAATAAAGAATTACAATAATTCTATATCTTAAGTTTAAACCGTTAGGAAATTTAGATCATTTTCCGTATAACCAGTGCAGTGAATGTCCAAGAATTTACTCTCAGATCAGAGCGGCTGGGATTTAAACCCACGAGGGTTCAATTTACATCTAAAACTTCATGACGTTACCCCTACGCTATTATGACAGTCAAATAAAACATGTCAATGAATTTTAAATTTGCACGGAAACCTATTTTTCTTATCGACTCTTTTGACTGGTTAGAGCTGGTAAAGCTAAAGTTAACGTCAGTTTCCTCACTCGAAAACGATGTCAGTGAGCGACGGACGAGCCCCAGGATTTGAACCCCGCACATACTGATCTGCGGTCGAATACCTTACCGACATCGCCACTTGCTCCAGCCAAAAGACTGGTTTGTGTGGCTTTCATGAGATGGGTTTGCATCATTTTAGGGTCTTTGTTAGTTGATTTTTGACTTGGATTTTAAAAAGTAGAAACTTAAGTTAATAAAAATTAACTTAATTAAATTTAATTATAATAGTCATGCAACGATCATCAATGGTTATATCTATTGCTCTAGACAGTTTTGCTAATCATCCATGTTAGTTATCAGTCCTATAAATCTTAGAAATTATATATATATATATATATATATATATATATATATATATATATATATATATATATATATATATATACACTGTGATTTTTATAACTGATACCCCAAATTATTTTAACAACAAAGTCGTAAGAAGTTGACCGATGTTCTTGAAATTTACAGTACTTGACCAGCAGCCAATTCTACCAAACATAGAGAAATTTCGTTTGAATATCTTTAATAACGTGAAAGTTGTAGTTTTGTTAATAGGAGAGGGGTCAGATAAGAAATTTCTTGTACAGGATTACGGGCTAGTTACATGCAGCGTAAAATTATATCTACAAAAATAATAGCGAACACGTAACAAAATTTCAGCTAAGCTATTTTGAAGAGCAATCACTTCTTTGCAAAATGACGTGAAATACGTGCTGATATGTTCTTAATAGATCTTTTCGGTAATAGCTATAAATAGAACATCGTGGACACCAAATATAAACAGTGGACTAGAAAAAGTAAACACTGCATAGAATACTATTGAAATGTACTAGTTTCTCATAAAAATTCTAATACAAGTTTTCTTTCGAAATGTTATTTACTTTACAACCTACTATACGTATATTAAGTAAAGAATAAATTAACACTTATAGTTTAACTCGTTCACCTATTATTTCGGTATGTATGCATTATAACGAAGTTATAATATACAGTAGACCCATCACATTTACATGTAAATTTATGTATCAGATGTCAACATAAACAAACCAGTGTTACCATACAACAAAATATGTTTTCAATTACCGAACTGATCTATTGACAAAGTTATTGAACTTTTAATGCATGCATTGCATGTCTGGGTACAACTGCTATCACCGCCGACACTGCCGCAGCGTCCTCTAGCGCCACAGATAAAATGACTTCTCGTTTATTCTCTTCATGCAATGCATGCATAAAAAGTTCAATAACTTTGTCAATTAAGAACATTTCAGCACCTATTTTGCGTCATTTTGAAGAGAAATGATTGCTCTTCAAAATAGCATTAGCAGAAATTTTATATCTGCGTGATAGCTGGTATTTTTACACAGATAATCTACGCTAAAAGTTACACGCACGTAATCCTGTATTGGAAATTTCTTATCTGACCACACTCCTATTCGCGAAACTATAAGTTTCACGTTATTAAAGATATTCAAATAGAGCTTCTCTATTGTTTTGTAGAATTGGCTGCTGGTCAAGTACTGTAAATTTCAAGAACATCTGTCAAATCCTTACGACGTGACGGGCGAGCCCAGGATTTGAACCCGCACCTACTGATCCGCGGTCGAGTATATCTTACCAAAGTCGGTATATAAATTAAATATACATTACAGTATAAGCCTATAAATAATTATGGGCTCTGAACAATTATAACGAGTGCGCCATTTAAAATTTCACGACATTAAGAAAAGTAAAGAAGTTTAAATTGCTACTCCTAAGGTCGTTATAATAATTGATACCTGTCAGGACTCTCTATCTGGCGAAATAATTATGTCAATTAGGATATAGCTAGATGTTAGTCTTATGCGAAGTATTGACTAAATTCTTCTGCAATGCAATTCATATCACATCAAGTGCTTTTCGTTGTTGTTAACTTTGAAGTGGAAATTTTATTGCTGTTGGGTTTATAGCTACACACATTATTGAGAGATTTCCAAATGTTTCTTTTATAGAGCTTAATCTAATATCAAACATTTTTTCTTAAATAGTTTTTTATCGTAGGTTATCTGATAGTATAATCTGTGACACTCACGTGCTGGACTTGTTATACGGAAAATGGACTGAATTGTGTAGTAGGCCCTATATATAATACATAAGACGTACTCTATTATAAGCCAATGAGCTTGATCTCTATAGTTCTGGTCGAGATATTGAGAGGTCTGCCATCCCCATAGATGGCCATGCCCTGTAGTATATGTATACGTACACTAGATAAAAGCTTATTAATGCATGTCGAATGCATTGCACATCGATCTACGATATATATATATATATATATATATATATATATATATATATATATATATACTGGCTGGAGCCTCTATACTGGCTGGAGCCAGTGGCGATGTCGGTAAGATACTCGACCGCAGATCAGTATGTGTAGGGTTCAAATCCTGGGCTCGCCCGTCACTGACATCGCTTTCGAGTGAGGAAATTGACGTTAACATTAGCTGGTAAAGCTAATGTTAACGTCAATTTCCTCACTCGAAAGCGATGTCAGTGACGGGCGAGCCCAGGTTTCGAGTGAGGAAATTGACGTTAACATTAGCTGGTAAAGCTAATGTTAACGTCAATTTCCTCACTCGAAAGCGATGTCAGTGACGGGCGAGCCCAGGATTTGAACCAGGATTTCTGCAATGTCTTCAGTTATATTATATCGGAGTATTACTTTACATCAAAATTGTTCATTTTAGCATAGCAATGCCACACCCGTTAAAATGACACTATATAATATATACTGTATATATATATATATATATATATATATATATATATATATATATATATATACTGTATATATATACATTGCTATGCTAAAATGAACAATTTTGATGTAAAGTAATACTCCGATATAATATAGCATAGCAATGCCACACCCGTTAAAATGACACTATATAATGTACATATATATATATATATATATATATATATATATATATATATATATATATATATATATATATATATATATATATATATATATATTATGTTATATAGTGTATTTTTAACGGGTGTGGCCTTGCTCGATGTGATAATAGTGTCCAGTTTAACGGTGTGTCATTGCTATATATATATATATATATATATCTATATATATAATATATATATGATATATTATATATCTATATATATATATATATATATAAATATATATATTATATAGTGTGCATTTTACCAGGTGTGGCATTGGCGATGCTACAATAACAATTTTGAGTACAGTAATATACTCCGATATAATCTAACTTGAAGAATTGCAGAACAGGCATCGCATTCAGCAATAGCGAAGTACTTCTGCTGATTTTCTGTTTGAATAACCGAGTGCCTTGGAAATGTGAGACTGAAATATGGGCAGTAGGATTGCACTTAGCAAAAAGCGGCATTTTGTAATAGAAAAGACTAATTAACAAAACGTCTGAAGAAAGATACAATAAAGATCGTGGAAAACTTGATTTGGGACTACGGTACTGTATAATGGTTTGTGAACCATTGACCTTAAGGAGGATTAATATATTCGAACTGGAAAGGCTTGGAAATTGTGGATTTGGAGAAGAATGGAAGGATAGTGTGAATCAAAAGGCTACAATGAGGAGTTCTAGAGTGAGTTGGCACAGATGACAGTTGATAAATGTATTAAGAAATAGAAAGAATAGCTGGATAGGACACATCTAGGGGGGGAGTTCTACTAAAAGAGGTCATAGAAGGTAGAATGGAATGAAACAGAGGCAGAGACAGGCCGAGATTAGGTATGTTAGATGATTTAAAGACCCACTCATATGTGGAAATGAAGAGGAAGGCGGAAGACAGAGAAGAGTGGAAGCGTTATATACAATGGACCTGCCAGTAGGCATTGCACTAAGAGAGAATCTGTGATATTTCCCTTATATGAGAAACTAAAAACCTCTTTTTCCTTTAAAAAATCCACCTTTACTTTGGATTTGGCCGGTTCTTCTGGATTTTGGATGTGCACCGTTTTTGTACTTTTCTTTTTTGTTCGCCGCTTGATTTTTATCATCTCATAGTGCTCGATGTTGTCATTGATACTGTATAGTCTTTTACCGAATTTTGTACTACCAGTTGTAACTCTGCCAATGTTTACATTTATCCCAATCAGCTGTTCAGCTGCTGTGACTACAGTGGCGAATAAACATCGACCTGATTAAGACTGATTTGAAATTTATATTAGCCATAAAAATACACTAACCCTAACAACAATCAGATCCTAAGCTATAGCAGAAGTCCTTACGTTAACAAAATCTCTATGATATACCTATGCATATTTACGTATTTAAAGTAGAGAAAATTATAAAATATTACAATGCAAAGTTACTATGTGAACAGGTCACTGTTTAACTGCTTTGAGCTGGTATCATTGCTGCTGACATTAGGAGCATCTCTTTAAATCCTAATTTGTAAGTACTTAACATTCTGACTAAATATAATCTCTGTTGTTCTTTATGCATGCTTTGAAAACTTCAGAGTTTAATATCTCCCCGGCACT
The DNA here is from genome assembly GCA_905160935.1 of Enchytraeus crypticus. Lineage (NCBI taxonomy): Eukaryota > Metazoa > Annelida > Clitellata > Enchytraeida > Enchytraeidae > Enchytraeus > Enchytraeus crypticus. The sequence continues at coordinate 3,313,537 of CAJHZI010000463.1, forward strand.
GTTAGGAACGTTAGGAGCTGAATAATTATTAAACATGACTGGGTCTACTTCTAGCGTTGCAAATGAACTCGATCGCCCATGTACTTGTATGTATCTGTCCATTGGTAATATAAAAACACAGACAAGCTCGACACCATCGATCCGCTAGTAGTAAGGCTACTGACGAATTATAAAAATATTCTGAATATCCACATACCCAAGCCCAAGACAAGGAGATCTTCAGATATAAACTTATAAGCTTATATCTTTGAAATGATATTTAGGATTTTGAAATTTGAACCGTTGTGGACCTTGTTTTTGCTCACCGGCTTTGATTTGTCTCAATAGTGCTCAATGCTACTACGAAGGCAGTAGATGCAACATTCTGTTACTTTGTCATCTAAATTAAACTACTCATGTGAAAGTGAGATCTAGCTTACCTTTAACCTCCAAGCTATCAAGTCGTTCTTTCCAGCATGCTGCACCGCAAATCTAGAAATATCTTTCATCCACTTTCCGGAAGTCTTCGTTTGAATCACATAGGCAATTGCATTCATAAGGGCAGTTCTATAGGAAGTTGACGACCTACCTTTTTCATCTCTCTTTTCCATCCTGTATCTTTGAGTTGTGACCATCACCCAAACCTCCTTTTCTTTATTTTCCTTTATATTTGGAGTGATTTTCTGTGCTAGGATCACTATGAAGCCGTTAGAGTATCACTATGAAGCTATTGGGGTGTAACTATCACGCTATCAGGGTATAACTGTGAAGCTATCGGGGTATAACTATCAGGGTATAACAATGAAGCTATCATGGTATCACTACGAGGCAAACAGGGTATCATGTGTATCACTATCTAGCTATCAGGGTATCTCTAACAAGCCACCAGGGTCTCATATGAATCTATCAGGGTATCACTATTTAGCTATTAGGGTATCACTAAGAAGCTATCAGGTATCACTATAAAGCAACCAAGGTATCACTTTGTAGTTACAAGGGTATCACTCTATAAGGGTATCACTTTGAAGAGCTCTATCAGGGTATCACTATAAATATATCAAGGTAGCTCTATGAAGCTATCATAGTATCATTATGAGGCTTCCAAGGTATTGCTAACTAGCTATCAGGGTATCACTCTATCAGGGTATCACTCTATCAGGATATCACTATGAAACTATCAGGATATCACTTTTCTAGCTACAAGGGTATCACTAAGAAGATATCAGGGTGTCACTATGAAACTATCAGGGTATCACCTGAAGATATCAGAGGATCACTATGAAGCTATCAGGGTATTATTATGAAGCTTTCAGGGTATCACTATGAAGCTATCAGGGCATCACCATGAAGATATCAGAGTATCACTGTGAAGCTATCAGGGTATCACTATGAAGGTATCATTATGAAGCTATCAGTGTATCATTAAGAAGCTATCAGGGTATCACCATAAAGATATCAGAGTATCGCTATGAAGCGATCAGGGTATCACTTTGAAGGTATTTGGGTATCAATATGAAGCTATCATTGTATCATTATGAAGCTCTCAGAGGTTACCTCCTCTGATTGGTAACCTCTGTATAATGTCACTCAAACTCTGTATTCCACTCAACCTCTGTATTCCACTCAACCTCTGTATACCACTCAACCTCTGTATACCACTCAGCCTCTGTATACCACTCAGCCTCTGTATGTCACTCAACCTCTGTATTCCACTCAACCTCTGTATAATGTCACTCAACCTCTGTATGCCACTTAACCTCTGTATACCACTCAACCTCTATATACCACTCAGCCTTTATCACTCTGCCTACTGCACATTTGCAGTCTCAGTTTAGTTAGTCGTTAAACTTGCTTTACTAACTCTTAATTTAATTGATTCATCAGTACGTTAACGACTTACGTTTTAGCCCTAATCTCTCTCAGTCAGCGTATGTAGATCAGCATTGTTCTTAATTGATAGATACAGACTAACACACTCTCTCTCTCTCTCGCTCTCTCTCTCTCTCTCTCTCTCTCTCTCTCTGTCTATGAGTGATAGAGATCTAGTGATGATAATGGTCTAATCATCGCATCATCATCATCATCACCTTCCATTTACTACTAGTTTAGCTAGGGTCGGGATACGAATTGAACTTCTTCACTCCTCTGTGTAGGGTGAGAGACTTTTCTTTCGTTTTACAATTTTGTTTAGCCATATCTTGAGCCTAGGCGCTCTCCAACCGAATACCATTACTGACGTTGGTTTGGATCTTAGTGCTTTGTAGCCTTTTACGATACAAGTAGACTACGGTAGTGTTCAGAAATCCGAACTCTGCACGGGTTATGATCTAATTCTTGCATAAAATGTTATAACATTCTGCGTAGGCTGTCAAAAATTCTTTAACTAGCCTCTCGTGCCTTTAGACCGAATGCTGTTGAAATTGATAATTCTGAATATTAACAATAATATTAATTATTTTCATCTTTTACTTTGTTGTTCTTATGAGTACTCAGTGAACTTATAAAGGCACTTATATGTATAGTAGAATTCTATTTTGTGATTCGTACATTGTTAAGGTCTTATTTAATTGTGTAATAACTTACTAAGAGCAATTTGATTATACTAAGATATAATTCTAATACCAGTAGCATTAATTGTTAAAGTGATTTTAGTATGATACAGCGTTTTTTGTTACTTGATATTTGCCATATTTCGGTGGATATACCGTAAAAACTAGTAAAATATTACATAGGGGGCCTAGTGGTTCAGGGAAAACTTGAGAATATCATAACCTGTTGTCAAGTCCTTTTTCTTAAGAACGGAGACACTCTGAAGTACATTAAGCTGAAAGTAGATCTCTGATTTTTGCTATGGGATATATTTCTCAAACGAATTTTGTTAAGGTTGATATTAGGAATATGCGGCTTAAACGTATATTTTGGCAAAATACGGAGAGCGTGAGAGAGAGAGAGAGAGAGAGAGAGAGAGAGAGAGAGAGAGAGTGAGTGAGAGTGATAACATGAGAGTGATAGCTGAATAATGTGGGAATTTTCTGAATGGTAAAGGATATAATTTCTCATTTCGAAGCTACTACAAATATACTAATAACTACTCTTGCTAAATAAACAAAACTAAACTAATAAATAAATTAAACTAATAATTAACTAAAATTCCAATAGTTATTACTAACTACAAATAAACTAATAACTAATTTAACTAAATCATCATCATCTTCGTCTTCCCTTAAATCCCAGTTTAACTAGGGTCGGGATACTAATGGACATTATTCAATCCTCTTTGTCCTGCACCATATCAAAATATTTTCCACTCATTTTAGAAAATTTTGTAATAATTTCTGGAGCCTTGACACGCACCAACCGAATGCCCTTTTTAACGTTGGTGCGGATTTAATTTAGCTAAATAAACTGAAATAAACTAGTAAATAAGTTGCTTCTAATTCTAATTCTAATATTTATTAGAATAAAGTGCAATATTGACAATATTCAAGGTAATTTTGGATACAATCTAAGCTCCTGTGGGGGGAGTAATAATTCTCTACCCGTGGAATTGTTGTATCCGTCTTTGCTGAGATGGGGAGAGAAGTGGGTGATTGTGTATGGAGAGTTTATCGTAATACGGGCGTGTAATTGCTACACTAAATGGTATCAGATATAAATGACACAAATGCTATCATCTCCTGCTTATGCGTTACGCGTTGAGCAACAAAATACCACAAATTTACGACAGTTTATCACCTAATAACCCGGATAAGCCTCTGAAGCTTGTTTGATATGATTGATCTATGCTGCCATATGATGTGCTGTAATTATTGTTTAAACACATATTAAATATGCGTGTGCTAAAGCGATCGCCTGTGATATCTAGCACTTTTAATGCGGGATGTTAGACCTTTAGCAGTTAATAGGCAGTGGGCCATGTTGCTGATCCTGTAAAAGTTGTAAATTTCACTCTCCGATAATCTCGCTGAGGATTATCGTGAGATAATCGATAATCTCTCGATTATCGATAATCGCTAGACGATTAGTCTCTAATCGATGAATCGAACCCACGACCTCAGGAATGGTAACTTAGGGTTTCCTGACGATAAATGACGATCTGCGCACTGAGCCATTGAGACGTTCTTAAACTCTGCTATTATCTGGATAAATTTATGTAGCATCATCATAATTGTTCTTCTAGATCTTGTTTCTACATTTTGCTAACAAGTTTTCAGTGTTTTCCTTTAAGAAATATTTAATAGATATTTAACTCTTACAGCGTCAGATTTTACTGGATTGATTCTATTATCTGATTAATAGTTAATTTCGTGCTACTTTATAAGTAATTGATTTACAGCTTGTACTGCATACTATGTTGGCTGGTGGCCGAGTAGGTATCACGTTTGCTTGATTAACAAGAAGTCGGAGTTCTAAACCACGCCTAGCTGTCTCTGCCAGTGCATTTACGAACCTAAACAGACGTTAAATGTTACGTATTTTATTAAATGATTCTGGAGTGAAACCGAGAGTGAGCAGACACGCAGAGTTACCAAGTGTCGCTTTAGAAAAGACAACATGAGTCTGCGAGTCAGGAGGCGACGTAGCGCAAGTTAAAAAAGAGAATAAGAACCCAGTTTCTTGGTAATAATTTTCTGAGCATAATGCTACGTAAAATTGTGTAAAACGGCCTTTGTGAGTAACCCATTCATAAAAGGCGACCTTTTATGAATGACCCACTCATAAAAGGTCGTCTTTACACAATTTTAACGTAGCTTATCCGTAAGCTTATTGGTCGATACAGTGCTCTCTTTAATCCTTTTAGTACATAGTTATTAGGAATGTGTTCGTTGGTCTTTCCTTTCGTTAGAACAATTTTAGAGAGAGAGAGAGAAAGAGAGTAGAGAGTAGGAGCTAGAAGGATGCAATTTTTTGCATATAGGATGAATAAAAAATAATTCTAGCATATATTGTATTACTTTATCCATAGAAACGTCCTTAGAACGTCTCTTTCTTGTGGTTGAGTCATTATTATGCATAATAATGTAAAGTGCGTATGTGGATAAAGTGATAAGTTAGCATTAATTCACCACGTTAAAAATATTAGTGTAAAGTTTTGATTTTAAATATATATTGTACTATTATTACTTAAGGTGTCATAATAATTAACCATTGGCTTCAGTAATACTAGTATTCTTGTTGCGACAATGAAACGATCCATGAACAGGGTTGTTTAACGATGAAGATTTGAAGATTTGATAGAGCTGCTCGGTTGATGCAGTTATAGTTGTACTCAGTCGTCATCGTGTGAGTGCTTTGGCGCCTGTTTGTGTAGATTCTGCTAGACGTCTCTGACATTGCCTTATGGCGAGCAACCGGACGTTAAATTCTTATTGATTGATTGATTAATTAGGTTAGATTAAATCTCATCCAGAATTGTGCCTATCTCAAAATAATGTCTGCTTCTGAACGATTGATCTAAGCAATGTTCATTCCGAGTTCTCATAGGTACCTGATGCGTACTAGCATTCAATTATTGCATTAAGAATAATGTGTTTCCTGCTGTCATATTGCCTACTTGTTCATTTACTTACACTATTAGATTTTCAGTTGGTTCATGTTTTACTGATATTGGAAATAAAACATTATCGTGTTTTAAAAACCTATTAAGTTTCTGGACCATGGCATAGGGGTTCTGCCAGAGGATATCGATTCAAATCTCGATTGGGATTGAAATCCTTTCTCGTTAGGGAGCTAAGAAGCGGTTTAACTCTTAGCCTCTTTGCTTCTGAGATGTGATATTATATAATTATGATCAGTGAAATTAACCTACGTGCAGCTGACTATTAACTGGCAGTAATTATAAGTCAGCGCACTTCACTGACAGATCCTGACTTGTTCTAAATGTGGTACTATTATTTGCTATAGAGATCGTTAGTCAAGAGATAATCTCTTTATCATTAAAGCATGCTATCAAACTATATCCTTTAGCCTTGCAGCGCGCACCGGCCTATCCTGTTGCATTTGATGATGCAAATTAGACGATTAGAGGTATACTATGCTAGGCAACGTGAAAATTATTACTTAATTTGTCAGAGCTCAGACTAAAGAAAACGGTAGCATAAAAATGTGTCGAAAAACGCAAATCGAAGAAGATAATAGGTAATAGTTTGAGGTGATGGATGAGAATATTAAAAATTGCACTGATTACTAATAATGCGCTTTGATTGATTTCCTTTAAACTTAAAAATTCGATACTATTTAGAAGCCGCAGAAGAAATAAGCATCCGAAATTTTAACCAGGTGACAAGTCGTTGTCATTAGCCAGTGATCTTAACTTTTGAAGTCAATCAGCTTCTAACCAGTATAATTATGTTATCCTAATTTCACCAAGTTTATAGCAGTAGCAACATACAGAATCAAACAAAGAAAATCAACATACACATAGAATACATATGGAAGAAACTGGTGAACATACATATGAATGAAATTGTCATCAACTTAGAGATACACATAGCATGATAATATAGATGTTCATCTATATTATCTATATTAAGGCAGTGTCATTTTATAATGATCCCAAAACTTATCACGGATATATACCATCGAGTCCAGATCCTGAATTGAAGATTTTTCATTTAATATCAGTATAGTAGTAGTCAGGAATATCACCTTCAGAATTCATAATTAAACCATTTATGCAAGTTTTTATACAACATTGTGCAGAAAATATATAGAGTAGTTATCGTAAAGAAGGCGGTAAATGACTATGAATCATGACCCTGACATTTTAAGAAACTGTATTCTTAATTAGGCAGTTCACTATATTGACATCTTTCCTTTTATGGCATGCTTATTATACTTTCAAGTCTGTCACGGATTAACTCTCTGGCCTTCAAAATCGGCGTCAAACTTTCTTATTTCTCTTTACATTTGAACGAGATAGAGAATTAGAAATTAACCGTTTTCAGACCTCATCCTATATACGCTATAGTGGTCGACCTTGACATGTAGATGCAAGCAGCTCATATAGGCTCTAATGATTGGTTTAGATTGTCTGATAATACACAATGTCAACTTCTAAATGGACATCTATTGCGCACTTCATAGCTACAGATCAGCCGTGTTTGTATATCCTAGATGGTGAGAAGTATACCAGTAGAAGTATATCCATAGAGAGTGTTAGAAAGCTTTATGTATTAATATCTAGTTTTGTATTACATTCTGCTATGTTGAAAGCTTTAACGATAATTATACACTTTTAATAATTTAAAGTTCTAAATGTTCAGTGTGACAATAGTTTTAAAAGTTGAAGAGTAGAACAAAAACCTAGGCTAGAGTGTTTCCTCAGAAGTAGAAATACAGTAAATACTTCAAACCAAGATTAGAAGTGCACACTGATGTGCAATGCGTAAATATTAACTTCTGAAATAAATGAGATTAGAAAAAGACTGAGATAAGGATTGTTTGCTGTCCCATGACTCCGTAGTTTGTGAAAATAAGTAGGAAACTGCGAAGACACTTGTTTTGGACATGCTGTTAGATAGTTTACTATCTATCTATCTAGTTCACTTTCTTTGATAGACAAACTTGCTGACAACTCAACCATCCAGACAACTCGAAGTATCCTTATATCGTGCTAGAGATCACACAGTACCTGTATCGGATAACACGCTTTTAGTACTGCATTACAGATCATATCAGGTGCTTATTATTAAATAATAGAAGCTAAAACCATGCGCAAAATTTACTTGGGTTGAGTCAGCTATTCGTGACAATGTCGTGTCCACCAGTTAAATGTGTCTCTGATTGTGAAAACAGCTGCGTGGTATCGAGTCGGATGGTATCGCTTGGGGTTTCCATTGAGATTCGTGATGCCATGAGCTCTGGGTGTTCCATTGGTGTCTAATCCTTAGCCTTTTTTGGCTAAGTTAAAGCCTATAAGTATATAAGCTTTCTATTAGGATTTGAGTCTATAGGCTCTATACCTAATCTCTCTCTATCTATCTAGTTCTCTTTATGACGTCGCTTTCGAGTGAGGAAGACTGATGATAACAATAGCTTTTATCTGTCCCAATTGGGCTGAAATTATGAACTTAATTTCCTCTGATAATTTGTTCTAGTTTACTAAACGAACAATGTATTAAAGTATTACCATTTTTTATGAAAACCAATATAGCCGTTGATGGATGGGATAGTTTTGTAGCAGACCAGTACGGAGTTGGTTGAATAGGTTAGTTTTGTGGTAGACAGGTATGGGGTTGGTTGAATGGGTTAGTTTTGTGGTAGACAGGTATGGGGTTGGTTGAATGGGTTAGTTTTGTAGTAGACCGGTTTGAGTATTGTTAAAAGGGTTTAGTTAAAATTGTGGTAGACTTGTGTAGTTGGACGGGTTAGATTCATGTTATTTTAAACTTTTACAACTGGTGCTTCATATAAAATAATTATAATATAAGGCAATTATGGTTTTCTGAATAAAAGCAGGTCCAGAAAATTGAGACATATTCAAGTAAATCGACGACAATTGCTTTAGGGCATCCACTGGACAGCAGCGTCTGTATAATTAACTGCTTTCCTTAGGTCAAGCAATTTTTGATAATAAACTCACTGAATATATTATGTAATGTATTTCTATTCGGAAGCGTGGAATTTGCGTGCTGGGCATTTTATGATTGATTATGTCATGGTTTTATTGCTTGCAGTACTGTAGTTGTTCTATGCTGTAATTTTTTCTAGATCTCTACTTGAAAGTAGTATATTAAGTAAAAGCCAAACTGAGACTTCTTTTAGTTATATCAGTTATTAAGTGTTGCATTTTTTCATATGTGTTCTGTAGTTCATGTAGTCATTAACCTAATTAATCAATTTCTTATCTATAAAGTTATTCGTTTATTTATTTAGTTTGGTATTTTCGGTATCTGTTTACCTCGACGAGCTGATAAAAGCCTGTTTAGATATAATAGAACATTTGAACCTGTATTATGCAGATCATCTTTTACCTACCAGACATTTCTCTTTTTAATTCTGTCTCTCTAAAACTTTCTGACGCTACTTTCATTGAGATAGCGGACGCAAAAAAACTTTAGAAAAGTATTTGCAGCGTTTAAGAATGGCGTAGAATTATAATAACTAGGATTGTATAAGGTTATAATTATTATAATAGCATTCTAAAGGCAGTATAGCAATAGCAGCAATTTATTATTCCTGATATTGTCTTCAAAGGAGGAATCAAATACTAAATTATATTTTGGTTTGTCTCTGTAGCTTACTCTCTTTCTTTCTCTCTCTCTCTCTCTCTCTCTCTCTCTCTCTCTCTCTCTATCGTTAGTGTTCTTCTAAGTGGTAGGTACAAGGTACATGTACTTAGCCAGAGTCTGCCTTCACGCTTCTTATACAGTAGAATACCGCATAGATCAACAAGTTTATCTCCTGACAAAAGGCTATGCCTTACCCACGCCGTATGCAGCCTACGGCTTGAGAAAGATATGGCTTGAAGTGAATTTCCGTGGATAATAAAAAGAGCTGATCTAGAAAGATCTGATCTAGAAAGAGCTGATCTAGAAAGAGCTGATCTAGAAGGAGCTGATCTAGAAAGAACTGATCTAGAAAGAGCTGATCTAGAAAGAACTGATCTGGAAAGAACTGATCTGGAAAGAGCTGATCTGGAAAGAGCTATCTTTAGGAGCTGTAGAGCTCCTAATCGAGCTCCACAGCTCCTTGTGGGGGTAAAACATTGATTGAGTCAATGTGCCTTATATAGCTATGATGTGTAGTTCAAGTGTTAAAGATTACCTAGGTTCTTACTAAAGATTACCTAGGTTCTGACCGTTTTGTCATTTGAAATAAAACTAGAAAGAGATAGGCATTCATGCGCTCAAAAGTGCAGGCATTAAATCCAGGTACAACAAGTTTTCATTTAGATATTTGCCCGGAAGCTGCTTAAATTATTATTCTGTTCTGTAGTGAATCGGTCTGAGGCGGATTGATTTGGTCAGTGGTTAACTTGTCAGCTGATGTTGTATTTACTAGGAGGCCCCGGGCCCCGAATGATCATCGTTCTCTACCGTATTTCATTCTATCGATCATCGTGTATAATTTTCCTCGTCGGTCGTAAAAAAATGCAGAGAATAAATTATGGCAGAAGTTGAGAGAGTTGTGGAAAGTGCTGGAAGCTATCATGACCAGTCAGTGGTCATCGGTTGACGCTGTCAATGGACATATAATTACCGGTTTAACATCCTCCTCTTGTCTCTGGCCGACCACTGACGCTGATTTTATCGCTCAAGTTATGTCGATGCTTCGATTCTCTGTTTTTACTAACATCCGAGTTAGATCTGCTGCATAATTACACCTTATTATGATCAGAAAGGATGATTGATTATCAATAAATACGTTTCACTACTCTTAACAAGAGAAAGATTAAGATAGTGAAAATTTTGGTTTGGACCACGCTATCGTATGGATGTGAAACATGGACCTTAAGGAAGGAAGATATTAGGAAACTGGAGGCGTTGGAAATGTGGATTTGGAATAGAATGGAGAAGAATAGCTGGATTCAAAAGGTTACAAATGAGGAAGTTCTGGAGAGAGTTGCCACAGATAGACAGTTGATAAATGTATTGAGAAATAGGAAGAAGAGTTGGCTAGGACACATTCTAAGGGGGGAAGGTCTATTAATAGAGGTCATAAAAGGTAGTATGGAAGGAAAACGAGGATGGGACAGGCCGAGATTAGGTATGTTAGATGATTTAAAGACCCACTCATATGTGGAAATGAAGAAGAAGGCGGAAGACAGAGAAGAGTGGAGGCGTTATTTACCATGGACCTGTCAGTAAGCAGTGCATGAATAGAGAGACTTTTATCAAATTTGAAGTGAATAGCAATCAAATGAGTAAATCTTCAAATGAAAAGGTTTTATTGTATTTGATGAAATAAAAGTTTCGAGTCACTAAATAGGACATTTAATATCAGTTTATGTACAGTATATTATATCTAAAAGTATGATATTATATCATATCTACATGAATGTCTTTTAATTTTAAATATGCACGCATTTTATCTATTTGATATCATTGTCTTTTTAAACTCAATCGACAAGTCAGGAATCTTTTTGGGCTTTTACTAAGGCGTCTATCAGTCTAGAATTTACATGGCAATAAACTTAATTAGGTTACAAATTAAGTTAAGTTTTATTACTACGGAAATCGATGGCCTTTTGCAGCTACCTTACTTGATTTCTGAATTAAGAATGTGTACGGTTGATCTCCTCAGATTGATATATCTGAAGTTTATCAATCGTTACATGTACATGTATTTTAATATCTGCTCTTTTCTAAATGTCACAATAGCCCTTGAAGAGACAATGAAAATTTTTAGTAACTGCTGGTAAATTTAAAAAACAACGGACGAGAGCGTCGATCTAGATCTTTAGACCGTGGGATTAATTTAAATAGCGAAATGATTAAATAAACGTCATGAGGGACTCAAACTGATCGCCGCTAAAGTTTAAATTCCTCCAGTTTATCCTAATGCGGAATAAATAGGACACATTTTAAACTAAGTACGCCTTATATCCTATAGACATCATTATCTCTCCCTAGCGCCTATATCTACCAATCCTATTGTTGTAGTTTAGCTTTTCTTCATTATCTCCATTGAGCAGTGTCCGGTAGAGAAGCAAATGACACGTATACTGTAATGCGCTGATGGTCATTGCTGTATGGATGTGTGACCCGGCCCACGTAAATCCGACACCCCGCTGAGGTTCTTTCTACTATGCTTGGTTTTGTAAAGATAGCAGGACTTTGGTGCGCCATGTTGAAAGTCATTGCTGAAGTTTATGATCACTCGAACCAATAGTTTTTAGTTGTAGGGAGTATCGGATTTGATCTTTTTATCGCATCTATTGCACAGAATTTATTTATCATTATTCATTAGCTTACGGCTACGCTATTAAGAATCGACCGATCAGAGGCTCGGCTAAAGTTTAAACTATAATTTAAATAAAATAGTATCCTATAATCTTTGAGTTTGTTTTATCTTCTCCACTCTCTCTCTCTCTCTCTCACTCTCTCTCACTCTCTCTCTCTCTCTCTGTCTCTCTCTCTCTCTCTCTCTCTCTCTCTCTCTCTCAGTCACAAATGCATGGTTGTAACTGCTGGATGTATCAAGTTCAACTTTCACTAATATGAGAACTGACTGCTTATACTCCACTTGGCACTTCTGATCGATATAACATTCGTGGTTGCACTCGACTGAACGATGCTAAGATGGGCTGGGATCGTTAATACCTTTGAGACTCTATTAATCGCCTACCGGTCCACTCTGACATCCGGGCTAAAACGTATCAACTTTTAAACGTGAATTCGTGTAACCTTGACAACTTGTATCTTTGTGTATGTTGAATCTGTTTTTCGGTTTGATAGTTTTTATCTATGCTAATGCATGAATTTAGAAACCCAGTTTTGTTCCGGTCTATTTTAAATCTTTTAGATTTTGATATTTTAGATAGATTTATGTATGTAGTGTATTTACTTCATGAGACTTGTTATTTGTGTATTTTATTGCTTATTTTGTTTGACTGTATTTAATTTTTGTAGAGTATAGAAGTGCCCTTGCACGATATGTTCAGTTGAACGTTAAATATTCGATATGTCTTGCATGTGTCTTGTAAGACACCTGTATTCGATTAAGGATGCCTTAATCAAATAATTATGTTTGCAATCCTTATTAAAGATGTCTGTGGTTTAGCACTTTTATATGGGATGAAGTAAATTTGATCATCTTGAGCTAAACTTATCTGTTTACCCAGATATTAATTGAAGGTTTGGTAGAGATTAACTAAAATTTGAACTGACAGTTACTTAAAGGAAAGTTTAATGAAGATATCTACTACTGTAAGGTAACCAAGCGTTCAACAGTAAATATTTTACTGAGAGTTTAAAAGTAAAAATTTAACAAAGAGTTTAATAGCAATTTAACAGTAAGTATAATTAAGAGAACTCGTAGTTTACCTCAGTTTCTATTAACATTTAATAGTTACCTCCAAAATGAAATTTTAAGGAATTTCTAATTGTCTATTATTTATTTATTATTAGTATGTTTTTTCAGATCATGTGGGAGTGAATCGACTTGTGGTGACATGTGATGGGGGACGTCCCTGACATCATCCTTGTATGAGGAAACGGACGTTAAATCTGTATTATTGTTATTATTATTGTTAAGTGTAAAAGAGTACAATTATCTCTGAACACATTTAATATATTTAAATGTGATTAAATATTTAATTGGATTTTATTAAATATTATTAGATATTTAATTGGATTATTTTGTTCATCCACTGCCTCCTTATTCTCCGACCCCTCCCCGTCCAATTGTTTTATAATGGGTAGTGGTAGATCACGACACAAATGTGTGGGACAGCCTGAATTCAATTGATTCCTCTTGAACACCATTGCTAAAATGCTCAAATTTATCTTAATTTTTTTATTCCAGATCGAACTCTATCATTTATAACTGAGAAGGCTTTTGTGTTTTTTAGTGTTTCATTTGGTTCAACTCATACTTTCTTCTAAAAGGTCCTAAATAACGAAAATATAATGTTTAATTTAAGCAATTTCAGGACATTAAATTAATTTTTAATTAACTAAATATGGACTGCACAGTGCTATATTGTACCGTTGAGCAGTATTACTTTACAAATAAAAGTAATGCGTGGTTAGAGACTTTTAAGCAACCGATCCGACCAATGATTTCTTATTGATTGCGATTACTTATAAGCGCAACAACGACAACTGCATTGATTAAAATTACGAAAAGACTAATAAAGAGTCAAGTCGCCTTCTCTGGAACATCAGATATTCTTTGTTGGTTTTGTAGCGGTAGTCGTGCGACATTTGCGAGTTAAAAATGAGCTAATTATAAATCGTGCAGCAGATGATGCCGTAGTTAACTTTGACAGGGACCGGTTTAATATTATGCTATACAGTCAGAAGCGGGTATGAAGGGGTAAGGAGTCGCTCTGTCACAATTTCTTTACTTTTAATGGAAAAGTGAAAGAGACCCTTTTATTGTGATGCAGTTTCTTGTAAATTGGCGTTTCAAATTTATCACTGTAAAGTTTTTATTTTCTTTTTAAGTTTAATTGTCCGTAAATGTTATAATTTGATTTCGTTTTTATAATATAAAATGATACTTTGACGATACGGCTTTGAGATTCATGGCATCGCCTTCCCGTAACGTAGCTGTGGCGAATTTTAATTTAGAGTCTCTTTCTTTGTATGAAATTCTGGATTCATTGGTATTACCCCCATTTGGAAATACTAAGTTTGTACCTTCATTTGGACACCACAGCGTAAAGGGGAGATAGATTGATTTGGGCAGGGGACAGGGGATAATGATATTGGTCGATTTTGTTGAGTTGATGTAAATGCGCAGTTATCATTTGGTTCAAATCGCTTCTTCCCCTCGGCTATCACCAGATGTTTGTCGACTTTAGGTTAACTGTTTCGTTCGATACGGTTAAATGTCGTGATAATTAATATCTGACATAACTTATACGCCAACATCTGCCTTTAAACAATTAACGCAGAAATGGGGAGAGGGTATCTTGTAGTGCTTGGGAGGATGATCCTTTTTACGATAAAGACCGACCATAAAGGGTATTGTGATTGTTAAATTATCTATAAATCGCAGTCTCCGTTAAAGCAAGAAACAGAAACGTTTTGCAAAGAATTAACTTTAAATAGCATTAACTTTAAATACGTGTATGCTGTGCAATAAGCATCTTCTAAATAGAAGAATAATCACGTTAAATCATGAGTAATGATATGACACTTAAATCTCTCTCTCTCTCTCACGCTCTCTCTCTCCCTCTCTCTCTCTGTCTGTCTCTGTCTCTCTCTCTCGCTCTCTCTCTCTCTCTCTCTGTCTGTCTGTCTGTCTGTCTGTCTCTCTCTCTCTCTCTCTCTCTATCACTCTCTATCACTCTCTATCACTCTCTGTCTCTCTCAATTGTAAAACTATTAAATATATAGTCCACGTTAAATATTTTTACTCGCAGTCAACTTTCATATTCTATATAGTATCGCATCGCAAGTGCCTTTCTCGGTTGCTGCTTATGCTTTTTACGCAAAGTTTATTGTAGGCCTAAATACTTTTATATTACGTAATTTAAATGTCAGCTCTTGATGTATTTACGCCGTTATGAATATAGCAACACCAGAATGCGTTTAAGCTATGAACCACTATTAGTATTAACTTCATTTAGAAAAATTATTGTTTAATAAAATGTCTTTCAGCATCATTACAATCTTACAGAAACATCACAGAAAACTTAGTAATTGAAATTGATAATAAAAGCAGTGAAGTATGATTGAAAAACTCTTTCATATTTGAATTTTCGCCTTTTGTTTGACTTTTTTGGTTGTAGTTTGGCTTTGATTTCATAGTATCTGATGTTGTCATGGACGATATTAGCACGCTATTAATATTTTTACCGTCGTCGTCTTAGACTGCCGAATAATTAAAAACGATTGCTGCTGCTTAATTGTACATAAAATAATAAATATAATAGAGGAATATAAAGATTGTAGAATTAGTCTTAGAGAAAGCTGCTTGACCGCAACAATCTCTTAACTCTTCTGCAGAAAGTATAAGGTAGGAGTTCGGTTCTTGCCTCAGGGACTCGGATTGTTTATCAGACAGAAGGAAGAGAGGAATAGCTGCCTGGCTATGAGAGATCAGATCATATGTACTAGATGTAGCTTAAAAAAGCCGCTATAGTGCTAGGCTAACAATTTCTGTAAGGCAATTAAAAGCGATACGCTAATTTTAAAAAATGTATAGTTTCGTGAAACTCGTCTGTTTTAATTTTTTATCATTATTGCTAGTACTTTTTCATATAGTGTTTTAATTAAAAAAGTTATTTTCTTATTTATTAATATTTTTCTTCAGTAAACTTTTGCTCCACGCCTCTCGGGAATGACAGTGGTATTCTATTGGATGGATAAGTTGCAACTAATGACTTCCATAATACTCACCTTGCGTAACTTTTTCTCTTCCTTTAAAATTTTTCTGTTACCATTTCCATAACTAGACTGGCACTTGATATTGAAATAACTTCAAGGAATATATGAGACGTTATAAACAAGTTAAATTCTATGTGACTATATGAGATTTTGTTAATTAGTCATTTTAAAAATAAGAATAAAATTTTGCTTGTATTTCTGTTATATTTCATAATAGTGTAACATGCTTGTATATAAGGTATCTAACGGCGGCTCATTTGTTACGCGTTTCTGTAATCCTGTAGAAAAGTTATCTTCGAACGATAAAATATAGCGTAACATAACGGCACACTTTATTACAAGTCAACCATTTATTATAAAGCTTATAAGTCTAATTTTAGAGTCGTGTTCCTATCTCGAGCAAGTGTCGACTATATAACCTTACGGCATGCGGAGTTAGGAAGCACAGATGCTTGTTTAAGGCCCACTTCCTCCTTCCTCTCCATGGTTATTAGTAATCTATTTTAGTTCTTAGGGAATCGATTTATTTTAGATTTTATTTATATCCATTTCTTAACTTATTTTACTTTTGAACGGAGCCTTGTACCTTTCTTTTCCTTCCGTGAAGGTTGATTATTTCACTATGAATAACTAACCTATCAGCTGTACTTTAAATCACTTCGTTCAGAATGAGTTCTTATTTGGAGAAAAAAATTGATTGTACTTATTTTATTTTGAGTTTTGATTATAACCATTGATTAGTTATGTAGATAGGAAATAGAAAATTACATTTGTTAATATAGCTATTTTAGACTTTTCGTGTTTTCTCTCTTAGTGCACTGCGTATTGGCAGGTCCATGGCATATACATGCGAATTAGTTATCAAATCATACAGAATCCCAAGTCGCGGTCTACTTCTAACCTTCTTTCCTTCCATTCTTCTTTAAATAACTTCTTTTAGTAACCCATTTCCTGTCAGGATATGATCTATCCAGTTCTTCTTTCTAGTCCTGATGATATTTATCAATTGTTTATATATGTCAACCCTATTTAGCGCTTCTTCTTTCGTAAATTTGTCTGTACATGTATATTTGAGTTTCTCTATTCTACTCTATAGCCACATTTCGTATGTTTCCAAATTCCTAATATCCTCTTTTCTTAACGTCTATATTTCACACTCGTACAGGACCGTGTTCCAAAGTCTTGACATATCTTTATCTTCTTGGGTTTCTTCAAACTTTTTTTAGTACTTCTTTCCACCTATTGAAAGCCTCTTTTGCCTATAAGCAATTCTTCTTTTTTCTGTTCCACAGTTCCCATATTCTGTTATCGTGTGTCCTAAATATCTGAAACTAGTTACCTGTTCTAACTTCGTACCGTCTATTTCTATATTGACTCCTCTTCCTTTTCTAGACATTTCATGGTATATATGGTATTGTTTCAGGATATATGGCTTTATGGTATGGCTGGTACCTGTAGCGACCGCGGATCAGTATTTGCGGGATTCAAATCCTGGGCTCGCCCGTCACTGACATCGCTTTCGAGTGAGGAAACTGACTTTAACATTAGCTTTACCAGCTTTTTATTATAAATTTAGAATAAGTTGTCAATATAGTTAGTATTGTTCATGCACGGGTAAATAACATGTAGGCATTCAGTATGAGAGGTTTCAGTGGAGGTGCTAAAATAATTATGCGTTCTGGCTGTGTTGTGTTGTCCTGCAATGGACGAGTCGTCGCTATTTATAAAGAGTGTCGCAGTCGTGTGTTGATTTCTTGCTCTCAGTCTTAACTAAAAGATTAGATCAGAATTTGTAGTTAACAAGTGCAGTAAAACTATCAGATCTTTTGATTATTACACCTCCACAGTTATTAATTTACTAATACTAATCGGTGTAATTTTAAATGCTTATATCTATAGTGTAGTAACTGCAGTTGATCAGTTCTGCGAAATATACCCGTAAGTAACCTGATGTGATTAGATATTAAAGTACTGTGCAGTTATTATATTAGTATACAATTGCAACATTTGTCTTTTTTATTTGTCATAAAAGGTGGGGACTATTTGTTATTGTTGTATAACATATTACCGCATTAATTATGTACACACCAAATGATTTCATGTTGTGAAAATTTTCTGTAAAGAATAGTAGTACATGGTTATGATCTGGTATTTTATAGCATGGTTTTGACCCTTATATGTCGGTTATGGAATACTTAATCATGAAGACCAACTGCAAAATGTTCTTAGAAGTGACTGAAGCCGATACTGCTGTAAGAGAAAAGGAGATCGGAGCTCTGATTGGCCTATTTGTCATCAATTTTCTACTTCGAATATATATTATAATCTATTTATAAATCGCCGGTAGGTTGGCTTTTGCTGTCAAATTTAACATATTCACCGCAGAAAAGACTCTAAATGTGCTTTATAAAGTCGAATTAAATAATTTATTTTTAAGCCATAGATAAATTAGCTTTCGTAATCAACCTGGATCGTTAAGTGGAAAATGCATGCCGGAGGAACTAGCAGGGTGACATGTACCCGTCTGAATATTTAAATGATATATATTGTCAGGAAATGTGGCCAAACGGATAGTATATTCACTTCTGAAAGCGGATAGTATATTCGCTTCTCAAAGCGGATAGTGTATCCGCATTTGACTTGGATTCAAAGTTCAAGTCAGTCCATAAAGGGGAATTTCCTCTCAGCCACCTAGCAAGATTGATCTCACTCAGCTGTCGAATGACGATATTTACTTTGAAGGAAAAGGAAGATTGGTTATGGAAAGTACAAAGGAATGCATTTGAAGTTTATTGCCTTTGCCGTCTTGAAGACCAGTTCCAGTCATTGCATGACTGCAAAGATCGTCTTAAACAAATCGTACAAGCGCTTTAAAATTTGTGTTTACCCTACAATTAGTAATTATCTGTGTTCTATGAATGTTATTTCTATAAAATTTTCAAACTTAAAGCATGACAAAAATCATCAAAAGCAATATTTTAAACAAGTTTATAAATTCTTTTCAATCGTCGTTATGGTGTCATTTATAAGTCCTAGAAAAGTTGGTTTTAACTAGACTGTTTCGTGCATCGTAATCTTGAACATATTAAATAGCAATTATTAGCTTGTAAATCCAGTAACGCAAATAGAGGTCTTTCAATTATTTAAATTAGGAATGTCGGGGTTCCTTGAAATCGTTGGAAATGTATTGAGGAAAGCCGAAGTATATGATTTAATCAAAAGTATTGTTATGATCATAGATGAAAAAAACGCGTTTTTTACGTTTTTTATTTTTTCTAAAATAAAAAACGTAAAAAAACGTAAACCGTTAACGTCAGACGTAAAAATTAACGTGAACTGCACATAAATTGACGTGGACTGCACATAAATATTGAAAAAATGCCGTTAGTTTCGTGCCATAAACATCACTATATAAAAGGTAATTCATTACATTTTTGATTTTCCTAGTTAGTCAGATGTTTTAATTTTTAAGACATTGTCTATTCTTAATTTCTTACGGATTTAAATTTTCTTGTATTGATAATTATGAACAACTGCCAGTGTGGCTGTATGTGACCAGAAAGTATTTGTTTATATTTGTATGGAGTCTATGGACGTACTTTAGAACGTTAGATCAAGTCTAGTTGCAATAAAAATGTTTAGTGTTATGGAATGAAGGCATAGTACTATATATTCAGGCCTACGTGTACGCTACTAAGGTTTTTTCAACTTTTTTTACGTTTTTTATTGTTTGGAAAAAACGCGTGTTTTAACTTCTTTATTTTTGGTAGGAACGTTTTTTTCATCTATGGTTATGATTGTATAATTTAAATTAGTAAAATCATTCAATTGACTAGTTGTTAATTTAGATGTTAAAACTTAGTCGCTGATTTTTTTGAATACTCGCAACAGTCAGCTAATATGTAATACATGGAGATTGCAGCAGGCTGAAATAAACTTATATAAAGAGAATTAAAATAATTTAGTTAATATTAATTCACTGGATGAATAGATGATGATGAGTAGGTCTCTCATCAGCCAATATTACGACTGAGAGAACCATGATAGCCCACGTCCTCAACGGACAAATACCTAATGGTGTTTATGTTCAAATGCCATTAAATGTGATAGTTCACTTGATATATAATACATTTAGTTCACTTTAGTTCACTTATAGTTCACTTTATATATAATATATAGTTCACTATATATATAATATATAGTTCACTATATATATAATATATAGTTCACTTTATATATAATATATATTTCACTTTATATATAATATATATTTCACTTTATATATAATATATATTTCACTTTATATATAATATATATTTCACTTTATATATAATATATATTTCACTTTATATATAATATATATTTCACTTTATATAACATTTATTTTATATAATTTAATTTAAATAATTATCTTTGTCATAGTTTTTTAATTCACTTTATATAAAATTTCTTTCTGTATATTCACGTAGTACTTCCTATTTTCTTCTACTTTCTTAAGTCTGTAGTATTTATCACTGAGAATGAAAGTTTTATTCAGTCAGTTGCTACCTACAGAGGTCGCATTGTTTGAGGGATTTACTCCCGGGAATGTCTCTTGTGTCAACTTTAATTACGGTTCTACTGAGATTAGCCGTGGATTATACCGCAGGAGCTAATCCCAGCCTATAGGATTTATAACGGCTTAACTCTGCCTCTGGCTTTGTATATCCTGCGCTCTGTTACTATGCTGCCGGAACTCTACACTGATAATAAGACCTCTGTGACACTGCCATTGTTGGACTGTGCAAGGCGGAAGAATTTGTGGCACTGTGTATAGTGTGAAGATTTTCTATAGTTTAATACTCTTGTCAAGATACATGTATAAAACAGTTTGTGCTTGGAAGCATAGTTATAAGTGTCTAAGATTAGATGTTTATATATAGATAATTTACATCTAAGAATGCAATCCTTTTTTTATTTATGTTAAAAATTAAGCTTAATGTGTGTAGAACATTGCGTCCATGAGTTATATTTACTTGTATACTCTGATGCGATTTGTACCTTCGGTCGCTAAAGACACATCTAATCCCGTAGATTACCACTTTATTCGTTCTGATAATCCCTTTATCTCTCTCTCTCTCTCTCTCTCTCTCTCTCTCTCTCTCTCTCTCTCTCCTCAAGCTGTACAACTTATATTTGTTCTGTTTATCCCTCACCCTCTGTGCTTGTACGGTATAAAATTATCTACCTTGTTTATATATCGCATTTCTTTTGTTAATCTCTTGAATTAATCCAAAGTAAAAATGTATTATAATATCTAGTGATATTGGTGTGCTCAATTGATGTCGATATTTGTCATTATGTGTGCTCCTACTGTGTAGGCTAAAGATAACATTTAAAAGTTTTATCATATACTTAAACTGTATGTCTCTCAATTATGTCTATTTGATTTCGCAAAACAATTTATAAATGAATAGAATATAATGAACTATAATCTGTGTTATATAAGCCTATGTTTGAACAATAGACTTTCTTAAAGCTTAATGTTTTCTAATTTTTTAAAATGATTTCTTTTCCTAATTTGTACCATTCTTCCTGTTTTTATGCTGAACAGATTTTAGAGACAGTTTTAACAGCAATCATTCGTTACAGATTTTTATCATTTATTTCATTTCACAATTGTATTCGGACAATAATTGTAATACTTTGACTTAGTTGTTCTAATATTGAATTCAGTTTATCCCGTAAATAATTGAATTTAGAATTTCTGTACTTAATTTCTGTACTTAATAGATTTAAGCCGTCGTTTTAATCTTTTTATTTTTGTCATTTTACTTGACTATCTGTTTAATTGTGTACTGTTTAGGTCGCATTCGTATTTGGAGAACGTGGACATTATGTAAACAATTCACATTCTTCTTAAGCAAGTATAGCTTCAGTTGAAACGATCGCTCTTACTACTTATTCTTACTATGGGAGATAGAACTATTGCTGCTTCAGTTCTTCATAAGAATTCTGGCCATCATTTGACGTCTACGCCTCGTAAATCCGCTAATGGTAAGTACTCCACAATTCTCTGTTTACGAGATTAGTTTCGTTCTCGTTTTAAAAATATTACTGTAGGATACTGAATATTTGTAGAATTTCTATATATATATATATATATATATATATATATATATATATATATATATATATATATATATATATATATATATATATGTTCAATTTTCTCTTGAAGCTATTATCTAATACCATTTTATTTCATACTTTAATTCTCTAGAAGCGAAATTAAACAAATATTCGTGACATTTAATTGAAAGAAATTAGTAGCAAATGCAGAATTTTGCTATATAAGCATATTTAACTGAACAGTTAGCTTATTGAGAATTTAGGTGATACATTATCACAATACTTAATTGTAGATTAAATTCTCCTTAACACTGATTTTGTATATATTGCTAAACTTCTAAACGGTAACTTTAACTTCAACGTTATCTACAAGTGTCAGTGGTCTTGGAGAAAAATTATGCTTGTTGGGCTTACTTGTATATTGGCTTTACGTTAAGCACTCTAAGCCTGTTAAAATTCGAAGTTTGACTAGTGAATATAAAGAAAAGATTGTGAATAGTATAGTGAATAGAGAACAATGTTTATTCCATTGATGGTTATCTTCGCATCCTGTCAGCATTGATGACAATGTAAGGTTTACGAGGCACAGTCTCGCTGTGAAGAAATCACTAGGCTTCTGATTACGCGCCTACTTGGGTGGGTGTAGGTAGGTAGGTAGGTAGGTAGGTAGGTAGGTAGATAGATAGATAGATAGATAGATAGATAGATAGATAGATAGATAGATAGATAGATAGATAGATAGATAGATAGATAGATAGATAGATAGATAGGTAGGTAGGTAGGTAGGTAGGTAGATAGGTAGATATAGAGTATATGGCTTAGGCTGTTTTTAACATTTTCTCAAGTTAGCATGTACGTGGGACTAAGGATATGGATATATTCGTGAGTATAACTTAGCTGTATGGAGTCTATGAGCCGCAGAGAGATTTCGCCATTGACTGAGTGTCTCGACTGTTATAGTCATCTGTAATTAAGGCGTGCTTTAGATTTTAAGATTTCTCAGTATGTAGGGGCGTCGTCTTCCGCTCGCTAATCCGCCCCCAATATGCTATGAGAGGTAGGTGGGGGAGATCTCGGGGATTGTAATTATTGGATAGTTTACCTGACAGAGAACCCCTCTGTGTTATGACTCTAACCTGGGATGTTATATTTGCTGAATGCCTGTCTGTGTCGCGAATATGCTCAGCCATTGAAACGGCACTACGTTCTTTTATTTATTAAATTAATCTTTTTGACGGTCGATGACTGAAAAAATAACTGAACATAAATAGTAAATAGGCGTATTTTATTGGACTTTTTGGACGCAACATATTGGACTTTTCTCTATTATCTTCCTCGCTTTACTTCAAAGAGATTTTAAAATCTATACAATTTATGAAGTTTTAACTTTGAATTTAAATTTAATTTATATATACACTTTGTGTTTGTTCATATAGTTACACACATGACATACCGTATTTGTTTACATAGTTTCCTTTCTTTGTTGCTGTTTTTGTAGTTTTCCTCCATTCCTCTCCATGGTTACTAGTAAAATTTTCCTTTTTGTCAATACGACGCAATATAAGTCGATATATAATATAAATAATTTATAATGACTTAAAGTTTACTCAAATCTATTTAACATTGGCTTTGTTTAATCACTCAGTTCAAGAGTGGATTCAAATCAGTGCCTCCATTGTATAATAGCTCGAAGGCCCCTGAGAGATCTACGGCTTGTTTCAGTTTGTCACCGCCTATCTGCCGGAAAAGCGTAGATATACGCGGGATAGATAGCCTTGCCGGCCATTGATCGATAGCGCTGATGTCTCTGCAGCCAGTCGACTGTGACGGCTTTTCTTTCTTATCTTAATGACTCCTGTGTTCAACTTCCGACAGAGTAATTCTTAGTCTTCAGTTGGATCTCTGCTAATTATTAGTGGGAAAGAGTAACTGAGGCTCTTCTGCAGGAAGTATTAACAAAAAGCTGCATTGTGTGCAGCGGTATGTGTTTATATGAAATAATGTTATCATCCTTTAATTGATCATATTTATTATGGGTTCGATAAATCCGGATTGAACGAGCGGGGTCATAGGTGCATACTGGTATTCTTTGTGTATACTGGTATTCTTTGTTTAGTTTGGATATATAAAATCTGTGGTAGTGTGAATTCATTTAGTTGGATTCTGGTTCCCGTCGTTCGTGACTTGTCTAATTACAACGGACCAGCAGTAAGAAGTAGGTTTATTTCGAATCGTTTAGAATTTAGCTGTTTACTAATATGTAAATATGAGAAAAACTCATATCTGTTCCTAAAAACCAACTTGAGTTTTTTCCTATTATCATACTGGTATTATGATTATGATTACTATTATTAGTATAAGCTGCAGTAATGGTACAAGTTAGTGTTAGACTGCTAGTATTTACTGATTGTTGATTTATTTATTCGTTAGTTAATCAATTTTATTAATTTTCTTATTAAATTATTTTATTTATCTGCAATAATGTATACATATATATATACATATATATGTATTTATTTTATATATATATATTTTCCCCGTGTTGTGTCCGGGTTGTGTGAAGAATTGGCCAACCGGTGACTGAATGTGTCGTAGAAGGCGACTAACGCACTAAGATCCATACCAACGTCAGAAAGGGCATTCGGTTGGTGAACGCCTAGGCTCCAGAAATTGCTACAAAAATGTAAACGAATGGAAAAGTCTCAAATAGGGGAATGGCTGGTGGTGTGGTGTAGGACAGAGAGGTTTTGAGACAGTCTATTCTTATCCCGACCCTAGTTCAACTGGAATTTAAGGGAGGATGATGATGATGATGATGATATATATATATATATATATATATATATATATATATATATATATATATATATATATATATATATCTATATATAATTATATATATATATATATACAGTACATATATACATGTATATATATATATATAATTACAGTATATATATATATATATATATATATATATATATATATATATATATATATGTATATATATATAGTGTTAGACTGTTAGTATTTAAGATTACTATTACTATGAAATTCAACTGATAAGCTAAAAGCGGCCTCTCACGATTAGTTTCTCTGAATCAAATTAGTTTTCTCAGATATCAAATCTAAAATTAGTTTTCTCATATATCAAATCTGAAATTAGTTTTCTCAGATATCTGTTCAGACAAATCTGAATTATTGAAACTGATCAGATTTATCTGATCAGTTATCTGTTCAGATTAAAATTCTAAAGAAACTCATGGTCAGATTTATCCGACAGATAACTGATCAGATAGCTATTCAGAGAAATCTAATTCGTCCACTCACCGTCAGATTTTTTGTTCATATATATATCTGAACAGAGATATCTGAACAGATTGTTTAGCTATTCTCGCTCAAGTTTATCTGACATAAAACCGAACGCCGCTCAAATGTAAAATTCAGCAGAAAATCAGAGGGAAGTGTAAGCAAAGCTAAGAGTCATTTAACGCATATAACTACAACATAATTAGAGTTCCGTAGTTGTTCTTGACAACATCGAGCCTAACATTGAGCTACTTCATGAATAAAACAAGACAAGCTGACTTGGAGATCTGGATAATGAATAATAGATTTTAAGACTAGTTCAAAAGGTTACGCAAGTTTCAGACATGGAGATTTCTTGATACAGTAGTTTCTAGCATATATAAACATTATGGTAGATTAAGCTGCTCAACATTTATTGTTGAGCAGCTTAATGTTCAATATTTCGTAGTGCTTCTGAAACGGTGTATGACTGCATACCTTATGTATATCTTACTGCAGCAGTGTAGTTGAATTCATGCGTTATCTGCGATCAATTCAGTTGTGACAGATTTAAATGTAGAGATTATGTAGAGTGACTATTCTTTAATACATTGGTTAGCATAATGAACCATCAGATTGTTTACTGATAGGTGTCTATAAAAGCTAGGATCTAACAGCTCTAAGTGATGAAAAGCTTTTAGCTAGTGTATAATAATACGGGCTTGTATTATCGACATTTAATTATAATCTAAACCTTTATCGAGTTGGATTTATAGTGTCGATATTTGCATACAAACGGATAAGAGCAAGCCGAAGCCACTTTCCTAGCCTATTATAAAGCTTATCCTCAACTCTAGATGGATGCCATTAACAATGTTTCCATTGTGTGTGACACCCCTGACCAACTCAACCCCACCTGTAGCGTTCAGTAGGAGCTTTGGTCATTTCAATGCCTATGCCATAAAACCTGTGGATTTTTTCTTCTTAATCTTCTTTTCAAACCTAAGTGCAGTGAACTCGCCAGCTCTAAGTTAGAATGCCTGGCATTTCACAGATTATTATAATATCATTAAACGGTTGAAGCTGTGATCGTTAGAATACTGGGAACATTGATAGGTGTAAATGTTGTAGTAGACGCGTCACTAAGTCAGGTTATTCTGCAAGCATACTAGGTGTTAGCACTCAAAATAAGTAGATAGAATTTAATTTAATTAAAGTTTGTTTAATTCGGATATTTTAAAATATGAACATCTGTATTGATGTTGTGTACCCGCGTTATGTATTTCGCAATGACGTCAGATTTTCACCCTCTAGTAAAATTTGTGCGACTGTTCACTTTGAAACCTGAACTTTAATTAAAGAAAAAGGAAATTGGAACACTGAACCAGCTAAGTAAAGCTAGTGAATTGGTCGTTTGGAGTTCTACAATATCAGTGAATAATATATAGTGATAGTTATTAGCTGTTTGGTTCGGATGGGTAGGTGATATTTGTTTACAAAAATGAAAGATAGTCTTGATAGGAAATGTTCAAGCTGGATATAAGATGGATGTTATGAGAGAGTGCATGAAACGGGTAAGACTTCTTTAGAACATGCAATGAGTGTGCGAACTGTAAATAGATGGTGACTCAAAAATTTTTATTTTATCAAAAACATTCTGTAAATTTTGTTAGAAAGTTATAAGTGCTTTATAGTTCAAAGTTATACTCTATTTTTAGTGAGAATCTATCGTTATAATAAAATAATATACCTTTTTGTTAAGCTCCACTGAATCTTGCAGAATTAACAGAAACTGTTCGTCTTAAAGCTACATCCTTACTCAGTTTTTCGACACTTTACTGGTCAGTATAAGAGTATATTAAATATATTGAAGTCGGTCTTGTAGTTGACTCATGATGCCCGCTGTAACACTCAACTGCTGACTAAAGTTGACAACAACAACGACACCGATTAAACCGACACTAATGACCAGAAGGTGTTGGCAGTATCAGGGCTCATCCCGGTCTTATTGTCGATATTAACTTGTTGATTTGGCTTATAGCTCTGCCAACTACGCCGTCGGCTATCGTTTGGCTTTGTTAAATTAGATTTCAGCCGGATCGACGCGTTTTCCCTTATTCCCTATTCGTATAATACGATGTTCTTATTACTCGTGCGGTTGACTCTCCTTCTTTTGCTGTCTGTCTGTTTCTATTTATCGCTGTCACTGTAACAGTTTGTGTCTGTCTCTGCTAATAGTTTGAATACGTAATCTCAATAATACTATGCTTCCGATTGCTGTTGAATAAATGGGTATTTGTAAATAAAAACCTTAAAAGTATGTAAAAAAAATCTATATTTAGACGTTTAGCACTTTAAACGAACTGTAAATATTTTGTACTAATATTAGCCCTTTATGTACTCTAAACACTTTGCTTCAATAGTAAATCCGGAATTATAAGAAGTTGGTATCAAGTGTATTTACCTATAATGATATCTGCAACGTTCGCCCATCATATGACATCCACACGAATTAGAGTTTCATAATTAGTGTATTATTACCGGATCGGCACGGCTTTTGATCTCAATTTCTATTTAATGTATTCCACCTTGACGATTACACGAATGAATCTACGTTATCTATGCCATAGGGACATCCGTGGCACATACAATTAAGAAGCGGACTTAGATTGATTAATAATAGTAGTGGATTATTGCAATAATAAAATATTAATAATACTAATAATAGTAGTAGTAATAATAATATGGCACATTGGAGATTGCGGCTTCCCAGAATGTAGAGGAATTATTTTAAACAGCTCTTTATAATATTTCTTTTAATTAAATAAAGTCCTTCTTTTGGATTACTTGCCTGGATGACTTGACTGGAAGACTAAATGACTTGACTGGATGACTTGACTGGATGACTTGACTGGATGACTTGACTAGATGACATGACTGGATGACTTGACTGGATGACATGACTGGATGACTGAATAACTGTGCCGAACTCAGTTGAACCCTCCAAATGATATTGGTAAGAATATTATCATCGTGGCTGTCTGATTGTGATAACCACAATAACATAGTAAAGATGAAGATAGAGATGATTTTAGATTTGACGATGATGATGACGAGAGAGCTAATATTATATTTCTATGGCTTCCGCCACATCGCCGCCATGCGAGCCTCTCAGAGAGGCATAAACCAGGGATATAAGATAGCACACGTTGCGTTTTGTCAGCCATATTTGAGGATCATATACATGTATGTACTTGTGTTCGATTCGATGATATTTGAAGTGACTACAGTTACTCTTAAATGTTATCAATGTTAATATTTATATATTTGAATATAGCTTTATTGTTTTTTTCAACATATAATAAAGTTAGGTGATGGAAGAATATTCTCCTAAGAAAGACTAATCTTGGTTAAGCCAACACGTAGTTTAGAGAAGCTCCGAGCCTTCTAGAGTATATAGAATCCAGACCGCAGTCGAAGCTTAGAGCTACTATGATGATAAATCTTGCTCGATTGAATAATGAAGAATGCTTCATGACATATTCTGATTATTAATCCGAGCCAATGCCGCAGTCAAGTCAACCAATACACCTTCTCTTATCCCCTCTCCCTCCTATCCACTCTCTACGCGGTAACATGAGGCATATTTACGTGTTAAAACATGCTAAGAATGCAAAAACACGATGAAAGATGACTCTGTAATTGTAATATTATTATACTTAGAGTTCGATGCGATTATAAAGATTATGCTATTACAGACGTACTATCTTTGCAGCCTGCATATGCTGTTGTCTGTGTGTTGTATAAGGATATAGGATAGTGTTGATTCGTAGCTGAAGTGTTTTTATGGCTGATTTCGTGTGTGTTTAGAGATACACATGTGTTTGTGTTGAATGCTGACAATGTGCGTGGCATTGCGTGCGTATGTCGATAATGTGAATGTCAATATGAGTATTATGTATACAGTAACATGTTATACATGTACACATTGTACAGTATGTTATTGCTGAAGGATAATATATCTGTGTATGTGCGAAGTAGCTAGCGTGTGTGGATTATTCTTTTTATGTCCAAGCGACTGAAGAATAGACCAAACATAAACTGAACGTGTCTCAAGAGGGGACTGAGCAAGAACTGAAGAAGACATCGGGAAATGACCTCGGAAACTATTTTATTCTTAAGCTGTAGGCTAAATTTTGGTGTGGGTCAGGCATGGCCTTTTGTGAAGGGATTAACTCGTTAATCGATGAATTGCTCTTTGTGGAGCATAAACGCAAATGGTGAGTAGGAATATTTACCGTGGACCTGCTACTTAGCAAAACACTTGAGAGAGAGGGAGAGAGAGAGATGGATATAGATAGTGTGTGAATTTGGATGATGTGCGTATGTAGTTAAGGTATGTGTGTGAATGTCATGTTTCAAATTGCTACTACTCAATGAGATATTGCAAGTGCTATGCAGTGTGTAAATGCTGAATATTATACAGCAATCATACTACACCAAAGAATTAAATAGATAATAGGTGCTGTTTCTTTCAGCATTATAAAAAATCAACTTTATTGTTCTACCTACGTAACATGTTCACGCACACACCTCAAGCTTTCGTCTATGCTCTTCTATAACTCTGATTTAGATTTATTATGGTTTTGCCTCATAGTCCTACTCACATCTAACCTCCTGTTGATTCTCACACTGTTATTTAAATCATGCATATTCGTATTCTGATCTTCGATACTTTCTTTGGCATTATTAACTTTGTTTACCACAAACTGTCATGCAGCCTCTGATATATATCTGTTTTCAGTTTAACGTTTAAGATCATCATATTAAAGTTTAGTAGATGTCTTTGACATACTGTAGTCTTGCGATTGCTGTAAGTTGTTAGATCGCTTGATAAACTAAAGCTTGGACTCTTTAAATAAGTGGATTTCATAAAATTTTGTTTTCACTGAAAGGGTTTTCTGTCAGGACTATATAGCTCATAAATCAATATTGCCTTTATTAAGTTTAAATTTTGATTGATACAAAATAATAAATTATTACAATCAATTTTATATTTTATAATTGCTTTGATTGCTACTTATATATAGAATGGTGTATATTATATATCTATGGATTGCTAGCTCACTTGATTCGTTTTTATTGTATATTATTATGAAAGAAAAGCGAATCAAGGGATTTAACAACTAAATATGATGCTCTCGGAAGGTCTTACATTAGAAATAATAATGACTGATTCTAGTGCTCTATTAATTAATTATTTTATTTGCTCTGTTCTTAAGTTTTCTCTCTAGTGCTTAACGGTATGACTATGGATAGCATTTTAGTTAATTTTCGCAGTGAATGTTATTGTCTATATAAATAGCTCAGTGCGTAGAGCGTCAGGTATAGTCATGAAGTTTTAATTTTCTGTTTCTGTGGTCGTGGGTTCGATTCTAGGGAGAGCATGTCAGAGAGTAAAATCTCTGACATTCGCGTGACGGATAACTTGGACACATAACTATAAACTACCTAACGGTTTAAACAGTTGACATTAAAAGTGATAGATATGATCATTGATGACCATTTCTCTATGCATTATATATATTATAAAAGTGATAGATATGATCATTGATGACCATTTCTCTATGCATTATATATATTATATTTCTTATGCTTGAGGTTCATCTTCAGAGATTCTTGATGTAATATATATTTAATAACAGGTAGTCATGGAAAGGTTACTTATAGAGATGGGGATTTTATGAATTTCCAGAGTTCGGGTTCGGTTCGGTTCGTTGAAAATGAAAGTTCGGTTCGGGTCGGGTTCGGTTAGCAGTTGACAATTGAGAGTTCGGTTCGGTTCGGGTTCGGTTAGCAGTTGACAATTTGAGAGTTCGGTTCGGTTCGGTTCGTTGAAAATCAAAGTTCGGTTCGGTTCTAACAAGGGTTCGGGTTCGGTTCGGGTTCGGCTTGCTTTTCAACTCGCAAGAGTTCGATTCGGGTTCGAAATGGTTTGGTTTTGATAATTTTGCAATTGTTTAACTTTACTTAAAATAATCATGGTTATGACAAACATGTTTGAAATGGTTTATGGTAAATAAGCTTAGTCATAATAGCTGCCACATTTTTTCACCTGTGTATAAATATGACAATGAAAGAAGGAGAGAAGTGGTATTTATTCCTGTACATTTCATAAAATATTGTAAGTTAACCAACAAATGTTCATAATATAGACATTTAGCTTTATTATTCAATCTGAAATATTGTCCTTGATTAAAACGAGCAAATAGAATGCTTCATCAATTTTTAATTTTTTTTTGTCACTATAGGCCTATATATTAGATACGTTTATAATTAAGTGGAAATGTCTTGGCTAAAATTTGATCTAATATTTCTGAGACAAAGTGCAATTTAGTAATATAAAATGTCAAATAAAGATGATTTGATAAACACGTGTACTTCCATAGAAAAATGATCATAATATACACCGTTTGCTTTCAACTGACCAGTAATAAGCTTCATAATTTACCTTAGAGTTTCAAATTTGAAACTCTCAGATCAATTATGAAGCTACGAAAATAGTTATGAAATTATTGCATTGCTATGGTGCAAAATTATTTACTCCAGATAGTCTTAACACATATAGAATGTCATATATAATTATTTGTAAATATGGCTGCAAAAATATTAAGGTAGCACACTAAAATTAGAAAAAAAATCATAATTTGAATTTAACATGAACAAATCCACCTAGATTGAGTCAAGCATTTGCAGATTTTTATGGATTACTCTCATCACGTTTGCCTCTGATGTTAATCTTCATTCCATATTTCAATGCCGTATCATTCATTATCTTCAGTAGGCCCGTCTCGCTTCCGGGTACCATTCCTTTGTACCGCTACCATTTTAAAATTTGTGTCGGAAACAGCCTTACCTGAATATATGCTGTTAGATACTATAAGACATATAAATGCAAAAACTAATATATATTTGTGTTGTTCTTACTATCTTTATTTAATGTCAGGCTGGTGAAGAAGAAAGGAACTACAAGAGTTTGGTTCAGTTCCGTTTGGACGAAGTCTGGGTTCGGATTCGGTTCGGGTTCGTCCAGAGTCTATGTTCGGTTCGGGTTCGGTCAGAGTCTGGGTTCGAGTTCGGTTCGGTCAAAATTCTAGATTTTAGGGTTCGGTTCGGGTTCGGTTCGATTCCCATCTCTAGTTACTTGTTTATCGAATATGTAAAATATTGCATGTTTAATGTCTCCTAGAATTGCACTATAGTTTTAAGAGCCTCGACTTAACCTATGATGACAGTTGCATTTTTGCTGTATTATTATATTATATTATTATAATAATATAATATAATAATATATTATTAGCCTTGCGTCACTTTATAACCTTGCCATTTTTTAACTTTATATACTAACTACTCGTGTATTCAATTCCCTGTAAAGCTATCATTTATCACACATTCTTCGCGATTGTGTAACCTTATAACATACGCAAGCTTATGACTCTTTACGCTAAAGCTAAATCTCTTATCTATTCATTCAGATTCTTTACAACAATCTTAAGAAATCTTCGGACAGTTAAATGAGCAGTCAAAGGGGCGCCTGGCTGATTGTGCAGCGGTTTAAGAGAAATACTAGTGGTAAACGTATAGGTGGTATAAATTATGGCATTGTTACATTATGAGCTGCATTATAGTGTCCATTATGCATTACATGATTTATGATAATCCGCCGTCTCTCGACTCTTGAGGCAGTAATAGAAAACTGTAGTGAGAACATTAGAGTTGTCTTTATCCTCTCGGGTTTAGCTGTTAAGCAGATTACATAAATCAGAAAATCATTGGGCAGAAATGCGGCGAGGATTCAATGTCAGGGTATCATTCTCTGCTCATTTCCTGCCATATTTGAATTCAGATTTGGTATTTTAACTTAACCATTTTAAAAGAACTTCGATGGTTCTTCAGTAGATCTACGACGTTCACTTATATTGTTTCGATGCTATGAATTTTTGTTTTATGTGCAAATGACTCTTGCCAACTAATATATTTATTATTATAATACGATTAGCACTTGATAGATTTAGTCTATTGATTTGTGTATATCAATAACTGGACCGTGAGCACGCCATTTTTGCATCTTAGACATTTGGAACTTTAGAGGTTTAGGGCTGATTGATCTTGTTGGTCATTATAATATCCCTGGTTGAGCTATTGGCTGGGATCCGCAGATGACAACAGATTTCATAATAAAAGTCATAGTTCTCGATGACTTCCCTCCATGCTATAGCCTGCACAAAAGAAACGCTGAAAACAGCCAGCACATTCTAGATTGTTGTGTCTTTAATTCTTGTTTGTATTCCTGTTGAACGGTAACTATTTTGCTGGCTTCTTAACTAAAGTAAAATTCCTTTATTTTGCAACAGTAATGTTCAATAGTAGTGACTAATCTTGTAGGTTTCATAAGACTTTAGTACTACGAGAGGTCTTTTGTATTAATTGTATAGTAAATGAAATATCGGTATATGCTGTAATACTTTTGGGGGTTTTAGAATGAGATACTTTACTTAATTGCTTTTAAACGCTGTTAATAATAACTAGTATAACTAGTATTGTTGCTACTACTAGTTGGCTGCAAATCACTTGACCATATATGCTTATAATTATAATTATATTATATAAACATAGATGTTGTGATTTGCAGTAAACTAGTAGTAGCAACAACAATTACTTATTACTAATAATAACTATTTCTATAGTAGTAATTATTAATAAAAATAATTAATAATGTCAATTAATTGTAAATACAGTTACTATCAGTATTAATAAAAGCAATTGTCGCATCTGTTTTAATGCCAGTTATATTACTAGTATTTGCTACTATTGTTCTTAGGTTACATTACTAAGAATGTTGATACTACTATTGCTGCTTAACTGAAAAAAAATTAAATTTTTAAAATTGATGTCTTAGACTGTTCCCGTGTTTTGTCCGGGACACTGAAGAATAGACCAACCGTAAACTTCACGCGTTGTAAGAGGGTTCTGAGCGAGAACTGAGGAAAGCAGAGGGAAACCACCTCAGAAGCCACATTAGTTCCCAGCTATAAGCTACTTTAAGATGTGCATAAGGCATAGCCTTGTTTGAAGGGAATAATTCATTGATCGATGGAGTGCTCGTTATGGAGCGTGAAAAGCAGAATGTTAGTAGAAATATGTACCTTGGGTCTGCCTTGGCAGAACACTAGAGAGAGGGAGAGATTTTAACATGACTTTTCATCCGAACTTTGGATTAGGAGATTTTGCGGTAGGCTGATGATAATTGCAGTGTGACAAAAAGGATCTGGCCATAAAATAAAAAGTATAACTTTTTGCTGATATAATTTATTAATTAATATTAAATTATATTATGTTGTTAATATAAATCTATTTATAATTGTGAATTCAATAAACACTTTAGCAAGTTATTTATGCTTGTTAGAGTAAATAATAGTGTTGTAGACCTAGATATCACATGCATTCTATTGTAAAGGCATATTTACTATTAGTGACTCGGTTTTTCGTTTGTTTACTATCACTCTCTTCATAAATAAACATGTGTGGAATAAGTAGGATTACCTTGACGTATGAGTATATGATATACAATATATTAATAGAGCTATTAGAGTCTAATGTGCGGTAATTCTATCTAATATTGTAAAAGCAATGTACAGTTTGCTAATTTATGAACTGAACTACGATCTGTATTTGATTAGATAATTGATAAAATATACTATATATATATATATATATATATATATATATATATATATATATATATATATATATATATATATATATAACATATACATGTCTATATGTTTAAATTATATATGTACAGTATATATATAATATTAATATATATATATATATATATATGTATATATATATATATAATATATATATATATATATACAGTATATATATATATATATATATATATATATATATATATATATCGTACTATATATATATCGTACGTACTATATATATACATGTATATCGTAGGTGTACTATAGGCTTGATATATATTGGTCTTTAGTACACCTAACTCATTAATATTAATATTTGATTTAGACTACATATAAAATCTATTTGGACCGCATAGACAGTATGACGTGATCGTCTGTTTCTTTGCTTGCAGGAGAGTCTAAGATGCTAATGCGCTGTTTGGTGGAGCGGATAACAGGCTCGTCTTCGGTTAACGGTAGTGCGGGATCAAATCACAGACTGGACTCCACGGTGGAGTTCGACTCTCAGGTCTCCATTGATCCGAGTGTTCCCTTTCACAGCCTGGTGGAGACTGCCATGAGATCTCTCGGATTTCCTGACTCATTGTTCATCGGTGTTAGAGGTATGTCCCTTCTAGTTCACTGGCTGGAGCCAGTGGCCGAAGTTGGAAAGATACTCCACCGCGTATCAGTATGAGAGGGGTCCAAATCCTGGGCTCGCCTGTCCCTGACATCGCTTTCGAGTGAGGAAACTGACGTTAACCTTAGCGTTACCAGCTTTTACTTTGCTAGGTGTACGACTCGATTTCATACAATTAAATTTTATATCATTCAATTTAATTTCAGTAGGAATGAATTCGATTCGATATCAATCAGCAAGTAAATAAGAACGCAATGGAGCGCTCGACACAATTCGATTCAAATGTGTATTTTTTTGGAATAGACAAATCTACGAGTTGTTATTGCTGCCTATCGCACCTACTTGGATAAAGAATAAAGTCATATTTTCTAAAGTTTACTCATTTTAACGTCTCCTTAGCGTATTTTTGCATCAGTGACTGGAAACTAATTCCATAGTGTTTGGCTTATAAAGCTCGCACTTCAACGCCACAATCCAAAATCTAAATATTCTCAATTGCTTCAGATGAAATACTCTGGCTAAAATTACTTATGCCTCGAATATGTGATAGAAAATACCGAAAAAATAGTAATGTGGTTATTATTAAAGTCAGACTTCACGTAGCAACGCATGCTAGATTCATTATATTAGCATTAGATGAAACGCAAATCAAATTGACAGTCTGATTGACTTTTCATTTACATTCATGCTTTGTGTTGATTGTCTTTGTGTTGGACGATGATTGCATGTGGAAATTATGTAAATTTTCGTAAAATTATGTAACATTTTGAACAGGTTGCATAGAGATAAGACATTGGAAGCCAATGACATTAGAATCTGTTACAGATAATCTCCTGCTGACAGTGAGTGACGTGCTGGGTAACATCTATGAGCACGTTACTCTACGCATACGTCTATGCAGGTACTGTAGGCCTACGTCTACATTTATTTACTATCCCAATGAATGACTGCTAAACAAAACACCACATTTATACAACTCAAACTGAGCTCATTATTAGAATGAAAATTATGACCAACGGACGTCAAATAGAGATAGTAATTGTTCTCTTATTCTTCCCTTTATTCCCAGCTAAACTAGGTCGGGATAGGAATAGACCTGCTCCATTCCTCTCTGTCCCATACCATATAATCTGTCCATCCCATATCTCTTCTATTCGTTTTGGAAAATTTTGTAACAATTTCTGGAGCCTAGGCGCTCACCAACCGAATGCCATTTCTGATGGTTTATTTTTGGACCTTAGTGCTGTAGTCGCCCTCTGCGGCACATGCTGTAAACGGTTGGTCTATTCTTCAAACAAACCGAACACAACACGGGGAACGAATAATAATTGTTACGGATAATAATTGTAGATATTATGCAATTATTGAACTAGTTAGTTGAACTATTTCATATCCACTATCTTCATAACCTAATCTAGTAGTGTATTTTGGTAAATCGTCTTTCTATATTAACGATAACTTTCAGGAATGGCGAATTATGATCATTTAACCATTATTATTACTATTAATATTACTTCTATAGTTATTTATTTTTCATTTTGTATTTAAATAACTTATTATCATTGCTATTGTTATTATTAGTATTATTTTTATAGGGGAATTAGTCTTCAAGGCTGCTTTATAGTGAGAGCTTAAATACTAATTAAATAAAATTGTACTCTGTTAACAGCACGATGAGGCAATGGATCGTCGCTGATATGAAGCAGAAACTTTCGACTTTTCTTCTCGACAATTCTCAAGAACTGCTTCTAAGATCTGGCTGTCCTATTAAAAAGGTTTACATCATTATAAATACATTTGTGCATCTTGAATGCGAATTAAAAGTTTTTCCAATTTTGCAGTATGAATTAAAGTTTTCAAATTCTGCGATAATCAGTGTTAGGAAGTTAAGATATTAACTTAAGACATTAGCTGATCATTATATGACAATAGCTGATCATTATATGGCAATAGCTGATCATTATATGGCAATAGCTGATCATTATATGACAATAGCTGATCATTATATGACAATAGCTGATCATTATATGACAATAGCTGATCATTATATGACATTAGCTGATCATTATATAACATTAGCTGATCATTATATGACATTAGCTGATCATATAAGACATTTGCTGATCATTATATGACAATAGCTGATCATTATATGACATTAGCTGATCATTATATGACATTAGCTGATCATTATATGACATTAGCTGATCATCATATGACATTAGCTGATCATTATATAACATTAGCTGATCATTATATGACATTAGCTGATCATTATATGACATTAGACATTAGCTGATCATTATATGACATTAGCTGATCATTATATGACATTAGCTGATCATTATATGACATTAGCTGATCATTATATGACATTAGCTGATCATTATATGACATTAGCTGATCATTATATGACATTAGCTGATCATTATATGACAATAGCTGACCATTATATAACATTAGCTGATCATTATATGACATTAGCTGATCATATAAGACATTAGCTGATCATTATATGACAATAGCTGATCATTATATGACAATAGCTGATCATTATATAACATTAGCTGATCATTATATGACATTAGCTGATCATATAAGACATTAGCTGATCATTGTATGACAATAGCTGATCATTATATGACAATAGCTGATCATTATATGACATTAGCTGATCATTATATGACATTAGCTGATCATTGTAAGACATTAGCTGATCATAATATGACCTTAGTTGATCATCATATGACATTAGCTGATCATCATATGACATTAGCTTCATAGTAATTCATGTTTATGAACGTTTTTCTGAGTGTGAACTTATTCTTGTGAAGTACAAATTAATTAAATCGATAAATCAATAAAAAAAATAATTGCAATTAACATTATTACAGTAGTTTTACTTTCATTGTGCAGAGCATGATACATCAGATATACGATGAATCATCTCAGCTTGTTTTGTCAGAAGAAATCAGAAAGGAGTTCAACGATTGGTATCTTCAGCAAATGAGATTTAACTCAGAACCGCTCAACCAATACCACAGACTGAACTTCCACAAGCTTCATAACGGTGACGTACCTGACCCAATTAATCGTAGCCTTGCTGCGCTCCAGGGCTCCCCTGAGCGAATCAGCGCCTCTGTGCCTTGTGACGGTGCCACTCCGAGCACCCCTCGCTCCATGACCTACATCAGGACTTGGTTTGATCCTGAGACGGAGATACCTAAACTTCAGTCCTGGTTGAAAGAGAACAAGCATCCCTCTAAAGCGGATCTCATCCAGTATCTACACGTGCTCAACTCTCAGGAGTATCGCAGCAAACATCGACCTCTCGACCTCTCTAACTTATCCTACTGGTTTAAGAACGCTCGGGCCAGGTCGGCGCAGAACAGGCACTCTGAGAGTAACGGCACTGGCGGAGCTAGCGACACCGATAGGGGTTGCAGTAGTGACAGT
The DNA here is from genome assembly GCA_905160935.1 of Enchytraeus crypticus. Lineage (NCBI taxonomy): Eukaryota > Metazoa > Annelida > Clitellata > Enchytraeida > Enchytraeidae > Enchytraeus > Enchytraeus crypticus. Next base: position 3,352,770 of record CAJHZI010000463.1, read on the forward strand.
AGTGTAGGTAATGAGCAGAATTCAAAGAGGTATCAGTTAAGTCAGGATATTAGTGGTAAAGAGACAGCGTCGACTGCTGCAGAAAATGGGCATCAGTGTACTGGTGTTAAAGATCCCAATAACGATAGTTTGACGACAAATGGAAAGCATCGCAGTAATATTTGTGTGACACCGACCAGAGGTCAATTGCTCAAAGATGAGGATGCTAAGAAGCGTGTGGAATCCTTCGGGAAGCAGATAGAAGACAGTAGAGAGATCAAGTGGAACTCTGACGATGGTAGCGATAGATTGAAATGCGTGAACAATAGTAACGGTAATGCTGGTCAAAGTGACTCTTCAGACAAGCCCCAGGAGTCAGATGACGAGCGTGATGATGTTGATGATACTGTACCAGATTTGCCAAACAAGAATGCGGTATATATGATAAACCCTCGACACACTCCAAACAAAATGTCCACTGCCAACGATAACATAGCAAAACGGTCGAAAACTGAAAGTTTAAGCAGCAGCTCGCCAATGGACAGTGCTGACGATGATGAAGATGACGATGATGACGCCAGTCAGTCCGGATCTTGTCGTCGAATCACTGATTCATCTCCCGTAGCTCTGAAAAGACTGCGTATTGAGATGAACGGAGACGATGAACATAATGGATATTCGGGTAATAACTTTCACAAGCATGATTTAAATCACAACCAGGATCTGCAGCTAAAAAACGGCTGTAACACTGACGTCGAGGCAACTGATCTAAGTGTCAGATCTCTCTCGAGACAGAATCCTGACAACTCCGGTGAAGATTCCAGGTCTTCCTCGCGTCAAATGTTTAACGAATGCGAGGAAAGATCGAGATCTTCATCTTCCTCTTTGGCGGATGAGAACGGACTAACCCACCCGCCTCAGTTTACCCTCTCACCCCACCTCCACATGCTACATCAACAGCGAGCTCTTCAGATGGCAGCAATGTCTCACGCCATGCGCTTCATGCATCCCTCGATGTTTGCTAACAGCGCATCGCCGCGCGGTAACGGACTATTTTTACCACCGCCGCTACCTTACAGCGGGGTTCTGGCGCTGCCTGGGACCCCGACCAGCTCATCGTACAACGACGACCAGGACAGTTGTAGCAGCGTCAACGGTGACTCGCTGAGTCTGAGTGATCGTAAGAAGCGAAGTCGTGTCTTCATAGACCCTCTCAGCGAGATACCTAAACTTGAACAGTGGTTTCTCGAAGACTCTCACCCTTCTTCGTTCGTCATCGAGCAGTTTACCGACGAGCTGAACAGGGCCGCCTATCGACAGCGGTTTCCCAAGCTCGAGCCGAAAAACGTTCAGCTCTGGTTTAAGAATCATCGAGCCAAAGTGAAGAGACAGAGGCACGAGTTGTCAGTGGCGAGAGGTTATAGTGACGTGGGGACGAAAGATGAAAGAGCATCGGAGAGCGAATTAGAAGACAGCATAGGATTAGGGAGAGAGTCTCTGATGGACAACAAATTGGATCATGATACTCAGAATGTTCTCGAGCCGTATAGAAATGGTCAGTATTGGCAGGGACAGAATGCAGGCCTTAAATGTGAACTTAACGGCGATTGTTGAGTTTGTGGCAAGTTGAGCTTTAATTTGTGATATAACCTTTCGATGTATTTTGCTTGCATTGTAAATGCCCGATAATGCTGGCTCGTTGAATGCTATGTAGCCTAGCTACCATTATAATTAGTTATTTCTCGATCGTATACTGTTTGCTCGGTCATAAAATGTTTATATTTTCTCTGTTCGCTGTTTCATGCTCTGCCTAATTCTCAGCATATACTTGTCAGTGATCTTGCTGCCTTGATTTTACTTGTCCAGTATCGCACAAGTTTTCATATGTGTTCAAATTGTGAGTTCATCACTGTTCGAAATCATGAACTTCGATATTGTGGCCGACTGTTAATTAAATCTATGCTGCAATATTTTGACAAAATGCTTATATATGTAATGAAGCTAACTTTAATTCTATAGGATTAAAGTTAAATGTGTTAAGTATTGATTTCATACAGATGTCTATATTATGGTACATTAGTGGCATTTTATATTTTTAGATTGTTAATTTTAACAACCTGAATTTAAATATGAAATACAATAACTTTCTTATTAAACTATTCCAATGTAAGAATCTCATTTCTAGTCTACGATGGTGTATAACAGTATAAAAGTATATAGTTATAAGGGGAAAGTTTGGCTATGTCTTAGATCTGTCAGGTAATTATAACAACTACTTCGTAACTATTGAAACAAAAATCTCAAACTCTGTGCATTTATTGAAGTGCGAAGAAGGATTTTAAAATAAGACACACAAGGCACACTTATGTGATTTACACTTGTGACATTTCTGTTAAAGCTAGCACAAAGACATTTATATTAAAGCTAGCTCAGCTTGCTTTCGGTTAATGCTTTCGGCTAATGAATAATAATAAGTAAGCTGGCTGACAGCATAAGTGCTACTGTTTTATAGGCGAAGTTGATCTCTGCTGAATCGATAGCAATGATGTAAAATTACTGGAGAAATACATTGATAATAATAATAATAATAATAATATTAATAATAATAATAATAATTTTATTTAGCGTATGCGTTAATCCAGATAGTTGCTTCACTTGTAAGGCAACTCAGCGTAGATAGTCCATCCGGTAGGCGAGTTTGAGGGCACTCCTCAATGATATGTTTCATGTTTTGCGATTGGCCGCAATCGCAAAGCGGTGAATCACAAATACCCCAGCGAAACTCAGTTTCTCTGCATCTACCATGACCCGTACGGAAACGATTCAAATGGCACCAACTTCCTCTGCTGAGATTCATTCCTGGTAGCGCTTGAGATGGATCCTGAACCAGATGGTGATTTCTAACATCAGCGACTGACCACTCTAATCTCCACTGGGACAGAGACGCTAAGGGATCACATTGCTGCAGCATCTCCCAAACAGGATATCGAAATTTGAGTCTTTTCGGAGGATTAGACAAGTCCAGTGATAGAGGGAGGGCATGATTTTCACGGACCCTCTGCAGCTGCTTGTGTGTTATCTCCTTTCGACGGATATGAGGGGACAGTATGTTACAAAGAACTGCGAGCCACGGCGTTGGAGTCGATTTGATTGTCCCAGAAACTATGCGCATAGAGTCATTGAGACGCGCATCGACGAGTTTTGTATGAGGCGAACGTTCCCATGATGGACAGCGGTATTCAGCCACCGAATAGCACAGAGCAATCGCTGATATTCCTAATATGACTGCATCCGCGCCCCAGGTAGTTCCCGCCAATTTCTGCAACAAATTATTTCTTGACTTTATTTTTGCTGCCGTTTTACTCAAATGCTACTTGTACGACAGCGTACGATCCAGAATTACACCAAGATAAACCGGAAGAGGATCAAAGGGTAGCTGTATACCATCCATAGACACATTGAGCTTATAGTTAGCTTTGGCATTATGGAGATGAAACACACTTGTGACTGTTTTTGTGGAGCTTGGAATGAGACGCCATTTCTTTAGATATGTAGTCATCAGCAACACATCGTTATTTAATGTAGGCTCGATTTCTCCAAATGTTCGACCTTGGACAGTGCAACAAATCTCATCCGCGTAAGCGAACTGTCGCGCAGTAGTCGGAGGCAGGTCACTGATGTATAGGTTAAATAGGGTAGGAGATAGAACAGACCCTTGTGGGAGACCGCTCGTTTGATTCCTCCATCGACTTTTCTCGTCGTTCATGTGAACTCTTAACCGTCTGTCCTTTTTAAACGTATGCACTATATCCGTGAACCATTGTGGCATACATTTTGAGAGCTCTACTAGCAGACCCTTATGCCATACAGTGTCGTGTGCTGCTCTGAGGTCAAGGAATATTGCATCTGTTTTGAGACCTTCTTGAAACCCTTTCTCAATGTAGGTCGTTAGGGCTAGGACTTGATCGGAAGTGGATCTTCCAGGACGAAAACCTGTTCAATTGGTAATATATTCACTACGATCGGCTGGATTCGTCGAAGAATAATTCTTTAAAAAACCTTAAAGCATACACTCAGCAATGAAATCGGGCGGTAGTTAGATGCACATTTTGGATCCTTACCCGGTTTAGGAATTGCAATCACCTTGGCTTGCCTCCAGTCTCTAGGCATCACTTTCTCATTTCGTACTCGGTTGAAAATATGACACAAACATATAATTGCAAGTGGGCCAAGGTGGGCTAGGAATTCTGGGAATATGGCATCATAACCTGCCTATGTTCCCATTTTCACTTCTTTCACCACTAGTATAAATTCTTCACAGGAAAACGATTGGAATTATTGAATAATAATAATAATAATTGATAACAAAAATAATAGTAATATTAAAGGTTTAATGTTCCTTTTCCTCATACAAGATGATGTCAGGGATATCCTCCCTCCCATTTCACTACAAATCGATTCATCCACACGACCTAAAAAACATGTGCTAAAGAGAAAATAATACACATGATACACATGCACATACACATGCAGACTCACTATATAACTCTGCATTGTGAAAACTTCTTATTAGAGTTAATCTTATTTGTTATTGAACGTCAATTTTGTAGTCTATCTTTAGTTGCCACATTCCAATAACGTTATTACTAATTACATTACAAAAGTGCTAATTACGTAAATACTAATTATCTTTATTTTCTGCATGCTAATTACATGTATTTTGTGTAGCATTGTACGACTGGTTGATAATACTATCTATATGTATTGTGCCAATACATCTTCTTAGTCTGCTTGTATCTCCAGGATATTTTGATAAATCGACTTTAGGATAAGTAATTGATTGTGTGGTTCATTACGTCATTGGTTTTTTTACTAAAATGAATCTTAGATATGGTTACACAACTTTTGTTATGAAACAAGAAAAGAAACTCACGTATATTATTGTAAATGCACCTTTTGTGCATGAACTGACTGTTATGTGATATTGATTAAAGAGTTATATTAAATTGAGTTATTGATTGATTAAGGTAAACCTGCTTATTTAATGAATTATTAATCATTATATAATTATAGTTTTATTGGTGAAGTAGGAAATGTTTTAATTATTGATATTCGAATAAACCGAAATCGATTAGTGTTACTAACATCGTTCGGAGTAGCTCGAAATACTGCTATGTTATGCTCTCATTATATTTCTCTAGATTTCTGATATTTATTTGCCAGTATTGTGCTTCTTGTTGATGAGTTGTGCCTAGTTTTGCCTGTAAATAATGTACACTTTTTGATAACCAAATTGATAAAGCATTGCCTATTAAACAAGATTACAGGGACCTCTCAGTAAATGTTTTTGCTGATATGGACAAATCCATTAATTATAATTAGTCTCTATAATGCTTTAATATCTCACTTACTCTACTTCTCTTAATTCTTCTTGATTTTATGCTAATCACCAAATAATCATCAATTGCGCCAGGACAGTTTGAAGAATTGATTCGATGCTGATTTTAATTAGTTAGTTTAGAGCATTTCTAGAAATATGTGCCTTGAATCTTTATATACTGCCTACAATATGTGTCTCCAAATGTACATGTATACATGATATTACATGTTTGTTCATTAACACGTAGCACAACGGCCATGACTAATAGTTATCGTTGTTCTTTAATAGCAGGATACTTAACAGCTAATACAGGTTTAATAACAGTCTTCCTTCATCTCAAGGTTCATTTACTGCTGACTGACCTGGGATTTGAACCTAGGCTTTCAGATTCTACTCCAAACCCCGGCCAAACTGAAACTTATCAGCTATAATATGCGTGTATATCTAAACGTGCTTGTAGCTTTTATGTCGAATATTTATAAAAGGTTCTTTGACTGACTGACAAAAATCAGAGTTAGGTGGCTATATATGAAATTGTTCTCTTTGCCTGTAGGCCCATGAGACTTTTGATTCCGTATTGAAGGCCATAATGGCATATTATATTTAGTGTCTGTTACGTTTACTTGATATAGCTACATGACCACCTGTTAAGCTGTTGTAGGGCCTATGCAACTTTGTTAATTGCATTTTATTAACATTCCAAATTGATATTATTTTGTTGAAAAATAGATATTTGAATGTATTTATATGCTTTTACGGTGTTTGCAAGTTATATGTTCTCTGCCTGTATTCATTTTAAGTTTATTTGACTTTAGTGGTCGTTGGATCATCAATAACTAGTGTTATAATAGCTAAAGTATTTCTAACGTGATCATTCCAATGTTTGCTGGACCAGTGTCACTTTGATTTAAACCTTATTTTATTTCATGTCAATTATTTTTACTTTGATTTAGTATCTACGCAGTGTTCTATATTACCCATTTAGAATCCTACTGCTCATTCGTCGTTGTTGTTCATTTGAGCGATTAAATCAAGTTAAACTCAGTCTCTAGTTTTGGGAGGATTAATTAAAATTTTATATGCATGTACTACAACGCTTTGTATGAACTAAATAAAAAGGATAAGCGATGTAAAATTGATTAAGAATTTAAGCCTATTTATATCAGCGTCAATATAGCTCTGATTAGGCATGTATAAATATGGTATTGTTTGCGTATTAACCAACTGTACCTGATTATAATTATCCATGACGATACCTAATATTGTATAATTAATCTTGTGTTTAAATTAAGCCAGTAATTGTGCCGTTTTAGTGCATGCCTAGTTTGAAACTATAATCCTAGTGTAGTGATACTGAGGTTGAGCATATTATTGTTGTAAGTTATCACGTTAGACTGTTTTCTAGAATATTGCATATTTTCCGGGAAGTTGCTGATCTCATCCGGCATACTCTCTGGCAAGCTGCTCAGTTACATGAGGTGATGTTTGAACCCTGTGTCTATTGGCTGTAACTATCGGATGATTTCTATTATTAGTTACAGCTAATACGTTGCTGAAGGTCGGTAGAAGCGCAAAGGAATCTTTCTATATTGTCACAGTGCAGTCTTACCCTGGTCGCTCACTTATACAGACAAAGCGATGTAATAGTTCGTTGCCGTTTTGCTGCGTTTAGAAGGCAAAGCCTTTGGTCTCAGATAACGATGGTGCCTTCGGGAAGAGACGCGTCCCATGCAGATATATCCAGCGAACGTTAGTGTGAACAGGGCCGGGCAGATATGAAAGCTACTTTCGTATATTTGCAAGCGTAAATGATTTAACATAATTTAGACAATAACTGTAAAATAGAGTTAATTAATATTAAATGAATAACGTATCTCTCGCGTCAAGTGTGTTTTCACAGTCTCTCACATTGTTAGCGGCCTATCTGGCTACAATAACAGCAGATCCGGTACCTGATATCTACGACTAGTTTCCATAAACAACATCATCGTCGTCTCCCGAGATCGACGTTAGACAATAACGACATCTAATCTTTAGGCCTACGAAATGACTGAAAATCTCGAGTAGTCCCAATTTTTTGGAGATTATTCGGTTATTTGTGCAGATATTATTGTGCAAATATAGGCCTACGAGATTGTAGGCGGATAATGTTCTTTTTATTTTCAATTTAAATGGCTTCGCAATATTATCTGCACTTATATTTTTTCACTTCAAATACCTGTTTTACAGTGAAATTGCACGAAAAACTCGAAATGTCCCAATTTTACTGAACATTATCCAGCCATTTGTGCAGATATCAATGTGCAATTGCACCAGATTGTAGGTGTATAATGTTCATTTTATGTTGATTTTAAATGGTGCACAGATTGTATCTGCACTTATTTTTATTCAGTTCTAAATATCGGTTTAACAGCAGTGTTATTTCAGTTCACAAATTAATTTCGGATTTTTAATACTATTCTATTCAACGATCATAATTTCTATTACTATTCTAATTTCAGTTCTAAAATAGCTTATAATTTCTATTACTATTCTAATTTCAGTTCTTTAATAATTTCCAATTTCTATTACTATTCTATTATGGAAAATAGTTTTGATTTTTATTTTGTTTTTTTAATAAGCCTTTTCCATTCGAATTTTCAATTAATAAATTCCGAATATGCAATTCAAATATCAATATCGAAACTAAAGATATCATTTTGTCAGGTGTAGTTCCAAAATGTAGGGCCACAAATTCTTCACTAAGTACAGTTTAATAACCAGGAAATGACAAAATTCTAAGTTTGTTGGAGGCTGCAAGTCAGATTGGTTTCAGATTTTAAACAGAACAAAAGTTAAATAACAAGTGAAATTTGAAATTTGATAAAACAGCATAACGTTCAAATGAATATTTTCGAAGCACACTTCTGATAATGCATATTTATGCACATACATCTCTCTCTTAGTGCACTGCCTACGGGCAGGTCCATGGTACATAACGCCTCCACTCTTCTCTGTCTTCCGCCTTCCTCTTCGTTTCCACATATTAGTGGGTCTTTAAATCATCATCTAACATACCTAATCTCGGCCTGCCCCTGCCTCTTTTTCCTTCCATTCTACCTTCTATGACCTCTTTTAATAGACTTTCCCCCTTAGAATGTGTCCTATCCATCTCTTCATCCTATTTCTTAACACATTTATCAACTGTCTAGCCTATCTGTGCCAACTCTCTCCAGGACTTCCTCATTTGTAACCTTTTGGGTCCAGCTAATCCTCTCCATTCTTCTCCAAATCCACATTTCCAATGCCTCCATTTTCCTAATATCTTCCTTCCTTAAGGTCCATGTTTCACATCCATACAATAGCGTGGTCCAAACCAAAATTTGGACCACGCTATTGTATGCACATATTGTACGCACATGCTTATATATGCTCATATGTGCATTTGCAGGCTTCCACATGTATGTATATTTGTGCACATTGCGTCTATTTCTATGGGTCCATATTTATATGATTTGCTTTCTTTTCATTTTTAGTTTGCAAATTGTTTTAGTTTGTATTTTTTGGTATGTATGATGGGTGGTCAACTAGATAGGTTTTTATAACCTCTTTGAAGTATGCATTATTTCATACTTGAGTGTTTCTCGAAAATTTATGTTATTCTCTCTCTCTCTCCCCCCCCCCCCCTCTCTCTCTCTCTTTCTGTTAAGTTTAAAAAAAATACTCGCATTTCCAGACTTTTCTGAAGCCTTTTGTGACTACCGGCTGTTGGCAAGCCACATAGAAGAAAATTCTTTTTACATTGGCTTGGGTTGCCGGTGCCAGATCTTCAACTCTATCTGCTAATCTATTTTACACTGCTCTATTGTCTTTCCAAAAGAGTAGCGCATCAGTGTAATTGCTGTTCGTCACATTAGATAAAGAGGCATTTATTTGAGAAGAATCATTTATAAAAATCTATCATCTTATCACAATTTCCGTTCATAAAATTTCCATTCAAGTTACTCTTCAATTCAAGACATCGAAATTTCTATTTCTATTCTATTTCTATTTTTAAATAATTTCTATTCCTAATTTCCGTTATCGTTAACGGGGATAAATAATTTCCGTTCTAATTTCTATTACCGTTAACGGAAATATCACTGTTTAACAGTGAAAATTGCACGTAAATCTCGACAAATCCAACAACAACAACTGAATTAGAGTGCTACTGTTGTCAGTAACAACATTGAGCTATGTGGTATCAAATCAATCCGATGAGCAGAGTGTGGGGTCCAAAAACGGTGCGATCCAAAATCCGGGAGTTCGGTCCGAGGAAGGGTACTACTGGAATGGAGGTTTACATGTTGGTCTCAGTTCATGTGCACTGGTTGAGTATGAGTGGTCAAAAATAAAAGCCTTCAACCGTCAATGAAACTGTTATTATGAAAGGAAAGGATGATCATCAGAAGATGAGGGGGTGCGTAAAGTGGAAGGAAGATAATTCCAGATCTGAGGAGCAGTGTGCTGGATGGAGCGCTTGGAGAGCTTACTGCGAGAAGGGATGCTGGGTCGCTTTAAAGTGATCAACTTAGAGGACCTAGTGGATGACTGCATGGAGGAAGGCGGTCTCACTTGTATTAAGTGGTACATGTGACCTTTACCAGGGGTGATGATAGACTTATATGTCAGAGAAGCTGCCTTGTAAACAATGCGTTCTCTGACTTTAAGCCAGTGCGGAGACTTCAGGAGAGGAGTCACATGGGAGTGCTTAGAGCGGCGGAAGACTGCACGTGCAAGGAAATTCTGGATGAACTGCAATCTGTCGATCTCACAGCTTGGGAGATTCAGAAACAAGGAGTTACAGTAGTCCAGTTTGGATTGCACGAGAGCCGCACCGATGGTAGAAGCGGTCTCAACGGTAAGATAAGGTCGTATTCGACGCAGATCTCTGATGTGGAAGAAGCAAGCCTGTGAAGTTTTGGTGATGTTATCGTGGAATGTGAGATGCTGGTCGAGGATGACACCGAGGCTCTTGACAGAAGAAGCAGGTGTGATGGCCAGGTCAGAAGTGAGAGTGAGGGAAACCTCATTCAGTTTTGACAGTTGTTGAGGTGTCCCAAATAGCACAAACTCAGTCTCGGATAGATTCAGCGCTAAGAAATTGGCAGACATCCATGAAGATACCGACCGACTGGAAGGATTGCTGTTGGCGTGCTTTGGCATCAGGATAGGAGTGGGGGGGGGGGGGGTGAAGCATGTGTATAGCTGAGTGTCGTAAGCAAAAAGTTGGTGGTCAAGTGAATGAGAGCTTAAAGGTGTAGTGTAGAGGTTGAACAGGATTGGACCAAGAAACGGAGCCCTGAGGCACACCGTACTTGAGGTTGGAAGGTGGAGATGCGTACTCTTGCACTTTTACGCTGAGGGTACGATCGGTAAGATATGAGGTAAATCATGCAAGAGCATTGCCATGGATACCAAACCAAGTGGAAAGACGCTGTAGGAGGATTTGGTGATCTATGGTGTCAAGGCCGCAGATTGATCGAGCATGCAGAGTCCAGTGACACGCTGAGTGCTCATGGCGTTAGTGATGGTGTTGCAGATTGAGAGAAGAACAGTTTCAGTAGAGCGGTTTTTGGTGTATGCCGATTGGTGTTCATTAAATTGGTCATTGGATTCAAGATGAGTGGAGAGACTACGAAAGACTTATCTCTCAGTGAGTTTGGAGAGGTATGATAGATTGGATATCGGTCTGTAGTTGGAAACTGATTCTTTATCCAGTGATTGTTTTTCAAGAGTGGTGTCACGATGGCATTTTTGAATGAATGAGGAAATGTGCCAGTGGACAAGGAAAGGTTGACAATCTCGGAGATTGTGGGCGCGAGAACATGGATGCACTTCTTCAAGAGAGAAGTAGGGATAGGATCGAGATCACAATGCTTAGGGAGTGAATCCAAGACTTGTTGCGTAATCTCGTCGATGGTGACAGGGGTAAAGCTGTGGAGCTGCTCATGAATTGATTTGGTCGGTTGAATGTAGTGAGGTGTTGAGTTGGCTACATAAGTGATAGCGAACCTGAGTTTATTGATTTTGTCGGAGAAGTGCAAGGCAAATTGGTTAGGAAGTGATTCGACAGGAAGTGAAGTCAGGGAAGGAGAGGGTGTCCTGTGTAAAAGCGTGTTAACCACTTTCCATAAGTTCCTGGAGTCGACTGCATTGCTGATGACGGAGGAGTAGTATCGCTGTTTGGCAGACGCAATGGCGGTGCGATACAGCTTGTATTGTAAATTTGAGGTGGTTTTCCAAACCACGGCATGGGTTTCACGCCATTCCTATCAGCTTTACGACACGCAGACTTTAACTTAGCCAGCTCAGGAGTGAACCAGGGATTAGACTATCTGACTGCTTTGCTAGTCAAAGGTACGTGCTTATCAAGCAGAGCAGAAAGGGTGGAGTTGTACTATAGTACAAGTTCATTGAGATCAGGAGAAGGCGACTTGATTAGAGTCGAGTTCTCAAGATCAGAACAGAATTGATTGATATCGATGCTATTTACTTTGCGATATAATGTTGAGATGGTGTTTGGAACAGTTTTAGGTTTGATATGATTGAATGAGCAAGTGACAGGGAAATGGTCGGATGGGGAATGAGATAGAATATAATTACTTAGGTAGTAAAATGAACAGTAGTGCTATGAGAGTAATACAATATTGTAAAGTAGATGGAATGCAAAACACTTAGCCAAAAGTTATATAGCCTATACACAAGTTTAGTTAACAATCATGTGGCAGTACCGTACTACTGAAAGCTATTAGACAGTAGAATTGAATGCTACTAAAAGTAAACAAGCCAAAAAAATAAACAAACACGTTTTGACCACGTTTGGTTAGAATACGCAAGTATAAGGTAAAATGTTATATGGAGAGAAAATTTAATTAAAAAGATAATTTCTAATAGGAACAATCACACCTAGGTTCCGGAACGCTGCAATTCACGAAGAAGAAGGCGGCTATGACAATTGAAAGAGAACTTTATTACGAGTTCTATTGACAAATATTCTTAGCGGCCATCTTTGACAGCGGTACCCTTCCTTCTTATCCACCTACAATATGTTGCAATTCCACTTTTATTGGAGATTATACGACAATATGTGCAGATATTCTTGTGCAGATGCAGATTTCCTCTACAATATGATGATATTGTAGAGGAAATGCGCCGAATTGTAGGTGGAAAATTGTAAATTTTATGCGCAATTTAATATGTGCGCAGTTTTTTATGATCATTTTAAATTGTGCACTTCGAAACAAAGAAATTTCGGTTGACCAATGCCTGAAAATCTCGACCAGTTTAAATTTAATTGGAGATTTTTCGGCCATTTTAATATACTATTGCGCAAACGCATCAGATTTTAGGTTTATAATGTTCATTTTATGTTGATTGTAAAAGGTGAACAAACTGTATCTGCACCTGTTTTTATTCACTTCGAAATATATGTTTAACAGTGAAAATTGCACATAAATCTCGACAAATCCCTATTTTATTTTAAGATTATTCAGCCAATTGAGAATATATTTTTGTACAAATGTACACTGTTTTAGGTGTATAACGTTCATATTTTGTGCTATTTAAATGGTACGCAGTTTTTATATGCACTTATTTATGTGCATTTCGAAATATATGTTGCTTAGTGAAAATTGCACGAAAATCTTGACATGTCCCAATTTTATTGAAAATTATTCGGCCATATGTGCAGATATTATTGTGCAATTGCATCAGATTGTAGTATAAATGCACCAGATTGTAGGTGGAATAAGTTCATTTTAATAGTGCGTAATTTTGAGTGCACATATTTGTGTGCACTTCAAAACATCGGAATTACGCTAACAAATACCTTAAAATCTAGAACTCTCAATTTACTTTTAAATTATTGACCATTTGTGTAGACATTATTGTGTAAATGCACCACATTGTATGAAAATTTTGTTATTCTTAGCTTCAATTTAAATGGTGCGCAATATTTACACTCATTTTGTGCACTTCTAAATATCTGTTTAACAGAAAATATTGCACGTAAATCTCGAGATGTCCCCATTTTATTGAAAATTATGCGGCCATTTGTGCAAATTTTATGGTGCAGATGCACCAGATTGTAGGTGGACAACGTTCATTTTGTGTTGCTTTTAAATTGTGCACAGATTGTATCTGTGTAACGTTGCTCTAACGCTTACAACGTTATCATATCGCATATGATATCAAGTCTAAAACACAACACTTCAAGTATACTGTACACGATGAATTAGACTTTAATGAAATAACACAAATAACTCAGTTCGCAGTCTATAGTCACTCAGGCACTAGCTTACTCTAAATCTAATCAACATCCACTAAGGCACGCATATGCAACAGCATGGTCTATAGTAAGTATAAAGTAGCGCGTCCGCCGCCAAGTAGTGGGCTATGCTTTTATATACTAATCTTATATGCTAAATGAATGGTCCAATAAATGTATCTTGTTTCCGGTAGTGCTTTGAACATGACTCTATAACATTTATTAGTGGTCATCCAGTGATTGCTGTAATAAAGATATCGAGTGACGGCTTCATGTAATAAAACTATTAGATGATACCTGACACCGTCACATCTCCCTTTCCAAAATAAATTGTTTGCTTAAAAGATATATATTATTTTACAATTATTTCAAACTTAGCGGCATCAAAATATGATAAAGTGTCTTGTATAAACGTATGTTCATATAATAAATCTAAGTATCGAGCTGGTTTTTCGAATGCTTCTATCAAAAAGAGTGGCAGAGTTTCTTCTCTCTATGGTCTCTTCGTCTGATGCTGCCATCTTCTGTTGACCACGTGGAAGCTCTGGATCAGGGATGGTACAATTTGACCTTTTCGCCAGTTTTCTCCGTCAAGCTCCTTGAGTCGGCTGGTGCATCTTCTGCATCGAACTGTGTCTACATTCAACGTCTTTCTCTGTTTAGATAGCCTGTTGTAATATGTTTGTCTCTCTTTAGATGCTCCTAGTTTATTTCTTGACACTGCTGACGGCAAAGGCTCCATGAGTCTCAGATCGGACGGAAACAGCGTGCGTTTGCGACGGCCGCTCAGTACATTATGAGCATTAACACTTATAAGATTGAATAGTACGCACGCGCCCTTACCCAGCATAGGATCCTTATGAAGAGTAGTCACATAAAAATTCAATTTCTCCCTCTGCTTTGTGATTGGATGTTGTACCATCAGTTCAACGCGACCGGCCGTGTTCAGTTCCTGGCCGTCGAACATTCTCAACTTCGCTTTAGTCTCGCTCAGGCGCACCTTCATCTCTCTGACTTTTTCAATTAGTATGAGATTCACTGATGCTCCAGAATCTAATATGAATCTAATTTTATGTTCGTTTATGTACATGTTACAGTAAATTTTCGAGTCATGCTTAGGGTCTAGTCGTAAGACCTCATTGGTTTCATGTAGCTCGTCATGATCGTCGTTGATGCTTTGAATTCTGTTTGCTGACTTGCAGACTGTGGCGAAGTGGTTGTATCGTTGACAGATATTACACTGCTTTCCGTAGACTGGGCATGAAGTTTTGTTCATTGTATGATTACGGCCACAGTAATTACACTTTCTTAAAACACTCATATTTGATTTTCTAGAAGCTGGCCTTTCGTTCTCTAATCCGCTGTGACCTGTTCTTCCTGCAATCGTGCTGTTGCTCTGACTCTCTCTTCGCTTATATACTGCGTTCAGATTATCTGCTGAATCGCCGTTACCCATTATTTGTCGCAGTTGATTTGTAGTAGACTCATTGCATCTGCATATGTTCACTGCCTTTTCTAGAGATAACTCGCGTATTTCAAGGAGTTTTCGCCTTGTGGATTCGCTCTGGATGCCCAAAATCAGTCTGTCTGTCAATAATGACTCGGTTAACTCCAAAATTGCACGACTTAACCAATCTACGCAAATCGCTATAGTATGTATCGAAGCACTCACCCGGTTCCTGATTCCGTTTGTTGAATATGTATCTTTCATATGTCACGTTCACATAACCGATGAAGTGCTGATCAAATTTACTCATTATCTTGTCGCTATCTGTTGCATCCTCTTTCGTCATATCAAAAGTCATAAATAACTCGTAGGCATCCTTGCCGATGCTCGTCAGGAATACTGCTGCACGCTTCGATTTCGGCTTCTGATCGAGATCCGTTGCAATTTCGTAATGTTCCCACTGGTTTCTGAATCTTCTCCATTCCGACGATGGATTGGCTGAGAGGTCTATAGGAACCGGTGTCGATAAGTGACTCATCTTTTCAAGAAGTCACGTAACTAGCTTCACTTATTTGCAAGATATACTGCTAACACTACAGCTGTTAATCCCAGTACTCTTACTTACTCTTCAATAAATCCGATTGACTTTAGATGTACCGCTAACACTTCTTGTTAATCTCAGTACACTTAATGATTAGCTATATTTCTAGTTTAGTTTACTGCTGACACCATGTAACGTTGCTCTAACGCTTACAACGTTATCATATCGCATATGATATCAAGTCTAAAACACAACACTTCAAGTATACTGTACACGATGAATTAGACTTTAATGAAATAACATAAATAACTCAGTTCGCAGTCAATAGTCACTCAGGCAGTAGCTTACTCTAAATCTAATCAACATCCACTAAGGCACGTATATGCAACAGCATAGTCTATAGTAAGTATAAAGTAGTGAGTCCGCCGGCAAGTGGTGGTAATCTTATATACTAATCTTATATACTAAATGAATGGTCCAATAAATGTATCTTGTTTCCGGTAGTGCTTTGAACATGACTCTAACATTTATTAGTGGTCATCCAGTGATTGCTGTAATAAAGATATCGAGTGACGGCTTCATGTAATAAAACTATTAGATGATACCTGACACCGTCACAATCTGCACTTATTTCTATTCACTTCGAAATATTTATTTAACGATGAAAATTGAACGCAAATCTCGACAAATCCCTATTTTAGTGGAGATTATCCGGCCAATTGTGCATATATTATTGTGTAATTGCACCATATTGTAGGTGGACAATGTTCATTTTATGTGCAAATTAAATGGTACGCATTCTTTATCAGCACTTCTTTTTGCACTTCGAAATATCTGTTTACAGTGAAAATTGCACGAAAATCTCGTCTTTTCTCCTTTGAAAATTATTCTGCCATTGGTGTAGATATTATTGTACAGATGCACCAGATTCCTGGTGGATAATTTTCATTTTGTGTTGATTTTATATGGTGCACAGATTGTATCTGCACTTGTTTTTATTCACTTCGAAATATCTGTTTAACAGTGAAAATTGCACTTAAATCTCGACAAATCCCTATTTTATTGGAAGTTATCCGGCCAATTGTGAATTCATTTTTGCGAAAGTGCACCATATTGTAGGTGGATAATATTCATTTTATGTGCTATTTATATGGTACGCAGTTTTTATCTGTACTTTTTATGTACACTTCGAGTCCTCGAAGTGTACATAAAAAATTTATTCTTGGTGGATAATTTTCATTTTGTGTTGATTTTAAATGGTGCACAGATTGTATCTGCACTTGTTTTTATTCACTTCGAAATATATGTTTAACACTGAAAATTGCACTTAGATCTCGACAAAATCCCTTTCTTTTGGAAATTATCCGGCCAATTGTGCATTTAGTTTTGTGAAAGGGCACCATATTGTAGGTGGATAATATTCATTTTATGTGCAATTTAAATGGTACGCTGTTTTTATCTGTACTTTATATGTACACTTCCAGTCCTCGGATTTATGTTGATAAATGCCTGAAAATCTCGAGAAATCCTAATTTTTTGTGAGATTATTCAGACATTTGTGTAGATATTATTGTGCAATTGCATCATATTGTAGGTGGACAATTTTCATTTTATGTGCGAATTAAATGGTACGCAGTCTTTATCAGCACTTATTTTTGTTCACTTCGAAATATCTGTTTTACAGTGAAAATTGCACGAAAATCTCGTCTTTTCTCCTTTTTATTGAAAATTATTCCGCCATTGGTGTAGATATTATTGTGCAGATGCACCAGATTCTTGGTGGATAATTTTCATTTTGTGTTGATTTCAAATGGCGCACAGATTGTATCTGCACTTCTTTTTATTCACTTCGAAATATCTGTTTAACAGTGAAAATTGCACTTAGATCTCGACAAAATCCCTTTCTTTTGGAAATTATCCGGCCAATTGTGCATTTAGTTTTGTGAAAGTGCACCAGATTGTAGCTGCATAGTGTTCATTGTGTGTGCAATTGAAATGGTGCACATATTCTATCTGCACTTATTTTTGTGCACTTCGATATGTGTGTTTTGCAGTGAAAAATACCTTAAAATCTCTGCCAGTCCCACTTTTAGTGGAGATTATTCGTCCAGTTGTGGAGATATTACTGTGCAAATGCACCAGATTGTAGTTGGATAGTGTTCATTTTGTGTGTAATTAAAATGGTGCACATATTCTATCTGCACTTATTTTTGTGCAGTTCGAAATGTCTGTTTCATAGTGAAAAATACCTTAAAATCTCTACCAGTCCCAATTTTATTGGAGCTTATTCGTCCAATTGTGGAGATATTACTGTGAAAATGCACCAGGTTGTAGGTGGATAGTGTTCATTTTGTGTGCAATTCAATTGGTGCATTTCGGATTCCTAGTTTAATCTAAGTTTGGTTTTGAATTTTAATTTTACAAAAAACACCTTAATTTCGAATGTGAATGTCAATGTGAATGTCAAACTAGAATACAGGACATAGCGGATCAAGTCAATTTTTATGCAAGTTGTTAATGCTGTGGCTCGTATTTGAGCATCATAATATCAGCTGATTCCGGTTACATGTTTATGTAAACAATTCAACTAAAAATGTCTGCAAGGGAATTAATTATTCTTAAAAATGTATTTTTATGTTAATTGCTTAAATATTTTATGAATCAGTCACATTGTGCTAGCAGAGTCTCTTGTCTCTACTTTATCTTGTGCTTATATTCAATTGACAACTACATGTGAGCTATATTCGAGGAGTGAAGTAACTTTTTGATAGATTCAATAGTTTTAAGTTATGCGACAAGTTTTTTGGGGTAGGGTATAATGGGGCAAAGTGGATCAGTATTAGCAACTGTACGCTTCAGTTCAGATTTAATAAAGTTATTGTTTTTCTGCGTCAAAGAAAAACATTTGTTTAAATAAATTTTATGTATAAGCCTACATGAATAATCATCAGTCCATTAAAATGTACTTAAGTAACAGTTTCACTGCTCTTCGTAGATAGTAAGGAATTACAAGCGTAACACTACGCAAGGTTCGTGGTCTGAGGCTGATTTAAAGGAAGATATTAAGCAAGTCAAGTTCAATGGTGCTTCTTTAACGGATGCTTGTGAGAAATACTTGATTCCATTTGGAACTTTCTATGACACCTGAAAAATGATGAGTTAGGGCCTAAAGGATTCCTAAAGAGCCATCATAAAATTTCATTTCGCTCGCCAAAACTGACAAGTCTTGATCGAGCTCTAAACTGACCTCAGGTTGAGAGATTCTTTACTCTGCGCGGTGAAATATATCAATCCCACGGTCTGACATCCAATGGCATTTACAATGAAGACGAGACAGGAATAAAAACCACCGGAACGAAACTGATCCACTTTGCCCCATAGGGTTGATCCACTTTGCCCCGGCGTTGGGGCAAAGTGGATCAGTTTGGTTTGTGTCATTAAATTTAAATTTTCTCTGGACATGCTGGAGCTATAGAACTGCAACTGCACCTTTGTAGAGGTCAATAATCAAGCTAATTAAAGAACCTAGTTCGGTGATGTTATTCTCATCCATGCCAAAAATACATGTTTTTCTGAAAATTGATCCGTTTTGCCCCGCCTTCCCCTAGCTCTTAAATTAGTAGTTTGCATAGTTCACAAAGATATTGACTGGCTGCAGTAATAACAACGCCAATCGCGCTCGCTGCAGGCTGAACATGATTGACAGCTAATTAGCATAACTGATCAGATATCTGAACAGTTAAATTTGACCGTGTGTGGCCAAAATATCTGTTCAGATCTTAGATCTGAACAGATAAATTTGTGGACGATTCAAATTTATCTGAACAGATATCTAATCAGATATCTTTTCAGATATCTGTCTGTTAAATTTGACCGTGCGTGGGCTCCGTCAAATGCATCTGAACAGATATCTGTTCAGATAAATTTGATCGTGTGTGGCCACTTTTACACATTAGCTATACCTTCCACAAGAGTCAACTGTTTATTTCATCTATTTATACTCGTACATAAATGCGACAGAACAGCTTATAGAATCTTATAAGAGCTTATAGTAGCCTATAGAATAGGAGCTTAAAGCTCCTCACATGTTGAAGTTAAAGAATTAATGTGTTCGGCACTGTCTAAGACAATAAAGTTAAAATCAATTAAAATCAAAGAGAGCAGTTCTGTAAAGCAGTTCAGAACAGTTCTGACTGTTCTATGCAGTTCATGCTTTTGTCCTCATAAAATTATCGGTTAAATACGATGATTTAAATACTTAATCCTGCATTAAGAGTTTCAAAGTTTATGTTAATATCGAACGTTTCAAATAACTAAAAGACAATATGGCTAAGATCCAAAAATAATATTTTAAAATGATGAACGAAAGTACGTTAAACCGCAATGAATGTTTTCGTATAAAATACTGCAGAGTTAAACGCATGGAATTCAGAAAGCTGGATAAGAGTGATGTACCTGAAAGCAATACAAAACCATTACGAAAGTAATCAATTGAGATCTGGTGGAGCGTTACATTTATCAACTTATTATAACTGTCAAATCTACACTTCTTAAAGTTTAACATGTTTTTCTTCCAATTTGGTAGTATTACTACATTAAATTGCTGGAGAGATTCTCTTATAATTCTTGAGCAGAAATCAAACGTTATGCCTCAGTATCCATAACCTTAGTAAAATCTTTTATTCAATATTTATTATCAAAGAGAGAGCATCGAGCAAATGAATGATTACGAATGGTTTTTAATATTTTATGATAATTGAAGATAACTTGAAAGTTAATCAATGTGCAAGAATGAAAAACTTTCCTACTTTAGTGTCTAAATGTAGAATTTCATTTGTACTTGTACTTTATTTTTTGCAACGGGCATTTAACTATACTCACTTGTCTGATAAAACCACTGATAAACAGGAAGCCGTCAGTTCAAATCCTGAGTTACCGGTCAGTTTGCGACTGTATCCATTGTGGCACAGAAGCGGGCATGTAATATTTGTTACTATAGTCTGCTTTGGTTGGTCGGTCAATTGGTTAACCGCGGCGGCGATGATTGGGTTAGACGTCTTGAAGAGAAGCCCTTCAGGCTTCTGACCTTGACGTTAAACCCACAAGAATTTTTCTGAGAGAGAGAGATTTATTGTGATATTATGCTATGGAAAACGACTATGACTTCATCTTTGTAGATAAAAAATGACAAAAACTATTATTTATGTTGTCCTGAATTGTCTAAGACACAGGCTTGCAAAGGATAGAACAAGATTTTTAAGATCCATTTAATGAAAATTCAAATACTACATGGGTCGCTGGAGCGGATAATCTTGACCCGGAGCAAAACTAAAAATATTGAATTACAAATATTACATGAGTGAAGAGCGTAGGTACAGATAGACAGTTGATAAATGCTATAAGAAATAGGAATAAGCATTCTTTGGGACACATTATAAATGGAGAGACAATTTCCTAAAAGATGTTATAGAAGGAGGTCGCAAAATGGAAGGAAGGAGAAACAGAGGCAGACCGAGTGTAACAATGTTAGATGTTTTAAAGATCCACTCATATATGGACATGAAGAGGAAAACGGAAGACAGAGAAGAGTGGACGTGTTATATACCACGGACCTGCCAGTAGACTATGCTGTAAAGGACTAAATATTATATTAAATAATATAATTAAAAGTAAAGTTGTAACTTACACAGTAGATATCAGAAGAAGAGCTGTGTGTAGATGTGTGGCAACATTCTTCTATTAGAAGGCACTTCTCGTTCATTGTGCAGACCGCCACATGCCAGCTATCTCGATCACTCTTGCATGATGGATAAATCCACGTCTTCCAATGAGTCCGATGAGCTTTCTCCTTTCTGAGAAGATAGATCTCTCGGAATACCGGGAAGAGGTCTAGAACACATGTAACTCAAATTCAAATCTGGAATCAAATTTCACCCATATTGCGCAACATCAAATTGCTGCCAACCTTTTCAAGAAAATTTAAAAAGTACTTATCAAAAATTTATCACAATAATTAAATTCTTTTTTTATCATCCAATTTCTGTTTTGTTGTATTTAGATCTTCATTGATTCGACACTGTCACTCTTTTATTTTAATTTAAAATTGATTTAAACATGTAGGACGGTTGTTAGCAAGGGTGATTGGTATCCGGGTGATCAATTAGATAGGGTGTTATGCTCCCACATTGATGGCCTGGTTTTGCACGTATTAGAGCGCCTGTCTTTGCGCTATACTTAAGTACTTTTTTGTTATTCGAAATAGTATGTTGATTGCTGTGCTGTGTGGTGTTTGAACAAATAAACATATGTCTCTCTCCTTCAATTCTGCAATTCTTCATTTTAATTCCGTTAAGTGTCTCATATTGTATGTCATATATACTGCAGTGTATTTATTATAATCTAGAAATTATTTTTATTGACAGACGCCATATACTATGTTAATTATTTAATCAAAATGATTCCGTTGTCTGGAGCGTGGATTTGTTCTCGTATATAATAATTAAATAGACTATGTCGCGGATTTTTTACATTGACAAAAATTGTTCTAATTTTTTGTAACAGAAGAATTTTTCTATATTCGCCAATTACCGTAAAAATAAGTGTAACTTATTCACATAGTTTTAGCGAAAACTCATATCTGTTCGCAATGCAGCATTCGCTTCCTTCTTAACAGCAATTCGATCGATGACACCTATATTTTGAAATCCTTAAATATCCCAGTAATTAGACAAATAACTTACTTCGGTAAGACTAAAGTAATCTTTGAAATTCCTCCACTGGAGTGAGCCGAAATCTCTTGTTGATTCCTATCTCGCTGACTCCTATCTTGTTGACTCCTATCTTTCTGACTCATATCTTGCTGACTCCTCTCTTGTTGACTCCTCTCTTGATAACTCCTCTCTTGCTGCCTCCTATCTTGATGACTCCTCTCTTGTTGACTTCTATCTTGCTGACTCCTATCTCTCAAACTGCCATCTTCCAGTTGCCTGATCTGCGCCGGAGTTAACTCCGGGTCAGAATCCTGGTAGCAGGAGCACTTGGCGCAGTTACAGTTGTAGTAGTTGTTTCTGCATATGAAGCCCGAGTTTTCCCAAGTCCTACACTGGGGGTTAGGGTTATTCGGGCAGATACATGGATACTGGTGAAATCCCTCGCAGGTGGCAACAACGATCGAGATTAAGGTAAGCAGCTGGATGAAACCTCCGAATCCCTTGAAGTCGCTAAACATATTGAGTCCTATAAACAAATTGCTATAATTTACTCTAATCGTATCATTTATTTTAAGTAATAAATAGTAATATTCTAGTCGTAATCGCTTACATTTTTTGAATGATATTTAAGTAGTTAATGTTAAATCTATTTAAAATAAAATTTCAAAGGCCAAGGCCAAAGACAAACCATGCTTTTATAACTCCTAATGACAAATTACTTCTTCCGTTCTTCAATGATAGGCATAAAGGAGCATTGTGAAAGTTTTTCATTATTGTATGAACATTAGGTCTACATTCAAAGTCGACTCTTAAAACTTAAACAAATTTAAGTGTTCCATTATAAGTGTTCCATTATAAGTTTCCCGGATAGACAGTTATGAACATATTTTCAGAAATTAAAAAATTACCATTCCTTTTAATTATTTCGGATTGTTTATTTGTCTAGTACAGTAGCATCTTCTGAATATATGCTGCTAGTAATTAGTCTATTATAAAATTTTCCAATAGAAATGGTGCCTTCATACAACGAGCGGACGTTAAAATATCTATACATAGCTATCTCACTTTTATATAAATTTAGTAGTTAGCACTTAGCAGTATACTATATTTACATGTATTTAGCAAAACCATAAGAAAACTAACCTTTCATGTTCGACATTTAAGAAGGCTTTGCGAACCTTCAATAACTTCCAGAGAACAACCGAAGCTAAAATATGTAATAAAATAAGATAAAATGTGAGTTTAATCAATCGACAAACGGATCATGAAAAAATATCAAACCTCAGCAGGCGTATTTATACGGTGCAGACTTCACTAATAATCACTACAGGATTGTCTCCATACAGTAAGAAGGCTTAGAAATTGCGAAATCTTAGCTTTCAATGGAAGGCGCTTCTATGACGATTGGAAATGTGGGTCAGTGAAAATTAACAGTGTTTAGTCTTCCATCGCTGGATAGCTTCAATCACTGGATCAACGGATCGCTTCAGTCACTGGATAAATAGTTCACTTGAATCTCTGGGGTAATAGATCGCATTGACAAATTCCAGAAAACCAGTCTAACGACAACGAGTTAAATATAGTAGGTTTACGTACAATATTGAGATTTATATACTTGAAACACTATTGTCCAATCACTAAAAATCTAATTAGTGTTCTGCCAAAGGACAGGTTTACGGTAGCCTAAATATTTGTAATAGCAGCCTATCTTCACGCTTCAGCAAGAGTACTGCATAATCAACAAGTAAATCAATAAATAAAGGCTACATGTATGTCTTACTACCTTAGTGTATCCTCTAACTTAGAAAAAATATCTTCTGAAATGGTTATTATTTTGTTCTAACTTAATCAGCTTTTACGACAAGTGTACTTCAAGATGAAAAAGCTGGTAGGCGTAAAGCTAATGTTAAAGTCAGTTTCCTCACTCGAAAGCGATGTCAGTGACGGGCGAGCCCAAGAAGGTGATCTAATCTTCCGTGGTTCGGACACTTAAATACGTGATAGAATATATAGCCAGCAAATTAACAGATTCATCATGAAGCGAATCCGGCAGCTTTGAAATTTTCAGCTATCTAGTAGCTGTAACAAAAACAGATGTAGCTGTAGCTTAATCTTACCAATTTAACTTAAATCTAAGTAAAATCTTAGCCTCGGTGAAATCCAATATCTATTGGGAGTTAGGCCCCCAGTTTTCCATTGTCCACCAGTTGGAAGGAATATAATATTATTTGAATTTAAATTTTCGTCATGAATACTAACTGATCATTGATCCAACGATAACAGCCACTCCACTTTTAACCAGGATAAATTAGTTGAGCCTATTATTATAATTAATCAGATCTTATTGTTATGTTATCAACACATTGCAGGGGAAAATGAACTGCAACATGAGTCAATAAGCTTACTTCGATAAATAGATTTATTTCTAACTTTATTTCCAATACTTGCGCTTATCTAGTGTAATTAGGCCTAAGTATTTCTTGGATACAGAAATTAAGTTTAACCTTTGCCCTCCAAGCAAATAAATAGGTCAAATATTGCTTGAACTTTAGTCATCCCTGTAGGTCTCTTCTGTAGATGCGCCTTAAATAGTTCAAGCAATTCGACACGTGAAGGTAATTTATTATGCTGGACCAACACAATTCAAGTCGGACTTCGAAGCAAATTCAATGGGAGAAAACTGTCCGGAGTTATTGAAATAAATAAATAAAAATTGTTCATAATTATTGAAAGAAATTAAATTCCTTTTTGCTACATTTGATGAGCACTTTCATCAGCCTAATCTTAATTGCTGAGAAATGGAAACATATATTTTGTTGAGATATTGAGGTATTTTAGTGATTTCGATTTTTGACTTAATTAAATCATTATTTATTATTTGTCACCATAGAAAATAGAATTATTTATTCTACGTCTGTCACTAGACCTAATTTATAAAGTGTTAACCAAGTAGCCTAGAGAAAATTGAAATTGTATGCAGAGAACATGCTCGTAATGTTATATAAATACTCAGACTTATTTAGGCCTACACTATTTGTAATTGATTTCTGAATCACATTATTTTTGAAATAACATTAGAAAATCTCTACCTCAGTTTTACGTATCAGATATAGTTTTAGTTTATTTGTTACTGTTAATATATTTGTAAAGGAAATTTCCATATTTTTAATTAAACTTCGCTGTGTTCAAATTGTCAAAGTACATCATTTAAAATAAATTAATATTTGAAAGGAGGTGGCAGGCTTACAGTAAATATTACTTAATTCAGGTCAAACTAATTGACTAATTTATATCTATAGAGTCGTATAAGTTCGTAAACTATATAAATCTATAAATGTTAGCTACTAGCATAGTACGAACGTAATTTCTATTCGGCTAACCTGGGCTTTATAGTACTTGAGATTGTCATAGATAAAAAGAGCGGGTAAAGATAATGTTAACGTCAGTTTACTCACTCAAAAGTGATATCAGTGACGGCGAGCCCGGATTTGAACCCCACACCAAAGATCTTTAAAATAGGTAGATATGGCATGACTGTTGTTTCAGCGATACCAGTTTTGTAACAAGAGCGACTTGATTTCCAGCATTCTCCAGTTAATCGAAAGGGTAAACATATGTATATTTTATGTAATGTAATGTTTTTATGTAATAGTAATTTCTGTATTTTCAGATTTATTTCATGATATTCTGTCTCTAAACGGTTTTAAGATGATGTATTGTTGCGCATTTTGGTATACAAATTCCAGAAATCCGGAAACTAAAGAACGGAGGAATATCCTTTAAGAGATTTGAAATAGAATTTGTTTGCATTTTGTATTAGAAAAATATACATCCAATTAATAGGAATTCGTTTCAAATAATTTGTTGTCATAACGATATGTTGGATAGATGTGACGATAAATGTGCTCCTAAAGTGTTTCATTATCGTTCAAAAGATTTTAAAATGTTCTAAAACTACATTATTTTATGCCTTTAAATAACGATCAGCTGATATTGTTTACCTCCGGCTACCAAAATTAGTTGTTGGCATCTGTGCAATTCTTGAACTCAATGTTTACAATGGTTGAGAGTGCCTTTGAAACTTCTATAGTTTTTCTTTATTCTATGCCCCACACATATCGACCCGCGGTCGAATATCTTACCGACATCGCCACTGGCTCCATCCGGATGATAGATGATGATTGCAGTTTAATCGTTGTTGTTGTTATTTGATTTTAATTGAGTATGGTAACGTTGAGTAGGATGGTCTTGTTTATTTATTTGAGCATGATTAAAGATGGACGCATTTGTAATGGGATATTCTCATATTCATGGATTACTATAACACATTTAATAAATTAAGTGATCTTTTGATGTCATGCAAATTTAATAATCTTACTACTCTATTGACAGGTATGAATTTATATCATGTATTATTCATCTCCTTAATAAATATAAAAAAATGTTCATGCACTGTTGATCTAAATTAAGTATTGCACCAGTTTCCAGTATCGTAAAAAGTAAAAAAAGTAAACACGCATTATAGTGAAACGATCAACTATGTTGATATCTATCACTTTTTAATACCACATGTTTAAACCGTTAGGCAATTTATTCCATTTTCCGTGTAACCAGTCCAGTGAATGTCCGAGATTTTACTCTCAGATCAGCGCCACTGGGATTCGAACCCACGAGGGTTCAATTCACCTCAGGATCTGTCATTTAAAACTTCATGACGTTACCCCTACGCTATTAAGACATTCTATGATCTTAAAATTAAGATTAAATTAAATTATTAAGACCTTCTAAGATCTTATTTTATCGACATTAAAATCATAATAATGTTGTCATAGGCTGCTATATAATTTGTAATATTTCATGTAATAGTATTAATCTCATTCAAATAACGCCTTTAAGCACTCTGATATATTGTTTAGATTTGATACTTTAATTTGGCAAAAGAGATTTTGATGAAAAAGAGTAAGTTAAAGCTTAAATCCAAGTAAACTTATATTAGATAATTATTTTGTGGGGTTGAAAATTAAATATGAAAAGCAAAAGGATGTTTACTGAATTAGAAAAAAAGAAATCGTGTAAATAGTTTAAGTCATATGTACTCAATATTAGTGTGTTTACATATTGGTGACTAATATTATAACTATTGCATTATATAGAAACTTTTAGTCACAAATATTTATAACATCTTTTCAGTCCGTAGATAGTATTTATAGACAGACTATCATTTCACTATGGCCATTTTAGAAACAATAAGATACCTTTTAGAGGTTAATTTTTTGTAGAGTAGCTGCAGTGAATTATTATAGTTAGTGGTGAAGTTGTTATAGAACGTAATCTTGATTAATTTATGAAGCAACCTTTTATATCTTCTTTTTTTATACTTTATGTATTTCTGAATTATTTAGTTTAGGTATATTTGATAGATACGTGCCTTATATGAAGCTTCATTGTAAGAGATGAGAAGTGAGACAGAGCCATAATCTTGATAATTGTGAAAGTATGAGAGTCATAAGAAGAAGTTGTAAAATTCTTTTCGAATCCATTACACAGTAATGTACTTAAATTGGTTAAATAAAAAGTCTGTTGGAATACAAGTGACTTTGAGAAGGTTAAGGGGGAAGGGCGGGGGGAGAGCTTCTTTATATTTAAAAAATGTGTAACAATTAAAATTCTGTTAGTTTGATCAGTTGCTTAAGATGATATGTTTTGGTTATATTGTATTCATTTAGAAGGCCTAGTCTGTAGCTTACTTACTAGCAAGTAAGAACGTATGGGTATGTTTATTTGTTGATGGAGAAACCATTTTTGGCACACGTTAAACTTCGTTTATTTCATTAAAAAATGTATCTTGCCTATTGAAAATTATATATATAATATTATATAGCAATGCAATTGAAAATGTAATATAATAATAATATAGTAATATAATTGCAATCTTCAGTGTGGTAGCATCAATTTTACTGCCTTAGTAACATATTATTCTTGTGTTCTAATCCTACAGTTTTACAGCTCAATAATGTTATCTTGAACTAAATATAATTAGTGATTCTCATTAATTAATTATAGATCTTAAGTCATAGCGTGCTAGCAAACTTATACTCCAATACTTACTAGTCGCTATTTTAAATACCAGTACATGATTAGCGCTTTCATAAATTTTTAAATTTAAATGAATTTATTAGCAAGCAACAGTTAATGAAAACCTACAATAATATTGTTAATGGAAAGGCTATACTAGTACTTAAGGTGAATGGAATTGGGCTTAGGAGTGCACCATTAAATCTTCAGCACTGACCCTTCCAGGGGATTTTACTCGTTACTGGTCTCTACTTTCTTGTGTCCTCTGTCTATAGCAGCCCGGAACATCATAATATTATACAGATTGGCTGCAAAATTCTGCTCAAATACTAAAGCCGATTTTAAGATCAGTTCTGTGTCCCCGGGGCATTTATGTGGCAGGCCAATACGGGATTTGAATCCTTCATCTACTGATTGGCTGCCGGAAGCTTGACTGAGCTCAGCATTGACTCGACCAGTGCAACCCTTGCATCCTCTCTCCATTGCTATGTCTGCAGAATATTAAAAATAATTGTATTATACTTGAAGGAACGTAGCATTGGTCTTTTTTTCTCTTTCTCAAGATAAGATTGAGAATGGATTGAATTTAGTCCGGCATATGTTTAATGTGTCTAGTTTATGTGCTGTATAGCCCTGCATAATTTATAGTAGAGCCCTGCATAAAGTTTTTTTACTTTTTTATAGTAAAAAAACTATATATGCATCAGAGAAAGGAAGTAAGTTTGAAAGTTCATAGACATAGCATCTTTGATTACATTTTGGAAAACAATTATGGTTAATCTCTAGATTCTGGATATGGGCAGTTTATGCTTCACATGTATTACAGAGCTGTATGACTCTCTCTCACTTTCTCTCTCTCTCTCTCTCTCTCTCTATTCTGACTAATGACAGGTCTAAGGCAAATATTATTCACATTCTGCTTTGCACTCCATAAAGAGCATTCCATGGACTAACGACTTCAAAAAAAGATTAAACCTTATCAACATCCTAATAGCCTCAGGCTTGTGAATAATATGGCTTCTGTGGTGGTTTCCCCTTGCCTTTCGTAGTTCTGCCTCAGTCTCCTCTTACGACACGCGCAGTTTACGGTTGGTTCATTCTTCTGTGGCACGTACACTACTAATGGGATAGCTGTAAGATTGCGGGTAGTTAAGTACTTTTAGCTGACTCCTATATTTTCAGTTTTAGGCGCAAACCAGAATAGCTTAACCATTTCTCTTTGAGAAAATCATTATATTTTCTTTCCTATTACTGTCTACTACTGTATGCATTACTGCATACTGCATACTTAGTAGATTCAGTAAAGCATTCAATTTAACTGTTGACTTAGTTTTTTAGCTTATTTCCTGTTAACTACTTTCTTGTTGACTTGTTGACCACTTGCCTGTTGCTTATTGCCTGTTACCTATCCAATCATAATTAACCTTTTCATGTTTCATTTTTTTACCGTTTCTATCTTTAGAAACTCAATTTTTTAACGTCAAAACTGTTTATCAGGAAATTTATCTGAATTCTGATCCGAAATTAACTTATCAATGTAATCAAGTAACAAGCTGAATGCAGCAAATTATCTATTATTATTATTATTATTATTGTTATTATTATTATTACTGAAGAGGTGTTTATGGAAAATTGTTACACTTTTGATAAGACAATTTCGGCCACATGTCACCTACTATGGTAAACAGATGACGAAATTGTTCCTCCAACAAACGCAAATTTAATTGTGAAATAATAAAATGAGCAAATTTATGGCAATGTTGCTGGGG
Organism: Enchytraeus crypticus; assembly: GCA_905160935.1. Lineage (NCBI taxonomy): Eukaryota > Metazoa > Annelida > Clitellata > Enchytraeida > Enchytraeidae > Enchytraeus > Enchytraeus crypticus. Next base: position 3,382,958 of record CAJHZI010000463.1, read on the forward strand.
GATTATTTTTATGCAAGACCGGTATAGTGTGCTTCAGAAATGCAAACAGTTTCTGTAGGTTTGCAATGTTGGATCACATTATTGGAGTACTGGCTCATTTTCTATGGCTGCTAGATGCGATTTTATTAACTCATCTGTTCCGATTATAATCTGAAGAGATGAATTATAGCCTATAATCATGTCGGCGCCTGTCATTGCCTTTGACATTTGTCCCGATGCTTGCTTTTTGGATTCACGTCCAGGGCTGTTGGGCGACTGGATTTACAAGCACTAGACCGCTGATTTCATTTTGGCTGCGAATATTTATTTATAGACATCAGCTAATTTAGCTCAGCCGTTTATTTGAATTCCTCTCACTCTCTAATGTTTTTCGAAGCCACGGTCGTAACTACACATTCTTACGATCTGCCGTTGCGCTGACTAAAGAAGAGCATTGCGTCGATCAGCAAGTTCATCTGTCACAGTGAAGACAAGCCTTTACCAATTCTTAAGTATTGGTAAAGACACTTCATCACTGATAAACGTTGTGATAAACGTTGTACACTATGTGTACATCGTCACTGTTAAACTTTGTACATTATGGGTACATCGTCACTGTTAAACGTTGTGCACTGTGTACATCGTCATTGTTAAACGTTGTTCACAATTAGTACATCGTCTCTGTTAAACATTGTATACTATGTGTACATCGTCACTGTTAAACATTGTACACTATGTGTACATCGTCACTGATAAACGTTGTACATTATGTTTACATCGTCACTGATAAAGGTTATACACTAAGTGTACCTTCGTCGCTTAAATACTATGCCAGAAACAGTATGTTTTTCTTCAAACCAATTTCCAACGTAATTTCTCTTTATCTTCCTCTACTGTTGCCTAGTCCCACTCGCAGAATACATTTATTCATTTATTTATGCTTAGTTGTGAGGAGGGCTCTCAGGTCTACTACAAGCTGTGTTTGCTGTAAACTTGAAATAGTGAACTATTTCTGATTTAATTAATGTACATGCATGACATACAGTGATCGATCTAGAAGATTATAAGTGCATTTTGATTTAGCAAACTAATTAGGCAGCCGACTGGCTATAATTGACTATCGTGGACTAGGATTATTGCCAGTAGCTACTAGACTAACAGATTCACTAATTAAAATCTGAGGGAGTATATTTCTACAAATTGATATGTTAGTTATTATCAATTTATATGCATAGTAATGTATTTAATTAATTATGTATATATGTCTTTATTATCAATTCATCATCGACATAGTAATGTATTTAATTAATTATGTTTATATTCTTGTATGTATTTTTCAGTAATTAATGTTCTGAGTGAAATATGATGGTGTACTGATAATGCAAGATGAAGCTATGCTGGAACAAGGATAAGCCAACCGGTTTGTATAAGATCATTTAAGATCATTAAATATAATTTGTGTACATTTTATTGTATATATATATATATATATATATATATATATATATATATATATATATTATATATATATATATATATGTTAAATTAAGCCTTTTATTTATGTTCATGTTCATTTGTAGCCGTCATACTCTGCAAATACTGTATATACACGTACGTGTATATACAGTATTATAAATTATATTTAGTTACACTGTTAACGTATGTGAGTATAGTTTTATTTATTAGCCGATGGCTGGAGTTTTATTGGACATTAATAATATATTAACGTTAAGCGCCAGTAATTCTGTCATAAAGAAGATCTTTTCTAAGCTTTCTACAAGTCCTAATTACTATGTAATAAATTTGATTGTTGCTTTGTAATTCAATAGGTCAACGTGTTCTAATTAATGTCCGAGATTCTTTGACACTCTGATGCTGGTCTACTAAGTATATAAGAATGTTTCTCTTTTATACCATATTGAGCGTTCAATGCATGTGAAAACAATCTCTCCAATAACTTCACTTCAACCAGGAGGTTGAATTATATCCAAATCAGAATTATATTATTAGACCTATTAGAAGATTGGTTCAGGGTTCCAGCCCTGATTTTCAGATAAATTGATGTAAACGTCAGCTTGCATGGCGTTCGATTAACGTAAAACTGGGCTTTGTATATTAGCTTTAAAATGAAAATAAGTTACGTGCAATTATTTTTTTAATTACTGAGTAATATATTTATGATTATGAGGTTCTACAGAACGCATTAATTAATATGAGGACTATAATAGTCATTATATAGTACTTACAGTGTACATGTACAAAACGACTTGTTTTTAGTGTATTCTAAACTATACCTCGTGGGTTCGAATCCCTGCCGCGCTGATCTGAGAGTAAAATCTCGGACATTCACTGGACTGGTTACACGGAAAGTGGAATAAATTGCCTAACGGTTTAAACATATGATATTAAAAAGTCATAGATATCAACATAGTTGATCATTCACTATAATGCGTGTTTACTTTACTTTTACCTGTTTCACAGGTGTAATTATTACCATACCGAGCATGAGAGTGTTGACATTTTTATTTATAAACGCTTCACGCTGTTCAAATATGCAGGCTAATTTCTTGTCTAATGTTGTGTGCTTTTTATTAGTACTTAGTACTTAGGCTTGGTACTTTGTCTGACACACTTCGAACAGGCTGTGGTTGTCACGTTAGATCACATTTTTAAACTTCAATTTGAAGGATTTCTGAAACTTCAAAAATGATTGCCCTTATTTGTTCAGTGAAGTTAATATTATTGTTTTTTTTACAAACAATGTAGAATTAAATTGTGTACTTTCAGAATTCGTTTCTAATACTGTAACGTATTTCGTAGATTGATGTTGGAACACTGTGTCATGATATTTAACTCTTTCACTATTTGCCGTAATTTTCGGTGATTTTGCATAAAAATTCTGATTGCAATTACAATTATTATCCATACTATTTATTATTTGTTTGTTTTAATAATTTCTGTAATGAAAATTAATAATTAAAGATAAAAAATAAATAAATCCACCCAAAATATAAAAAGTATATACTTCATTTAGAACTACAATTTATGATTTAAAAAATGTAACTGCATGTGTATGGAGAGATCTACGAAAATGCTATGTAAAACGAAAATATCATCAACTTGAAATGACAGACTTTTTTGTACACTATATATGACTAGAGAGCTGATGTCTGTTGTCTATATCTCTGATATCCAGGCAACCACTGCTCTATAGACCCCTACACCTTTCTGATTATGTCATCTCTATACTGCCTTACTGTTTCTCTCTCTCTGTCTCTCTCTGTCTCTCTCTCGGTTTCTCTATCTCTGTTTCTCTCTCTCTGTCGCTGTCTCTGTCTGTCTCTGTCTGTCTCTCTCTATCTCTCTCTCTCTCTCTCTCTCTCTCTCTCTCTCTCTCTCTCTCTCTCTCTCTTGTACAGTCATACAGTCCATTCTCGTACTCTTTTTATCCACCGTCACTGCTTATGATGAATGATGAATCCAAAGTAATCCTCTGCTTATCATGTGTACGCTCACTTTTGTTTTAATACAGGTATACACGTTTATGTAACTACGCTAATAATTAAATTATCGAGTGGTGTATATTTAAATACTGTACATGTGTCCTTTGTGATTTATTTACCAATGCTAGCTAGTGGAGCTGTGTCGTAACCTTCTACTCTAGCGCTATCACTCAAATATCGCCCAGAAAGTCTTGACATCTTATTCTAATTTTGAACTCTCACCGGATCGGCTTTCGGTTAGGACCTTACTACTCCGCGGCACATTTCTTTTGCAGATTGGTCTGGGTGAATTGATCTGTAGTGATGTGTGCTGTTGGGGACGTCCGTGACATCACCCTTGGATGAGGATGAGGAAACAGACGTTAAACCTTTATTATTATTATTATTATTATTTTAAATTTTTTTTTACCCCGGTGTAAGGAACCTGGGGTTTGATAAAAACGATTCAAGCAATATGTGCTGAATCGCCGCCCGGCTGCTCGAGGTCATCAATCGGCTTAAAAGAATTGTTGAACCAGACTGCATTAAATCTTTGCAAAGTCATGGAAAGCCTTTGCCAAAGAAAAGATGTCTCCCGCTTATCGCCGGTTTGCACTGTAATAAGTCTGCCTATGCCATTAATAAAGTCAACTCCTTCGGGATTCATCGGGCCCATGGTTTCAATGGCCACCGGAACAACTTCATATCCTAAGGACAGATCACGGTATTTATCCAACTGCCTAGAGGCGGCATGAACAGCAGCTCCACCGGCTGTGACTGAAGTCGTATTCAGGTAGGAGTTTGCCATAGTGTCAATGACCGTGACGTCCCGTACGGCACATTTCCCTTTGCACCAGGGCACTAAAGTCATGCCGTCCGGACGCTTGCCGTCTGATCTGGACAACCCACTTGGTTCCTTAGAGGAAGGGATGCCTGCTCTTGAAAGTGCTCGCCAAATTATGTCATTTAAATTGTGATGGCGAGACATTCTTATTATTATTATTATTATTATTACTATTAATTCTCAGTTTTTAATGTGAATTTCTATAATTTCATTTGATCAAAAATGTTACAGTTGAAGAGATTGAGAGGGCATTAAAGAAACTGCTTAAAAGTAAAGCGGTGGGGTCGGATGGTATCCCATTGGAATTGTGGAATATAGTGGATACGCGAGATATGATCCAAGGCAACTTAATTAACAAATATTATTAACTGTTCATAGTTTTATAGTATTTTATACCATATAACAATGGTTTAAACTTTACGGCCGCAAATGTTCAGTTTTATTTCAATTTTTACGTATTCAATAAGGCTGTCTGACATACCATATCGATATTTCTAGCACCCCAAGCTTGGGATGTAACGCCAAGTTCTCTCTGGTGCAGAGCTGAGCATTTAACTCTCATTTGCAAAATACTTTTTCTACTTCAGCAGTCAACCGTAATATGGTTCTGTTACAGCACTTTGTACTAATTGGTACCTCTGTAAAGTGCAGACTCTGCGACCTCGCTAAAATTTTCTCGGTAGCGTTGGACCGCAGCGTGACGTTAAAAGCAGCTACCCTTGGTGTAGTGGTGAACTTGAGCTGTCAAAAATTAGCAGGGTAATAGAACTAGCTGGAGCCTTGATTGCGGTGTTTTTAACAGCGATGTAATTGTACTGTGGTCAGGGCCGGAGCAGTCTGCGAGACTACTTTACAGGTTCATGTTGTTATTGTTCTCTCCTTGAATAATTGAACGTTTTTTAAAGTAGACAGCTCGATTTGGCAACCAGCGCAGATACGCGATAATTTTTTCGGACGCTGTTAACAGCACGGCATCCGTGCAGAAGTTAAAGTTTTTTGCTGAAGTGATAGGGATTCGAAGCCAGGCCTTGCATGCCAGAGTCAAAGATGCACAGTATAGCACTCCTTAACCTCTAAGACGTGATCATAGAGAGTTGCAGCTGTAGTTGTTGCTACTGAAACAGCTACATTGACAGCTGTAGCAGCTGTATTGCGGAAGATGGCTTAGCCGACTGAACAGCTGCTGCTGCAACATCAGGATTAACAGCTGTAGCAGCAATGTTGCTGAAGCACTAGCTGACCTAGCTGCTATGTTGCTGAAGCACTAGCTGACCTAGCTGCTATGTTGTTGAAGTACTAGCTGACCTAGCTGCTGTGTTTCTGAAGCACTATCTGATCTAGCTGCTATGTTGCTGAAGCACTAGCTGACCTAGCTGCTATGTTGCTGAAGCGCTAGCTGATCTAGCTGCTGTGTTGCTGAAACACTAGCTGGCCTAGCTGCTATGTTGCTGAAGCACTAGCTAACCTAGCTGCTATGTTGCTGAAGCAGCACTGACAGCAGCAGCAGCACTGACAACAGCAGCAGCAGCAACAGCAGCAGTATCACGGAAGATGGCTCTGACCGAACAACTCTGCTGTTTATTTAGACTGACAGGAAGTCACGTGGCTTCTGCTCTATTCATAAGACCTCTCTATTTCACTGACCCATTCTCGCATTCAGGATTATCCAGCATCCTATCGCTTTAATATCTTCATGGGTCTACCACTGCTCCCGTCTATTGTTCTTTATTCCTGCCTATACTCGAAAATTCAGCCTCCAATCATCTAATCATTCTCCATCTATTCAGCCTAGTTGTGAAATCTTGATTTTGCCCATGCAAATCGTATGTCCGTTGTTCTTCTATCCAGCCCACTTGCGGATCCTTGATTTATCTTCTGTCGCTCTCGAATGTGCTGCTTGCATTGCATTTATCAGAGTTCTTGAGAGCTTGTTCATTAGATAGTAATAAAACTATTCTGTGCAGCATTGCGCGTGAAAAAAACGGTACTCAATTTGCAATACATCTGGAACAAAGAACGCGAAATGTAAATCAAAATGAAGAATTGAAATCTAAAAGTAGAGATTTATCAGCGTGTAATGTTTTTACTTTTCTATATTTTTCTGTTTATTAAGACACTTTTCAAATAGGCAAATTATAAATAACGCTTTTCATGTTGATGATGGTTATTATTGACCGGCCTATGTTAAGCGTCATTATAGAAAAGCTACATTTAAATTTATTTTTTATATACGCAAATTTTGAGCTTTGACAGCAGCGATGGGATTTGAATTGTATAAAATTATTTGCGACAAAATTGCCATTTTCCAAGGATGTTATTCCGCTGGACTGCTCTATGGCAGGATAGCAGATATTGACTTTGCCTGATTATCGTACTATCATATATTGCTGATTAAGTTGAGCGTAGACGAAGCTTTGTGTAACTTTCTTTTCTCTATTGTTTGTTTAGAGAACGAGCGAAGGATTCGAGCCAACGATTCAGCTTTCAATGCATCGTTTAACTATGCGGTAAGTGTAGCCAGGATAGTCTCTCTGTCTGTCAGCTTTTGTTTGTGTGAGCTTTTGTATGAGTGTTTGTGTGAGTGTTTTTGTGTGTGTTTGTGTGAGTGTACGCCTCGTGTGCTGTCTGCGTGATATTGGAAAGACTGGATGGTTTAGTAGTATTGAGGTGGCATTTTGAATTCAAGCGTCTAAAGTTCAATGCTCAGTCACATCGTAGCTGTGGTGCAGCCTGTAGCAAGCTGAACCTTGCCAATTGCTAAGAACAACGCTGATAACAACGTAGCTGCAGATATGAGAACACTTTATAGTCTATACCTATTACCTATGTCGCTCTATACATGTAGTAATGACTAATGATGTAATTATTATTCGTTATATATTTCTAATTATAATTGTTTATATCTACTTCATTCTGAGTAATGACTATATATATATATATATTGCTTTCGAGTGAGAAAACTAACGTTAGCCTAAGCTTTACCAGCTTTATATATATTATGTACATGTATATATATAATTATATACATGTATATATATATATATATATATATATATATATATATATATATTTGTTATATAAATATAATATAATATATATATATATAATATATATTATATATATATATGACGTCCCTGACATCATCCCTGGATGAAGAAACGGACGTTAAACCTTTATTATTAATATTAGATATATTATATATAGAGATATATATAATATATATTCTATATATATATTATATATATGATATAATATATAATATATATTATATATATACATGTATATATATATATATATATATATATCTTTTATTACGCCACCTGGGCAACCCAAGCAAATACAGAACAACAACGAAAACCACAAACGCGTAACAAACGAAGCAAAGAAGGAATACAAAGAAAACAATGCACTGCATTTCGACACGTACTATGTAACACGTAAGTGTACTATGTAATTATATATTTGATTATATCCATACTGCAGTATAGTAACGACTAACGACTGGATTAATCTAGTAATGATTATATTGCGCTACAGGCAAATCGAAATAGATGATAATCTCTCTCTCTCTCTCTCGCTCTCTCTAGTGCTTAAACAAGTGTCAGGCCCAATGTATATATTCGTACTCATAGTCTGCTTTCACGCTCCATAGATCGACAGATTAACCTCTTCACAAAAGGCTCTGCCTTACTCATACCTTATGTAGCCTATAGTTTGAGAAAATATGGCTTCTGAGGTAGTTTCTTGTTGCCTTCCTCAGTTTTTGCTTTGTCGCCTCTTATAACGCGTGAAGTTAACGGTTGGTCTATTCTGTGTCCCGGATACAACACGGGAAAAGTAGCTAATAAGAAAATAATAGATATACATGTATATGGCTAGAACTTTAGAACAGTGAATTTCGTCAAAACTTAAACAGCTATTTAGCGATAATTCAGTTCGCTAAATTTATATTCACAAATACGTCAGGGCGAAAATCTTGTTGTTAAAGTATAGTGTGTAGAATTTTGGACTGGTATGTTTGATATCTGCCCCAAGTTATAAAATAATTTAAATGTGGAATTTTCTTGAGGTAGTCTAGGCTATTTTCATATGGAATATTTTTCCTGTTTTAAAGAGTATGGTGACCAGACTATGGTTTAACGTTTTACTGACTACTGTTTATAAACTTTTGTGAAAAGTGAAAGCTGTCAATTATAATCTTGTCAGAAGCTGAGCTGTGTTTTTATTTGACTTGTTTTCAATATTACAGTGTGCATGTAAATGTGTGCGTCATTGTGAGTCAACTCGATCATGCCTCAGTGACAGATGCATCTCTGTTTTATATTGAGGGTGTTTACTGTAATGTAGATTTGGGCTTGAATTTACTGTGTTACCAATTCACTTTTACTGCTCTGTGGTATGTGAATAAATATCCTGTTTTGAGTGGTTTTTATCCATATTATGCACGACCACTGCAGACTGTACACTTAGTATATTGTGGCAATAATAATTGTTGGTCTACGGTAACTGTTAATTCTGCTTGAGTATTCTTGACAAATACTTAAATAGTATAATTTAAGCTTTAATTAAACTACTTTACTAAATGAAAATTAATCCACAGAAATCGTTCTCACTTTTGTGATGAAGCAATTAGAATTATTCGTGCTGACACCGTTAAGTTCTTTAGAAGTAGAATAGGCTGAACTCGAAATTTGAATAACCTTTTAGAGCTCTCAATATTCCAAATTGATAATCGTAACGTCAACTAAACTATGAATGTACATTTATCTAAATCAATTGTGGCACGAGTGAGCACTTGTAGCACACTCAGATGACAACTTTAAAAGTGAGTCTCTTGTATCTTCATCTAATTGCTAGTATAATAGCATTTACATTTTTCAATGAAATCATATATCTAGGATGTTTTGTACACTCTATGTTCTCTCACTATTCTTATATAGATTTCTATCAATGAGCAGGTCCAGTGTACTTAGTCCTACGCTATTTCACTCTTACTGTGGAGCCAATAAACTGACCATAAATTTGCTCTTGACTCAAGGAAATTGATAAGTTATTTAGGTGATTTTCCTTTGCATCCCCTAGCGCTTTGTTTAGTCTCTGCTTACTACACATACAGTTCACAATTGACCTTCCAGACACAACACAGACATCTGAGCTCCGTGCACTGGAACAATTCTAAATAGATCCAAGCTATTTTCTTAATGTGAATTGAAGTATAGCTGATCATCGATTTCCACTGGCTGGCTCAATAAACCGCTCATATTTCCCATGTAGCTCAACTAATCTCTGATGGACTATCTCGTTCTCTCCTCCTAACTCCTTCACTCTATCTTTTCCTCTCTGTCTCTTCTCACAGTTTGTCTCTAATACTCTCACCGTCTCTCCTTCACTCCTCTCTCTATCTTTCTCTCTCTCTCTCTCTCTCACTCTCTCTCTTTCTCTCTCTCTCTCTCTCTCTCTCTCTCTCTCTCTAATTTAGTAAATTCGTTAATATACCAGTAACCTACTATTTCTAAATTAAATATATGAAATCTTTAACTTCCAAATAATATTTTCAGTTGTTGATATTGCTCAACCGAAATTATTGGCTTTTTTTGGTTTAAATCTAGACCGGTTGTCTAGATTCTTGAGCTTATAAAACTAACTTCATGGTTCATATCGAGCATTTGTAGACGAAATACACTTTAATTAAAAAAGAGTGGAAAGCAGACTCAGTCCTATGTTATAAAGAGAGCTGAAAAGATACACGTATTGTCTATTCGACGTAAATATTGCACTGTACTCTGAGTAATAGCATACTGCACTGTATTCTTAGTATACACAGTGTACTACACTGTACTGTTAGTATATACAGTGTACTGGCTGGAGCCAGTGGCCATGTCGGTAAGATATTCGACTGTGGATCAGTATGCGTGTGTTCACATCCTGGGCTCGCACGTCACTGACATCGCTTTCGAGTGAGGAAACTGACGTTAACACTAGCATTACCAGCTGTAATGCACTGTACCCTGAGTATACACGATGTACTGCATTGTTCTCTAAGTATGTGCAGTATACTGCACTGTACAATAAGTATATGCAGTGTACTGCACTGTACTCTAAGCATATACAGTACTCTGCACTGTACTCTAAGCATACACAGTACACTGCACTAAACTCTAAGCATATACAGTGTACTGCACTGTACTAATGCTGGAACTAATGCATTAATGCTTGTTCTTTTGCTTCGCTAGGATACTTTTAATGTCCGGTGCAGTTTCTCTTGCGATTCTATTCTTCACGCTGAGCGTCTTTTCTTGTCTCATATCTATGTTCCAGTTTTTATCCTTGAAATTAGCCTCATTGTTCTAGAAGGAATTGTTGTATCGATGTTGCCATTAATAGCCTTTTCTTTGCACTTTTTTCAGTCATATAAATTAAGTTTTTTCGGCGTTATATTAGCTCAGCTAAAGTAGATGTACTAAAGACTCTCAAGTTACATAAGTGATTTAAAAAATAGTACCATTGGATAGCTAAACGTTTTGTTTATTACGATGCATTTTATTTTACATTGTATATAGGTCGATTGTTTTCTTGTACTTATGTATACATTTATATTTATACCATTCTGTGGTGAAACAAAGATTATATATAGACTTAGATCAGGACGGTATTCTGGTGGATAAATATACGTGTATGCTAATTCTTTATATTTCTCAGTTTGTTTAAAAATACTTTTATCTGTTAGCTGTAAGTGGCTAAATTGTTTAATCTGTTATTTCTGCTGTTTCTGTTATTATTTGTACGACATTAAGATCATCCTGGACTGAAGAAATGAACTTCTTTTTGTTATAGTAACGTTACCATCAGCACGAGATCCCTTGCTTATGTTGTTGCTTTGTACTTAATTATTTCTTATCATCATTATCATCATCATCATCATTATCATTATTTTCTTCTTCTGCTTCCATGAAATCCTATTAAATAGATTTAGCTATTAATCTCTTTCCGCTTCGTGAGTATTAGTAATCGTAGGCTGTTTGATTGCGCAATGCTGAGCTTGCACAGATTTATTTCTAATCATCTCTCAGTGTTTATTTGCTACAGACTGGCCGGTCATACGAAGCTAGGAACCCAAACCTCTCGGTTTTTAGGTTTTTTAAGTTTTTTAAGTCCTCAATGTTAAGATTTATTTCTCTCTGTTAGCTATAAGTGTCACAAGTGTCTTATTCAAGGTTCAGACAAGCCTATAGTACATGATTTACGTTATTGTTGATATGAGTTGCAGGAATTAACAATATATGGGCATATTGCTAACAATATAAGCTTAAGGATCGTTTGTGTAAATCCGTGTTAAATTTTTCATTACATACTTCTTATGCTCTGCTCATTATTAAATCCATGCGTCATTAGCTTCTGCGACTAATAATTTTCCATGTTAAGAACAGAGGAAGGATTCCTTTAACACCTGCGTATGGTGGAAGTATCCTTGTGCTCTGAGGCTTTCCGCTAGAGATTTTTTTATCAAATTGGGTGTGTAATATGAGTGTGTTCATGGACCTTGTTGGTCATTTAACTAGTATTTAGTTAGTCATTTAACTGCTACGTACAGTTTAAAAATTGTGACTCCGTTGAAATTATGACTCGGTTAAATTTCTGCCAATAAATATTAAACATCATATAAAATATTAAAGTATAAATATAAAAAATGTTATTCTTGGCAACAAGATATTCTATAAATAATGAAAACAACTGTTTCGCTAAAATGCTGTCTTGTTATATTTTGGGATATAAATTCGTGAAAAAGTATACAAACACTAATGATGTAGCAGAATTAATGTAATTCTAGGTAATTCAAATGCATTGACTCTGACAAAATTGTTGTAAGCCAACTGGTGTATTTTCTTTGTTGTGGTTTTTCTCTGCTGCAGGCATTGTAATTGCAAATTTAACGCGAAAAGTTTGGTGATCATAGTATGATGATTATAGTCCTGTATATATATATATATATATATATATATATATATATATATATATATATATATATATATATATATATATATATATATGCTCTAATTGAAAGCAAATTTTCAGTTGATTTGATTTGTTACAGAGAAATTCAGTTGAAACAACGATTGTTTGATTTTTCAAGCCAGAGAAACGACTAATTATTACTGATACTCTCTGATCTCCTATCTTTCTGGTCGCACTCAATCTGTTATTATAGACAATGAACGCTCCCCTGAACTGCCTCTTCTTCGTGGTGTGCCCCAAGGATCTGTACTTGGACCTTTACTTTTTTCTCTCTACACTACCCCACTCAGTTATGTTTTAGACAATGCTTCAATAAAATTTCATTTCTATGCTGATGATACTCAGCTGTGCATCTCATTTTCTAGCTCAGATTCTGACTTGAAATTGCAACACCTTTCATCTGTTCTTGACAAAGTGTATTCATGGTTTTGCAGTAATCATCTCTCTGTCAACCCCTCTAAAACCGAATATCTTTTAATCGGCACTCCCCAGAAAGAACCAAAATTGCCAATTCCTCCATCTATTTTCAAAATCTTGCTCTCACTCCTACTCCCAAGGCTAAAAACCTTGTTGTCATGTTTGATGAAAATCTTGATTTTAAATCTCATATCTCATCTGTCTGTCATTTATCTTTCTTCCAGATTCGTCAAATCAGACAGATACGGTTATCTCTTGATAAAAATTCATTCATATTTCTTGCCAACTCAATAGTTCATTCTAAACTTGACTACTGCAATTCATTGCTATATGGTTTACCTTTTTCTTCTCTCATGCGTTTGCAACGTGTTCAAAATACACTAGCACGTGTTGCATGTCGATATTCGAGGCTTCAGGCCTCCTCTAGTTCCTTGCTTAAAAACCTTCATTGGCTTCCTGTAGTTCAAAGAATTAAGTATAAAATTGCTCTTTTAACTTTCAAAACACTCCTTTTTGGTAAACCTTCTTACCTTTCTGATCTCCTAATCCAATATCAACCTTCTCGTAGGCTTCGTTCTTCCGATACCAAACTTTTCAAACTTCCTAATATTCTCACTTCGTTAGGGAGACGTTCATTTTCTTTCTCCGCTCCTACTGTTTGGAACTCTCTGCCTCCTGATCTTCGCTCATGTTCTACTACTTCCACTTTCCGTTGTAAGTTGAAAACACATCTCTTCCCACCATAAATTTTATTTCATCTTGCCTGACTGTTTTTATGATCACCGGACCGGCACAGTTTAGGATCTTTTATTTCTCTTCAGTACGTGTTTTTTCAGATCGTTTGGGGTGAATCGATTTGTAGTGACATGTGATGGGGGGCGTCCCTGACATCATCCTTGTATGAGGAAATGGACGTTAAACCTTTATTATTATATGATATAACTTGAGCTTTTAATTTGTTTATTCAATATTTTTTTAAGAATCATAAATTTTCTGACATCTGCTTAAGTTATTAAGATTAAAGTCAAGCTGATTAAGTTTTATGTTTGTTAAGGCATTATTCGTGCATTTGAATTTCTATGAAAAAGATGAATATGTTTAAGTGTTGTGTTTGCTTAGGGCTTGAGCTTATCTAATTCTATGACAGTAAACTGGAGCATAACTTTTATATTATGTACAATTTTAAGCCTGGTAAACTAAATTTTCTTGACAGTAAGCTAATTAAATTATATTTAATTAATTTTTTAAAGCTTCTTGTCTGATGTTTGAATTTTGAACGTCAGGTTCGCAACACATTTAGTTTAAGCTTTTGTTGGCAAGTATATTTGTCGTTAAAAATAGTTTTTACTGTAAAATTATACACAAAGTTATATTTCTGTCTATGTCCTACTCAAATACTGTTGCGATTAATTCTACAAATTTTTTTTAGTACAATCTTTATTTCACCAAACTCATGGCAGCAAGAAACACATAGAACAGAAATCAAACACTAGACAAATCATAGGAAAGAAATTAATATAGTAATGAAGACTACTATTTTTGATTGCTAAAATCATCGAAAGCCTTCGTTGGTGTAAGTTTGCCTAAGAATTGGAGAGAAGCAAAAGTTTAGCTTAAAGAAGCCTGAATGACTACTGCAATTGAAACTTTTTCTGATGTTGTATGATTATTAGTAATGCCTATAGTCTTTATAGATGCACGACTAATGACCATTTTGATTTGCTATGATTAACTTAAGGTTGATATTGATTTGTGATGAAATTTGAAGAGCGCTATAAATACTGGCAATTATCGACCGTGTCTTATAACATTCTATAGTGCTTAACTCTTAAATCATCACTTACATGATCTCTAAATGCGTTTCGTTTATTGATTTCAATGAATAATCGATCATTTATCAGCCGTGTCGTAATCTGAAGGTCATATCAGGGACGCCTAAAAATCCTACTTTTCATTTGACTCATGAATCTAGGGGCAGCTGTCTCAGGTGCTGTCAGGAGGGGGGGGGGGGCGCGTCGAGAAACCCACTAATGACCTTTGTTCTCGTTTCTAACGTGCTATGTAAGAGATTGATAATAACAAGAAAATATGGTAACTGTTTTATATCAGAAAGATATTCTCTTACCATTTAAGAATTATGTTGCCGGATGCAGAAAACTGTTGCAAGCACGTGATCTTTACAAATAAAAACTTCAAATAATCGATATTGATACAGTGAATTATGCAAAGACTTATAGTATACTATTTTATGCTTTGAACTTGATGCTACGATGCTTAGTTATAGGCTTTTTATTGTAAATAAATTATATACAATTTGTTTGTTTTATGTTTTATGTACACTATTGGTTTATTGGTCGGTTGGCTGCTGGTTGATTGATTGACTGACTGATTGATTTACTGATTGATTGTAGAACAACTACATCTCAACATCTAAATATAGCGCCTTCACATTCTTACCGAAGAATCTCTTCGAGCAGTTTCGGCGCATCGCCAACACGTATTTCCTCGTGCTGCTTATACTTCAGGTCAGTCTAACTGAAAATTACCCGTGACACGTTCTCCCAACTGATGTTCTCACTCAACTCTGTTCTCTACTTATTTTTTTTATCTCATTGTCTTTCTAATAATTTAATATTTCACTCTGTTTATCACATAAAATCATGTACATTTATTACATTTATGCAAATGTGATTAATTCCAGATAGTTCTTTATCGTATGAAATTGAACGTCGTTAAAAAAACTATATGAAATATGTTGTACGGCCAATTAATATTGAAACAGCAATGCTGTGTAGAATAAATAGTGAGAATATGTATTTTGTAATGTTTCTCGTGTGATATAAACCTGCTGCTGTCACATATACATGTAGTTGTCAGATGAGGTTCTTATTTGGCACTTAGGCAATCAAACGAGTTTATGTTGCTAATGAAATAAAAACAAGACAAATGGAGACAGCAGTTAATTACAGATGTTTTACGACTGGTGTTGTTATCTGACGTTACTTTGATGTGTTGTTTAAATATAATTATCACCATAGAGTAATGTTTATGTAATACTCGTCTTCTATCTTTCAGAGCGGGTTTCGAGTTCTCTAGGATGTCATTTAGATTAAGTGTCTACAATTGTGGTTAAAGGCCAAAGGCTGAAGCCAAGATTAACGTTGCCCGTCTCGAATGCATATCAGTGAATAGCCAAACTCTGAATTTGAACCCTGGAAGTATTGATCCACAGTCGGACGACTTACCGCTTTGCTACTGGCTCAGGCCAGTTAAAATCATGAGCAGTTATTTTTATCCACTGAGTGTTTTCCTACTGCTCACAGCTGTATTGTATTATATGGTATTGTATAATATGATATTGTATTGTATGGTATTGTACGGTACTAACAGATAGCTTAATACAAGAGATCTCGCTTCTGACCATTGTGATTTAGCGCTTGTAGCCTGTTACATTTTATTGTATCGTGTCGTATATTGTATTGTACTGTATTTTAGTGTATTTATATTGTATTGTATTGTAGTTGATACCTGAGATCTCTTCATTGACGCCACTAACCACTGTGATACCTCTCATAGCTCAGTAGTGTATAGTATTGGTGTTTGTATTGTGGTGTATTGTATTGTTCTGTATTGCATTGTGTTGTAGTTGATACCTGAGATCTCATCGTTAACGCCGCTAACCACTGTGATACCTCTCATAGCCGTGCTCGCTATTAGTGCCATCAAAGATGCCGTGGATGATATCGTACGTTTCATGTTACTTTAAATATATTATAAAATTTTTATGTAATATTATATAAAATTAAATATATTGAATAGAATTAAACTGTACTAGTTTTCTCAATAGAAGATATCGTTATAGTCATCTTCTTTGTCTTCATCTTTTGTCAAGTCCAAAGATTTTGTAGTATCACCTTGTAATATAAATAGTAGCAGAGGGCGTGTAGCACTGAGGTAAATTTTAATTCTTTTAGCTCTGTATTAAATTCATCTGCTGTATAATAAAATACAAGGGGATTTGCCTTCAGTTTCATTGTCTGAAGACGATATCGTTTTAGAACACTTTTTTGCAAATTTGAGTCGACATACTGAAAATGTATTAGTAGTGTCTGCTGATTTTAATTTCTATAATGTCTTTTTTAATTATTTATGAAACAGAGCACGCTACACAAATGTTAATCATATTAAGGTTTTTCAATCACTTGTTAATATCAATTAATATTAATTATACCCGTGTTATGTCCGGATTGCTGTAGAAGAGACCAACCGTGGACTGGACATGTCGTAAAAGGTGACGGAACACTAAGATCCAATCCAACATCAGAAAGTTCATTCAGTTGTTGAGCGTCGAGGCTTCACAAATTTGCTACAAAATTTTCTAATCCCTACCTAGTTAAACTGTTATTCAAGGGAAGATGATGATGTTGATGATTTTTATTGCACCTCATATTACGGCATGTTAAGTTAACTCTGTGTGGTGAGGATTTGGTGGTTTTTCATGTGAAAACAACTGGCGAGTATTAGTTGAGTTATGGCGGACTGACGAGAATAGAAGAAGTTATCTGTGACGTGTGATGATGATGATGATGCGGATCATATTTCTTGACGGTTAATTGCTATGGACAGTGGAGTGGCGGATGCAGGAAACGCTTTGTTTGTTTAGCTGCTAATAGCTTCTCTTATACCAGTCATCCAGGATTCATGAGTGAGCTCTCAGTCGTACGGCATTCACGATTGCTTCTGTGTGTAAGATTGAGTCTATTAGGACGACACAAGCACTGCTCTAAAGTCGTTACTGCATAGCTTGAAATAGCTATTCAGTAACGCTGATATACAACGATAATAAGTTGTAATAAAAATCGTCAATAATAGTGTACAGACGTCATGAGCAGGACAATATGATTGTAAATCTAAAGCAATGAAATTGTTGATATATCTGTACTATGCGCAAGATAGTTTAGGCTCGAAAGCTTTGAAGCAAGTGTTCTATAGCCTTCCTACTCAAATCAGGTGACAGTGAGTGCTATGGGTCGTTAGTTCAACGATTGCATAGTTACTAGTCTGGAAATACTTCGGCGTCAGGGAAATTAATGAATTTAAGAAGTAGAAGTTGCTAAGTACCTTGGGGCGCCACGAATACGATAAACTGAAATGGTTCGATGAAGAGTTCAGGTTTATATATTACTTACCAATAGCGATAACGAAATTCTAACTACAACGAGAATAAACGATGACTAAATCTAAAATGAAAATTGGAAGTAATATTACACTAGAAGATGCAGACAGACGAAAGATGCTATGTATCACAAGTAGTGAGAGCTCTCTGCCTCGACAACTGGAATCCATACCCTATTCGCGCCTTTGAAAAAAAACTATTTTATATTGAATTTTGATTTGATCTGTATACAAAATTCTAATGACGGATGTCTTTAAATATTAAGAAATCATTTTCTATTAAAACGTTTTGTTGTTGTATGTATAGCAACGACATCGCAGTGACAACCAGGTGAACAACCGGTTATCATGGCGGCTACATAACGATAAACTAGTGAAAGAACTATGGCACAAAGTTGTTGTGGGGGACATTATACGTATGGAGAACGATCAGTTTGTTGCTGTACGTTTTTCTTTCTTGATAAGCTGTTTTCTCTGCCTCTCTCTCTCTCTCTCTCTCTCTCTCTCTCTCTCTCTCTCTCTCTCTCAACTACTGAATATCTGATCTAGTGTCAGGTTATGTAAGTTTTACTGTGTCTTGGGCCCGCAGTTTGTCTCTTCTGCTGTAGTCAGACTGATACATCTAACGTTCTCAAGTTTTGTAATTTTAGGTGTATTTTTTGCAAGTGTACGCCTCTCTTATTAGAGATATAGGTGAAAAGTTACTAACTTATTATATCAATTCTCTTGAAACAGTTAGTGATCACAAATTAAATCCGTGTTAATTGAACTCCTACTAAATTTACATGTACATTAATTTAAATTACTAGATAATAAATGTCACTATCTTATACAATGGAGTATTTCTAGAACAATGGCCTATATATAATACTATCTTAACTTTATTATAATGTACTTATAATATTTGCTCATTAGTATTATCATTGTTATAATATAAATAACATTAGAATAGCATTATTAATATTATAGTATCTCTCTATTATGGATTTTTGTTCCCGTTCTTCGTCATTTAGGAAATATATAATAAAATGATAAAGTTATTTTGATGTTAACTTTAGTTTGACGTGTTTATTTGACAGGCTGATCTGCTGCTGCTGTCCACCAGTGAACCTAACAGTCTGTGCTATATAGAAACTGCTGAATTGGACGGGTTGGTGTTAACATTGTATCTATCTTAACACCGTATCTATCATCGCCACTGTGGCGATGTCGTTAAAACTTTCCACCGCGGATCAGTAGGTGCGGGATTCAAATCCTGGGCTCGCCCGTCACTGACATTGCTTTCGAGTGAGGAAACTGACGTTAACATTAGCTTTTTAAATATAACTAACTCTCTCTCTCTCTCTCTCTTAGTGCACTGCCTACTGGCAGGTCCATGGTATATAACGTCTCCACTCTTCTCTATCTTCCATTTTCCTCTTCACGTGTCCAAATACGAGTGGATCTTGAAATCATCTATAACAATCCTTTTGATATGCCATTATTCTTGGGGGATTCTCGTTATGACGAGGTGAGCCATATGCCTTCTTCAATTTTGACTAACATGTACTGGGCAGGGGCGTCATTCCCTGAGAAAACAATCCTGTTAATCCATAACTAAATTTTAATCTATTAACTAAAGTAAGTAAACACGCATTAAAATGAAATGATCAACTATTTTGATATGTATCACTTTTAATACCACATGTTTAAACCGTTAGGCAATTTAGTCCATTTTCCGTGTAACCAGTCCAGTGAGTGTCCAAGATTTAACTCTCAGATCAGCGCGGCTGGGATTCGAACCCAGGAGGGTTCAATTCACCTGAGGATCTGTCATTTAAAACTTCATGACGTTACCCCTACTCTATTAAGGCATTCTAATAGACTAAACTATTCAACATTAGATTAAACTATTAAACATTCTAAACTAATTAATTAATTAAACATGAAATTATTATTTATTTATTTTGCTAACTATGTAATTAAGTAATTAACTACTTATTTAACGAACTAACTAATATTCTGGGTTAAAGATGATATGAGATAGTTTCAAAGCTTAAGTTGATCACATTCATTCAGCCTGTGGAAAAGTTATGATGCCTCAGTTTTCATCCGAAGACAAACTAGATGCACTCTTTAATTTTTTGTTGTTTATATTTGCTTAAATGACTGTGAGGTTTTTAAAAGTGTAATTAAATAAATTTGCTAGCATTGATTACTTTTATTGTATTGTATCTTATTATACTGTATTGAATCACATTATATTGTGTATGTAAGCTATTGTATCTTACCATTTGTAATATATTTTATTGTATTACAGTGAAACTAACCTGAAGGTGAGGCAAGCTCTGCCTGTGACGGCTGAGATGTGTGACTCCATTGATCTCCTATCTCGGTTTGATGGTGAGTACACGTATACATGTTGTATACTGAACAGTTTCTTATAACTAGATATAGGAAGTTACAGTATTGGTCTATTATGTAATGTGTATATTCGACACAGAAGTTTTCTTCCGTGGCTTCTTCATTAAGAACAAACTAACGCGCGAACCTGTTCGTTTACATCTGTTTCTATCTTACTGCACTGCCTACTTTCAGGTCCATGGTTTATATCATCTCAGCTCTTCTCTGACTTCTGTGTTCCTTTTCATATCCGCATACGCGTGGATCTTTAAATCATCTATAACATTCCTTTTGATATACCATTATTCTTAGGGGATTCTGCTGATGACGAGGTGGGCCCCCTGTGTGTCATCCTCAGCTTCGACTAACATTTACTGGGCTGGGGCGTCATTCTCTGAGAAAACAATTCTGTTTACTCCTGTTTTCGTTAACATATGTCTATTAAAAATGTATATTACTAATCGTCATATTCTTCCCTTGAATATCAGTTTAACTAGGGTCTGGATTAGAAAATTGTGTAGCAATTTCTGGAGCTTAGGCGCTCACCAACCGAATGCTCTTTCTAACGTTAGTTTAGGTCTTAGTGCTTTGTCGCCTTTATAAATGTATATTGTGGTTTGAAAAATAAATTAAAGGATAAGTAAAATATGCTTGGGGACATGTTGCTTCTCTGGTGCTTGGTTGATTGATTGACAGACTGACTAGCTGATGGATTGATTGGATTATTTAGGCGAGATAATAAGTGAACCACCAAACAACAGATTGAACAAATATCACGGAACATTAAAGTGGCGTAACGAGACGTATTCGCTCGACAACGACAAGATACTGCTGCGCGGCTGTGTGCTGCGCAACACTAAATGGTGCTATGGACTGGTTGTGTTTGCGGGTAAAGAAACGAAACTAATGATGAACAGCGGCAAGACTTCATTCAAGAGAACTCACATCGATAAACTTATGAACTTTCTCATCATAGGGGTAGGCTATTGTGAACTCTTTATGTACAATGGTAACCTCTTGTGAACATTATATCATTATACAAGTAGGCGACTAGACGGCTATTTTGTACTTTCTAGTAAAATTATAATTATACGGTTTGTCTCTATTTATATAGAAATATCTCTTTGGCATCATTTGTTTTGAATTAATTTTCTCATTATAATTATTGTCGTAAGCTGTTGTTGCCTTTATCAATTTACCAGTATTGGGTTAAGCTATTCATAGTTTTCTCTTGAAAGTTTTGTCTCAATGCGCAAATCTTTTTCTTTGCATTTGAACAAGTAACTGTAATAAATGAGACTATCTGTAACTGAAACGATATAATTCATAATTTCTTGATTAAATATTATTAGTATAATATCAACTATCAAACTTGTAACGGAAAGTGAACTTGATGATGCATATTAATTTCTCATTACACAGCTTTTCCTGCCTCTGTTATTCTGGAGTTATATTGAACAGTCACAACTAATGTTGTAACTGGACTGCTTAATGTGTTATACATCATGTAGCTGGATCTATTTGAATTCTTGGAATAGTGTTATCATCTGTACTGGTTCTAATATTTTAAAAGAACGGTTTTAGCGTTTTATCAGTAAATTTAGGATTGAAGTTTATAAATATTTATTAAATGACTTAAATTCAGGGATTCAGACAAGAATTTAAGAGATGAGTATGGTAAAAAATCTGTTAACGTCAAATACCTCAATCGAAAGCGATGTCAGTGACGGGTTAGCCCAGGATTCGAACCCCGCACATACTGATCTGTGGTCGAACATCTTATCGACACCGCCACTGGCTCCAACCATGATGATTAAATTGTCTAAGGTATATGATTGCTGTGTTGTGCAGATCTTTATATTTCTGCTGATCATTTGTCTCGTGTGCACGGTGTGCTGTACGGTGTGGGAGTATCTGGTGGGGTACCGGTTTCAGGTTCATCTGCCTTGGGAAAAGTTTATTCCCGGTTCTGTCCTGAAGGCGTACGAGGTGGAAGAGAAAGGATTCGGGTCTATTGCTATAGGATCTCTAGTCTTCTTGTCATATATCATTGTCCTGAATACTGTAGTGCCTATATCGTTATATGTGAGGTGAGATTTATACGTAGTTCTATAATGCTATATAATAATATTGATAGCTTTTTGTACTGTATCGCTGTATCGTAATGTAGTAAACATGCAGATCTGTAGTGCTATATTGTAATATAGTAAACATGCAGTTCTGTAGTGCTATATTGTAATATAGTAAACATGCAGTTCTGTATCGCTATATTGTAATTTAGTATGTAGTTTAGCTTTTTTTCCCTTTTTTTTCCATCCTACAAGGTCAGTGTTAGAAATACCGTGGCTGGGATTCAACCCCATAGCCTCATTTCTTTTTATGTTGTTGCCTTCGTAGCCATTCATCATCAGTACTGCTCAAGCAGTTAAACCAATTTAATAATATTAAAAACCCTTCTGAGCTGACGTTAGGATAATACGATTTGATCGCCTTTATAATAATTTTTGCATTTTTTAATAAAGCCTTACATTTCAAGGCCTAAATTCCTGAAATTTTAACAGTGTTCTTCATTTATGTTAGTAATTTACTTCTAATTTTATGAATGTAATTGGCATTTAATTGTAATAAATTTTAGTCCATTTTTATATAGTTCTGTAAACTATTCGATAAGAATTTTAATTCAATGAATTTAAATTAAATTAAAATTAGTATTTTAAATTATAGTAATTTGTAATTTAATTTATAGATTTTACCTATTATTGTGTATATTTCTGATATTTGCATTGTAATTTCATCGCTTCTTTGATGCAGTTTGTGCATGCAGCTGTTTAAGTACACCTGGAGAATTAATTTGTTTATTGATTGATTAATTGATCAATTAAATGATGTGGTGTTGAGATGATAAGATTTAGTCACCGCTGGTGGATTAAATGTTAATTAGTTAATTAATTGATTCGTTGAAAGAATGACGTAGTGTTGAGCTGATGAGATTTTGAAACAACTAGCAGATTTATTTTTTAATTAATTGATTGATTGTATGATTTAATGTTGAGCTGATACGATTTGGTCACTTCTAGCGGATAACTTTATTAGCGAATTGATTGACTGATTATATAATTTAGTGTTGAGCACATAAGATCGCAGCTAGTTTATTAAGTTATTAGTAAATTTATTGATTGATTGAATTCTATGACGTAGTGTTGAGATGATAAGATTTGGTCACAGTTGGTGGATAAACTGGGACCAGAAGATGTATCACGTGACGAGCGACACCCCGGCTAAATCCCGCACCACCACTCTGAACGAAGAGCTCGGTCAGATAGAATACATCTTCTCTGATAAAACTGGAACTCTTACACAGGTTCAGCTATAATTTTAATATAAAATAAATATATATTTTTATTAGCAGTTCATTTATGTAGTCGTATCACCTTGACTGTTACGAGATTCTGCGCACTTTGGATATTCGTAGACAAACTGGATTACTGCTGGAGAATGTTTAAATTATACATCGCAATACGATCTTTGTATAAGTAATAGCCGTAATATTTCATTGAATTGCATGTTACGGTAATTATAAAAATTGATAATAAATTACCCGTGTTGTGTCCGTGTTGCTAAGGAATAGATAAACCGTGGTGTGCACGTGGCGTAAAGGGCGACAATGCGATTAGATTCAAACCAACGTCAGTTAGAGAGCGCATTCGGTTGGTGAGCTCATAAGTTTCAGAAATTGATAGAACATTTTCTAAAACGAATGGAAGCGTTTGTACGGTGTGGAAGAGAAGGTAATGGAGAAGGTCTATTCATATCCTAACTCTAGTTAAACTGGGATTCAAGGGAAGATGATGATGATAATTGAAATTGCCAAATTATACTGTAATGGTGAATGCTAGGTTTTACTTTGTCTGGTAACAAATGACAATTCTATTCAACTCAACGTCTGTACTTACAGGTAGGTTTAAGGTTTAATATTAATACTTTTTTGGTAACTAATTGCATGTTCTAATGTGGAAAATTGTTGAGTTAATGAATGAAGAAGTATTTCATGCTTACCTGTGTTTTTCCAGAATGTGATGACGTTTGACAAGTGCACAATCAATGGAAAGGTATATGGTGATCTCTTGGACTCGGAAGGGAATCCTGTCGATATTACCGAGGTCTGCTATTTTATAAACAAGAACATTAATTGAGAATTTTAAAGTTGAATTCGTTTATATTCGGTGTTGGCAGCTGGCAAAGAACTCTAGGCCATCG
Source organism: Enchytraeus crypticus (assembly GCA_905160935.1). Lineage (NCBI taxonomy): Eukaryota > Metazoa > Annelida > Clitellata > Enchytraeida > Enchytraeidae > Enchytraeus > Enchytraeus crypticus. Next base: position 3,407,507 of record CAJHZI010000463.1, read on the forward strand.
GCTATTATAATTTCAGATAATTTGCAGTCAAATCTCTTAAATTCCAATAGCAGTATATTTTGGAGATGCTGGCAAGGGTATTTTAAAAGAAATGACACCAATAAGAAAATAAATGTTAATTTTTGTTAATAATTGTTAATAACAATTTCAGTTTGAGATTATTCTCTATACTAATTAATTATACTTTTCGAATGACGCTATTGTCTGATGTTTATTGTTAAAAACGATTCATTCTTTCTTAATTATACGTTCATTTCTGACTGGTACAAAGATATATGCAAGAAGGTAATGTATTTATTAAAGTGCGCTGTATTTATAATTTTTTTATGTTTAATGTGTTTTATCCAATAGCGATCGCCTCGCGTTGACTTCTCAGATAACCCAATGTACGAGCCGACGTTCAATTTCTACGACGAGAGATTGTGGGACAGCGTGAAGGCTGGCGACAGACACACGCACATGTTCTTTCGTCTGCTCGCGCTCTGCCACACTGTCATGGCTGTCGAGAAGGATGGTTTGTAGTTTTATTTTGTAGTTATGGTTTGTTAGCTGGCTGGAGCCAGTGGCGAAGTCGGTAAGATACTCGACCGCGGATCAGATGGTGCGTTATTCAACGTTATTTAACCTTAGTTTACCAGCTTAACCAGTTTTACCAGCTTTATGTTTCTTAGTTCAATTCCAAACAATCTTGCAACAGCAGGTAGTTATAATACATAAATGGGACATAATTATAATAGTTATAATGCATAAATGGGAATAACCAAGATACTGCAAACTATTTTAATAAATATTTTTTGTCTGTATTTGTGGAAGAAGATTTAGTTAATATGCCAGTACCGGCTAGGATCTTCAAAGGTAACTTTGAATGCTCCTTACGTAATATTGAGTTTGATATTGATGATGTTATAAATAAATTAAATTCGCTAAATGTCAATAAAAGTCAAGGTACAGATGAGATTCATGGAAAACTGATTTCGGAGCGAAGAGATGAATTAGCACCAGCTCTATTAAACCTACTAAAAGCTTTAATGAAAACAGGGGTGGTTCCTCAAAATTTTAAGAATGCAAATGTTGTACCAATACATAAAAAGGGAAATAGGGATAAAGCAGAAAATTATACGCTTATAAGCTTAACAAGTATAATCGGTAAGACATTTGAAAGCATTATTAAGGATAAAATAATTAGTTTCTTGGAAGAATATAACTTAATTAGAAATAGTCAGCATGGTTTTATTAGTGGGCGTTCTTGTTTAACTAATTTGCTAGATTTTTTAGAATATATTACAAAGGAAGTAGATAATAAAAATAGCATTGATATCTTATATCTAGACTTTGCTAAAGCGTTTGATAAAGTTCCACATAAAAGATTACTTAGTAAGTTGGAAGCACATGGAATAACGGGCACACTTTTAAAGTGGATAGGTAATTGGTTAAGTAATAGAAAACAAAGGGTGTGTGTCGAGGACGAGTTCTCGGAATGGGCAGCAGTGAAGAGTGGTGTGCCACAGGGCTCTGTTTTGGGACCTCTATTATTTTTAGTTTACATCAATGACATTGACATAGATATTGTATCTAAATTTAGTAAATTTGCAGTAGCAAAGAGCAAGGATAGTAAACAACATTGAAGATGCTGAGATTTTAAAGTATGATATAAAAATATTACAGAACTGGTCTAGGGATTGGCTAATGGAGTTCAATGCTGAAAAATGTAGAGTTATGCATATAGGGAATAATAATTTAGAAATTGAGTATACATTGAACAATATAAAACTAAAATCCACAAACAGTGAGAGGGATTTAGGAGTCTTTGTGGATAGCTCTTTTAAATTTAGTGAAAATTGTAATAAAGTTGTAAATAGTGCTAATTGTGTATTAAGAATGATTAAAAGAACAATTGCATGTAGAAATAAAGATATTGTGGTAAGGCTATATAAGGCTCTTGTACGGCCCAAACTTGAATACTGCGTTCAGGCTTGGTGCCCATATCTTAAGAAAGATATCGATAAATTAGAAAGGGTACAAGCCAGAGCAACAAGGCTGGTATTTGACTGTCAAAAACTTAGTTATGAGAATAGATTAAAATTCGTAGGATTAACCTCTTTAAGTGAGAGAAGAACTAGAGGAGATTTAATAGAAGTTTTTAAGATACTCAAAGGCTTCAGCAAAGTTAACCATAGTATTTGGTTTAATTTATCAAACAACAGAAACACAAGGGGACATATTTATAAACTTAATAAATTTAGAAGTAGACTAGATTTAAGGAAATTTTTCTTTAGTCAGAGAGTTATAAATGCTTGGAATAGTTTGCCAAGCGAAGTTGTGGAAGCAGAATCAGTGAATGCTTTTAAAAATAAATATGATAAACATAAGAACATGTAAATTAGATGCTAATTGCATGTTCAGTGTTATACATAGGCTATGTATAAATTTGACATGGTGACATGAAGTCTGTATGATTTGATTAATATTAATTGGCTTTAGTTAAGAGCATTTTAGTTCATTTAGATTCATTTTAGGTTCATTTAGATTTTAAGAGCATTCTGATGAGTCTTAAACAAGCATATAACTGCTTCCTGACTCTGTAAAGGTTATGTTATAATATACTAGAAGACTGGAGTAGATACGAGGTGTCTACATATTCAGTGATAGATTCGGATAAGTATTAAATTTTGTTACTAGTGTTAGTAACAGATGTGTGTAATACGTTGTATGAAAGCTGTATTGACTATGCTTGACGATAGTTAAGTCGGTGCTTTAGATATCGAGAACGTTAAATGTGTATACATGAATACCTTTCTGCCAAAGAATGTAAGGTGCAAATTAAATTTTTATATAATTATTGTATTCTGTTCATAAGTGGTATCTTAATTTGAGATTCTTTATAGACTTCGCAAACATTAATTTTTGAAGATACAATTTCTGAATTGTCTTGTATGGAAACATTTTAAATACTCGATGTCGTAGAGAAAGTATATTTAAATTTGTAATGTGTAGCATCGACTTGCTATAGGATTACAAGGCTGTGTTCACAATGAGTCCATGCAGTCGAACTAGAGATCATCATCATCATCTTCCCTTGAATCCCAGTGTAACCAGGATGGGGATACGAATAGACCTTCTTTTCCATTCATTTTAGAAAATTTTGTTGCAATTTCTGGAGCCTAGGCACTCATCAAGCACCAACCGAATGCCATTCTGATGTTGGTTAGGATATTAGTGCTTTGTCGCCATTTACGAAATGTGTAGTCCACGATTTGTCTGTTCATCAGCAACCCGGACACAACACGAGTGGTTGTAGAACTAGAGATGGCTAGAGATGATGTGTGATGAATCTGATGATGATGTAGTGATGATGATGTCGTGATGATGATGTGTGATGATGATGTGTGGTGATGATGTGTGATGATGATGTGTGATGGTGATAATGTGTGATGATGATGATTTGTGATGATGATAATGTGTGATGATGTGTGATGATGATGTGTGATGGTGATAATGTGTGATGATGATGTGTGATGGTGATAATGTGTGATGATGATGTGTGATGGTGATAATGTGATGATGATGTGTGATGATGATGTCGTGATGATGTAATGTACAGATCAGTTGGAGTATCAGGCCCAATCCCCTGACGAGGGAGCTCTGGTCAGTGCTGCCAGGAACTTTGGATTTGTCTTCAAGGTATTCAACAGTTCTTTACTGTAGCTGCACTAATCAGCCATCAAGTCGTAGTAGACTGTGTTGTATGGATTGAAAATGTCTGATAGAAACAAAGCAAGTTGTTAATTAAGCTACCTATTACTTTGTTTATAAATTACAAGTTAATGAACTGATGCAATAATCAGCCTTCAAGTCGTAGTGGACTGTACTGTATGGATTGAAAATGTCGGAAAGAAGCAAAGCAAGTTACTAATTAAGTTATCAATTAATTTATTTATAAATCACAAGTTAATTAACTGATGCAATAATCAATCGTCAAGTCGTAATAGACACTGTTGTATGGATTGAAAAAACCCGATAGAAACAAAGCAAGTTATTAATTAAGTTACCAATTACGTTGTTTATTACTGACAAGTTAATTGGTAACTCGGACGTATGAATTATTACAAAGTGTATGCTGAATGTTTACTATTAGATTGTCGACATCTGTTTTTATAGGATCGTACGCCTAATTCCATTACAATTGATGTGATGGGTAGAACAGAGGTTCATGAACTGCTGTGTATTCTTGACTTCAACAACGTGCGAAAGCGTATGTCGGTATGTACTTAAATAATATTACTTTTAAATTTTATTTGTGTCCTAATTTATTATGCAGACGCTTCTGCATATTTATACGTTTCGTATGATTAGTTGTTATTGCTTAAGTTACTGTAATATTGAAGGTTATAGTAGTTGTGTATTTATTGTGATTATTGTGGGACACTCTGTATTGTAAGTGACACAAGTGATCTTTCATTTATCATTATTATTTATTATTTATGATTAGAGCATTGTGATTGCTGTATGGCATAGGGTACACATTTGATTATCTATTAATGGTCATTATGGTCGCTGCATATCGGAAACTTTACGGGTGACCTTGTATTAAGAAAAATGTAGTTGCAATATATCCTATATTATAAAGTATCCTGTATAAAATTATAAAAGAGTTAGATACCTTTTTTAAAAAGCTGGTAAAGCTAATGATAACGTCAGTTTACTCACTCGAAAGCGATGTCAGTGACGGGCGAGCCTAATATTTGAACCCACATATACTGATCCGCGGTCGAATACCGACATCGTCACTGGCTCCGGCCAGTTTAATGTCAGATAGATAATTTTAATGTCAGAAAGATAATTTTGATAGCTGTGGTGTTTTAGGTGATACTGAAGAAGGATGACAGGATTACGCTGTACTGTAAAGGGGCTGATACTGTTATATTTAGTCGTCTCGATCCGAAGAAATCAGCTGATTTACAGGAAATAACAACTCAACACTTGAATGTTAGTCTTTATCTTGCGATTTCATGGCGTTTACTCTTTTAAATAACTTTTATTTTTGAAATGATCTAAAATTTAATATGAAAGTGATATAACTTCTGTAGCGACTTTTGATTTAGTATTCTTCTCCTAACCCTTGATGCTTTTTTCAGAAAACAGTTGACCTGCAGTTTCTGAGTTTTAGGTCAAGAATATCTCGTCCCTGATGGTTCATTCGAGTTAAGCAGCTGACATCTGGATTATTGAAATTCTAGCCATGATGATTGATCATTATTTAACGTCAAGTGTATTGAATTATAATTATAAAGCCAAGTGAAAAGCTTGTAAAGCTAAGGTTAACGTCAGTTTCTTCACTCGAAAGCGATGTCAGTGACGGGCGAGCCCGAGATTTGAACCCTGCACATACTGATCCGCGGTCGAGTATCTTACCTATCGAGTATCGGGTATCTGTCTCTCTATTACGTCTCTTTATAATATCAAGCATGTCGAATGGTACATAATGTTAAGCATGTTGAATTATAATAATTATTTAACGTCAACATAATCATCAGCGTCATCATCTTCCTCCCTTGATCCTAGTGTGACCAGGCTCGGGATACGTATAGACTTTCAAACGTCAATCATGTTGAAATATATTAAAAGCATATAAATCACTGCTACTACTGCTTGTTACTCTGAATATCTAAATGGCTGTGCAAAGCAGCAGATAACGTCATAAAATTTTCTATTATCAGTGAAAAGAACAGTCGAAGATTCGATCCTGAGGCTGAAAAGCGACTAAAATCATAGACATCTATTGAAATGCTACACGGATAATTTACTAAATCGCTAGCGGTCTATAGATTAACAGTGATGGATAGTGACATGGATGGTCGTTTCGATGTAAAGTTTACTACTCTTTTGTTAATATATTTATTGTTTAGGACTTTGCACGCAGTGGATTGAGAACTCTCTGCTGTGCTATCAGAGACATCGATCCTGCAGAGTTCTCTCAGTGGAAGCTGCGCCATCATGCTGCCAGGTCTCAACGCCTTTACTCCAACTCTCTTGTCTTTTTCATATTTGAGTCTTTTTTTATCAGCATCTGTGACTTTCTAAACCTGCTTGTGTGATTTGTTTATACTTGTTAATGCTTTTTTCAAAGTTTAGGCTATATATTTTACTGTATATTATAATACACTAATTACATAGTGTACCATTTGTAATAAATATAATGAATTATGTATATTGCATAAATCATATGCAGTATATTTTGTCTTTCATATCACAAATATGAATATAGTTAGTGTATTATCAATATGTGCATGTATATGTGTGTGTGTGTGCGCTCGCTGGTGCGTGTGAGTGTGCAAATACATACATAAAGTTCTTTAAAATGTTGTAATATTTTATGAGCTTAGCCTGTGATATTGTTGATTTAGCTAGTTATTCGACAGTCGATCAGTAAATTCATGGTTAAATTCCATGCTTTCTGGAAAGAAAACTGATGTTATGCATTTATGGTAGCATTTAGCCTTTCAGTATAACTTCTAATATGAGATGCTAAAACGTATTACTTTAAATATTAAATATTGTAATATTAAATCTATAAAATATGTTACTATTATTACATTTCTTGGATTATTGTATAACAAGAAATCTATATCATATTCTAGAAATCTATATCATATTCAAGAAATCTATATCGTATTCTAGAAATCTATATCATATTCAAGAAATCTATATCATATTCTAGAAATCTATATCATATTCTAGAAATCTATATCATATTCTAGAAATCTATATCATATTCTAGAAATCTATATCATATTCTAGAAATCTATATCATATTCTAGAAATCTATATCATATTCTAGAAATCTATATCATATTCTAGAAATCTATATCATATTCTAGAAATCTATATCATATTCTAGAAATCTATATCATATTCTAGAAATCTATATCATATTCTAGAAATCTATATCATATTCTAGAAATCTATATCATGCTCTCACTAGGGACCGATTAAATGGTATTGGGCTTGTTTTAATTAATTGCATCATTGATTATGTTTGTTCTAAGCTTGTACATATATTTCTCTTTTTGTACACTTTGTATGTATGCGATTTTACACTGAGGTTGTTGAATAAACATATATCTCTTTCTATTATGTATTATATTATAGACATATTATATTTTTTTGTGTTTTGCATCATTGTATATTCTATCACACTAGATAAATTAATGACCTATTTCTATAAGTGTGCTCGAAGAACTAATGAAACCTAACTGTGGCTGACGCAGCGTGTCTATGGATGATCGAGAGGAGAAGCTAGCCGCTGTGTACGAGGAGATTGAGCAGCGCATGACTCTGATTGGAGCTTCAGCCATCGAGGATAAGCTACAGGATGGGGTCCCTGAGGCCATCGAGAATCTGGGCATGGCCGGGATCAAAATCTGGGTCCTAACTGGGGATAAACAGGGTTTGTTTTCACTTTCTAACAGGTATGAACAGGGTTTGTTTTCCCATTCTGGTTCTGTAAAAGGGGATAAAAAGGGTTTATTTTCCCATTTTAGTTCTGTAACAAGGGATAAACAGGGTTTATTTTCCCATTCTGGTTCTGTAAAAGGGGATAAACAGGTTTTTTTCACATTCTGGTTCTGTAATAGGGGATAAACACAGGGTTTGTTTTCACATTCTGTTTCTGTAACAGGGGATCAACAGGGTTTTTTTTCCCATTCTGTATCTGTAACAGGGAACAAACAGGGTTTGTTTGCACATTCTGGTTCTGTAACAGGGGATAGACAGGGTTTTTTTCACATTCTGGTTCTGTAAAAGGGGGTAAACAGGGTTTTTTCCACATTCTGGTTCTGTAAAAGGGGATAAACAGGGTTTGTTTTCACATTCTGGTTCTGTAAAAGCTGATAAACAGGTTTTTTTCATATTCTGGTTCTGTAAAATGGGATAAACAGGGTTTATTTTCACATTGTGGTTCTGTAACAGGGGATAAACAGGGTCTATTTTCACATTTTGGTTCTTTAAAAGGGGATAAACAGGGTTTTTTTACATTCTGGTTTTGTAAATGGGGATAAATATGGACTTTTTTTCACGTTTTTGTTCTGTAACAGGGGATAAACATGGTTTGTTTTCACATTCTGGTTCTGTAAAAGTGGATAAACAGGTTTTGTTTTCCCAATCTGGTTCTGTAAAAGGGGATAAACAGGGTTTGTTTTACCAATCTGGTTCTGTAAAGGGGTATAAACAGGGTTTATTTTCACAATTCTGGTTGTGTAACAAGGGATAAACTAGGTTGGTTTTTACATTCAGGTTATGTAACAGGGGATAAACAGGGTTTGTTTTCCCATTCTGTTTCTGTAAAAGGGGATAAACAGGGATTTTTTTCACATTCTGGTTCTGTAACAGTGAATAAACAGGGCTTATTTTCACATTCTGGTTCTGTAACAGGGAATAAGCAAGATTTATTTTCCCATTCTGGCTCTGTAACAGGGGATAAACAGGGTATTTTTTTCACATTCTGGTTCTGTAACTGGGGATAAACAGGGTTTTTTCACATTCTGGTTCTGTAGAAGGATATAAGCAGAGTTTTTTTCACATTCTGGTTCTGTAAATGGGGATAAACAGGGTTTTTTTCACATTTTGGTTCTGTAAAAGAGAATAAACATGGTTTTTTTCACATTCTGGATCTGTAAAAGGGGATAAACTGGGTTTGTTTTCACATTCTGGTTCTGTAACCGGGGATAAACAGGTTTTTTTTCACATTCTGGATCTGTAACAGGGGATAAACAGAGTTTGTTTTCACATTCTGGTGAAATGAACGATGCGACTGGAGATTTAAGTGAAGTGATGAGATTGGTTTTGAGGGTTATTAATTTTGAATGATGTTATGTTAAGGTATATGTGAATAACGTTGCATTTGGTATTACTTAACCGAAACTGTGTATTTTATTTCCTAGGCTTGATTCACTTTGCAGTTGATGAACTAAACACTGTATCCTGTGCAATGACCTGAGTGATGAAGTTTAGTCTGAGTGATTTCTTGAAAACATTAGAAACATGACTTTGCATGATCTTTATTTCGTATTTTATCAATTGTTAGATTGAGTGATATTTTGAAGGCTGGCTTGCTGGTTAAATTGATTGATGGATTGTTTAATTTATTTATTTACAATTATCACGACTTACAAGATCACATAAACACTTTATATCTACAGAAAGTATAAGAAACACTCAACAAAGATATAGGTGAAACGGGAAATACTGGTTATAATAATAACAATAATAATAGTAGTAATAATAATAATAATTATAATAATAATACACTGTGTTTTTTATAACTGATATCCCAAATTGTTTTAACAATAAAGTCGTAAGAAGTTGACCGATTTTCTTGAAATTTACTGCACTTGACCGACAGCCAATTCTACAAGAAATAGAGAAATATTGTTGGAATATCTTTAATAAAGTGAAAGTTATGGTTTCGCGAATAGGAGTGGGGTCAGATAAGAAATTTCAAATACAGGATTACGGACGTGTTACATTTAGCGTAGATTATCTGTATAAAAATACCATCTATCACTCAGATATAAAATTTCTGCTTATGCTATTTTGAAGAGCTATCACTTCTTTTCAAAACGACGTAAAGTACGTGCTGATATGTTCTTAATTGACAAAGTTATTGAACTTTTAATGCAAGCATTGCTTGAATGGAATAAACGAATAGTCATTTTAACTGTGGCGCTAGAGGACGCCGCTGCAGTGGCTGCGGTGATAGCAGTTGATCCAGACATGCAATGGATGCGTTAAAAGTTCAATAACTTTGGCAATTAAGAACATATCAGCATGTATTTTACGTCATTTGCAAAAGAAGTGATTGCTCTTCAAAATAGCATTTGCTGAAATTTTGTGACGTGTTCGCTATTATTTTGATAGAGATAATTTTACGCTGCATGTAACGCGCCCGTAATCATGTACTGGAAATTTCTTATCTGACCCCATTTCCTATTCACAAAACTATAACTTTCACGTTATTAAAGATATTGAAACGAAATTTCTCTATGTTTGGTAGAATTTGCTGCTGGTCAAGTGCTGTAAATTTTAAGAACATCGGTTAACTTCTTATGACTTTATTGTTAAAACAATTTGGGGTATCAGTTATAAAAAACACAGTGTAATAAGGTTTAACGTCCGTTTCCTCATACTAGGATGATGTCAGGGACGTCCCCCCATCACACGTCACTACAAATCTATTCACCGCAAATGATCTGAAAAAAGATGTGCTGAAGAGATCTATACACATAATTGATTGATTGTTGCAGAGACGGCAGTGAACATCGGCTACAGCTGTAAGCTGCTTAACGAAGACATGGAGGAGGTGTACACGGTGGACGGTGAGACGTATGAATCTGTTAAGCAGCAGCTCTCGGCTGCGCGTGACGAGATGAACGCCTCGTTCAGGGGTCAGCGCAGTCTCAACAACACTGGGGGCGGCGGTGGAGGCGGTGGTGGAGGCGGTGGTCTGATGGAGTCAATATCGTTCAATAACGGACAGACTCGACTCATCGGCTCTCCTAAGACTGTCACATTCGCTGGACGTCCCACGCAGTACGCGGAAGAGTTCGGAGGCTTTGCCCTCGTCATCAGCGGCGCCAGTTTGGTTGGTCTTGCTGACGTCTTTGAAACTCTTCTTCTGTATTTTAGGAAATTCATCAACTCATTTATTGCTTGTGATAATGCTAAAAAAGGTAAAGATAATGTTAACTTCAGTTTCCTCACTCGTTAGCTATGTCAGTGACGGTCGAGTCCAGGATTTGAACCCCGCACATACTGATCCGCGGTCGAATATCTTACCGACATCGTCACTTGCTCCAGCCAAGGCTTGATATTTCTTTGTATCACGGCTCTCGTAAGTCCTGAACGTGCTTACGACTTCGAGAGGTTTGTTTGTAACTATTTATCTGAATTGTGCTATACTTTGGGGTTGTGCATATGCTATTGAAAAACTTTTTGATATATGGCTGGTCTAGGGTCCAGTAGGTAGAATAGTATTTTACATAGCAATGACAGCTTGGTTCGAGACTGTGTCTGGCAGTATTTTCAGAATGAGAAAGCTGACACTAACTGAGCTTTTTGCTGCTCTACAGTAAATATGTGCGCTGTAGCTGTGTTGTGTCCGGACCTGTACTGAATAAGCATCGTTAACCGTAAAATGCACGTAAGGGCGAATAAGCAGAAACTCCAGAAGTCAATGAGAAACCGCATAAGAAACCAAAAATTTCAAGCTTAATGCTGCTTTAAAGTTTTTTTAGAGGCATAGTCTTTGTGAAGCTATCGTCTTGTTGATAAATGGAGTGGTCGTGCTGAGCGTGACGTCAAACAATGAGTAGGAATACCTGTTTTGGACCTGCCACCGGGCTGAACTCAAGATATGATATGTGCACTTAGGTGCACGCGTTGGACAGGTCGATGGAGGAGCTGTTGCTGGAAGTAAGCTGTATGTGCAAGTCAGTGATCTGCTGCAGAGTTACCCCTCTACAAAAAGCTCTCGTCGTCGATCTCATCAAGAGGCGCAAGAAAGCCATCACTCTCGCCATCGGGGATGGAGCAAATGACGTCAGCATGATCAAAAGTTAGAGCACAGTGCTTGTTGACTTGTTGTTGTAGCTCGATATTCTCAATAAGTGTAGTTCTTAATCAACTGTTCATACTGTCGCGTGGTGATTGTGTGTTTAATAGATTTATTGATTTACTATTAAATATTAAATTGTGTTAATAGAGTAGCATTCAAAGGACAACTGCTTCACCTATTCACTGAACTATACGCAGTTTTACTTGATTGCAATCTCTTGCGCATGGGTGCCAAGCAGAATTATTGGATGAAGCTTTCAGCGCTCTAGGCCTCATAAAAAGATTATTTGATTAATTTTGTTCACTGGTAATTTTTAATTAGTGTAATTTTGTTGCTTCAATTGCCTTTTAGGCCAACAGTTCTATCCTTTGATTGCTGCCCTGTGACTTTTCAGACGTCCTGACTGATTGACTGAAGGCGCCATAGGAATGAAATAGGAGTATTAGTGTGAACTATGTAGACTGATGGCTGATAGCTGATAGCCTTGTTTCCAACCAGTTTTCATTGATTGATTGATTGATTAATTGATTGATTGATTGATTGACTGATTGATTGACTCTGACTGATTGATTGATTGTTAAATTGATTGATTGACTGATTAATTGATTGATTGATTGACTGATTGATTGATTGACTGATTGATAAATTGACTGATTAATTGATTGATTGACTCTGACTGATGACTAGGCGCTCACATAGGAGTGGGTATAAGCGGTCAGGAGGGGATGCAGGCAGTGCTCGCCAGTGACTTTGCGCTCGCTCAGTTCTCTTTCCTTGAACGACTTCTTCTTGTCCACGGTCGCTGGTCGTACTTCCGCATGTGCAAATTCCTTCGATACTTCTTCTACAAGAACTTTGCCTTCACTCTCTGTCACCTCTGGTACGCATGCTTCTGCGGCTTCTCCGCTCAGGTACGTTACGCTACTTAGATATTTGTTAGATGCTTTTCAGTTCACCGGTGGTAGTTTTTCTGATATCTCTTTTGACGTTTCTCTGGCTAATTGTGACATCTTGTAACGGTATTCAAGACATTGTAGGTAACTTAAGACCCCGCAGATATTTATTGTAAAGTACAAACGGGTATTGGATGATGGTAATCGTATTTCTCTATTTCAATGATATCTGACACAACTCTGAAATTTTACGCAGTTAGAGGAGCAATGCAATAACTGCATATGAAAAAACCAACAACATCATCATCTTCCGTAGATCATCTTCTCTGTTTAATCAGGGTCGGTATACGAAAAAACCTTGTCTAATTCCCTCTGTCCCACACCAATCACAATATGCTCATACCACTTCATTCGTTCAAATTTTTTGTAGCATATGAAAAAAATAAATCAGATGCACGATCTTTCGTGTTATCTTACCTGAACCTGTTGGAATTTCCCAAGAGCCTACTCGTACAGATGCTCTGAAAGCAATGAAAAATATCCTTTAATTTAGGTGCAAATATGGCTAAACAGGCGCAATGAGATCAGTTTGAGGATTAATTGTGGTGTACATTGATAAGATCTCTATTCAGCGTTATATGCTATAATTTAGTCATGACCCTGCTGAATAACAAATGCTTGGATAGATGAGAATGGACATTATTCAAATGTCTTCAAAAAATCAAACGTACAATTTGTCTCTTATTGAATTCAATTTTAAACTATCTGACTTCTAACCTTAATTCATCGAACACTAACCTACTGTAGCCATAATGCCTTTTATTTGTCAGAATTTTTTTTCGGTTTCTTGTTTCTATTGTTTGGAATTAAATTGCCGAACGGTTTAAACATGTAATATTAAAAGTGATATCAACATGGTTGATATCATGGTTGATTTCCCTGACATTGCCTTATGGCGAGGACCCGGACGTTAAACTCTTATTGATTGATTGAGTGATATCACTTATCTATATCAGATATCAACATAGTTGATCATTTCGCTATAATACGTGTAACTTATTTACTTCAGCCTCTGTTTTACTTATGTATATTAGAAATCAACATATTTAATCATTTCACTATACGTGTAACTTATTTACTTCAGACACTGTACGACGAGGCATTCATATCTCTGTACAACGTCTGCTACACGTCTCTTCCCATTCTTGCACTCGGCATATTTGATCAGGTAACTTAGCGTCTCGACAATACTTACTTTCGTTATTTTATATAGCAATTTAGCGCAGTGGTTATTCATCTTTACAGTTAGCACTTAATCGCAGTTATATTGAAAGAGTTTTTATATTTAAACACTGTATCTACTTTTTCTTGTACAGATTTATTCAATCTGATCGGTCTTTGGGATCGCTAATTCTCGAATCTTTATATATACTTCGTTATCTTTACTCAGAACTGCTTGATGTCATCATTGATGAGATTATTTGAGTCCCCGTGACATAGCAACGTCTGTTTACATAACTCCAATAATAAATACGTTTAAATCAATTGTAAAGTTGAATCGCTACTAGTTTGGTTTTATACTGTAGTACTTCATGTGATTAATTTCACCTTTATCATCTTTTGTCGGGGTTAATTTTTTAAAATTGTAGCATTGTTTGATCATTAATAGCTAACAGGTAATTGATTTATTGATTGATTGTTTGGTTCATTGATTAATAGTTGATTTATTTATTTGTTGTTTGATTAATTCTTTGTGTGATTAATTGATAGATTGATTGATTGATGGATTGATTGATAGATCGATCGATTTACTGATTGATTGATTGATCGCTTGATTGACTAATTTCAGGATGTTAGTGACACATACTCGCTACGCTCTCCCAAGCTCTACACACCCGGGCACCACGACATGCTGTTCAACAAGAAGGTGTTTGCTAAGAGCGTGGCCGAAGGGATCGTCACGTCGCTGGTTCTCTTCTTCATACCGTACCTCGCCTTTCATAACGCCGTCAAGCCTAACGGTCAGGACATCGCCGGGCACAAGGCTTTCGGTAACATCGTCGCCAGTTGTCTCATAGTCACCGTCACCTTGCGCGTATGTACTACGTTTATTACTAAATATTCCGTCCTTGTTACGTATAGTAAGAATTTAAACGAATGGAAATGTCTCAAATAGGGGATTGATTGATGGATGATATGATGTTGGACTGAGAGGATTGGAGACAGTCTATTCGTATCCCGACTATCCAGTATCCAGTTAAACTGGGATTCAAGGGAAGATGACGATGATGATGTTATGTATAGTAGGATTGCGCGTGTCGTGTCAGGGTTTGCTAATAATTTATACAAACCGTGGACTGCACATTTCGTAAGCGGCGATAAAGCACTAAGATCCAAATTAACGTTAGAAAGAGCATTCGGTTGGCGAGCGTCTGGCTCTAGAAATTGCTACAAAATTTTATATTCCCGACCCTAGTTAGACTTTGTTTCAAAGAAAGAAGAGGACGATGATGATGATGTAATGTATAGTAGGATATATAAATAATGAAGGATTGCTTTACTACGCGTATCCCAAAGGGAAATGTCATCAACAGCTAAACAGGTGGATGTATTTTTGCTTAAGATTAGTGCATTTTATATTTAAATTTTCTTCTGCTTTTCTATTGGTTAAATTGTAAATTAAAGATCGTTGAAGTTACGGCAAAGAAATATTAATATATTACAGTCCGTACTTAAGAATAAAAAAATAATGCTTTTAAAAGTATACACTAGATCTTCATGATTTATAGACTTCGCTGTACTGCAACGTATTTAAGTTTTCTGTTGTGTGTGTTGTAGTGTGCTCTAGACACTTCATACTGGACAGGTTTTAATCATTTTGTCATATGGGGCAGCATTCTCTTCTACTTCGGCTTCACGTTTGTCTTCTACTCTGAGCTATTTGACTACACATACCTAGGCACGGCTGTCAACACTATGGGTACAGCCAACTTCTGGTTCACGCTGATATTGACTGTGACAGTTCTGTTGCTGCCAGTCGTCGCTGAGAGATTCTATCTCTCCGACACTCGGCCGACGTTAACAGAGAAAGTTCGACTCAAGCAGAGGATATCCAAATCAAAATCAAAATCCGGTGAACTGATCCTGCGCAGAGCTTCGACGTTCAGACGCAGTCAGAGATCGATGAGATCTGGCTACGCCTTCGCTCACCAGGAAGGTTTCGGTGAGCTCATCACAACCGGGTCGATCATGCCGGGAAAACGTCGTAGAACTTCTACCGCGAATTCGTTAAAACTTTGTTTGCCGATCTCTAGTCGTAAATCTTCGAATAGTTTGAAGGAAGCCGCGGGGGGTGGGGCCTCCCCGCGACAGGGTGGGGGCCTGTTGCGGCCTGCTAGCAGCAACGGGAGCGACTTGGCCTCCCCCACCGGTCTAACTCCCGGTAATAATGTCAGATATTCGCCCAAGTCAGGGGGCGATGCTATCGTTTCAGTGCCTCTCGCATGGCAAGTGTCAATGTCTCCCACTGGAGAGTCAGACTATAAATCTTCAGCCAATTCTGCTGTGCTGGCAGGGTCGCAGTCTATAGTCATGAATCCTAGACTGTCTCCCCGCCCTAAGACATAACGGCAGGGTCGCAGTCTATAGTCATGAATCCTAGACTGTCTCCCCGCCCCTAGACAACAGTAGGGTCGCAGTCTTAAGCCTTGAGCTCCTCACCTCTTTTATATGGTCGCACTGATAATATAAACTACGACTTGTAATGTTGCTCAAGAGTCAAGAGAGCGAGTCTTTAATCCATAATATAGTTTGCTTTAGGTTTGCTTAACGTTTTCTCTAGTTCATTTATACTTAATGATTAGTTTATGTTTGAGGCTTCTGGTTAAGTATATACCTAAATCTTTCTCTGAAGGTTTTTAATAAAGTAGATTGAAGCTATTAGTGTTGCCTTGATTTATATCTATATTAAATATATTATGTAAATTTTATGTAAAATTATTACTTCATTTTAAAACATGTATTTCTGTCTGAGTGTTAATGAGAAATGATTAGCATCATGACTGATATCATTGAGAACAACTACAATATATAACGAGTGACTAATTTTACTAAAGGACTATATAATGGTCAATCTGTGGGCTAGTAGCAGGCTTTTATTGTAACAGTCTGTAACATATTAGCTATAATATTAACTGGAAACGTTTTATCTTTTTTTACTAGCGATGATATTAACATGAGAGGATGGTATCTACTTGTAACTGTTCTTTTGTGCACTACACAGTATCTAAATTGAATATCCACTAGTGGCTTCCACTATTTGATGTTATAGTTTATGTGTAAACATACTTTTAGTAGCTAATTTTAAGTAGCTTATGGGTTTTCTGTCATAGTAAAATTATAACTATAGTTGTGTGTTTACGGGTTGGGTTCTGCTTCATGTTTGTGATGCAGGTGCACCGGTGATGCACTAAACTTATCGCATATCACTGGTGCTAATGTGCGTGTGTGTGAAGATCATGGATATAGTTAACTCATTAAGAACTCGTAACTCAATTAGCGGATAATTAAGGCTACTTAGAAGTCTTACCACCGCATTGCAGCCGTGCAGTAATTTTTATTCATTGCTGATATTCCGTACGACAGAAGCAGTGTTTTACACGTAACTTTTAGGATTAGAGTTTGTTGCTGGTTCTAGATTACTTGTACAGTAAGTAATCTGGAGCTTATTGTAAATGTTATCTGTACAGATCTTAAGCGTACATCTAAGATATACACCGGTCAGTTCCGATCCTACATGCGTTATTTGGGCTTCATAGAGACATCCGTAATTGCAAGCACCTGGACAGATTTCTTACGCAATGTGTTCGCGTGTAGATGAGTTTTTGTTTTATGTTGGTCACGAATATGACGCCGTTGTACAAAAGAAGTTAATTAGAGTTGAAATGTACTGTTGTTGTTTGCGACTTACTTGTTTATAATTGATTTACAAAATATTCTTCTTCAATATATTATTTTAATTCACTTGCAAACTTAAATTCCCATCAGTATATTAATTTTTCTTTCGAATATTTTAAATCAATATA
Source organism: Enchytraeus crypticus (assembly GCA_905160935.1). Taxonomy (NCBI): domain Eukaryota; kingdom Metazoa; phylum Annelida; class Clitellata; order Enchytraeida; family Enchytraeidae; genus Enchytraeus; species Enchytraeus crypticus. Next base: position 3,425,095 of record CAJHZI010000463.1, read on the forward strand.
TTATTTTAATTCATTATATCAACAGGGCAGTACAATTCAATCGACGATATAAAGTCTCGAGGCTATTATTTTGTAAAATAATTGCGGCTGCTGAAAATCATTCATTAGTCTGTTGAACGTTGTCAAGCAGACCTAAATGTGTAGGCCTAGCATAGAGTATAAAATATACTAAATCTGTAGTTTATTTTGTTGTAAACATGTGTTGTATAATTCTGTTTTAAGTTATTGAAATATTTTGATCTATAGATAAACTTTATCTGCCCTGATCTCGCATTTGTCTCTTAATCAGCTGATGTGTGATTCTCTATACTGATTTCGTATTTTGTGTGTAAATCAACTTTAGAAGTTCTCTCTAAGAGTTCTTATTTGCTATTAGGATACCGCGTAAGATTGACCATTTATAACCTAACCTTTTTCTTAAAATTGTTCAGGGGCTAGTGATTTTCTCCGGGAATTAAATAATTGTAACCCTCTAATTGTAGTGATCTTCCCGTATCTCCCGCCTGAGAGAGACCTTTGGCCCGCTTTCTTCCATTCTTATGTTGGGCGGTGAGTTACTGTTTGGTTCACCTGTGGCCCGCTTCCTTCCATTCCTATGTTGTGCGGTAAGTTAGTGTTTGGTTCACCTGTGGCCCGCTTTCTTCCATTCTTATGTTGTGCAGTTACTGTTTGGTTCACCTGTGGCCCACTTTCTTCCATTCTTATGTTGTGCGATAAGTTAGTGTTTGGTTCACCTGTGGCCCGCTTTCTTCCATTCTTATGTTGAGCGGTAAGTTAGTGTTTGGTTCACATGTGGCCCGCTTCCATTCTTATGTTGTGCGGTTACTGTTTGGTTCACCTGTGGCCCGCTTTCTTCCATTCTTATGTTGAGCGGTAAGTTAGTGTTTGGTTCACCTGTGGCCCGCTTCCTTCTATTCTTATGAAAGGCGGCGAATTAAATGTTTGGTTCTATTGCAACTGGACTTTTGCTTGCGGAAGTCTTTATCTGAGTTTAAAAATTTGAATTCTGGATATATTCCTAATATTATATGCTGCTAATTCCAACGTTATGTTAAAGATTATAAGTAAACTATTTGAGAATAATTCTTGATAATACATTATGTAATTAATAGGAATTGTAGGAGGTTAGTGACTTGGGATATGGACGACTGAAATATATTTGAAATTTGATTATGTGTGTCAAGTTTATTTGCTTTCTTTTACGATCTTTCCTGGTTGTTGTATCTGAATTAATGTAGTCAATTGATACACACTGTCTCATATCGTTTTCTTTATTCTAAAAATTAACAGCGTTTGGTTGATGCTTCTGTTCTCTATTGTTTATAATATCTGCAGTTAAATTAACATGCACCTCATTTGCAAGCAGATTCCAATTGTTGCTTGAATTTTCCTGCACTTTACATTTGGTTTTGTTCACTGCATGCTTCAATGTTATATCTCTATTATAGTTTGTACGTCCTGGTTTAGTGCAGCTAGAAGTCGTAGGTTCTTCTTGAACTAGCATTGCCCTCGGGTGAGGAACCCGAAGTTAAATCTTAATTGTATTGTATTAGGTAACTAACCTTTAGTAAGCCTCAGCAAGGGCTACTGGGATTTGTCTGATGTACTTATTGGGTAACTCTGCTCGGCCCGTGTTGTTATTACATATATCATTGCGCTCTGTAGCTACGTGTATTTACTTGTATTGTTATTTTATATATTGTGTTTGATATCAGTGCCAATATTCGTCGCCACTTTGTAAATAACTGGGTACAATTAGTCGATAACTTACGTTTTATTCAGTAGAGCCTGCTTTCTGTTGTGTCTCATTCGAGGGTTTAAAATGTTTGGCGTCTTGAGAACTCTGGCCTTGAGCAATGAGATATGGGGCCTATGCCTCGGTTTACTCTCATTTGCTTTGGGCTAATGATTATTGCCCCTTTAGTTATCAGATTTAGCAGCAATTCTCTCATATTAAGTCGATCAGGAGACAAATCAGTTTTAACATATTCCATCCGGTGTGTTTTTGTTAATATATCATAAAGATAATCGTTGTTAACAGCTGTGGGATGAGTAACACACTGTTCTAGCCCAGAAGAATGATCATTGATAAGGTATAGAAAAGATGCTATTTTATTTTAGGAATATAGGGCTGAAATGAAAGCTTCCAATTCCCTTAGGTGTGAGTAATTTTTGAAGTAAATTGGTGATTTAACGTTTGTTTTGACGTACAAAGACGATCTAGAATCTATGTTTATGACCGTGCTTGCCGGGGCGAGAGTAATAAAAGATCCTGATAATCTACTACTTTAAGTACTCTGTGCTTACTCTAATTTAGTTCTGAGATGATTGTTCACGGTTATCAACATGTATTATCATTAAAAGTTAGTTGTCATCTTTGACTAATGTATTTATTGTCTTCATAGTATTGTGATGACAACTCACACTTATCATATTTTGCTATGATAGTTATCATCTTTAACTATTCTAGTTAGCATCTTCGTAGTTCTGAGATGATAAGTCGCAGTTGTCATCTTTAACTATTGTTGAAAGCTAGTTATCATCCTTAACTATTGTTGAAAATTAGTTAAAATCGTTAACTATTCTAGCTGATATCTTCGTAGTTCTAAAATGATAACTAACTTTTTGTAATTTATTGCTTTTAGTTTATAAATTTACCAATTGTAAATGAGAACTTTGAGTATGGCTTGTTTCAGAGTTTTACGATAACTAATTTTTCTACTTAAATTTTGAGTCTAGTGTACATGTACATTAAATTGTTAAATAATCAAACCGTACTGCATTATTATATGCTTCTCTCTGGCGCCTGTTAATAGGTGAAATAAAGATTGCTGTGAGGTCTAAAATCTTTATTTCATTTGCCATTAGAGACGATCAGCTTTGAATTCGAACAACTAGTGGCCTTTTTTCATCTGGAGAACGTGTTAACTAAGCACGCAACTAACTGTTATTATAATGCCCTGACAATAAAACTTTGCTTTATTGTCAGGGAATATTAAGTAGACTGTGTCTACCTCAATTTTTCAAAAGCATATGACAGCGTTGTCTATACAAAACTTTTGTTTAAGTTGCAAAAATATGGTGTAAACGGATAATGTGCTTGTTCTCCTCGTTCTTGACTGATTAATGTCAATCAGTTAGATTGAACAATTCCTATTCTAACTTGTCTCTAATGTCGATCGTTTCTTGTATGACATTTATTTCTAGTTAGTCACGTTTTAAATGTTTCATTTAAAGCAAATTTCGTTAACTTGTCAGTTCTCCATGTTAAATATGTGTTATTTAAATAAAGTTCATGAAATGGCGGTATAACTGTGATTTGCCAGCATGGAAACTAATTCTATAATAAATTTTATTGTGTAACATGAAGAATAAAATGAAGAATAAAAATGGTCAATGGTCAATGAAGAATAAAAACAAGATACAAACCAACGTCAGAAAGGGCATTCGGTTGGTGAGGCCTAGGCTGCAGAAATTTCTACAAATTTTAAACCTGCAATGTCTATTCGTATCCCGACCCTAGTTCAACTGGGATTTAAGGGAAGATGATGGTGATGAACATGTTATCTTTTTCTTAGTACACCTGTTAAGTAATTATATCAAGTGATCGCCGTTTTTCATTTTTCTGTTAGAATTGTTTTAGTGATATGGTTGTGAAGATAATTAATCGACGGAAGATTGAGTTGATGAGGAGAAAGCTGTATTATAGAGATCTGCTTTATATTTTGTGCCGTCTTTTCTTGCTATGATAATACGCGTAACTATTGTTTTTCTAGACCGCTTTGCTATTGAAGTCCCTTCATGTGATCTAGTTGCTTACTGTTGTACTATTTGTTTCCTGCGATGTAGCAACATGTAGATTAGGTATTGGTAATAATGACTCGTTGACGCCTGAGGTTGACGGGATTACCTTGAAAATTTCACTGTAGAAGTAAAATGTGCTTTTTAGTACTAAGTCAGTCTGTTCAAATAATATAATTCACCCAAGTATATGAAATTGCTTGGCAGGATAACCTGGTTGTGTATGAGACCAGTATAGGGCTTGCTTCCGATTATTATATACATGTATTTGTACAATTCTAGCCTAGTCACAGTTTTCGTGCTTTTAATAATTAGACGCTTAACTAGTGACTTCTGTTTAGAATTCTCATTCTCAGGTTTATTAAGAGTATAAGTAGTTTTAAATTTACAGACATTGTCTCGTAAAGAGATGATTGGGGTCTTTTTTCTTTTCTCTCTCTCTCTCTCTCAGTCTTTCTCTCTCTCTCTCTGTTTCTGTCTCTCTCTCTCTCTCTCTCTCTCTGCCTGTTTCGGAGTCTCTCTCTCTCTGTCTCAATCGGAATCTCTCTCTCTGTCTCTCTCTGTCTCCTTCTGAGTCTCTCTTTCTCTCTCTCTCTCTCTCTCTCTCTCTCTCTCTCTCTCTCTCGTCCTCTCTGGGTACACTGATCTGAAGGCCTCTCTGTCTGTCTGTTTAACCTTGACCACAGGGTAGTTTCTAAAGTTGAAGCATAAGAACATAATGTAATACTTATTAAATTGGCACTCCTTTTTATGTTTATATTAGATTCTCTCTCTCTTTTCTCTCTCTCTCTCTCTCTCTCACTCTCTCTCTCTCTCTCACTCTAGTGTTCTTCGCATTTGGTTGGTCTAGGATACATTTTTCTAAGCACGGTCTGCTGTCCCGCTCTTCAAATAGCATTCGTTTACAATCATGTCTTTTTCTATCATAAAGCCTTTACGAAACTTGAATAGACCTATGTACGTATAAAATTTAGCTTCTGGCATAGTTTCCCATGTCCTTCTTAGCTCCATCTTAATAGTGGCTTCACTGTTTAGTCTAAACTTACAGGTTAGGGACTACGTTAATAATAGAACACCTGACTCATTTCTGTACTACCTGCTACAGCAAATTGATTGATAAATTATTGGCAATACATTTACATGTAGCTGACCGGATGTACATCTACTCCGACTGTTTCATTACTGTTGAGTAGCTTCGTGATATTATACCCTATAGGGTAAATTAAATTTAAAAATTTCAATTAAAGACTTTTTCATCAGAAGTTTGGTCTGTCAATTAACCTTTTCACATAAAGTCTACTTGTGTTCCACAGTAGCCGATCTACAGCTACATATGAATGCAGCGAAATATTTCCTCAGAAATCGCGAGTTTTCTAAAGTAAAGACGTTATGTCAAAGGAGGCCTTTGTGATGGGATTTGTTGCTTACCGTGGTTTACCTGATTTTGAGCGAGACAGCTGTGTTTATGAGTGTATACTGAGAGCTATGCCGTGGACCTGCCATTGGGACGACAGAGCTCTTAGTAGATAACGGTATTGTCTGCCGGGTGTTTCTGTCTGAGATCATTGTTGTGCATGATATGTAAATGACCAATCCTAGTTGAATGCATCGATTAATCAGCCTGATGTGAAACCATCAGTTTGTAGCTGCTCTGATAATTACGATCTATATTTTCATACTCTACTGTCTGTCTATTGGAGATAAATAAATCTGCTTGCTGACTATTGTGTCTGAATTGTCTGTCATTCTGTGAGAGTTAAATAAATCTGCGTGTTAACAAGACGAGTGCCTCTGAAGTACCTGCTTTTCCTGGTAACGTTTGGAAAATTATGCGAAATGAGTTTAAAATTTCATTCGCCCCTTTCTTTTAAAATTCTTAATAACTCAATTTATATGGAGTGTTTTTCTAAAACTTCAAGAATTTGTCGCCGATATAATATATTTACACAAATTGATATTGACACAAATTAGTAGCATAATCTTCATTTGACCATTTCAAACATGAATACTATTAATAAATTCTTATGAAGAAAAATACAATAACTTTATAACAGCATTATCTCATATTTGGTGCAATGATCATCTAACTGTTAATTGTTTATAAATTTACTTTTTTTAGATTTCGATTGTTTTGATAGATAACAATATACAACGCAATCGTATTAATCTCCACATTTACGTCAATCTCTGCTTGTCCATTGGGTCAACGCAGAATGGTGAGAGGAATGATACATTGTTTTCAAAATAATTACCTTATACAAAAAGCGTAAGCGCATTTAATAACTGCAACTATGTGACAGTAAGATACAGCGATTTAATTTTTCATATTTCAGAGTAAAGACTATCTACGATATGAAGCTATCTTTTGGCCCTATTATTCCTCGGCTGGATTAAAATGCACTTATAAGGTTACATTACTGTAGTCATTTCTACCTGGATACTCACCTACAAGCACATCTCTGCTCTTGTGTGTGCTTCTTTGCATCTAGAATGTGGATTAAACGAAGAATTCTCTTTCATAATTTGCAAAAATTTCAATTTTTGCAAATTATGAAAGAAATTTAGTCACATTTGTAGCAATTTGTTTGCGCAAATATTACATCAAAGTAATAGCTGAAGGTATTCATTGAAGTGATTCCAGTAAAAGAAATCCTGAATGCGCCTCTTTTTTACTCGTCGGTCTGTATTCGTCGAGACTCGTCACGTGACTTGCTTCCAGTCTACTCCTGCAATACAAAGTGACGTCATAAGTGCAAGTGTGTGCTTCGTAGAGAGACAGAAGGTTTGCTGAAACTATGGTCCGCTAATATTTAAAAACGTATCTAATTCTGTGATAGTCTTTGATGCGGATTTGGGGTTTTTTTATATTAATTTCGGTGTGTTATGCTAATGATCATCATAACGTTATGATGATGATGATAATGATTATACTGATGATGATTCACAGTGATTCAGACAGAATTAATTTAGAAGTGGTTATTATAGTTATTGAGGTGGAAATACACGTCAATAACTTATTCTGTAAGTTGGTCTCATGCCGCTATGCACTCAAATGAGTGTTGGGGTGGGGGAGAAACACGCTTTTCATATTTCTTGGCTACGTCATTAAATATAATGATGTAAATGTTTTGGTTGTCATGGAAACAGCACGCATAACTGTTGACCCAGGATGCTCTTGAGTGGGAACGAATCTTTGATTCCTTGACATTTATTAATTAATTTTATTCTTATTTATTTATTTATTAATCACGTGAATCATTTAAAAACCATCACGTACAGTAGGCCTATGTAGAAATGAGAAATTTTGAAAAGATTGAGTAGACGAAAAATGCAGGCCATATGGGGATTTACATAATCCGGATGTAGAAAAGGAAAAGTATTGGGCCCAGAACACTACATGTACGTCGCGTGGCACCACTGCGTACGGGAGAACAGTTGAAATTGCTCAATCTAACCAATAGATCTTTTCGGTAATAGCTATAAATAGAACATCGGGGACACCAAATGTAAACAGTGGACAAAAAACGTAAACACTGCATAGAATACCATTGAAATGTACTAGTTCCTCATAAAATTTCTAATACAAGCTTTCTTTAGAAATGTTATTTACTTTACAACCTACTATACGGATATTAATTAAAGAATAACTTAACACTTATAGTTTAACTCTGACATCTATTATAACGATATGCATGCATTATAACGAAGTTATAATGGTGACCCATTCCATTTACATGTAAATATATGTATCAGATGTCAACATAAACAAACCAGTGTTAACATGCAGCAAAGTATGTTTTCAATTACCGAACTGATCTATTGGACTCTATATCAGTTGAAAAGTAGAGATTCAGGACAAAATTGTTTTCCTCATATTATTAGGCTACATTAATTAATTTTCTCGCAAGGAACACTGAATAATAACGTTAACTACACGTGTCGCAAGGGACAATTAAGCAAAAACTGAGGATGGCAACTGGAATTTACCCCAGAAGCCGTTGGCTTTATAAGAGCAGACTGATTGTGATTATGTACCTTGGACCTGCCACTTGGTTGACCACAAGAGAGAGAGAGAGAGAGAGAGAGATTCAAACATTCTCTAAGTGATCTATTGTATTTTTGAATGAAGTGTAATAAATGAATTACAGATGATCCGTTATGGCGCTTTAGAAGGATGCTCGAGAGATATATTAAGTCTTTATCAAACTGTACATTACTAAAATCAGTGCGTAACTCTAGTGCTTTCAAAAACTTAAAATGTACACGTAATCCTGTGCCGAAGTTGTTATGTTAGATGTGAGACATTACTTAAGGAATTGATGTGAATCCGGAACGAAAAATGCACAGATTTTATACTAACTAGATTAACATACCAGCATCGATATGCTAACATCTGAAATTATACAAGTTTTTTTTACTTCCGTGTTTTAACACTTGTCTAGTTTGGTTCAGTTGGATTAGTTTCCGGTTGGTCTATAGTGGGGTGGTCTGGGGACAACAATATACAATAATGCAATAAAATGAATTTGTCTAAAAACAAAAATCATTCCACCGATTACTTCTCGTCACCACAACTAGTTCGTTATTTTTTCTTAAGCACAAATTTCTTTTTCGATTGAAAATACCCAAATAAGTGTTTCAGACATAATAGGAGGTAATTTTATAAATATTTTCCAAATATATTTTACTTCCAAGATGATTGCTGATCGTTACTTCAATCATTTACTGTTCCATGGATGTGTTCAGAAAAATCGATTTTATAGAGAAACAGGGATAACTCGCTGTAGCTAGAAATAGATCGATGAGATAGCGAATCTCTCAAGACCAGAGAATAAAGGAGCGAGAGAGAGAGAGAGACTCAGAGAGAGAGAGAGAGAGAGATAGACTCAGAGAGAGAGAGAGAGAGAGAGAGAGAGAGAGAGAGAGAGAGAGAGAGTAAAAGAGAGTGTGAGAGAGAGAATGAAAGAGAGAGAGAGCGAGAGATAGACTCAGAAATAGAGAGCGAAAGAGAGAGACAGACATACAGACAGAACAGACAGAGAGAATGGGGGGGGGGGGTGCATATGGAACTTTAGAAATATGGTGAGATATTGAGACCATCTTAAAAACAGCAGAACAACAGATAATAGCAGTAGTTGTGATGCTGATTTGAAACTTAACATCCTATTGACTGGTAGAAATTTAATAGAATTTTGATACTTGCAGTTGCTGTTGCCAATGGAGAACAGGTATCGTACTATCATTGAAGTAGACTTATAGGAAACTGGTTAAGTTTCATCTTCTTCTTAGAGAATGTCGTACTTTCAACTGTCGCTTAACATCTTCATCATTGTTACTAGCAGAAAACTGCATGGCAGCGTTCCATCATCAATGTTAGCAGAAAACTGTCAGCGTTCCGTCATTAATGCCACTATGCTGGTTAAAAACTGGCAGCGTTCCATAATTGATGCTAATAGAAAACTGGCAGCGTTCCATGATTGATGCCAGCAGAAAACTGGTAGCGTTCCATCATTGCTGCTAATAGAAAACCGGCAGCGTTCCATCATTCGTGATATCAGAAAAACTGCAGCATTCCATCATTGATGTTAGCTGAAGATTGATAGAGATACTGGACAAACTGGCAGCGTTCCAACGGTTCCATGGATGTATCGTGCCGTTGACAGAGTTTGTTCACCTGAGATGAGGTTCCTGAGCGGAAAGAGAATAAAGTGCCGCAGTGGAAACGAGAATCATGTTTCAGGAGTGATGGACTTCCGGGAATAGGAATAAATAATAGTAATAAGAAAATTAAATGTGTGACTACAAACCTTTCTCGTGAAAAAGCAAAAGTTCTTTCTAACCGTCAACTAAATCACCCGTTAAAAAGTGCGTTAATGGCAAAGTCATATACTGTACATTTATAGTGATGTACTGACTTCAGTCAGTACATCACTATAAATGTACAGTATATGACTTAGACGTAAGAGTTCCTAAAATGCCTCTGTACATTTTTGGTTGATCTGAGAAGTGTTTTAATTCACAATACAACCCCGACAATTACAGAATCATTATGCTTGTAAACTAGAGTTCGAAACGCGCATCTTTGTAACGATCAATTATTCTTTAATTGTATAATATTAAACAGTATCAAAGTACTAATTTAAAGTACATAAATTACTTTAGAATGAATAATATACCCTTATGGTTCGTAAAATTACTACTTTGTGATCTAAACAGTAAATTTATTTACGATTACTTTCTTTAATATTTCGTGGCTATAATATAACATAGAAATTTAACTTTTGTGGATTCTTTTTCACAGATACTGTCGGATATTTACGAATACTTCTTGAGGATTTAGACTAAATACTAATAGTTCGTGGAATATATCAAATGATTTAGCACAGATTCTTTTCTCATGTCTATGCCTCCTCGAGAAAGTTGGAAATACTACTGAACATTAATTAACTACTTTATTGCAGAATTCTTGTTCTTAAAATTCTATTACGACGATACTTCAATGTATCTGACAGGGAACATGCACTAATGACTATTAATCAGCCAAGTAGGCCTATTATAATTTATAATTCGTCGAGTCTCTAATTAGTTTTACGGATGCATCAACATACGTTGAGTCAGCATGACAAATACGGGCTAGCTTAGATAAGAAAAAATAGACTATCTTCTCTTTATGTAAGTATTGAGCTCTGTTTCAATATTCTAATATAGACTTATTGACCTAAACTAAAAGTAAAATGCAATAAAAATTTTAGACAGCAAAAGGTAGAATTATTTAAAACATTAAAAATCGGTCAACGAATGCACAAAATCTGTCAGCAGAGTAAGAAATAGTCGTGAAGAAATAGATGAGAAAATTGCAGAGAGATGTTTCAGTAAAAATGTTTCTGCTATGCTTTTCAGTGTATAATCTAGCATACACAAAAATTGTCACGTAAAAATAGAATGAGGAACATACATGTAGATGCAGAGTTAATTAAAGAGATACGCGCATAGAGAAACATAGACGCAGAGTTAATAAGAGAGGTATGCGCATAAAGGAACAAACACGAGCGACAGTCAAGCTGAATGGTACAGTGCTTCAGTAGGATTCAGTGAATGAGCAAGAGTGAAGTATTGGCATGCTACTTCAGTACGACACATCCTCTCATAACAAGAATGCTACTCATATTATTGCTTATATTTCCTGATCTCGCGCCAGTCTATGCTAAAATCAGGCTGTCTAGTATGTTCCATTGCTTTAATATCTACATACCGGCATGAACACGTCATATATAGGTTTGACATACGGTTCGGCAGCCAAAGATGATATCATATGGAATCATAAATTGTTCATATCGTATCATATCATATCATATCGAGACATCAAATGTGTAATAAATTATTATATAAAGTGAAAGTAAAGCCGATGTAAACGTCAATTTTATCTTTCTCGAGAGATATCAGTGACGGAGCGCAGGATTTGAACCCACCCATACTGATCCGTGATCGGTTATCTTATCGACATCGACACTGGCTTTAGTCAAGCTGGAGCCAGTGTTGATGTCGTCTGATGACGTCACCGGCATACATTGGTGGCATACATTTGGCTTAATGTATACAACCGAATGGAGTTGGAGATACTGCACGTATTTAGTGGCAGATAGCTCGATGAGATCCGATAATCAAGATAACATTTACTATTAACGCTAACACTAGCAATCATTCGTGACTCAATCGCTTCATTGTCCTGCGTAAAACAAAGAATCCCAGTCGACTTGAGTAACTCAGCGACATCTGTTAACAATTGACTCACAGACGTTTAACACATACATACCTCTGCTTATAGTCTCTCTCAAGTAACTCGTTAGCTCTTGAAATCTGGCATGAGTCATTAGGACAGTCAATGTTTTTGCTACAAACCGTACGACTTTTTCTTGATTCTTTTACGATTTCAAAGTGGATGCTATTGAAGATTTTGGTCTACCATAGCACTTGATCAAAGTGAAGTAATTTTGTGAATGACAGGTCTGAATCGCTTGTTCAAGAAATCAGGCGCGTAGTGTGTTCAACTGTTCATTCACTAATTCCTTAATTCCTGTATTATTTTAGTTGCTACTTAAGGAGATATCAAGTTATTATTCTAGAAGCTTATAGACATCTGTTCGTTTTTAATATCGAAAATGCTCCCGGAATTTTAGAAAGCTAACTAGAAACTTTTAGAATCTATTTTAAGTAGCTAGTTACTGAACTGAAGCCGGCATTTAAAAAACCAGAGTCATATCTAAATGTTCTAAGGATACTGTAAAATTATTTGCATATTGACTGTCGCTATCTTACTTTTAGAGTTTGGTCGATCGTCCAGTTATTCTGATGTTGAGCATTCAGTTCAAAAGTTAAGTGAACTTTATCACAACATCAACACCTAATCTGTGGGTGTGGCACCGTGCTGTCAATGGGGATTTTTGTAAAAATATAGTTTATTTTCTTGAAAATCTGGTATAAAACATTAATTTGGTGAAATAATGAATTAATGAATACAATTGATACCAATATTTAAACGGAATATATTATAAAGCTATTTCTAAAGTAAGTTTAACGAACTAGAATTTAGAACTTTTGACGAGTATGTACAGTGTATATTTATTTTGACTTAGAACAAGTAGTAGGCCTACTCAAATTGTTTAAAACGGTCACATAGAGTCAGTGGTTAAAGTGGGAATTGAGCGCCAGTGGGCTCCCCCTCACTTTAATAGGGCCCCTAAAATCTAACACAGGCCCCAGGGGAACTGACTTCAGGTAAAAGAGAGCTAATATAACTGTGTTCCCCTGCGTTTCGCTTAATTTAAACCACTGCACACGGTCTTTTTTAAAATACACCGTTTAGTAGTTCACTTCGTAATAATTTTAGCTTACAGTAGTAGACCTCTCTTCAACACCAGTTATTTCAGTAATTTATCTTAATACCATCCTTCAATACTACTTAGCGTGGTTGGGTTACAGAATACTCGTGGAGTTTTGCTGTGGATTATAATTTACAACAGTTTCACAACTAACTCGGCCAAGGTTTTTCCGGCGTGGAGTTATAATAAGATGGATCTACTTCTTTATTACTAACATTGAATTCTTTGCTACTCTAATCATTACTGAATTGGATTTAGCCTGGCAACCAAGAAACTGTCTCATTAGTAGTCATTACTAACAGTGTAGCTTGTGGTCCTACTTTTATCTTAAATTTGCTTTGATGATTGCATTAAGACATCTTGTTATCTTGAAAGATAATTGTTTAAAATCTAGACCTTTCAATTAAAATGATTTCTAAATTAAAACGTTGAGAGTCCATATTTGAAGATTATAGTCCTTGTCCAATTTAACAAATCACGTTGACACAACTTTACTTCGTTTTATTTTCTACTTTACTTCACTTAACAGAGTATTATGTTGTTCTGAGTAGCCTTCACGGTAATGACAACCCAATATGTTATTATTTTAATGAAAATAAGTTTGATATGCTTAACAGTCTGGTATGTTTCGCTTAACTTCATACTTGAGAGAGCAATAATAAACTGGCAATGAGACTAAGTCTCTATCTCTTAGTACATTACCTATTGGCAGGTCCATGGTATATAACCGTTATAACAACTTAACTATTTTCTGTGTACCATTTTCCTCTTCATGTCCACATACGAGTGATTTTTTAATACTATATTAGCAATATTAATCATTCAATTTTCCTGAATTTAATAATTTACAATCATCAAATTAGATTATTGGATCTAATTGGATCAAATTGTATGTAATTGCATTCTTCAAATGCTATAAGAAATAAGATGAATAGTTGGATAGGACACATTCTAATGGGAGCTAGATTACTAAAGGCGATTATAGAATGTAGAATAAAAGGAAAGAGAAGCAAAGGCAGACAAATTGGTTATGTTAATCGTCCAACTTTCCCACTATCTGTCTGCCTTTGCTTCTCTTTCCTTCCATTCTACATTCTATGACCGTCTGTAGTAAGCTATCTCCCCTTAGAATGTGTCTTATCCAAATCTTTTTCCTATTTCTTATGACATTGATCAATTGTCTATCGTTATTTACTTTCTTCAAAACTCCTTCATTTGTAAATTTTTGGGTCCTGTTAATCTTTTACATTCTTTTCCATATCCACATCGAAAACAATTCCAATCTCCTGACAACTTCCATCCTTAATGTCCTTATTTCACATCCGTATAATACGACGACTAAGTAATTAATCTAATTCATCAATTTACTTAGCAAATATCACTTAAACTTCTATCATACTGTAGCGAAAATGGCTTAATAAAGGATTAAAATTTATATCCACAAATATCTTTTGAATATCACCCAAATCATTCCTTTACTGGTTCATTAAGGTGTCAATGACTAGCAGCAATGTAATCGTATGAGTTGATATAATATTCAGGTTTTATACAGCGGGAGTTAAAGCAGGGGTATCATAGTGCGCATGTAGCTGAATACTGTACCATGACTCTTTATTCCGATCAGAGGATTTTAGTTTTTACTAATGGAATAAAAGCACAACGATATACGCAACGATAGCCTATACAGACTCTGATTTAGAATTGATTAATTAATGGTGAAAATTAATTATTTTATGTTCAAGTGTTTTATTACAAATAAATATTATGAAAGTTAACATTGAATTAACTTCTGCTTCAACAATGATCACAAAAGACATATATCTTTAGTAACATACTAATATAACATTTACATTGATAACTAATATCAATGTAAATGTATAACGATAACTGTTAGTAGAGCGCATATGGTAAAGATTACCTGTTCTATAAATTAATATATTGTTGCCGATAAAAGATCAGGTAGTTTTTGAATTCTATTTATGAAAGGGTTTCTAATTGTTGATACGAACATTATTAATATAGACCAGGTCGTTTGCCGTAAGCCACTGAGAAATAAATTCTATAATTAGCTTAAAATATTCTTCCCTTCATCTCCCACATCGTATACTTACTCAATACAAATTATCAATTCACATAATCAATATACATAAGAAATACACATAAAAGCTAAAAAAGCTAAGGTTAAGGTCAGTTTCCTCACTCGAAAGCGATGTCAGTGACGGGCGAGCCCAGGATTTGAACCCCGCACATAATGATCTGCGGTCGAGTATCTTACCGACTTCGCCACTGGCTCCAGCCAATACATACATAATATCAATTTACATGCACAACTATATGAATATACTTTAAAGTTCTGCCATTAAATTACACTCACATAATTAAATAATAATAATATACTCGTCTATTTGTTCAATCTGACAACCGCAGAAAGTTACAATACAGAAATAGCAACAAAAATAGCAAGACAAATTACTGTACAGATACAGCATAAACAGTTAATACATGTATTATGAGAGATGAAATTAAAATTGTTGTTGATGAAATTAACTAAATTAAAATATTACATAAATTCATTGATAAATACCAGATTGGGTCAGGTATGCGTGAAGTAGCCATATTAGTATAACATAACTTTACAGAGTCAGGAAGCAATTATATGCTTGTTTAAGACCACTGTATTCATTAAATTAACTTGCATCAGCTAAAATCATAATGCTAAACTCATACAGGTAATGAAGTTCCTATCATCATTTTATGCAATTATTGTATGTAAATATTTAAACTGTAATTATGTAGATATGCAAATCTAATTATAATTATAGAATTATTAAGCTGGCAGACTCTACTCTGTCATTTGCTGCGTAATAATTTATTCACTCTGTCATTAAAGACATTCGTAAATTCGTAACTCTGCAGAATCTCAAGCTTTGTCTCTTTTCTCTTTATGATGTCTCGGAGAAACAGTTTTTAAATGATAGTAAGGAGATATTTTAAATTTAAGATGAAAGTTAAATATTGATGAGCGACCGGGTTCAGCTTTCAGCAAGCTGAGTTGCTGCTAGGAATAATATAAACAGTAAACTTTGAATGCATATATTGACATTATTATACATAGCACAACTAAATGTTCAATGCAGTTCACAGACGGTGCAGTTCTTTGGTGTCATAGAAGAGTTGCATTCGAAATCATTGAGATTGAGATAAATCTTCACAATAGTTTTTTGAATTTTTCTAATTAATGAACACAATAAAAAGGCATGTTTCTTTAATTTTCAATTTTTTTATTTTTCAGCAAATTTATCCAAGAAGCGGCATGGATTTGAATTTCAAACAGGATTCATCTTAATGTCATCATCATTGTGATAGTGAAACTAGCGCTAAACACATTAACTGCCGTAGCAGAGTCAGTGGTATTATCGGATAGATGTCCAACTGTGGATCAGTGGATTCAGGGTTCAAATCGCATGCTTTATAGACAGGAAGCCGTCGTTAAAACTAGATGTAGCTTTTAGCTTAGATAATTCTGCTACAGTGTTTACTCTATTGTTATAGCATGAATAGATCGTAGCTGCGCTAGGGAGCGAATGAGAGAGAACGTCAGGCGCTGCTACAGCGCTATAAATGAATACGAGCTGTTTATTAATGAACACAGTGTTACTCGGTCTCACACGTGTTAGGTTTCAGCGCACTCTCAATGGGATATCCAACTATAAACTACATTAAACTAGATAGTAATTAGAGTATAGGATAAAATACTGTATAAATCTGTATTGAATAAAGTTGAACACAAGTATAGGTATGAAGTATAAAGCATAAAAAGAAGTATAAAGCTGCAAAGTAGTAAGTAACAAAAGGAAATAGCAAAAGAAAATGAAAAGATAAGGAGTTTTAAAAATAGAGGGACGGGAAATTGGAAAAATTGGGCATGGGGAGTTAGGCGGCTTAGGATAGACGTCCCTGGAAAAAATATGCAATATAAACAATATAAATGTACATTATACGTTGTTATGTTATATCGCTATGCATTCTCTATTACCTCGATTTTAACGAATATAACTAAGCTTTCCCTTTGCACAATGATTTCTAATGTCGACGGCTCTTTCGTAAAGTGGAACTGTAATAAGGTAATGGATTATATAGCTAGTCACATAGACCTACATCTGAAATATCATATTTTATCATATTACTTTCATTCGTTCATGCTGATACATCATGTCCAGATTTTTTGACTACATTCATTAAGAAAATAGTATTGATTTTACAAAGGATAACTTCTTTAACTAGAAGTTACTAGTGTTTTTACTGTTACTCATCTTAAATGTTTCGCTGAAATGTTAGATTTTATTTGATGTTAGATGTTAGAGGCCTTTTGGGCTTTTCTCAGTTATTCTAGTGAAAAATTAAGCAACTTTATCCTTCGCTACTCTACGTTTGACGTCTCTGAAATCACTCTTGTGTGAGAACCGGACGTTAAATCTTTATTAGATCCTGCAGTTCAGTGCCCAGTGTGATTCTTTTTAAAACTTGAAGTATTTTCTCAACAACAAGCGTATGTGGTACAAGATAATTTTCTAGCACTGTTAAGTTGTGTATTTATTAGAAATAAGAACTAATCCTGTAAGTGGGGATTTTGGAATATAAATTTGTTATATACAATTGGAGATGTTACAAAGAGATGAATGTTTACTTAAGCTAAGTACTCAACATTTGGATATTTAAAATAATTAACAAATTAGTGAATTTCTTAGTTCATTAAATAGCGATGGTCACGTTTGGTGCAGTTGGAGTTTGGTACAATTCTCTAGGATAATATTTAGGCTAAAATTATGGAGAAATCTCATCTACCAAAACTCTTGAAGAAGAAAAATAAGAATGCACCAAAGCTAGAGAAGTCACCGTCTCTTGCAAAGGACAAGAATCAAACCTTTCTGTTCGCTGAGAAGAGCAATGATCCAGAAGCTCTTGTGAATTCTTCAATCGATCAGAATTTGCCTCAGCAAGCAGAACCATCGACAGCAAACCCTACCTCACGTCTCGCTGAGCCATCGAAAAGAAGTCCTCGTCTTCGAGCAGCTAAGGCAGACATCAACCCGCAAATAAGTAGGTTAGAACGATTGAGACCCAAAGCTTTGACTCTCGTTAAGGAAGATCTTGAGGTGTCATCAAAATCTCAGAATAACCACCTCGATGTGGATGACAGGCAACATGCTGGTGAGCTCTATACCCCGTCGCCTTCTTCCGTCGCGTCAGACACTGACTTACTAATGAGAAACGTAAATCATGAAAATTTCGCTTCAGGTTGTACTCAGGGATTTGATCAGCGTAGTTTTGCTCATTTTACTGCACAGCTTAGTCCTGGTTTCGATTTCAAACGAAATAAATCAAAATCAAAGAAATTCGTCTGGAGATGGGAATCGCAAAGGCCAAGGATTTCTGGAAGTGTTGATTTGATCAAGGCATTTGAGACTGATAGCTTTGAAGGGACACTGAAACCTGGCGATGCAAATCAAGACAGTAGTCCGATATATCACGAGCTGGACCCATTGGAGGTGCACAGTGGCACGAAAGCCAATCAGCACACGTATCAGAGCATCACGGAGCTCCAGGAAGATCTGCAGGCTCTAAGGGCTACCTCCTCGGGTTCCTTACTCTCCGTTGGAAGAGATGTTAAAGAGTGTCATGACGTTTCACCTACTTTATTAGAATCCCAGTCTGCCTCTCCGGGAAGCGTACAGTCAGGTAAAGGAGGAAGTTCTAAGAGTGACTCCAAACATTTCTTCTTTTCGCGCCTTCGCCTACCAAAAAGAAATTCCTCAAATCAGGGCCAAAAGTCTCGTGGCGCAGAGCCTACGGTTGTTGAAAAATGTGATAGTCCTTCGATTAAGCTTTCTTCAAAATCAAGTGGCAGTGTTGGCGTATCAAAACAAAAACATGAACGGTTATCATTCGTTGGTGATAAAATTTCGTTAACTAATTCCATTTCTGCAACTAACAGTCCTAAAAATTCCGACAAATTCAAACTGGATAGTGGTCAAGATAGTCCAGGTACTAAGAATATTTCTTCCAGCAAACCAAAAATATTTATAACAGAATCCAACAGAAGTTCTTTATCGCCTCGTATTAAAGATCTTGATAAGAAAGATGCCGGTAAATTATCTCAACGCTCGAGTGTTTCAAATCTATTTAGACCAGCCATTTCTCCTGTACCTTCACCTCACCGAGCCCTGAAACCACATGCTCAAACATCGGGTTGCATTGCCACATCGATCACAAATTTTGAAGAAACCTGGGGTACCGACTCCACAAGAACTATGCCAGATAGTAACAGTTTTAAAGCATCCAAAAACAGCGCTCAGGTTAAAAACTTGGATCGTAAATCACTTGCTAAGCAACCACAACTTCGACCTGTCCATGCAAACATTCCGCCTTCGAATAGGAATGTAGCCTTGCACAGCAGAGGATATGTCAATGCAGTTTACAGTTCACAGGGTT
Organism: Enchytraeus crypticus; assembly: GCA_905160935.1. Taxonomy (NCBI): domain Eukaryota; kingdom Metazoa; phylum Annelida; class Clitellata; order Enchytraeida; family Enchytraeidae; genus Enchytraeus; species Enchytraeus crypticus. Next base: position 3,444,267 of record CAJHZI010000463.1, read on the forward strand.
TAATTTCTTTAGCTGATAGATCTACACATCAGTCAGCTAGCTGTGCAGAGTCTGATAGACAGCGAAATCAAAGAACACCAGCATACTCTGATAGAGACGTGTTAACACCGTCACGACATAATTCCATCGAATCACTCATCCTCGACGACGTCTCCTATTCCAGGGGAAGCACTGAACGCCTTAACACTCCCAGTGGGACTCCACGGCGGCTTGCCTTCGCTAGTCCGAGCTGTGGGGTCCGTATGGCGGAAATGCGGGGAGCAGTCCGTCGTAAGTCCGACAGTAAATCACCCTCACCGGAGCGAGCAATCGTTACACCACCTCCTTCTTGCTTCCCTCGATTCTTTTCCCCTGTTCAGCCAGTGGAAACGTATTCGTCTTTGAGAGTAAAACGTGATGCCTCCTGTCAGACCAAAGGTCCTACAAAACTTCCCTGTAGATCAGTATGCAGCAGCACGGGCGGAAAGGCTGTCTTTGTGGGAGGTGGAGCTGCTGTACAGGGAATGATGCACACTATTCCAGAGGAGGAAAACTATAATCTCTCGTCAGATGAGCGCGGAAAGCATGGAAAGGAAAAGAGTTTCAATTTAGATGAGTTTGGATGGGATAATAATAGTCAATATAATAAGCATCCCGAGACTGTATCTGATGAGATAATTTTATCTCAGGAATATGATTCGACATTATGCAGAATTAGACATCAATCAAATCCGGAATCTCTTGAAAATAATCAATCACATTCAGTCAAATGTCTAAATGCCATAAATATCACGACATCTGGCGCTACATCAAGTCACAATAATTTGCAGATTTTGAATCAATTACACGGCAATGTAAACTTCAACGGGCTCGGATTAGACGCTCGAACTGTTAATGAGGGAATTATTCAAATTGAGATACATAATGACTTGCAATCCACCAGTGACAGCGTATTAGAGCTGCTGAAGAAAGATAAGCAGATATTCATGGAGAGAGGAGTTGACAGCAATTCATTGCCTCCCACCAACTCTGATCATATATATGATCATAGACATCGCTATCAGCTCCTACCAAGAACGAAAAGAGATCGCATGGATTATTCTGAAATAGACTACAATCAAATTAGCGCAGAAGACGACGGGAATAAAGTGGCGTGTAGAATGGCTGCCGGGGAGGTGAAATTTATGCGAAACAATGCGGGAGCGAGTAGGCTGAGGCGTCCAAGGGTAGCGGTAGGGAAAAAGAGTGGCATTGCTTCTCCGGTGGAAGCGAGTTATTGGGATGGAACGGAATCAATCAATAGACAAGCTAATCAGCGCTCTTCCGCTACTGTTAGCTCATCAAATGCAGTTCCATCAGCAGCAGCTGCTGCTCCAATAACAGATTCTTCGGAATCCGAAGAAATAATTCCGCGGCCCATAGTAGCGCGCCATTCCGCTAGTTTATCATCCGTTACCAATTCCGGAGAGAGCATATACATTCCCGGAGAGGGAGTCGTACTACGTCATGCTAATGTGAGAAACATTGAATCGCTGGTGGATGATTTGACTGGATCCGGTGTCAGCGATTACGAAAAATGGCCTCCACCGGCTTCAGGATTATACACTGGGGCTATTGAACTAACGTCCAGCATTAAATCCTGCTCAGATCGAAGTAATTTCTATAATTCCAAGGAGAAACGGGATCGCAGTAATGGTACAATTAGAGAACAATCTGCATCGATCTGCCTTCAGTCCAATACGTCACAAATAAACGCTTCAAATAGTCGTTCATCTGCGCGGAAACAATTTCCAGTGACGGATGAGAAGTTTCAACAGTCCGTACGGACTCGTTCCACTGATCCAAGCTCCACTGCCGCCTCTGAACAACGTCATCGAACATTGAAGGATACAAGTAGCAATAGGTTGTCTGCTGGTAGCAGTAGCAACAAAAGTAGCTGTCAAACTAAAAATGTTAAAGCTATAAAGCAAACGTCTGACAGAATGACGACTAGTCACGAACTGAATTCGAAGTCGAGCAATTCCTCTTATTCTAAGTCAGGTGATAATTTTGCACGTCACGTGATTGCATCGAGTGATAAGCTCGACGGGAACATGATGAGAAGTGCTCAGACTGATAAGGCTGATAAGACTGATAAGATGCTCAGTTGCTCATCCAGCTCTACCAGCAGCTCTGGCTCTGTCATCAGTGGAGCTGACTGCGAGTCTGACGCCTCTTTGTTCAGCTACAAAAAGAGATTAGCCATATACGAGCGCAAGGAAACGCAATCGGTGGGAGTAAGGAGCCCAGCAAAACCCGAATCTCGCCCAAGACATATATCGCGACTTCCGACCACTAAATCTGATAAGCCGGGTTTGGAACGAGTGTCTAAAATCTCGAGCAGACAACAGAATGCTAGAAGATCGAGTCAGAATTCTGACAATATTAGGCGAATTGAAAATCCGTTGCTATCGGCGGAATCTAATGAAACGTTTGACGAAAATTCTAGACCTTCGTCATGTAAGAGTTATTCAGAGGACGATCGCTCAGGGTATGCTTCGTCTACGGGTAATTAGCATTTAATTAAGCTCTGTTATTAAAATTAATTTGCATATCTGATCCAACGGGTTTATCTAAGCCAACGGGTTTATCTAAGCTAACGTTTCATCTGAGCCAGCGTTTTGAATTATTAAGAATGAATGAAGAACTACGGAAAGAGTATTGAACTATTCTGAAAATAAATCAATAGACATTATTAGCTTTTCTATATAGATTCTGCCTATAGAATATCTCAGTTTAGGGCATTAACTAGTGTTTTTCGAGTGGAAGAGCATCTAAATAGTTATATCCATACAGAAAGATTGGAATAGGTTCAAACTATGCTAGCGATATGGAATTTCTCTTCTATGTAATTTGGTTTATCTGGATAGAAGCTATCTATTTATATATTTATAGGCTGGGTCAGTTGTTTAGATAAGTAAGGCTGGCGCTAATGTTTCCATGAATTGGTCCGACTGTTTGATGGACGCCGGAAATATATCTGTTGATCAGTGAAATCACCAAGGATGTTGTATTAACTGGAGGAAGCACCCTTCTCTGCTAAACATGTAATAACTTAAGCCTAAGTTATAGCTGCAAGCTAAAAGGCTATTACACTTGAGTCTCTTTTGAAAGCTAACATCGTATACTCTGCTCAAAATATCGAGAATATTTAATAGAGATCTGGAGAAGTTTGTAAACTCATCAGACTATGATTACACAGTGTCTGCAAATAATCGCAAATTCGACTAAATCCTATTGAAGTTTTAATTCTGACCATCATAAGCTGACTTCAATTTAAGGGTTTCGCAGTTTGATTCACCTTTCCCGTCGTCATATGGAATGAAAATGGTTGAAACTCAGTTCTCTATCCTACTATCAATACTGCACTAAGGAAACCACGGAGATGGGCATGAAGAAGTTAGGAAGGGAGTATTGTTTACGTGAAGTTAGTGGGAGGTTTGGAAGTGTGCTATGGCAGATGATTGGAACAGATGGCGAGAGGGCCTGGGCTCAATGTAAGTACATTAAGCTTGCAACGCTTTACTCAGTACGTTATGCTATACCGATAATGCACTCTTCTCTGTATTGTGTTTAGTAATTGCATATAATTAGTGCACAATGTCGCAATGATGTAGGGTACTTAATCCTAGAATCAGTACTGGACCCAAAGAGAAGTAAGTCATATTGAGAATCGAATCTGAGGTGACTGCATGCGCACTAGCAATTTATTGAAACCACGTTTTCTAACGACCACCATTGAATTCATCAACTCGACCATTTGTTAAGTTACATTCATATTTTAATCTTGTTGACTAATAAATTTAACACAAATAGGTCTGCATATTCACGCTAGATGTTCCGTTGTTATATTCTTAATTAATATATTATGAGAAAAATGATTTTACATTGATGATCGTTCTTACAATGGCGCGTCTAATACATATTTTCATACAAATAAAAATTATCGATAATTACTGTCACAATTCTCTCTCTCTTCATGCGCTTCCTACTAGTAGGTCCATGGTATATAACGCCTCCACTCTTCTCTGTCTTCCGCCTTCCTCTTCATTTCCACATATTAGTGGGTCTTTAAATCATCTAACATACCTAATCTCGGCCTGCCCCTGTCTCTTTTTTCTTCCATTCTACCTTCTATGACCTCCTTTAATAGACCTTCCCTCCATAGAATGTGTCCTTTCCATATCTTCTTCCTATTTCTTAATACATTTATCAACTGTCTGTCTGTGCCAACTCTCTCCAGAACTTCCTCATTTGTAACCTTTTGAGTCCAGCTAATCGTCTCCATTTTTATCCAAATACACATTTTCAATGCCTCCAGTTTTCTAATATCTTCCTTCCTTAAGGAAGATATTAGGAAACTATCACACCTATCGAGCAAATTTTTGAGGCCATGTATGAAATTAACAGCCACACTGATGATATGGTTAAAGATGAACCAAGGGCTAAACTCATTTGACATTGTATGGACCCTATGGCTTATTTAACATATCTCTGTGTTTAATATCGTGCGATGCAAACTTTATTTCTCTGCTGTTTTTCGCTCATTCTAGTAGGATTTTGGATAGGCTTCAAGGAATAATAAAAATTATATTTTCAGTATGCACAGACGTTGTAGATAATTATGAGTAACATCACACTTTAATGGATTATTGAATAGAGTTATCTCAGCTTTACCCAGTGGTTAAAGTGAGAATTGAGAGCAAGGGAGCGGTCAGAATTTTGTCGCCCCCCGTTAATGTATTTACAGATCTCTAATAACCAATATTATAAATAGAGATAGGAATCGAACCGAACCCGAACCGAACCCTAAAATCTAGAATTTTGACCGAACCGAACCGAACTCAAACCCAGACTCTGACCGAACCCGAACCGAACCCGAACCCAGACTCTGGCCGAACCGAACCCGAACCCAGACTTCGTCCAAACCGAACTGAACCAAACTCTTGTAGTTCCTTTCTTCTTCACCAGCCTGACATTAAATAGTAAGAACAATACAAACAGACGGAAACAGACAGAGAGTAGGACAGAGAGGATTTGAGACAGTCTATTCGTATCCCGACCCTAGTTTAACTAGGATTCAAGGGATGATGATGATGATGATGATGAGTAAGAACAATACAAATATATATTAGTTTTTGCATTTGCATGTCTTACAGTATCTAACTGCATATATTCAGGTAAGGCTGGTTCCGACACAAATTTCAAAATGGTAGCGGTACAAAGGAATGGTAGCGGGAAGCGAGACGGGCCTACAGAAGATAATGGATACTCTGAATGATACAGCATTGAAATATGGAATGAAGATTAACATCAAGGAGACAAAATTGATGAGAGTATTCCATAAAAATCTGAAAATGCCTGACTCAATCTAGGTGGATTTGTTCTTGTTAAATTCAAATTATGAATTTTTTCTAATTTTAGTGTGCTGCCTTAATATTTTTGCAGCCAGATTTACAAATAATTATATATGACATTCTATATGTGTTAAGACTATCTGGAGTAAATAATTTTGCACCATAGCAATGCAATAATTTCATAACTATTTTCGTAACTTCATAATTGATCTGAGAGTTTCAAATTTGAAACCCCCAGGTAAATTATAAAGCTTATTACTGGTCAGTTAGCAAACGGTGTATATTATGATCATTTTTCTGTGGAAGTACAAATGTTTACAAAATCATCTCTATTTGACATTTTTATGTTACTAAATTGCACTTTGTCTCTGAAATATTGGATCCAATTTTAGCCAAGACATTTCCACTAAATTATAAAAGTATCTAATATATAGGCCTATAGTGACAAAATTTTTTTAAAAATTGATGAACCATTCTATTTGCTCGTTATAATCAAGGAGAATATTTCAGATACAATAATTAAGCTAAATATCTATATTATGACCATTTGTTGGTCAACTTACAATATTTTCAGAAATGTACAGGAATAAATACCACTTCTCTCCTTTTTTCATTGTCATATTTTTACCTAGGTGAAAAAATGTGGCAGCTATTATGACTTAATTAATTTTTAAGCATATTTACTATAAACCATTTTAAACTTGTTTGTCATAACCATGATTATTATAAGTAAAGTTAAACAATTGCAACATCATCCAAACCAAACCATTTCGAACTCGAATCGAACTCTTACGAGTTGGAAATCAAGCCGAACCCGAACCGAACCCTTGTCATAAACGAACCCGAACCGAACTGAACTTTCATTTTCAACGAACCGAACCGAACCCGAACTCTGGAAATTCATAAAATTCCCATCTCTAATTATAAAGGAGAAAATATTCTTGCCGATATCAATTCATTCGTTTTGACTATATCCGCGAAATATCTCGACATATGCGTTAGTATCTAATATGAGATTATAGTACGGGAACGTACCTAAGAAAGAATGAGAGCTAGGGGAACGGAGTTCCCATGCGTTCCACCCACTTTGTCCACTGGCTTTAACTGTTCTTTCTGCACTTTCAGCAACCCATCCATCGCTTCTATAGACTCGACTATAAAGTAAATAAAGTTAAAGTTAAGTTTTGAGTCATTTCCGCACAGCCGGAGCCTCGTCCTGCTGGTATTCGAACTGTGATCTCCAGCTTATCAGGCAAACATGATACAAACTCGGCCGTCCAACTAGTACAGTAATAGCATGTACCAAGAAGAATTTCATAGGATTATGTGGGTTCATAGTTATCTGTTGCAAGGCTACTATTTTTAATCTAAATAATCTAATATACATGTACTGTACATTTTCTTGTCTACAACCCGCGACTAATAACCCTTAACAGTACGTTTAATTTAATGCACTATCACACCAGGGCGGCAGACTTCACGACTGACTGGCGCATTTACTTCTCATCTTTGTTTCCGACGACGTTTAATAACTTCATAGTCTGCGCTTCACAGGATTGTTCTCTCAGGGAATGACGCCCTGCCTATTAAATGTTAGTCAAAGCTGAGGAGGGTATAGGGGTCCACCTCGTCATAAGCAGAAACCCCCAAGAAAATGGCATTAATAATAAGAATTGGTAGCCTATTGCTAGATGATTTAAAGTTCCACTCTTATATAGACATGAAGAGACAAACGGTAGACAGAGAAGAATGGAGGCGTTATATGCCATGGACCTTCCAGTAGGCAGTGCACTGAGAGAGAGAGAGAGAGAGAGAGTCTGCGCGTTTCCTCTACAAATCCCAGCCTGGCGCTGATAACATTATACGCCTTCTTTAAGCTAATACGCAAGTCTGCAGCTAATCATTTGATTTACAAGTATGTCATCAACGATATCTATTGACTAATGACAGCTCTGATCTCTTGTGATAGTCTGCACCGAGCTCTGTGATACTGAAATATTTTACCTGTACTCCATTATCGCGAAATCTGTTCGTTGAGTTTTCTCGAATTACCTGATCTATTACGGAATGGACTTAAAGATATTATTTTATGAATGGAAATACTCGAGAGGAATAAGATCGTACAGAAGTTTAACTAGAAGTCTATGGCGCTCTCTGTCAATTGGTGCAAATTATAAATTTATGCGTAATCGAGAATCTCTCTCATCGGTCAATATATATACAATATAAGGTAAATATCGTGACGGGAATGCTTGGAATTTTACGTAGTATGATTCCTTGATATGTTCTGAAGTTGCTATAAACTTTCACCTGTTATTTTGATCGCGCTGCGTATATTCGTAGTTTTAGATTAAATTATCATTTCTTTAAAATTTCTTGTAATAAAATTACCGCATTAAAACGTAATCCGAAATTTCTATGTAAAATAGACAAGGAAGATATATATATATATATATATATATATATATATATATATATATATATATATATATATATATATATAGAGAGAGAGAGAGAGAGAGAGAGAGAGAGAGAGAGAGAGGGGGGGGGAGTTTGAATATTGAGGTAGATTCATTTGCTGTAGTGGGAGAGTCAGTGCAAAGATTCCATTAATTTCATGCTTTGATGGTCAGATTAGCCGATTGGTTTCTTGAACTCACCGAAGCTTAACTCGTCCCGACGTCCGTTTATTTGTTTGACCGGTATAATATTGCAATTGATTAAAAATATCGAATGAAGAAACTTCTGTATCCAGAATATTTAATATAATTAGATTCGGTTCAGTTAATTTCAGGGCTCCTTTATTCGATGAATCTACATCAGAATACCAGACAACTCGCTCATTGTTTGAACTCGTCGGTTTGCTACAGCTACGATGATGACAATTGGCACTATTCAAGACAAGAAGCTGTAAATACTATAAATAAAAATAATGGTAATATTAAATAATGATAATAATAATAAACAATATAAAAATATGTGGGGCCTAATAATAGTATTTATTATTATTATTAGTATTACTATTGCTATTATAATTATAATTACAGAGAGAGAGAGAGAGAGAGAGAGAGGTAGATAGAGAGAAACAGTTTGAATATTGAGGTAGATTCATTTGATTTAAAGATTTATTATTATTAAATTAAAAATAATAATAAAAACAACCACAACAACAATATAACAACCATAATAATATTAACGATACTAATCATGATAACAACTATAATAATAATCATGATAGTAATAATATTAAAGTAAATACTAGTAATAATAAAGCGATTTTTAACAATTAATAAATAAGACTAAACTGAAACCTGACATTTTGGTCTGGGTTAAAACTTGGTTAAATTGAAGCTTGTCACTTAACCTTTTAGCATTTAACCGATACAGGAAAGCTGATGCTCAAGTTTCGAAAGTTGATCTGCATCAAGCTGTGATGACTCCTTACGTGAAGTCGAGGCTTACTCATTGAGAGATTCTGAATCACTTAGATGTACATCGTTTACTGAATAATTCTAGATTTAAAATTTAATATTGGGTTTACTCTACAACGATACAAAAGCTGAATAGATTATTATTACCTGAGTAGCAAAGCTGACTAATTAACATAATAAAGCTACTAACTTTTAATTTTTGTAAGATTCAGTTTAGTATACATATACATTTTATATTAGTTCCTAATAAATTGATGTAATAAATTAAAGAGTGTCGGTGTATTGAAATAATTACAACTGGACTAAAAAATATATCTTGAGATTTGATTCACGGAAGCATATCCCTAAATCAGCAATGATCGAATCTTGGTTTGGAATCTTACATTTACTGGTCTGCAGTCATGAATCATATCCGTGATGCTTGTACTACTAATTCACTTTAGAAGGATTTAAACCATTTCTATTATTACCACGATACTTGCTATCGTTACCCAGATAATACTTACTATCAGTATCGCGATACTTGCTATCAATATCGCGATACTTGCAATCAAATCGGTATCCTTTCTATCTTATCGCGATACTCTGCTATATGTCATTATCCCGACACTTGCTTTCAGTATCGCGATACTTGCTTTCAGTATCGCGATACTTGCTTTCAGTATCGCGATCTTACTTTCAGTATCACGATACTTGCTTTCAGTATCACGATACTTGCTTTCAGTATCGCGCTACTTGATATCAGTAGGCCTATCACAACGCTCAATATCAATTTTTTGTGAGAGATATTTGAAAATCTTTTAGTGAAATCTTACAGCGGCGCGTATGTTATAAGCAACGAAAATATTTTTTCTAACACCGGATAGAGAGAGCATGGAGTCATCCATCTTTAAATCACTAGAAATGAATCGTCGTCATTTTACCGTGATAGATTTAAAGGTTGATGAAGGCAGAGCCTCTAGCATTTCTTTTTACTGATTGGTTGCCAGCAAATCAGGCACGAATATAGTCTACAAGACAGAGGGCAAAGAATTTAACTTTTAATAAAGCAAGCAAAGATATAATTTTTGTGTATAAAAATATAAAATTGTAATCCATTAGAAAATCAAATTGTTAGATTTGTCCAACATAGTGTTTACTACACGTACATGTACGGTACTAATGCTGTAGGTACTGCCTGTAATTATCTCACGTTGTACCAGTACTTACAATGTACACGTAATACCGGTACCTACTATCTACAGTATGCTGTAGTCAGTTTGAGTACTTTTCGCACGCACTGCCACTACTTACTACACTCGACGCCTGCACTCCGTCTTACTATAACTTAATCATAGGAATGAATTGATTTATTCGTCCGCTACAAAAATGAACGGCGCTGATTGAAATTTTACGCCCGGCTTTGCTGATGAATCAGAATTCATAGAAATTATTAATTCTGTCGTTTACCGCAGCACTCTATCCTAGGATCAGTTATCCGTGGAGGGAGTCCGATGATGGACGTGCACTCAACCGAATGACCTTTTGGCTTCAATCTCTGCGGGATGTACGACAGGGAGTCAGTGGTAGGCTGAGTTCTATAAACTTCAGCTTCCAAAAATAACTTTAGTCAGTGGCTAATCGGCTGCCTTCATTAGCCGAAATTGCCTTTTTAATCTACAAAATGTATTCTGAAAAGCGTAACTATTTAAAATCACTACTTTACTTTCATTCGTTTTATTAATTTACCTTATAATGTGTTTGCCGAAATTGCCTTTTTAAACTACAAAATATATTCTGAAAAGCTTAACTATTTTAAATCACTACTTTACTTTCATTCGTTTTTATTAATTAACCTTATATTACATTTATCTCATGTTATGGCTAGACCTCTACAGAATATATCAACGGTAAACTTTACGTGTCCTAAGAGGCGACTAAGAAGGAATTGAGGAAGCTAATGGAAACCATCTCCCGGAAGCAACAGTATATTTTTTCAGACTATATGGGCTCTGCGTAGGTTTTGTAATGGTTTAGACTTTATGATGAGGCCAACGTTATGGTTAGCGGAATGTCTATACTGAGCATGAAAACTGACTTTTAGTAGAAATACTTACCTTGAACTTGCCACTAGTCAGAAAATTAGTGAGAGATATAATATTTAAATCGAAATGAATAAATTTTATATAAAACTTAGGACAGTAATTCCTGATTTTTCATGGGATGGAGTGTGTCAAAATTAAACTTGATATATTTGTTATTTGATTGACCTTCAAATGTGCATAGATACTAATGCTTAGTTCAATATAGTTTTATAAAAGATCGAGACGGAAGGCAAATAATAAATATGGAATTACGTTCCTGGCAAAGATCTTTGACATATTTTCTCTACTTGTATAATGGAATAAATGGAATGTTAATGCTGCCTCTCTAACACATGATCTATTATATAACTTCCTATCTGGGCCGCTCCGTTATCTCTGCATCAGTTGAATGTCATTAATAATTAATTCGTAGTGGATATCTCCATCTCATCTCAATAATTCGGTCAGTCTCCACTCTCCACGTACATGTATGCTCTACGGATTTCTCGTACCAGACTTTCCGTGATTCCAGATATCATCTTGCATTTTCATTAATATTTTATGTCTCGTAGGTATTCCCTATAGAGAGAAAAAGACTGTTTGAATATTTACTTAAATATCAAGTGTTACGTTTTCAAAACTGTCAACCTTCACTGCACTTTCATTGAAAAACGTTTACGATAAATGTGTGAGATTATAATATAGTGTTAACCGCATTCAAATATCGGTACAATAGTTAGACGTCTCTAAATTTAAACAAAATTAAAATCTGCTAGTACCTTAGTAAGTGATGATCAGACACATCCTTTGAGGAACATAACACAAATATCTCGAATTCATGATGCATGCATAATTATACATTATATGCAGTATGAAGTATTGTAAACGATAACACAGCTGTAACAAGTCTTGATTTACTTATTGAGTGATATACATTGTTTCCGTTTGTTTTAGTCTTTCATCCATTTTACGAACTTAAATTCATTGTGATATTATGCAAAGAGACTGTAGAATGTTAACATTCATTGGCTGATTTAATATTAATATTTAGCTAAACACTAAACTGAATTTAAAATGATGTTACAAGTTATTTAGACTGGTGTTACTAAATTTAGACTGGTATTACTAAATTTAGACTGGTATTACTAAATTTAGACTGGTATTACTAAATTTAGACTGGTATTACTAAATTTAGACTGGTATTACTAAATTAAGACTGGTGTTACAAATTTTTAAGTGATATTACTAAATTTAGACTGGTGTTACAAGACTCCCGACTTCCTGGACCAGTATGTTTATATTAAGTCTAATTTTGCACACCTAACCATACAGACAAATGAGTCATAATATATCTATAATGAGATTTTCCAGCCTATATTTATTGAATTTTAGATAAATTCTGTATGTTATACTTCAATTGATTAGTCTTTATATTTAAGCTTTTGTAAAACAATATTATTGAATATTTATATCTATTAAGTTAAAACTGAGCTGAGCTATTACGTTGAACGATATTACGCTTTACGTGGCTGTAATATTTAGCTGGAACATATTAAATAATCATTATGAGTATCATACTGAAGCCTTCAGCATTTCTTTGTTGAAAATGTTCATTTTGTTTTCAATTTTGTGCATTAACCTGTACTAACCGATGTAAAGAGATAACCTTGCAGATCAGAAGATAATGTTGCAATATATTAAAATAATAAATATACACTTTCTTGTGTTAAATTGCTGTCTACTTTGTGCGCGCACTTCTTTCTATTCTTTCTTTCGTCACGACGCTGAGTTGAATGAGTGAAGGCAGATCAGGGTTTATGGATTTCATTAGTTAGCAGACTCTCCATTTAAACTGCACTTAGCCACAATTAGCTGCCAACTGTTCCACGCCATGGCAGTCAAAGATCTGTTAGAAGAGTAGATGATGCGTAGACAGACTATAAAACTTTAATGCGTCTTTGGCATTGTATAAATTGTTTAAAACTTTTGTGTAACTTGACGCAATTCACCGACGACCAGATTAAAGACATTCCCTGCACTCAAATCGCTACAGAAATTTCTCTATAGACATTTCTAAACAGACATTTTTCTACTGACAATTTCTTTATAGGCATTTATTTCTCTACTGACATTTCTCTTCAGACTCAAATCCAAGTCTCGTTTACTACTGGTATTTCTTAAGGCGATAAAACGGAAACATAACCATCTTCTAGCCTTAACTTTGAAGGAATGTCAATTCTGTGATTGTAGTTTTCTTAGTTTAAAAATGGTCTAAATTTAGGCACCAAACAATTTCATTGTTTCGAACTTCAACGTGTTTCGTATTTGCGCAGTATTTCTGGAATTCAAGGAATACTTAACTGCTTGTCAGTTTACGCATGCCGAACATTCTGCGATGTTTGTCTGTAGATTATTACTGGGTTGTAAGTTCTTCCACAGCTCATAATTGACAGACGGATAGGATGTTTGAGATGAGCTTTGTTTTGTTAATGCCATTGTCGACCTTAACTATAATTTTACGACTCATGTCTGAGGTTGTTTATGAGTGAAACACAAGCTTGTGGTTATGAGCGGCGCAGATGTAAAACAAGAAAATGTCTGTATTGAGCGGGTTCTGTCGCATGCACGAAAACTAAACGTAGAAATATAAAATGCAGCTAATAGAACTTACAGACATATGTAGCTCAATAGTGAGCAGGCTTTCGTATGAGTCGACTAATGTAGATACTGCTATATAAAGGGATATTTGGTCTACTATATAACGGGTTGCTCAAAATTGAATTTCCTTACTTGAAAATACTTTGAGACATCGATTGTGGCAGACTAAGCTAGACTCTTCCCTTCATAAATGAAAGAGCGTCCGACAGTTACTGCTAACATCTGAGAATTGGATTAGAATTCTATATACCATAGGATTTATCATACCATTGTTATATAGATTTATATATATGATTTAGCATACCATTGTTAAACCAATATATGTATGTAGGCAAACTTAGATAATATGGATTCAGCCTTCTATATGCTGACCTCTTGAAGGTTCGGAGCGATCTATTGCCACAGATATGTAGGCTTATCAGTAGATCTATAAGAAGACTTATCAGTAGATTTACTAGATCAGTACGTTTTCTCAGTAGGTTTTCTCAGTGGATTTATTAGTAGATTCATCAGTAGACTTATGTGAAAAAGCGAAAGCAGAGAACGATTATATTGAACCAGTCTGAGCAATTCATCATGCTATAACGTAATAAGGTTGATGGTAATCCTCTCTAGCTATCCTCACTAATGCCATTCTAAACCATGTCTGCTCGCTTGTATTAATCTTTAATGAACTCCCAGACTCAGCGGTGATATAGGATACTTAGGATTTGGCTAACGTAGCAGGTGGGACGGCTGCTTTAATGTTAATGAGATGAAATATTTTATAACTATACTCGTAACTCAATACATGGGAAAAATATGCGTGCTTATTATGACAATACATTTTTTCTCGATAATGATAGACGTTTAAACTAAATTTACAAGTTATTATGACAATAAATTGTATAGAAAGAGTACGAAGGATATGAAACCTGGTTCACTGACAGATACACTTAATTGTAGACATAATTAGGAAAAGAAATAAAGCAAAAGAATTGAATTAAGAATGGCAACCAGAAACTACCTAAGAGACACGGTTTTTATTTTGAATGGTCCGAGATAGGTGTGGACGGATTAAAAAGGGTCATTGCGATGATATTGTATATTTACAAGGATATTAACTTCATACATCTAAATCAAAATGGTATTTTTATTTACAACATGTAAAGTAGCGATAGATATACAAGGCTGAAGTCACGTGATTGTTCGGTTAATATATTGCATACACTTCGCAATCATTTCCTCGTATTTGTTGCTGAGAATTAGGCGTTATTCATTTCCTAGGGTCAACTTGCAAAACCATACAATATACAGCTATATAAAATAATTTTCTGGAATTATACAATGCGCATACCAATTTCGACTTATTTGTACAGCTCTCTCTCTCTCTCTCTCTCTCTCTCATGTTCTGCCAAGTGACTGGCTCATGGTACATATTCCTACGCTTTTCACGCTTCATAAAGAGTATGAATAAAGAGCATAAATCACTCCATCGATCAACAACCCTTCGCAAAAGGCTATGCCTTGTCCACACCTTTATGTAGCCTATAGTTCTGGAATTATATGACTTCTGGATAGTGTTCTTTAATTCTTGCTTAGTCACTTTTTTAGACAAGTGCAGTTTACGTTTGCTTTATTCTTCAGTGTCTCGGATACAACCATTATATAGCATTATAATGGTTTTATCAGTAGTAATTTTTTGTTAATTATTATTCATATTATAAAATAAAAATAAGTATACTAAGTATTCTAACGAAGATCAATTTCACCTTTATTAATATCCACTTTAATTAATATCAACTTAATTTAATTTAATAGCAATACTGATGTTACGTATGAAAGTTTTCTGTTAAACCTTTATGAGTTTAAAAAAATTATATTTGCGTTCTGCATCGCTGTTATTATTTTAGCTTTATTAGGTTTCACTGTAAAGCTTATAAACTTAGACGGTTATAAATTATTTTCAAAATAAAACAAATTAATACAAAGGTTCCACAAGTAAAATGGACTGAGCAGGAAGCTTTTAAGCTATCGTTTGATTAAAAAATCTTCAGTATCTTAAACGGCAGTCGATAGGCTTCCTTGGTAGCGCATTAGCTCGACATTCAAAAGATTATGGTTTCGTATCCCAGTCAAACCGTCTCTGACCGCTCTCTTCTATGTAAAAACAGGCGTAAAAGCTTTTGAAACCGTTTCAGGTTATTTCTCAGCAATTTTTACTTTTGTAGCTATACGTAATGTTTTGAGCGTTTATTTTTAGATTTTTTGCACAAATCTGTAGTTATATTAAATACATCTTGAAAAAATCTAAAAATTCTAATTCATAACTCTACACTTCTCTCATATGTACAAGAAAGCAGGTTGTCAGCTGAACAAACTTTCGCGTGTGTCAAATGCACTCAGATGTAATTTATTTAATAGGACAAGTTTACTAGTAATCATCTCATTCTCACACTCCCTAATCTTCTAAATATCTAATGTATATAGTAATGTATATCGTGGTCATTTTCAGTCGATCACTCACCACTTACATAGATAATGTACACTTGATGATATCCGCTTTTTTAATTCTCATCGGTTTACTACGATCAACTGTCGGCAATGCTCTCTCTGTAGTACAAGAGCTTATAATAGCAACGCGCTATCAGGTCATTTCCGGCTCATAGTGACACTAGGGTTTTCGATGATAATGCTGGCAAATTTCTCAACATAGGCCTACACGTAATACGCTATTTTGTGAAATAATCTAATCTTTGCTATGTCAACGGCAGGTACAAGGCACTAATTTATGGAGTTATCTCGCTCTTAATGAGCACATTGTCGTTCAACTCAACTAGCTGACTCATCAGAGTAGCTCTTTTTAGCCACTCATGAGTTTTCATGAAGCTTAGTTTTGAAATTTTTATCTTTGCCTTTCTAAACAATCACGTTAGTCAGGTTTAATAAAATACCTTCGGTATTAGGATAAGATTTTCCTAAAATTATTTTATTTCATGCAGCTTATTTACCGTAAGTTTCATTATAAGAACTTATGTAGCTTCCGTTGACCTTCAGCAGAGAGAAGGACAATTATATTGATCTTGATGAACGCAAATAGGCGCATACTATTTAGTAATAAGAGCAACACGATAACTGTTTTATGTTAACTATTATGAATTAGCTAATGATATTTGCGTTGTAACAATATTTGCTGGTACTCAAGAATGTTATATCCTGGTTGAACACTTTGATGACCCTTATATTTGTCTGCATCAAATCAGAAAGAGGTCATGTGCTAATAAATGAAATAGAAAAGATGCTTCTAGCAAGTCATTCGTTGATATACTGGGCCACTGGCTTGGTAGAACTGTCGTGGTCTTTCGAAATATTCTGAGTGAATCACGCCAACATTTGCAACTTTTCTATGCAATATTTTGTACATGCTTCTTGCAAAATTACAATTAATGCTTTAAGCCTCAATCGTCTCTGACGTCATTGTCTGGCGAGGAATCTGACGATAAATTCTTATTGATTGATTGATTTTTTGTAAATCATACAGAGTGTTGTAACAAAATACGTTTCTTTGTCTGCCATATTCAACATTATTATATTTGAGGCGGTATATGTTCAAGAACAGACAAATTTTGTGCTTGTTGTACGTATCATATCGTATAGTTAGGCTATGGTCTAGATATTTACATGGTTAAGTTATTTTTTCTATTTATTTCAGTAAATTTAATTATCGCTTTATTTAATTAACTTTATTTCTAAATATTATCTAATATTCTTCACACAGATGAGCATAAATCTATGCTTAAAACTCAGCTTAAATCATCTTGTTACAAGACACTTACAAGGCGTATGTTCAGTTCTTTACCTGGAACAATGTAATTACAGCGAGTGTAATATTCATTATGGCAAAAGAATCTGAAATCAACTAATATGATTACTTGAGAAACAGGCTTTTAAAAATAAATTTATCATATAAAGTACACAGCAGGAAGTTGTGTAAGTTCCTACATATCACCGTGTCAATTAGTATAGAACACAATTTAATTAAGCTTTAGAAGCCATAATAATTTACTTCAGTAAAAATATAATAAATCGGACAATAAATCATCTAACAGCTTAGCGTGAACACATTTGAGATGAGCGATAAATAGTACTAAACTTTCAGTAATGTACAGGTACACTACACTTCACTGTTGTAATACAAATCAAACATAATGCACCGGTACTGTTGATCAGCTCTAAATTAGATTAGTGTACTAATAGTGAGAAGGTCTTTATAGACAGAAAACGTTAGAAAATGGAATTATGTTTAATGTGTTGATACGGATATAAAAGCATAGGCCTATGTATCCTATCAACCCTCATGTCTTGCGTAGTTAAAAGCTTCAATGCCGCAGTACTTACACCTGGATTGCATATTGAATCCGGCAGAGCACACGTGCACTATATGGACTACAGTAGCGTATTCTCGTCTAAGAGAATACGACCTGCCGCGCGGTGTGTTGTTAACTACACACAGTTATAAAGTCATCCATTCATCGTCAAAAACCAAACTGAGATGCTTCTATTGCGCTTTTAATGAGATGGTTATATTTACATGTTAATATTAACATTGATATGTTAATATTAATATTGAGATGTTAATATTGGGATGCTTATATTGAAATGTTTTTAGTGGGATGCATATAATGAAATGCTTATATTGTATTGCTTGCATTGAGATGCTTATATTAAGATGCTTGTATTGAGATGCTTTTAATGGAATGCTTGTATTGAAATGCTCATATTGAGATGTTTATATTAAGATTTTTATCTTGAGATGCTTATATTATTATTCAGCTTAAGTGATATGCGCAATGATCTAATGCACTAGAATTTAACTTGCAAGATTTCTATGAAAGGCAAATTTTGCTCGAGCTAATCTCACTTTAGCAACTCTGTTTATTTAATTCATGTTACATTTTACTGTCATTTATGATTTTATGCTGTGATTTTAATACCTAATTTGTAAACCATAGCAAAGGCTTTTATTTTCAGTTAAGGACCTATAAATTAATATCTATATAATAATCACGATCTCATTTTGTTGTGTTTTACAGCATATTATTAATTTTAGTTTTTGTTCTTTTCAGCGCTCACGCATACAGTTTGATTGTCTTTCAAGTTCCATTACACATGTTTCTCTTTGTTGCTACAATATTCAAGTTGAACCTTATAAATTTTCAGATTACGTATATGTTTTTATACAATTCAGTGCAGGTTGATTATAAAGTGGCTTAGATGTGTTGATGTTAAGTGTTGGAAATTGGCAACAATTTAATCAACTAAAATGATATTTTTAATCAACTGAACTATTTGTCTGTATCGGTTGTAAATGCAACTCATACATTCTATTCAATTCCCATACTGACCGGATTGTATTTAACTGGTGCCGTGGGACTCCTGGAAGTCCGTTGTGGAATGTTGTAAGCGCCTGGAATGCGGTACGAGAGGAAACGAATATTTTCCATTGACTGGATGGCCCTCATAGAAAGATGGAATCTATTTAAACAGAAGTAACATATTCTATGCATATAAACAGAGAACTCATGCAATGACTGAAGCTGCCAATTCTACAAAAGTTGTCCAGTTGGTCGCCTTAATATATATCAACTTCTTTATTCGTCAACACTTGACAGGGAGAATACATAAACAAAAAAAACTATGATAAAAAATAAACCTTAGTGCGTGGACAAATCTTTATTTGCTTCTTGTCTGCTAACTCCTTAGATTTAGTTCTTATGTTTCTTTCACTCCGTTATTTGTTTCATTTCATTACTATCAGTAATGAGCCAATATATCAAGCCTGCGGTAGGTGTTGTAGCAAAGGCCTTCCTCTGCTTATGCTACCTTTATTGCTACGAAAGAGTTCTCCGTCAGCTATTCCCAACTACAACTATTAGAATTTTACTGTTTTAATTTTTAATTGGGCTAAAATAATTGTTATGAAATATAGTATAATATTTATATATGTTCAGTCATGCGAACAATAGTAGCAGACGTATTATAGCTTCAAACATGGCTGCCGTCTGTCGCTTAACTACTCTTCCCAACTACAACCATTAGAATTTTATTGTTTAAATTCTTAATTGGGCTATAGTCAATGGATTACTTATTTATATATATCCAGTCATACGAACAAGAGTAGCAGACGTACTAGAACTATATGCTTCAAACATGGCGGCGCCTGTCGCTCCAGCTCTATAATGACTCTTGACGCTGAAGGGAATCAAGGAGCATGGAGGGATAGGGACAGATGGATAACAGCTGTATCCGCCCCGTTGCTCAATAATAACATTACCATTGATACTAGGTAAGCTAACTGAACAGTGGGAGGATCTGAACGTGAAATAACAACTCTCAAATAAACTGAAAATATGCTAAATTAAAGTTTGTCATCATTTAACGTGTGAAAAAGCTGAGGTTAACGTCAGTTTCCTGACTCCAAAGCGATGTCAGTGATGAACGAGCTCAGGATTTGAACCCCGCACATTCTGATCCGCGGTCGAGTATCTTACCGACTTCGCCACAGGTTTCAGCGTAAAGAATAAACTATTTTGGAGAACTGAAGAGAATAAACTATTTTGGAAAGAAATGGATTTTGATCGGACGTCTTTATGTCATAGAATGATTTTTGCAAACTTACGCAAGCGTACAAATTTTCGATTTCATTGCGCATGACTATCCTAAAAGGCGTATATCAAAAGGTGTATATCAGAAGATGTATATCATTGATATATAAATTACAAGTCGGAAAATATATTGCAGAAGTAAAAATGATTATCCACTAATTAATCCACTCATAATTAATTAAAATTGATCTTATTTTCTTATTCAAAACACACTTTGTGATGATAAATTCCTACTTCGACTATAAAATATAAAAGTACCTTACATTTTAGGCATTTTTTTGACAAAGTTTATTGACAATATACATGTAGAACAGAAATCGACGTTTATTTGACTTTTATGAGTCATACAAGTTAACACATTTGTAGATGAGATTATGATATAATTATTTATTTAAATATGTATTCCATTATATTATATTGATTTGTTTAAATATGTATACTTCCCCGTGTTGTGCTCGGGTGTGATTGGACAACTGTAGAATAGGATAACCGCAAACAATCTGCTGCGTGTACCTAAGAGGCGACTAAGGCAATAGCTGAGGATGGCAAGAAGGGACCCACCTCACCATGAAGCATTATCACCCAGGATTAAATTGTAATTAATCCATCTAACTAAGGAAGGCAACGGGAAACCACATTAGAAGCCACACTTTTCCCACGTTATATTGGCTATATAAGGTATGGATAAAGCATAGAGTTTGTGAAGGGATTAACTTGTTGATCTATGGAGTGCTTGTACGGAGCGAGAAAGCAGACTTTAAGTATGAATATATACCTTGAACCTTCACTTGGCAGTGCACTGAAGAGAAGAAGTGATATGTATTCTAGGCTATAAAAATTATATCTGTTAGTGAAACCATCAAATCCATTAGTTGGTAAAGGTTTTCATTTTTCACTGTCTTAAGTCTGTCTTAATACTGATAAACTGGCAGGATTTAAATTTAAAAATTGAATTTGAAAGTTTAGAAACCGTTACGCAGATCAGTTCAAAAGAAAGTTAGTTAATCCCAAGTCCGAACCATTCATAGTTTAGCAGGACCTGCGATTTACTTGCGCATGACGAGATAAGGTTTATTAGAGAGCTTCTCAACCTGTAGAGACTTGTAGGTCAAATACCACTAGATTATAGTAATTATAGTGCACCTATTTTATTTGAGATTCTTGTTGTTATAATAAAATTAAAATAAAGGTTAATAATAAATAGTAAATAGTAATGAAGGTTTTGGATAATTTAACGCCGGCTTGTTCTTCTTTTCTTGCGAAGGTGTATAGTCCTGCTACAGGCTTGATTCTGATAAAGGCTTTGAGTATTAAAGTGACTTTCACTAATTACAAATTTAAGATTACACTAAAGCCAACAATCAAACTTTTGTCCTATTTCATTAAATTAAAAGTAGACCTATATAGTTTATATGTAGTTTCACATTGCAAATTCTACATGTATATATGGAACTATGCACGTGTTGAAACTACTGTTAAAACCTACGCAAATTCTTAATTTAAGAAATAAACAACCAAGTCAGTTGTTATACAAGTTGTCTTAATAATAAATGAAATATTTTTTTATGTTAGGCCTTAATTTTGCATACAACCTATCAAGATGACGAGGAACATCAGTGCTCCGCCTGCCAGTGGTTGAGGATCTCGGGCTGTATGTAGGAGTAGGAGCTCTCAGAGTGGAGTGGATATGCATTAATATCACAGGGCTCGCGTTAATTTCGACGAATGTAGCGTAAATATCAAGTCCTTCAGCATTGACCGAATTTGCTATGAGAAAATTTCTTTGTATTTGCCAACTACTTGTGCACTGATAAAATAATAACAGGTCCGTTTCCGTGCAAGGCCGAATCTGGAAGCTTTCTGTTTGATAGAAATATTTTCCCTTGTTGCGCCATGATACGTTCTTGCTTCTTATAACTTATTCACATACTAGTATAGATCAGCCGGAAACTGCATGTGTTCATAATGGGTACTGACATTAAATTGACAGACAGCCTATCTAGGGCTTCTGTTCCTCGAATTTATTTTATTTCTCTAAGAAGTCGTTCAAAATTAAGCTTTATCATCTAATAGACTGATTTTGACGCTGTCGCTCTATCTCTATCTCTCTCACTCTCTCTCTCTCTTTCTCTCTTTCTCTCTTTCTCTCTCTCTCTCTCTCTCTTGCTCTTTCTCTCAATCTCTCTCTCTCACACTCTCTCTCTCTCTCTCTCTCTCTCTTTCTCTTTCTTTCTCATCTACTTCATTAATAATTACAGCTGTAAATGTAAATGTCTATCCAAGATGCCATCTGGTGTCTTTGTAGGACGAGACTATCCAAGGACTTTCTTGTCCACAACTATAAAACGTTACAAATTCTGAGGTTAAAACATAGTCTACGATCTTCTAAGTAGCCTACTGCAACTGACTTTAATTTGCTGTGCAATAAATAAATAAATATTGTTATTTGTAATTACATTCTAGCTCTACAAGTTTGTAAGCACTTACAATTTTATTCATATTCTGACTTGAATTGTACGGTAAGTGGACTACCGATTACAGTTTAAAATTTAGACCCATTACTGGCTGCCCTTCCCGTGTTGTGCTCGGGTGTGGTTGGACCACTGCAGAATTGGGCAACCGCAAACAATCTGCCGCGTGAACGCACGAGGCGACTAAAGGCAGGAGCTGAGGATGGCAAGAGGGGACCCACCTCACCATGAAATATTTTCCCCAAGATTAAGTGGTAATTAATCCACCAAACTGATGAAGGCAACGGGAACCACCTTAGAAGCCATATTTTTCCAAAGCTATAGGTTACATAAGGTATGGATAAGGCATAGACTTTGTGAAGGGATTGACTTGTTGATCTAAGGAGTGTTCTTATGGAGCGAGAAAACAGACTTTGAGTATGAATATGTACTTTGAACCTGCCACTTGGCAGTGCACTGAAGAAGACTGGCTGCCCTTAAATGTAAGCGGAGTACTAATGAACTTACTGCTTAAGGTCCTTGCCTACTGTAAATACATGATAAGTGTTGATACCAATTACAAACTAAACAATTCTGACAGTGTAAGAGGTTTAGTATAAGCCTGACTGTACTACTGACTGTAAGAGGTTTAGTATAAACCTGACTGTACTACTGACTGTAAGAGACTTAGTATAAACCTGACTGTACTACTGACTGTAAGAGACTTAGTATAAACCTGACTGTACTACTGACTGTAAGAGTCTTAGCATAAACCTGACTGTACTACTGACTGTAAGAGGCTAAGTATAAACCTGACTGTACTACTGACTGTAAGAGGCTAAGTATAAACCTGACTGTACTACTATCTGTAAGAGGCAGTATAAACCTGACTATTACTGCCTCTACTGTAAAACTCTCCTAAGTCAATTTATCAAAACCGTACAATGTCTAGAAATATCTTGAACATATATCGTAAATGTTTTTCATAAGTAGGCCAGTTGTATGAAAGCAATTAACGTTGTGAAATAAAAAATCACAGAAAAGATCAGCGACATGGTTCGTTGAATATTTGTATCATCCGATGGTTAAGACATTAATGAAATATTATAAATAATTATTACACTCTATAAAAAAGAGTATAATGTGATAGAATATGTTATGGGAAGCATTTTTGATATTTTTGGGAATGGCTCAGTAAATTACTGCGACATTCTGTTTACTATGATACAATAGTCGATATTACAACTGGACTAAAAACTAAAATCGCAACTGCAAAATTACTAATGTTGAGGGTGATATATTACAGTGCAGGTTGGCAGATACAAATGATATTTTTCTTTACTAGCTTGTCGTTAGAGACACTTCTGTTTTTGAAATTCGTTTGTATTCTATTGATAAAGCAAATACATTCACAGATGATCGATGTCGCACATTGCAATAACACAGTAGAGAAGAGAAATAAGAGCGAATGCCTCAAGCTACGTCCAATCAATGCTTCTTCTGCTTCAGCGCTCTCAATTGTGAGTGTTGTTGTTGCTTTGTTGCTACTGTTATTCTGTTGTTCTTACAGTATTATTGTTGCTTTTCTGTGGATATTTAGTCTGAGTGGATTTTTATGTGTGTATTGATGGCTTACTGGTTTCTGTGCTGTTTCTCATTGGTTTCTGCGCTGTTTCGCACTGGATTCATTGCTGTTTGGCACTGGTTTTAGTGCTGTTTGGCACAGGTTTCTGTGCTGTTTTGCACTGGTTTCTATGCTGCTTCGCACTGGTTTCTATGCTGTTTCGCACTGGTTTCTATGCCATTGGTACTGGTTTCTGTTCTATTATTTCTCACTGATCACTATGTTGACTCAATGATGAAGTTATTTGTTATTATTTCACTGCTGCTGATGTTAACTAGCTGTTGTTTAGTAGTGAACAACTGTATTTCTTATGTGAACTCACTTTTATTTCACATTACGGAGCCGTTTGTGTTAAAGTGCTTTATTTGTTACCTGAAACGCAATTTTAGAACGATAACTACATAGAATCGTGTTGCCTAGGTACAACGTCACTCTTAGGTCTAGTATGCTAGCTATGCCACCAAAATAGATCTCAATCATTGTTATTTTCTGTAACATAGTCATTTTCTATAACATTGTCTAATAACTGCATTTATTAGTTAGATTCTTAATATGATATTGAATTCACATAGCTTCATTGAAATCTTGTTTTAAAGGGCTAAAGCAAGTTAAACACCAATTTACTGTCTCGAAATCTGGTCTTGGAACCTGCATCTACCGAACCTATGCCGGACACTTAACCGCTCATCTTACCCGCTCAGCTCAGTTGATTAAAATCCTGATGCTTTTCCTCCTGTGTCAGACTTATACTCTAATTTACTTGCACAGAATTAACCGACATTCTGTTGTGTTCTATTGTTTTCTGCTGCTTTCTTCAGACACTGAACCTGCAGCAGTAAGATAGCTCGCATTCTTGCTGACTCCAGTTAGATCTGTTCTTTGTTTTCTCTGCTAATTTTTCTGTTTCGACCCAGTCCCGCATTGTGTATGTTTCATATCAAATCTTTACTCAGTCGTCACTTTCAGATATTTTTTATCGCTTTATCATCTCCGGTTTGTTATTGTTAGCGCGGTAAGTAGCTACTTAGCTGAGGAACAGACTGCTTTAGATTGAAGGATGTATATAGTTTAATATTAGTAAACTATCAAAGACAGCTTTTGATAGGAAGCTTGTGTAGTTTAATATTAGTAATGTGAAAATAACGGTTTAACGTCTACTTCTTAGTTGTAGAATTATGTTATGAATATTCCTTACTACGCATTAGTAAAAGTCTGTTCATCCAATTCGTAAGTAAAAACCAAACGTTTGAGACAGCCGAAATGCTGAAATGTGCAATTCATTTTGCTTAAATTTGGCCTCTTAGGCATTAATGAATGACACTCAAAAGACAGAAATTGATTTTTAAGTGGGAAGAGATCTGTTTAAACCTGCAGCCGAAAGTTGAAATGGATGATTAGTAGTGAAGATGAGGAGGCAAAAGTTCCAGATAACGTGACCTGCAAACAAAAAATAAAGTCTATTTAGTGACGTGAGAAGTTTATGTAAATGCTGCAGAATAGAGTAGAACAAATATCACACAAACTGGTCTATAGAAGAACTAATAGAAGATCTAATATAATAGAATAGAATCTAATAAAATAGAATAGAATCTAATCAAATAGAATAGAATCTAATAAAATAGAAGAACTAATAAAAAAAACTAAAGAAGAACTAAGAGCTCTCTACTGGATAAGATGACGCGCACGTTGATGATTGAGCCAGCGTGCCTGATGAGCAATAGAACGCGGGTTTGAAACCCCACTAGACGATCTCTATCAGTACGCTTGAGGAGCGAAACTTAAGCTTAGGTTGTCATAAAAGTCAACTTAAGAAGAATATTTGTATACTTAATAATTTCTGTTAATGATTGTAATATTACTTATGAAGTAGCATGAGTATTGACAATTTAGTTCTGTATTTCTATATCCCATATGTTCGCGAAATGACGTGTGTGATTAATTGTGATTTTACTGATATCAGCATTGTGTCCGAAAGCCTTGAGAAGATGTTAGACGAATAATTATTGTTATTAAAGAGTAACGTACGCTGTATCCTATTCCACATGGACGGAGAAAGGCGTAGGTTTAATATTAATGATGTAATCCTTATTAATTCTCATTTAGGTTATGCAGCTGACATCAGCAATTTTAATTTGATATTATAATATTTTCAGAGAAGAAAATGCAATGGTTGCTGATGTAATTCACTAGTAATGCTTAGTAACGTTACGCTGATAAAGAACTGATTATTTGAAATAAGAGTTGAGTTCAACGGACGCGATATCATATTATTTAGGTTGCAAGTCTCAGATAGCAAGTTATACTGATCGTCATTGATTTTATATTAGTATTTTTTATTACATCATGATTATCAAAAAAGTGTCTCTTTAACGTCTAATTCGTCAACTAAAGGCGACATCAGAGACTATCTGCGAATAGATGTAAAGAGGTAATTTAGTTGCTAGTTTCATCGCTTTCGACTTCATCGTGTTAACGTCTCTATTGATTATCGCTGTGTTGCAGGGGTTTACAGTGGTATCATTTCCAAAGATTCTAGGTTAGCTAAAGGCTGTAATGATTCAAGTCGTGTTTAACGTCAGTTTCTTAAAGCAATAGTATTGACTAGACTCAATCGCCAATGACGCACTTTTGGGTGTGGGTATGGTCCCAGGAAAAGGGAAGTCCTGACAATTTGTGAAGTAAAATTTCTTCCTGATCTTTTTTGTAAATATATTAGGGAAGGAGGTTCCATTGTTTACATTTAAAACGAGAATTCAATGGAGGACTCTTGGTTTTTTCATGCATTTTTTCTAAATACATTATAATTGCGCAAAGTGACAGAAATCCGTGTGCTTGGTTTTGTTCTGAAGTGGTAAAAGAAAATTTAAATCAACTGAATCAATCTGAGCTTCGGCTACATTTTGTCACTATTCTTCTTTTCTGCTGAGCTTAAATAAAACTACTTTACCATCGAGCTTAAAACTACTTTGCCACTGCGTTTCCTGTTATCCTAAAACTAGTGCACTGTCGAGGATCAGAATTTGTTATCAGGAATCTTAAATGAAGCTGGTTTCTTAACTAAATCACAAACTTCCCACTATTTGATTATAATACTTATTTAATTTGAGAGAGAATCTCTACCCCATTTCAACAACGCAGGTCTCGTTCCGCAGACGTTTCATCAATAATTCTAAATAGGAATCAAATATATTTTGTAATTCGGAAGCTGTATCGTATAATTTCCATTCAACCTGTATGAAATCTGTAATTATTCTTCAAAGTACGAAATATCCTGCTACATTCTTTCCTACTTCGATGTAGTAGGATTCTTGATGAGTTCTTGACATGGGATTAGGGAAATCTCGTGTCCTGGTCACCAATATTTCTAGCACCTGTGATAGATATGTAGCAATTCCTGGTTTTAAACCCGTCTACGATGTGGTTAAAACTACTACCGGCAAGATGTGCCGTTACCTATTTTCAACTTTCTTTATTTGGATGGAATTAACATTACCTTTTAAAAATATAAATAAAAATATAAATGTAGACAAGAGGAATAAAATTAGATATAATCCAGAATGAAATAAAATGAAACTGTTTATCAAGTTAAGTAAAATGCAATCTAGAGTCCCATTACTTTGAACTTAGCTTTGTGTAAGCAAATGTCTAAGTTGACAAATATGTTAAACCGAGATTAGCATTAAAATATGAAGTATGCTCGGTATGCAAACGCTTAGTCTATATACAGATTCTCTAGCAAAAGCAGCTGAGAGGATTCCATCAGTGGTAGAAAAGGATTGCTGCAGGATATACTGTCATTGGTTGCATTCATGTTGTGCGGAAGTTTCATTAGAAAAGAATCTGACAAAACCTAACAGATTCTTTTTATCTTCACTCTATTCCTTCGATCCATATTCTAGTGTATTTCGTAAATATTTAATCTTGTAGTTTCCTGTCGTTTAGGCTTGAAGCTCTGACTAGAGTTGACTGGAGTTAATTGGAGTTGACTGGAGTTAACTGGAGTTGATTGGAGTTGACGGGAGTTGACTGGAGTTGACTGGAGTTAACTGGAGTTGAGTGGTGGAGTTAATTGGAGTTGACTGGAGTTAACTGGAGTTAACTGGAGTTGACTGGAGTTAACTGGAATTAATTGGAGTTGACTGGAGTTGACTGGAGTTGACTGGAGTTGACTGGAGTTAGCTTGAAGAATGAAATCAATAGCGACTTAAGTTTAACGTAGTCTATTCAGTGCAGTGTTATAATGTTTAGAATATAGCTTAAGTGATAAAATGTTCGTTTCGGAGGCAAACGATTGAAGCAACCTCAACTAAGGCAGCATTACCTGTGAGGTGATGCTATTACCTGCGACGTAATGCTGAATGTATTACCTCACAGGTAATACACTCAGCATTACCTTTGAGTTAATGCTGACTCTAGTATATCACGGAGCGTAGACTCTTCTGTGCTAGCTCACATTTTCTTTGTTATATTATTATTTGTTAGTTATGCTAAGTAAGTTTATACTTACTGCTATATGTGACTGGATAATTAAACAAAAAGTTTAAAATTAAAAAAGCCTCAATTAGAATCAATATGAGGAAGTGGAGGGAAGTGAGTAACATGCTATAGAGGTTATTGAAGAAATGTTCAAAGAGAGTTTGAACCACTTAGCCTAGATCTTTCTTGGCCTGGGTAAATATCAAGTTATCTTTTTATGTTATTGCCCTTAAAATACAGATGCCAAATGTGTGTTTAGGACAAAGCTACAGAAATCAATTAATTCTTACGAAACTTACAGGTTCTCCGGTATCCTAATTTATTTTAGGCAAGGATATTAAATTCTTACAATTTACAAGTGTATTACAAGTGTATTGCGTTTAAAATTAAATAGAATTGATTAATTCTTAAAGGCTTTCAATAATTAAAAGCTTTGATTACAGAAAACGACTATGTCGCTGAATGAAATTGAATCAAGCTAAATATAAAACGCCTGTCTAATTGCATACACATGATGCTGAATATAACACTTCTATCTAAGTGAATACAAATGATGCTTAATAAATCACTACTATCTAAATGAAAACAAATGAGGCTGGATATGTAACTGCTTTCTAAATGAATACGATTGATGCTTCACAAGGTCAAATTATCGCTATGTACTGAATGCCAGAAGTTGATGAATTATTTTATCAACTCACAACGGTAGGAAGTAGGTCAATGTGTGAGATTATGATTAATTATAAGTTAGAAAGTGATTTATCAAATCCGGTCCGATGTTAAAGCTTTTCAGGAGTACCTAAGGATACGAATGAAAAGACTTCGCGGATGTGACTGTTACTAAACGGGCAATGATTTTAACATAAAAATATTTTTATTAAACGTTTTTCATACGATGGTGATACTTTATACTGATGAAATGGAAGATATAGAAGAGAGTACTAGAATGTATGAGAGTGATACGTCTACTAGAGTAGCGAGTGGTATGAGTAAGTCTATTAACCACTTTGGATCACTCTTGATAAACGCAGAGTCTGTGTAATTTTATTTAAATATTATCTCAAGGCTGACGTGTAATTCTACAAACAACTGATACTAAGGAACTAGTTGGGCGCCCAACACTAGATAAGAAGATATCGCAGAGTAGCACGAAAAGCAAAATTGAATATAAAAGAGTTTCAATTTTAGCTAATAAACTTCAATTTCGTTTCGAAGATTTTTTAAAAATATGCATGTAGAAGCAAACTGTATTCTTCTCATTCTGCATTTCATTCTTCTGTTTCATTTTGCATTCATTCAAACTTACATTTCCTTTCCTATATCAGCTAAGCCTATATTGAATCTGAGAGGGAAAGATTAACAGAAAAAGGCAGAGAAATTGAGAGGGGAGAGAAAAAGAGATTTGCAAAAACAATTGTAATCTATAGCTTGCAAAAATAGAACCTAAAGAAAGAAGGCCTTTACAAATGGGACCTTTCGAAACCGTTATGATGTCGATTAACCGTTAAGATTGTCGATTGATATTGATTGGAATAATACGTTGCAGTTAGTGACCTAATTTTAATCTATCAAATAAGCAATGACTCAATCAATCATAAACTTTTAAATAAAGAAACCTAAACTGCTTCTCTTCAGTTTCTATAAACATTGAAAAGATAACCTTGTTTGCCAAGATATAAAATTTGAAACGTGAGCGCTTTGTTACTTTTGCTTATGAGAGTCTTGGAAGCCGATCACATTGCTTTCCGTTATGGTACCGTCATTAGTCGACTTTTAGAAGCACGTGCAGGTTTCCTATAAGTTGATATTTTCAAAAACATAACGATAATGCATAAATAATTGAACGATAGGAATACATTAAAGACTACTTTTAAGAATAATATTAATTCCTTTAACGTGCATTACGTGGTTTGATAAGAAATATTTTCAGTCGCTTGAAGTAAGATTTAAAGACTACAACCAGTTAAATGTTGCTAAATTAAATTAAACTAAATTTAACCTACAACGGCTCAATCTACAGGACTTTTGTTTCTAGACATATCCAGGGCTCAAAATTGAATAACTCATTGGAGTCATCTGCTGAATACATAATAAACGCTTATACTGAACTTAAACTTATAGCGGTGACATCTCGCGAGTACTATCTGTTTATTTATGTAACAAGCCGACCGACTTAATCTATTTTAATGTTGGATGATATCGAGGTATCGGTACTAATATATTATATAGATATTATTTTCGAGTTGTGTCCGGGACACTGAAGAATAGACCAGCATTAACTGCACGTGTCATAAGAGGCGACTGCGACTGAGCAGGAAGAACAGCTTCAAGGTTCGAAATTTTTCATCCATGAAATCTGCTTGAGATGACATGCCATTTCTGGTTGTAATAGTGAAGAGTCGTTCCTGTGACTGCTTGAGAAAGGTTTGGCTATGCATCAATGCAACGTGTGCTTCCACAGCACTATAGGTTAAGTCTCATTAAAGATTCTGTACGATTTGTGCAAAGTAATCTCTTAGCAAAGTTGTATGCATACTTTTGTTGAAATAAGAAGCTAAAGGAGAAGCCAAAATTCCTGTAGACGCTTATTTTATCTGAACCAGAATATGTAATTCTTAAAATTAAAAGCAATTAAAGAAATTATTTAAAATTTAGTCTAAATTTAAATACATACAATACGTACAAAATACATCAGTTGACTCTGTATGTCTCAAAGGAATTGAAAGTGGCATATAAATGTGTCCAGACAATGTCATGCAGACTAACACACGCACCAGACTGCAAATGTTTGCTCGGAACGTGACTCTGAAGTCTGCCATAGAGCTTGTCCACGACAAGATGTCAAAAACGCTGCAGCCATGCGTACTATAACAACGGTCGATTATCTCAGTAGCTTCTCGTTTTAACCGTTCACGTACTTTAAAATTACTCACCAACTTAGTGTGAGTTTAGTGCACAAGTTGTCGTGGACAACAGTAGCATTCTAATTCTCTTGTCGTTGTTATTGACTAGTTCATACTTTCTTATACATTTAGAAAACTCTATTTATACTAAGTTACTCAATGTTGTTAGGCATACTGTTAAATATTACTTGTTTACTGGTTCAAGTAGGCTGTATTAAGCGACTGTGCTTGTAACATTTTTTTAAATTTAATCTGCTAAGATCAGGTAATACTTGTTGTGTAACATATAAAGGAGAAATTGAAATTAAATCTCGTTCAGTTTGAATAGTCAAAGCCAAAACGATAAAGCATAAACAATGCAAGAAAAAGATGGAATTATCTTAATTTGTGTTTGAGTTCGGCATTGACTTACAACTTACAGAATGATAACAAATATTTTTTAGTTTTCAGATTTTCTGCGTACTAATTTGTGTATCGTATTTTTGTTGAAGCTCCGATAATAAAATTAAAGTATACGACCGCGCATGCGTGGTAACATGGATTCAGGTAATCGATACCAGAAGCAGATATCGATCCATTGATGGCGGCGTTGGCAAACTCTGTCTACCATAATTTATAACTGAAAATTGGGGAAAGGGGATATTGTGAGAGACAGTATGTATTTAGCATATTCAATTTAATAAAAGAGGTCAAATTTAAGATGATCTTCGAATATTTGGGGGCATTATTTTGAGGGGCGGATTAGGTGTAATCCCTACTTAAAAGTCACACTTTTTCTATTGATCCATTTCATACAATTCATGTTTCTCTTCAGACTTTATCGAACTTAGAGTTGCATTCGAATGTCGGATTTGAACAAATGTGAAGAATCAAAGCTCGGGAATCGAGAGCTTTAAAAGTGAGATTGAATAAAATCCGAGCAAAGTGAGCCAACCGGATGTAGTATTCAGGTTCCATTTTTTATAGACTAAGTTTGTTATCGTTGCTGTCGACCACAGTCTGGGTTTATAGAAGGACAGTAGAACGACAATAGAAGGACAGGTTTCAAGTTTAGGTACATCTCAATATACTGTAGATGTATTAAGAAGCTTAATATACTATTAAGCTTCTTAATACATTGTTTCTTAGTTCAATTGAAACTACTTCGATGTATCAATTGTTCCTTATATACTTCTAAATGTTCCTCTTGTTGTGTCCGGGTCACTACATAATAGAAAAGCGGTCATATGCCCTTGTCGTAAGAGGTAACTAAGCAAGAATTTAGGAAAGCACTGGGAAACTACCTCTGATGTCATTACTTCTAAGCTCCAAAACTTAAGGCTATATACATAAGGTTTGGTTAAGTCATAGCTTTTTGTAAAGTTGTACAAAGCTAATCCAATATTAACGTCAGTTTCTTTTCTCGAAAACGATATCAAAGACTGGCGAGCCCAGAATTTGAGCCCTGTAAATACTGATTTGCCGTCGGATATCCTACCACTTCGCCACTAGCTTCAGCCACTTACTAAGCTATATACATGTTAATTTTTCCATTAGCTTAACTATATCGACTTGTTGTTTAATGGAATGTGCTTACTGCGCTTGAAAATAGACTTTCAGTAATAGTACATACATTGAATCTGCCACTTGGTAGAAAAATTAAGAGAATGAGATATAGTACTGCCTACAAATATAGTATATAAATACATGGAGTAGATTATATTAATACACTCTCTAAATATTATACATGACTTTTTCTTTATTGTCATTTTAAATTGCAAAAATACAACTGTTAATAAAAATGCAATGACAATTTTAAAGTGTGAAAACGAAATAAGATGTTTTTCAGATTTGTTCTCGTTAATAATCGTCACGCCAGTCAGACGAGGCATTTGTCGTGGTAACTCTGAGTGATCGGACAGGAACAAACTGTCCAAAGCATCTTTACTCCACTCAATCGTTGTTAGAGCTGAGACGCTTCACGGGATAGGTCAAGTGTCGGGTTAAAGGAATCTTTGCCATGTTCTTCTTGTGATCGTCATAGCTAAATAATTATAATTCGGTTTGATTTTCATTTTCTCGCCTAATTGTAAACTTAATTTCACACGTCGTGAAGAGTTTCCTGCATATGGTTATTTGTATAATACTTTTATTATTGTGTGACAGTTCACTTATACGTATTATTAGATCACGATCTAACCTGAGAGTTAAAAAAATTTAAAATCGTTGAAGCCGATTTCTATATGCTAAGCATTGGCTTTATTTAAATGGATACATACATTTAGAATTCGCTGTAATTTCGCGAATTTTCACCAAAAAGAAATAAAATTATTTTAAAACAGAAGGTAGAGTCTAGTTCTTTTATTAGACCTATAACTTTATCGTACATTTATATGAGATTTCACGAAAGTTTCGAAATCATACATGTATATCTAAAGTCCAGTACTAATTAAGGGTTTTGTTGCGCCACGAGCCAAAGTTTTGTTTGCGATGCTGGCTCTAAGCACTGATTGATGGATGATTTGGTAGCTGACATGCTTGATGAACAAGAAAATATGAGGTCATGGGTTTGATAACCAGCCGGACATGACGGTAGACCTTGCGGTACGGAAACTGACGAAACGATTCTCTTTATAGACTGATAAAGTTAAGGTTAACGTCAGTTTCCTCACTCGAAAGCGATGTCAGTAACGGGCGAGCCCAGGATTTGAACCCCGCACCTACTGATCCGCTGTCGAGTATCTTACAAACTTCGCCACTGGCTCCAGCCAATAGACTGCAGGCTATAAAACTTCTGGTTCTTTAGTGCATCAAAATGCAAACATATATTTAAGACTATTCCTTGTGCTTGTCAAAAATTGAGAATTGTTCATAAGCCGCTATGCTTAACAATATATTCACATGAGAATTATATATTCTAGCGAAGTTAATGTTTATACATGTAGATTGCTCAAACAAAGACGATAAGAGAATGTATTCCTAAAGGGCCTAAGCACTTCTAGAGTCTTTTGAAGTTTTCTTTCAGAATTCATAAAATGCTTAGGAGAATAACATTGTCTACTTTTATTGTAGTTGACTACCATCTAGAAGCCATAGCGTTAGTTGCATAGGCCTAATATTATAATTTTTTATCATTAGTAAAGAATTGAGGTTACAAAATTCCCGTTTATTCTTTCACTCTTTCTTCAAATGATTTTATAGATATATCTTATCAAAAAATTTATTTTTCCTTCTCTATCTTCTCAAGCTCTCTAGTAGGCCTAGAGGGTATATCTATTTCTCATTCTCTATCTCTCGCATTCTTTCTGTTAAGCTCGGACATCATTCTTTTTCTATTTTCAAATGGTTTTACCTCTTTATCTACATTTTCTGTCCCACTCCCTCTATCTCTTCTCTTACGCTTTGCCTAATATTCTCTATTTATTTCTCCCTTTCACTATCTCCTTTCTCCATCTATCTCTCTCACTCTCTCTCACTCTTTCTTACTCTTTCTGTTAACCTATCACTCCTTTCTACTTCTTTTTTCTATCAGTACGATCACTCTCTTCTCATTCTCACTCTCTCACTCTCTCTCTCTCTCTCTCTCTCTCTCTCTCTCTCTCTAACTCTCAGTCAGTTAGTACATTGCTCTGGACTGTAGCTCGCTATCTCTCATTCAGTCGATTTCCTACTGAAGCCACTGTAGATGTGAACTGCTGATATTGACGTTTCGTTTATACACGACTCCTGCAACGACAGAATCTCTCTCACGTACAAAACATTTTCCTCAATTACTGAATGGATAGACTACTAACTATAGAAGACTTGCTGTATGAATGTCAGGTTACAGGATCGAATGTAAGTCGGGCGCAGTTCAGTGTACCGTGCGCAGGTGTAGGGCCTACGCCACGATACGTTCGCATAAAACATGTCTTCACAACTCTCTTCCGGAGTTACTAGCGTTCTGAAAGCGTCATCCACTGTAAGTAGAAATAAACGTAATCTACTATTAAACAAAGAGATAGCTCATTAATTTACTATTAAACAAACAGTTAATTCATCAGTACTACGATATAACATACAGTCAAGTAGATAGATAATAGGCTTGTAGCTACTGTGAAGTTTTCTAGAGTAAATATATTTTTGCAGACAGACGGTCTGGAACAATTGCAGGTAACTAGAATTATTGAACTACAATCAAAGAGACGGGTACATGTATCTATAAATGAAATGTATATAGTGATAGCTAAACGTTCCGGTAATCGTATTGTGCAATTAATAGTCAATTTTATGATGACAGCGTGCTAGATCCTGAAAAATTGATTATCGTCAGACAGCAACATGATAGTTATTCTTGTAAGAGTCGACTAACGCTGAAATTATGAAAGACAGTAGACCCTTTTGCCTTGAATCTCCTTTAGACAGATTGATGGATAGAATAATGATTAGTAACAACTGTAAAAATTTCTAGAGAAACTTTATTTTTGCTAAACGCATAATTTTAGTAGAGCATAATTAATGCTATTAATGAACTGCGCAGTTTGGCCGGAGCTCTGCTCAATGAAATTAATTGTTTTGGATTTATGCCTTTAGCTGCAATAAAATGAGTTTTCACGAAATACCTGTAGATTAGAATTGCGTACAACTTATTCAATCCTAAAATTAAAATTTTACAGGTCTTTGGCCTCAAAGTGTAATTAGATACATTGTAAGCAACAATTTAAGTTTGCATGCGTTGCCTACTATTTAAATCAATATAAAGTTATGCCCTTTTGATTTAGAAAAAAGCTCAATTTAGAAACACGTTGAATTTACGTGTTTAATATTACTTCATAGATACCTTCGTGTAAACCTTTTTGCTTTTCGGAGTGCTTTTTATTCTCAGTAGAATGAAACGTCGCTAAGTAAGCCTAATATAAATTTTTATAGATGTTTATGCATTGCATAATAATACATTTCAGTTGTGGCAATTAAAAAATGAATCTAATTTAGAGGGCAATACCGTCAAAGGTTTGATTGTGTATTCAAATGCACAGCAGTGGCTGTTGAATTACCTCAGTGTGGGTAGAGAGAATGCATTGTTCGTTTAATTAAGTGCATAAAAATGTTTAGAGCTTAGACGTCATGTCTCAGACGAACGCTCATCAGAATAGTTTTTATGAAAAGAGCAAAATTCTTTATTAAAACTGATTCATTGAGCGACAGAGAGCTAGAGTTATTTTAAAATTACTTTGATTCCAAAATTTGAGGTGTTAGTATCAGTTCCTTGAGTTTCTGAACAGAAGATAATAATAAAGCTTCAGTGCATGTGATGGTTCCTTTCTTTTTATGCTAAGTTAGTAATTTTTCATTACCTTATAAAGGCTACCTGAGGTTGTCAAAGTTGTATGAGAATAGAAAATCTCCAATTTGTTGACCTGTGTATAGTGTTTACTTTACCCAATTTATTTCGCTGTCTTATTTTCGAAAACCGATAGGGATATAAAAACTTTCAAGCATATCTTACTGCCTCAATTTCTGTTCCTAACAGTGGAGATACAACATCTTGCTGAAAGCTGCAGTTATTAGCACTGTGGCTGAGCACTGAAATTAAATATTTCCATTTCAAAATGCTTCATGAAAGCAATAGATCACTGGATGTTCTGTCAGCCCTATATTATTTCTATATTCTAACTGGAATTTGCATGTATATAGCTAATCGATAGGGATGCTCCGATCAGTCAGTCGATCTGTCATAGTTAATCGATATTGGAACTCTCTATCAGTCAATCGATCATCTGGTGTAATACTGGCTAGGACTAACATTTTAATGAAGTTTTGATGTTCGTAGAAATAATTTTACTCACGCTTTGTGTCGGGGCCATTGAAGAATAGACCTGACGTAAATTGCAAGTGTCGTAAGAGAGGACTGGGTAAGAACTGAGGAAGGCAATGAGAAACAACCTCAGAAACTCAATTTTTTCAAGCTACAGGTTACATTATTGTGTGGATAAAACACAGTCGTTTCGCTAACGAATCAACTCGCTAATCTATTGAGTGCTCTATATAGGTAATGAGGACGGACTATCGGTACGGGTATGTGCCTGGATCTGCCAAGTGGCACAGCAATGGAGAGAGGATATAATTCTATATCATCAAGTGGCAAATCAATAAAGGTTCAAAGTCAATTTCTGTCGTCATTGGTGCACTGCAATTAATACCAATGCTAAACAGCTGCTATGCTCAATGTTTAATAAATTATTATTAGTTTTTTGGAAGAATAATTAGTTGCATAATTATCTTAGAATTATTATAACTATAGCTTATAATTATTTTGTAAAAAATCTTGTGGCAATGTATTGTTCAATCTTTGCGATTAGATGAAAACGTGCATTCCCCATTAAACGTGACCCTGGCTTTAATATTAGACATTTCTAAATGAATGTGAACATCGAAGCCTCGTGTAGAAACTTATTGATTCAATTATGATAACATTATCAATGTTCAACTGCTACTCGTATGAGTAAATTTTATTATATATTGATACCTAATTCAATTAAATAAATCTAGTATGGGAAGTAGGAATACATCTGAATGCAAAAATATTGAGTGCTTGAATTATTTTTTGTACATTTTATTGTATTTTAGTCTGCCACTTCATTGCCGATAATTGTGCAGCTGTATGCGAAATTAATAAGTTTTTGAATAGTTGGCTTGCAATAGTGAACTATTATTGTTATTGAAAAACTTGTTATTGCCACTTTAGTCTGCTGCTCTCCTTAGTTATTTAATAAGCAGTACTGTAACGAAGAGACGAAGTAATTTTAAGCAACTTCAGCAATGCGCAGATAAATCAAGTAAAGATCCATTGACTGATATTGTTAAAATATTGATATTGCCCGTGTTGTGTCCGGGTTGTTTGAAGAATTGACCAACCTGTGACTGCACGTGTCGTAGAAGACGACTAAAGCACTATGATCCATACCAACGTCAGAATGAGCATTCGGCTGGTGAGCGCCTAGGCTCCAGAAATTGCTACAAATATGTAAACGAATTAAAAAGTCTCAAATAGGGGATTGATTGATGATATGATGTAGGACAGAGAGGATTGCAACAGTCTATTCGTATCCCGACGCTGGTTTAACTTGGAATCAAGGAAAGATGATGATGATAATGATGATGATGTACAATTTCTATAGATCTATTCGATTATTATGGTACATTTTAGAAAGAAAGAAATTTTCCTAATTACTCTCGATCACCTTTTTAACTAGAGTCAGTATCTTAAGACTAGTAAGCCATGATAAACTTTTACTTCTGTTAATTTAAGCGAACTTTCTTTACTTTAACTAAAGAACTACCAAACAAACATTTGTAGTTTACTAACGTTCTTTCATCGCTTGACAGTGATTGCACGGATTATTGGTCTCATGAAGTCTGGAGCAGTAACAAATGGTCTCGCCTAAATCCGCCTCTAGGAAGTCTTTAGTTGCGAAGATAGATGTGTTGGAGGCGGTCCGGTAAAGACCGTTCGGACTCTCGACATTCCGGAGTTCCCGCTAGGAAGCTATATTTACCTGATGAAATTTTATGAGGTCACAACATATATCTATAGAATAATATTGTAATGAAATAAGATGATAGAAATATGCCATTCGGGCTAATTGATAATTATCTATTAAATCTAAACCAAAAAGCGTCATTATATATTGACTTAAAGCGGAGTCAAAATATAACTTATCAAGACAGTTTACAGTGAAAAAATATCTGATCAAAATCTCTTCTCAACCGCTTTATATGGGCCTGATATTCGAAGCCCACTGGGCTTTACCTCCAGAAGAGTATATCGTGCTGCAGATATGGCGTACTATATCCATTCGGCTTCATTGACAACCACTCGAGGTCGCTGATAGGTTACAAGAGTACGGGACAACCCCTGCGTCCCTGACAGCACAATGTCTAATAACAACTCTAATGCTCTTCAACCGAGCTGAGTTGAGAGTAAATTAGATTTTACCGAAACGAAGTTGCAGCCCTCATACGAAAGGTCGTTCGAATTAAGTTCTAATGCAATGTACTCTTAAGTTAGAAATGTATTTATTTATTGTTGATTTAAAATTAAAAATTATTATCAACAACAAAGACTATTCTATTCAAGACAATTATTTATAAATTAATCTCACATTTCACAAACAGGAGCTCACTACAGTCATCATCATCGTTTTTCCTTGAATCCCAGGTTAGCTTGGGTTGGGCTACGAATAGGCCTTCACTTTTCCATTCGTTCTAGAATTGTTGTAGCAATGTCTGGAGCCTAGGCGCTTACCAACCGAATGCCCATTCTGACGATGGTATGGATCTTAGTGCTTTGCAGTCTTTTACTACACGTACAGTCTACGGTTGGAACTCACTGCAGTATGAAAAATTAAATATTTAATAGTACATAGTAAATATATTTAATTTATTTACAATTAAATTAC
This sequence comes from Enchytraeus crypticus, assembly GCA_905160935.1. Lineage (NCBI taxonomy): Eukaryota > Metazoa > Annelida > Clitellata > Enchytraeida > Enchytraeidae > Enchytraeus > Enchytraeus crypticus. Next base: position 3,484,308 of record CAJHZI010000463.1, read on the forward strand.
ATATTTAATACTAAATACGTATACACTTTTTTCTCTCACATTTTTTTGGGTTCTTTCTCTCCCCTTCATGTATATATATATATATATATATATATATATATATATATATAAAATATATATATATTATATATATATAATATATATTATATATATAATATAATATATATATATATAATATATTATATATATAATATAATATATAATATATATAATATTATATATATATATATGCATTTACACATATACTATATACTATACTTGTATAGGCTACATATACTATACTATATGTATATATATATATATAGGCTATATATATATATACATATATATATATATATATATATATATATATATATATATACATGTATATAACTCAAGCTTGACTGGTATATGGATCGAGAAGATGCTGTATTGCTGATGCACAGTAAATGATGGAATATTAAATCACGTTCTCTTTGCTTTGTTTGTGATTGCTCTTTGACTCTACCGAACTCTATCGATGATTTACGGAAGCCATTCTCGCCGTTCTTAAACCTGTTTTGCATATCGTTTGATTGTTCTGCCGAATCTTCAGTCGATTTCTTTCCTGCCTCATTTCAAAGATCCGTTATCGTCCATTGTGATAAAACATTTGAATATGTTGCTAAATAATGCAGAGTTATATTAGTAAGGAGTCAATGCATTTTTTCATAAAATTTTCTTAAATTGTTTTTCCCGTTATTGAATTCAAATTCCTATTTTGATAATAGTCATCGAAGTTAATGTGGAGCTTTTATGCGTTTATTTTCTATTTTTTGGTCGCTTTTGACGCCAATGAATATATCTGATCCTTCAACAGCGTATGTATAGGCCATTAGGCCCTACTGTACACATCATATGTATAAGCCACTTTGCCCTACTGTATAGGCCTACATCATATGCATAGGCCATTAGGCCCTACTGTACACATGCACATTGAATATGATATGTATAATTTCGTATGAACTTCATATATACATGTACACTGTACGATTATTAAGCATTAAATTATTTTGTTAAACTAAATTTTTATGAAGCAAATATTTTCTGTAGCCTGATGCACAGGAATTACACGAGGCTCCTGTTACGTTACAATATTGCACAAACTTTTGTAGTAATATTATGTTATGTAAAAAGCACTATGCATATAAATGTACATTTGTAAAAGAGCTTTCTGACAGCCTTAACCTAATTCGTGCAAACGGGCATGCCAACAGATCAACAAACGAAATTGCCCAGTAATTATATTTATAGATTTTTGGCTCGGTTCACCTGATTAACCGAGCGGTCAGTTTTCAGTTTCAATTGACCAGGATAGCGGTGATCTGCGATTGACGTTCCAAACCTCCGGGACTTAATCTTGGTCCCTATCCATGCACTACGAGATGAGCCGGGCTTCAGTTCTGAGGCAACTCAAACCTGGATCAAATTCAGTTAGACTAATCACTAGCTAAACATCAAATTATCTTTTAAACTGATTTATAACGGATATCATGGCATACTTATTATGATTAGGTTGCGTTGCTATGGATCGGAATCTGTAACTTAATTCGATGTTACGCAATTCTCTGACTATAAATGCGGATGTCTTTCCAGTAACACTACCATTGAAAATAATACAATTCGTCCAACGTGTTGAGTTTTTGACGTTTTCTCCAATTAAGTTGATATCTGCATGTAGGATAATGTAGCTCAACAGTATTTGGATACTGGATGCATAATATTATTACACTGTAGCTATATGAAGCATATTCTACTGTATAGTAGAATATTATATTGTATCTATAATGCATCAATACTATAGCTATAATGCAATTAGCATATATACATCAATACAATAGCATATTATGCTGTTGCTATAATGCAGCATAATATAGGCCTACTGTATCTATAACGCAACATAATATTCATTTAAATCTCAGTTGCAAAGTTGACTATCGTACTGTGAAAATTTCAGAATGTTCTAAATAACAGAGTACCAGGTGAATTGAATTTGTAGTTTCGAATCCTGAATTGACTGAATATTATAAATACAATCTGGAGAACATCCGCAATGCTGGAAAAATCTTTGTAATATTAAACTGCCTAGTAATTAAATATCCGAAATTAAAGAGCTAGATATAATGTAGGATTGGATGATCAATTCACTGTGCTTAGTGAACAAAGAAGATAATGTTTCTGACAGATGCAGCATACTGAAACGAATCAATATGTCATTGCTGGTGAAATGAGGATAAAGCTTGGAGAATCGATCGGTTCATTGCCATTTATCATCATTCTATAAGAAAATGTATGCTTATATATCTATGGAAATAGATCTAGTACATAGTACATGCGCAAATGAATAGTAATTACTTAATATTTTGCTTGTACCACTAAGCTTTTTCAAATATAAGGATAAATGTACATTGTACAATCAGCTTCAGAAAATGGCGATTAATTTATACGTACGGTGCAAAGATGTGATGATGCTAAACATTTTTGAGATTAGACGATTTGAAACTTCTGGTGAACCGTTAAGTACCAACTACGCAGACACTGGGAGAGTTAATATTGATGTTATACAGAGAGCCAACACAAAAACTACATTTTTACAACCGAATAAAGTGAGCCTTTCAGTGTAGTAACAGTGATAACATTAGCTTATCAGCTTAGGAATCAGTTGCTTTCTTTAAGCTTTAAACTGGTTTTAGAAGATACTAATTATAATCATTATAATCATTATAATCTAATTATAATCATATCTTCTTTGTTCACTAAGCACAGTGAATTGATCATCCAATCCTACATTATATCTAGCTCTTTAATTTCGGATATTTAATTACTAGGCAGTTTAATATTACAAAGATTTTTCCAGCATTGCGGATGTTAAATCATCTTTCGTTAACCTTAAGGATATTATAAAGTACGTCCCTACCTTACAATGTACCTTGAATAATTTTATGTACCTTGAACCAGCCATTTTACAGAAAGACTGGAAAGAGAGATTATGCTGATTAGCAAATGATGGAAGGTCGATAGATTATTCAGGTCAGATCGACCTATAGCTGCATGAGCTGAGCACCGATCACAGCGATATATGGAAGACCTTGCAAGGTCGATGGGGTAGCAAAGGAAAATCCAGAATTAGGGGTATAGTTGAACCCATTGAAAACGTTCTTAGACTATATTGATATGCCAAAATTGACATCCACCATGAAGTATATAGTTGAGAATGATTTTAATTTATGAATTTATGAACATCAAAGATACTTGTTTTATTCTCTGGACTCCGAATCCTGCGGCTGAATGGAGATCTAGAGTCGAATGCTAGGGAAAGAGAGGGGGTGACTTTGAGCTAGATAAATAGAGGTGTCAGCGAATCAGGGAGCCCTATCTGATACTCCGCTCTCCAATAATTTTCTATTCAGAGCAGAGGTCGGCTGATGTTGCTGAATATGAAATCTCTCTCCACTGGACCTCCATTGTTCGGGTCCAATCTTCTCTCTTCTATACACTAATATCTGATTAGTGTGCCTCATAAACAGTATTTCATACAACCCTCTGTTAACCTGATAATACTGAGTAGATCGGCTGGCCCACAAAGTGTGGCATATATCATTAACCACGGGGTTGCATAAATAATAAATAAACTGAGATTTTCATGAATGTATTACTACAGATATTATATTCGTTTATAGAAATCAAAAGGAAAGCTGAGGATAGAGTTAGTTAAAAGAGTTTGTCACTATTGAATATGTTACTTCCATCCCTCGTCGTTCGCCAATCAATATAGGCTACTATTTGCAACTTGAAAGCGATTTAGTTTACAAGGATTTAAATTGTATTTCTTGTTATATTCGCTTTACCTATAACTTAAGCTCTTTTTAGCCTTCCTTTATCCGGGTTTCTGAAGAATAGACAAACCGTGTACTGCACGTGTCGTAAAAGGCGACAATGCACGAAGATTCAAACCGACGTCAGAAAGAGCATTTGGTTGGTGTGCGCCTACATGTCTGCAAAATTTTCTAATCCCGATCCGAAGTAAACTGGAACTCAAGGGGGGAATCGGGATATGACGACGGTTATGACGATGATGTCATATTCACTCTACGCTAATTAATGCTTTTAGCTTACGATGAAAGGTAACAAATGATCCGATATTCATGCAATAAATTAGGGAGTGTCATGCGGATACGTGGAGTGAAATAATGGTGGCAAATTCTAACAGCCTTCTTGTGCTATGCATAATACACGCATCATCTTGTGTTACATATTCATTGAATGCAAACATTACTATTGGAAATTCGAAGCAAATGGTGCTACAGCATGTTTCACCGAAGCATTTAGTATGCCTGAATGGATTCTTGCTGGCTTGCCAGTTAGCTTATTCAGCTTTTGTGTATAGTCAATCTTTTACGAGCTTTTTTTGATAACAAAAAAGAATTTATTCTGAGAATAAACAATTACGCATAGTTAATCGATATGAAGTCATTATTGACTACAACACGAAACATAAGCTTAAGTGGATGATGCTTTCTTATTTACGAGATATTTTTGAATTTTTGAAAAAAAAGTGCTTCTAATATAGACTACAACTAGCGTAGATTCTTTTGAAAATAAGGAAAGTTGTTGCACCAGATAAAGACCTTAATCGTTATTCTAAAGTAATATTATTAGTTTTGTTCAAGGCAATTGCGTAAGTATATGATTAAATGGTTGAAATGTTCGAAAAGTCCTTGAACCAGTCATCATACGGAGCACCAGATGGACTGCTAACAGAAATTAAATCGCAACTGAATAAAATTTAAACGAAGACCAGCAATTTATGTGCATTTATTTTCACTTTATGACGGCTTAATGTTAAAGCGAGTGGTTATTTATGAGCTTAAATTGGTCGCACACATCTGTGCGATGCGAAGCACTTAAAGCTGTATGCAATCTTTAGGGACCGTCAAGCACTCTTCTTCTTCTCCTCCTTTTCGATGAAATAGGCTGCTACTCAACTCTATACTCTCTCTCCTTGTCATCTTCTCAGTGCTTTTCTTTGAGGAAGCGTCTCTCCTTCTATCTGTCTAGTGTTTTACAAAAATGGTATATCCTAGGCATATACTCGGAACAAATAACTACTTATAACTAGTTTTCGCTATTATTACTGAGCTCTGCATCGATCAAACATTAATCCCTGTAAAAATCTATGCATTTAATCAATTTGAAGCTTTCTAAGTCAGCGGTTCATCGAAACTGAAATGGAAATTATTGTGCATTGACAGAACTGTGTTTAATATCGGCCAAACCAATCGAAATTCGCCTTTAATATTTGTGTTCTCTCGGGTTTTGTTTTATTTACGACTCAATGTTGTTTTAATTCCGACAGGATCGTAAAGACCAGCAGCTACAGAAGCAGCGTGAACAGCTGAGTAAGCTGCTGAAACAGCAACATGTTGAACCGGACCAGCAGCTACCGCTGCAGCGTGAACAGCTGAGTAAACTGCTGAAGCAGCAATTGAATGAACCGCAACAGCAGCTACAGCAGCAGCTCAGCGATTGCCTTCTGTCTTCTGGAACTGCCTGCGTAGCTAGCAGCTGCCCTAACAATGATAGCTGCTATCAAACAGCTGACTTAGCTGCTTCAATATGCTGCAGCTGTGTAGTTACTAGAATATCAGCAGATACAAAGAAAGCTAGCTCCAGTAGCTGCATTATCACAGCTACATCAGCTTCTGTTAGCTGCAGCACTAGTAATATTATCAACAATTCAGATAATTCAATTGCTAAAGACTGCAGTACAGGTAGTATCAACACAAAATCGTACACTACAGCTGCTTTCAGCTGCATTAGCAGTAATGTCTGTAGCAAATCAGCTACCGTGAGCTGTAGCAGTGGTTTATCAGCTGATTTCTCTGCTGCGGGCTCGCCGTACTCAGTCTTTAACGATCATTGCGAGCGAAATATTGCGTCTAAGTGTGAGGCGAGACAGAAAACCGGGACACACTCTGACTCGTACAGCGCTATCATCAACCAGGCAGGGCGGCCCTGTATTCATAACGACTCTGACTCTATTCACTCAACCCTCTTATTAAACTCTTCACAGAGGCTCTTCAGAACTGCTGGCACTGAGACAAAACTACAGACGGATAATATTACAATCGATCCGCCACTGAGCATAACTACTGTAGCCGTCCGGCAAGGACTAAAGCCTCGACCCGTTTCCTGTCTGCCTGAGACGGTAAAATCCGCCGGATTACCGCTAAAACCTGCCGGATTACCGGGAACTTTTCATGTCTGCGCCGTTCAGCCGAGGAGAGGCGTGGACCGCCGTTGCCGCGACGTAAGACGTACCACGCTAGTCTCAACTTCAGACGAACAGAAATCTCTCTACTCAACTGATATCGACTTGTCCTCTAAACGGACCAGTCGTGACGATAAACTCAAAGATCAGAGGGACATGGAGGAAGAAAACAGACAGATGGAGGGACAGACTGAAACGAGAGAACGTGAGACAGAGATGGAAAAGCGAGAGAGAGAAATGACATCAACTGTTCATGTCGCAGACAGCCAATCAACGCTCGGGCCTGCTGTCAGCGCCGATGAATCATTTAACTGTCGCAGTAGTTTCGATGAATTGAAGCCGGAGAGCAAATTCGTAAGAAGCGAGGAGCATTCAGACGGGATTGATCGGGACAGTTCGCAGGAATTGCGCGGACTCAGTGAAATGAAGCATGCGAGGAGTAGGATTGCCGAGATAGACAAAGACTCGCCTCGAAGGATCTGCCACAAGAGAAATGAAACGAAGCGACGTGTAGATTGTGATGAGGGTTTAGAGAAACTGTCGACTGGAGTTGTTGAAAGCGGTTCAAACAGGCACACGAATATAACGACAGTAGTGCCAATTAGATGTAACACTGCTAAATTAAAAAGAGAAAATCTAAGCGGAAACGCGTCGAGATCTAGAAGTCGTAAAGAGCGAGACACTACTAACAATTTTAACTGTAATAACGACATTTGCGCTGAAGTTAGCTGTGGTAGTAATAGTCGAGCAACGATTGTTTCGCCTTCTTTAAATAAAACTGTTTCAACCGCCCGCGGCACAAATCACTTGAATAATCAACGTAGAATTTCTGGCTGTAGTGCTAAATGTGCAAACCGACCTCATGACAGAGAAGTAGCATCTGCCAGAATGGACAACTCGCCAGTATATGTGTGTAGGACTAAGGATTTTCACTGCAGCAGCTCAACGATAAGCTCAAACGCTTCACTGTATGCTCGAAGTAGTGCTTCATGTAGTCCTAGTGGCTCCATCGGCGTTGGCAGAGAAAGATCTCACGCTTTATCTACAGCTAAGGTGACTACAGCTTGTGCTCCTTGTTCTTTTTCTGGTGAGAACTCATCTAAAGTTAAGAAGCATATAACTTCTAAAACTTCTTCAGAAGGACTAAGTGGCTGTGCAGTTAAACAGCCCTGCGAAAAGCAAGAACATTGCAAAAGAAAACAATATTGTAAAAATAGCAATTCTAGAAGTGACGACTCAAAGAATCGACCTGTATGGAACAATTCAACTAGGTCTAGGTCATCTTGTAGTCACGGTAAAACCTGTGATCATTGCTTTACGGGTGGAATCAAAACAGATTCACACGTATGCAGTGAAGTGAAAGCAGACCATTGTTCTAGACAGAGTAGATCCCGTATTGTAAGTTCATCATCGGATAGAAGCAATTCTTTACGTGCCCGGTCACGCTGTATCGCCTCAGATTCCGAGATCGCATATGCTAATAGAAATACTCCTCTAGAAAGCAGTCAGGAAAATATGTCAGTGCTAAGAAATGAATCCTGGGAAAGAACGTTGAGAAGCTACGGAGACTCACCCTCTCCTGCTGGCAGTAGGCGCTCATTTTCTGACTCGGACTCACAGAAAGCTTCGCCTAAGTGTAAATCTAAGGAAGATTCGAGAAATAGATGTTCTAAGACTCGCTCGTCCGTAATGAACAAATCCGGACGGGGTCGGAATGAATTACCGGATACAAAATCCGATACGGTTTTACAGCGGCGAAGAGCCACTACGATATCTCCGTCATTTATTTCTTCCGGGCATGTAAATAAGTATTGTGATTCAGATAGAAGACTAATTACCAGCCGAGCCAGGAGCTCGAGCAAGGCAATCCGATCACAGGATCAGATTAGGAAGGAGTCAATAAATACCACTGCTCGAGAAAAATCCGTAAAACAATCGCTAAAATGTTTTGATGGAAAAAAAGAAAAAATTGAAAAAGATTCAGATAGACGAGGTGCACGCAATAGATCAGCTGGGAAAGAAAATGAAAGTGCTCAAGATTTTGAAAATTTTAGCTTTCATAAATTTACTGCGCTTAGTTCAGATTCTACTGCTAAGTTGGAGAGTCGAGTTTCGATTCGCTATAAAACTTTAAGCCGTTGCAATGATAATAGAAAATCTGCCAAGTATTTGGAGAAAAATGGCACTTTAAATAAAAACAAAACTAATAGTAACACAAAGGAGAAAATGGATAATAGTCATCAGTCATTTGATTGTAATAGTCGATTCCAGGATGATTTAGACTCTAATGCCAGAATTTCTGAGAAGGATGCTAATATTAAACTTTATCCTGCAATTTCGTCTTCAAATCAATTGAAAAAAGGCAATGCTGCTACTTGTAAATTTGATACACACAGCTGTGATATTGTGCTGAACAACGGTGGTGACAGTACTTCAAGTTCATTAAACTCGTCAAAGCTTTCTGCAAGGCCTCTTTCTCAAGAGAGCAATTTAAGCTCCAGAATAGCCTGTAATGACTCGCTCGAAGTATCCGAACACTGTTTTGAGAAAAATAGTTTAATGTCAGAAAAGCCCTTTACGTCGCCAGACCTTAGAGTTGACTGCGAAGGCTGCTCAAATAAGAATATTGATAGTTTTTCAGCTTGTGATGCCAATTCTCTGTCTTCTGGATTCTTTGAGATTACTAATTATTCTCCTGGATTTCAAAAGGATGCGGTAAACATTCCGGTGGAGCATTCTAAGACGTCTATGGTATTAAACAGCACAGTGCGTCAATTTAATTCTATTGAGTGCTCATATATCGATGAAACTGTGACGGTATCTGATAATTCTGAGTTAAAATCTGACAAGTTCCCGATACCAGTTCATATTAAACATGAAATTGCACTAACTGCCAACGACAAGGATTCTGAAATAAGTAACTTGATGACTGGTAATAAATCATCGAAAGACAATTTCACTTATTACACCAAAAGTCAACTTTCGGACTCTATCTCTAGCACCAGTATTCACAAACCTAATATATCACCATCGTCCTTCGATGTAACCTGCGGGGTGGTAGACACAAAGTCAGAGAAATTAGATCTATACGATTCTATTAATGAATTTAAAACCGGACAACCTGAACTTTTGGAAGTCAAGTCAATATTTACTGAAACTGAGTTTAAGTTATCGGCTAATAAGATACCTATCAAGTATACTAGAGATAATCCTGATAATAAGTCAAGTGTTGATGATCTAGACGAGATCATAGCCATACTGGAATCGAAATCTCCACAAAGAAATCAGGTTCAGTTCCTGTCTAGTACTTTTCATTCAGAGAAAAGATCTGACAAAACTTCCGTCGATATCAGTCATTCAAACAGCCTCAATACCACGTTCAAATCTACCGCCTTAAGATGGGACGAAGGTGGCTTCACAAAGCGGTCGAGGGACTTCTCTAATCCTCTACATAACTCGAATCCCTCCAGAGATCATTCCAAGTCTCTGGCAAGCAGCAGTAGTGTCCTAGTCACCCCCGGGCACCAGTGGCCGAGCAGCGATAGTTGTGATACTGTAGATAGTCTGGGCTCAGCTCAGTCATCCAGCTCTTCTCTACCTCTGAGGGTTAGGAATCTCACCTCCGTTCTTCGCAGCGGTTCTTCCTCGCGTCCACATTCAGCCGATTTCGGAAAACCTCGCTCCCCTGACCTGTCTTGTTTTCGATCTCGAGCCATCTCACCCGATGACGACGATGGATATGAGAGTTTCCACAAGCGCGGTAAACTGAGTCGAGGATTTTCCACTTCCAGCAACTGGTCCCAATCGAAGCTTTTTCAGCGACTCTTTAGTAATCAGTCTGCTGGAGAGTCCGACCAGGATCTCTCTGGTTCCATGGATGCCGGAAGTGAATTTAAGAAATTCACCAGAGTTAATTCACGGGATTTATCTGGCAGCGCTAGAGATGAGATCGTTGTAAATGTGAATAGATACAGAAGTTTACCACGAACTGATAGAATATTTAATAACAACTATAAATATAATCAGAACCATCAGACGCCTCCTCTTGCTAGATTTATGAGCAATGAGGATATAACTTCTGGAATATTTCCTTTGCGTCACGTGGTATCCGAGCCTTCCACCAATGGCAAACCATTTCTTGGTCATGATCTGCACAGAGCCAGGCCGGATCTGGAAATTGTATCCTGTAAGAGTCAGTTTCGCTCAAAATCTTGCAGAGAATCCATTCGATTTATCCAGCATAGGCCAAGGTCACAGAATAAAGCAATGTCAAGGCCACACTCTGACGTACATGATACTAGCAGAAGTTCTCCAGTAAAGCTTCGAGAACGACCGACCTCCGACATTGGTGAGTCACTGTCATCAGGCTCCGTTTAACATAGTAGGTAGCGATAAGGGATATTAGATCATCATCATCGTCATCTTCCCTTAAATCTAAGTTTAACTAGGATCGGAATACGAATAGACCTTTTCCAGTCCTCTCTGTGTCAGACTATATTATCAGTCAACCCCCTATTTTGCATGTCCTTCTTTATCACTGCATCTCACGCAATGAAAACTTTTGAAGTGTTTCCATTCGTTTAAATTTTTTAGCAATATCTGCAGCCTAGACGCTTACCAACCGAGAGCCCTTTCTGACGTTGGTTTGAATCTTGTTTTTATGTCGCCTTCTACGACACGTGCATATTTACACTGCTGGTCTATTCTAAGAAAACCAAACACAACGCGGAATATAGGAGACATTACATAATGGAATAACAATTCTATACATGTATAGGTTAGTTACTCTTATTCTGGTATTTCCTCTAAGTAATTTGTTTACTAAAAGTGTAAAATAAATGTTGCCTATAAGATTATATTAGTTTAGTTGCTGATATCCTGCTATTAGATGGACTGCGAATGCTGCTGACTCGCACTCATAGCGCTGTGTTCCACAATGACTCCACTGGCACAAAGAGGAGGCAGGATTCTCCAGGTGGCTGGAGTAACCTCTACGAGTCCTTGAGTCCACCTGGATCAGTCAACAATACAGCCAGGAGCTGGATGCTTTCTCGTCTCTCTCAACGAAGGGTAAGTTAATTTATTAGGCCTTTATTAATTCAACGACTTAATGATACTATATAATTAATATGAATAATTATTCATGGCAGAATATACATATACAGAATGGCGCATTTAATGCGCCATTCTGTATAGGTTGATGCTTAATAGGGTGATGTATCGATGTAAGAGTTAGAGACTTCATACAACACATATAGTTGTTGTTTATATTTGAAAATAACTTTGGTGCCTTCAACAAAGTCTAGTTTTTAATACCGTTATAAACTAGATATAGTCACTTTTTCGTCCATCTAACTAGCAGCTCTTATTGCATCTGCCTGAACCTAATTCAGTCACGTAATGAAGTTAATTATGCAGGTAATAAACTTAAGAACATTCTTAGTAAAATATAAAACGGCTTTAGTTTCCTTTCTTTAATATGATCTATGAAAATTCGCAGAAGATGTTAGTTGTCAGATGCTGCTGGCGGATACTGATCGGCAATAATAACTAGAGAGTAATAGTGGACGAAGCAGTGAAGGTGTGTCGCTTATTTCACGTCAGTTAATCTTCTATACGTCACGAACCACAGAACTCGTTAGCCAGATGAAAATTGCATTTCTGCCTGTAATGCAAGTTTTTATATTGCCGGAGTGACTATAAGTGGTCATATCAAAAGCTTACGATGGAAATGAAGGTGATACCTTAAATGCCAGATATAGACGTCTATGTATGAAACTTGAATAATTCACATATTTTCGCTAAATGAACTATAGACTCTCTTTATTTTCATATATTTCTCATCACCGGAGCTAAAAGTAATTTCTTTAATGGTCTAATTTATCAGGAACTCTCAAGTTTCATTATTATAACTACTCTTACATGAATTATCTGTTTCAATGATATCCTATCCAGTCAATATACCATCCTTCCAGCTAATAATCCTTGAGGCCCCGAGTTGCTCTTCCATTTCTTGATGTCCCTCACGTAAAGCAACTTTCTCCGAGATCATGTCTGCTCTGAATCCCCTGCAGAAATTCGTTTCGCTATCTTCTCCAACCCCCCACACATCTAGTAATTGGTACCGCCCCTATAAGATTCACTCTGGAATGATTGGCGGCTTTGTTTGGGATTAGATGGGCATATTTTATGAGTTCTGTCAAGGTTCTTGCTTATTGCGCAGTTTCATCTTTTAACAATAGGCAGTCTGTCGGATGAGCGCTTACTCTATATAAGACTCAATGTAGGGCTATTCAGATCGAAAGCTTAAGGGAATAGTGTGTAAGAGAGAAAGAGAGAGAGAGAGAGAGAGAGAGAGAGAGAGAGAGTGAGAGTGAGAGAGAGAGAGTGAGAGTGAGAGTAATATTTATTAATTGCAATTGAATCAATGTAAAATTAGAGGAGAGAAACTAAATTGGAATTAAAATCAGCATCGAATGACAATAAATAGTGGACGTTGATGTATACGTAAAATACAGTAGAAGCTAATAAAATGGATATCTACGTTTTGAAATAAGTTCTAGAATATGAGAAAAGACCTACCGAATTCTGCGAGGACCGTAAGCGCTAACTATTACAGTCATTGAGGTAGACAAGTGAGAATTATTTTTTATCAATTAAATGTTTGGAACTTTGAATTGCAATTGAATTTTAATATCAACATGTAGCAGCATTGGTAAAAAAGCTCTTAAAGGTCGGCGCTAAGAATGCTACTTTTTAAATGTCTTTGTTGAAATTAATATGCGCACTTTGAATCTGCGCTATTATCATAAAATAATGTATGTCGTGCAGCACTAAAGGACGAGGGGGAGAGAGAGAAAGAGATGGTGAGAGAGAATGTAGAGGAGACAGAGACTGAGAGAGAGAGAGAGAAAGAGAGAGAGAAATATCAGACCCTCATCTAAAGATGTTAAGGATGTTTGATCTTATCTGAGTGTTGTCGAGACTTCGGATTTTTAAAAGTTAGCTCAATCTGTTGTTGTCGCCGATGTCTTAACGTGGGATAACTGTCTGCGCCAAACGCCAAGTTGAGTTTCATGAATCGTTAGGTAGTATGTTGATGGGACGCTTTGTTTTGACAATGGGGAATCTCTCTCTCTCTCTCTCTCTCTCTCTCTCTCTCTGTGCACTGCCTACTTGCAGTTCCATGGGATATAGTGCGTCCACTCATCTCTATCTTCCGTTTTACTCTTCACGTTTCCAAATATGAGTAGATCTTTAAATCATCTATATCATTCCTTTGGTATACCGTTATTCTTGGGGGATTCTGCTTATGACGAAGTGGGCCCCCGATGCCTTCTTCAGCTTCGACTGACATTTACTGCGAGGGGCGTCATTCCTGAGAAAACTATCATGCTAATCCAAATGGGGAGTCTAACCATTGAAAAATGTTAAAATAAAAAAAGTAATGCCCGATTATAAAAAATAATAGCAATATTTTATGCAATACATATGCATCCCATTATGATTTCTCTATACAAATTCTCTAGGGCCCGAATTAAGCTGTTAATTGGTATTTACAATAGTCACTGTTGTCTTTTTTGGGTCATGTTGGTTGAAGTTAGTCGTAAACGTTAGTGGATACTAGATAGAGCACCGATGTTTTGTTCTCATCGAGGATGTACTCATTAATTGAGCGTAGTAGAGTGTGCTCAACTGTATTTTGCTCAGATAACAGTACTGCATTACAATAATACGCTATTGAGGCCTCTGGCTGGAGCCAGTGGCGATTTAGGCCTAGTTAAGATATTCGATCGCGGATCAGTATGTGCGGGGTTCAAATTCTGGGCTGTACCATCACTAACATCGCTTTCGAGTGAGGAATCTGACACTAACGTCAGCTTTTTACTTTGCATTGGCAATAATGCGTAATTTTTTAACTAAGAAACATAAGGTTTTACGTGCTGCGTTATTATATGTACACTGTAGATGTTCTGATTTTGTTGCATATTCAGCAACTATCTGCAACTCTATAGCTTGTGTTCGTTGTCTTCCAGAGTCTATAAATAACTTCAGCAGGTGTTGCCATGCAACCGATATTTTATTTGTCAGCCGTCCTTGTCTCGCATGTCTAATTAAATTTAGCAGATCAAACATGTCTGACTGAAGGTCGTAGCTCATTTGCTTCTTCAGACGTGATGGATGCGCTGCCAACTTTGTCTGAAATTACATGTGTCTGTCGGTGAAGGAGTTGTGCAAATGCTAGTGATTAACGCTAAAGTCGCGTTTAGCGCCGGTTTCATGCATGGCACCAATTTGCCGTCAGTGCCGTGCTGAACATATGAATTGATAAATCTGCCAATCTGGTTTACTGACGTATGAAGATTTCCTGATATCGAGGTGACGTAGATGGGACTTGGTCAGTCTGCAAAAAGAAAAAAAATATCATTGAACCTGAAAACTTAAATGTTAGAGGTGACCGAATTGCTAGCTCGCTTGTCTGGCAACTAAACGGCCTTTGGTTCGAAACCACGTCGGAAGGTCTCACGCAGTACATTTAGTGTTCTCTAAAATATTGATTTATGTGATATATATATATATATATATATTGACTGTTGGTTTCTAAAGTTTGATTATATTGTCTGCAGGAGAAATGTAACGAGATAATTAATTCATAATCGATTTATTATTTTGACTCAATCAGTCAACTAATCCTAATAATAACCACAAATCATTCAACATGTGAACATATGTAGAATGATTTCGCAGTAGTTACAATACACTAAATCTCATTGCCACTGTTTATCTGCCAACTATATAAAGTACTATTTTTAAGTTTCTCATTTAAAAATGGTATTAGCGCTTTTGTCATACTCGGTAAGAAGCGTTAGAGCATGGGATCTGAACCTTTACAACTCGATGATTAATCTGACGGCAATGTCGCCACCATTAAGTGAAGCCCTGCAGAGCTATCATAAGCTGTATATAGTGCTATCATACAGTAAATTTCGTTTAATCATCCACAGATCTAACATATTTTGTTTACTAAACCACGTATCTAATATATTTTATTTACTAAAACACGGATCTAATAGTTTGTGTTTATTAAACCATGAATCTAATAGATTTTATTTACTAAACCACGGATCTAATAGAGTTTATTTACTAAACCAATTTATTTACTAAACGCATAATTTTGCAATTAGCATATCCTGCCAGTATCTGAACTTGAATTTAAAAATTACAAGCAACCATTGTCCGTGTCTAATATATATTTAATAGTTTTCGAGAATTTCTCTTGAATGCAACTTTATGCTTTTAGCTGGTTAGTCAGAGATGAGATAAATAGATAATACGTTCAGTACGACTGAGCAAACACGTACTGAGTGCACATCGGTTAAATCAAATTAATTACCGGACTTGAAATCCAAGCTTTAATCGTTTCTGCTGGTTACACTGAATTACTCCCATGACGAAAGAAAATAAAATCGTAATTTCATGTGCAGTAAACAGATTTGGAGTATCCGGTCGTAGAATTCTCTGTACGACCCAAATAGCAAGATAAGTGGAGAATTTGTTCGAATAATCACCAATATAGAAAGGTCGAGATAGCTAGATAAAATATTTTAAATATGTATTTATGTTCCGGAAACCTGTTCCTAGATGTATGACTTAGTTATCAAAGCAATAAGAGTACCTAATATAATTTGTTCTATTCCTTTTGTAATACTGTTATGCATTAATTCGTAGAATTTCTTAAGGCGTGAAAAATTAATTTTACTCATTTTTGCATGAAGTATTTGATAAGATTTGCAAGTTTAAAATTTTTCGTTTTGCACGTATTTCAAACTACAACACTGCCGATAAGTTTATTTTTTACGGTGTTTATGTACGCAAACAATCTATTGATATAAATGTATTACAAGTATTTTCGTAAACTACTCAAATACTTGGCTATTCAATGGATGGACTACAGTTACAGTGTTTTGTGGTTTCACGAGGAGCCATTCGGCTATCGAGCGGGACACCTAGGCCAACTTTCTACCTATTCGAAAAAAGAATTTAATGCTAAAAAGTTGCAGATTTTCTTTTTCGCCATAAAGGCCAGATAAGTTTGACATCTACTTACCATATAGCATAATATTGTGTATCCACTTATAAAACGGTCGAGTACTGAATGGATTTTTAAAATTGAAAATAGAATATTCGGTATCTGTCATCGAATGAGCTGCAATTGGTCGAATTTTATATTTCAGCTGTACGCTGCAGATATTATTTCTATTGCTTTAGTTTGTAAATAGTTTCTGATTTATATTAATGTTTTGGATGAAAAAAGTTTACTTTTTGTTATTGCTTGCCTTTAAATTCTTCGAAACAGTTGAATTGGTTCCGGTTGTATATCTTCAGCTTTGCTATCATCGTTAAAAGCCAATAAGTCTAACCTCACTGTGCCGTCGAGCGTTCTTCTCTGATTGCCTCGAATTAATCTAAACACAAATTGAAGCGTGAATAACTGCACCTATAACGTGAGGATCTCCTGTGGTTGTACTGGCAGAATGTTCCAGTCGGTTGGGCCCATGTTTGACAAAAACAAAATGACAAACATGAGGCCATCTTTTCAAATCCAGACGCGAAATTGTCACGTTCACTAATGAAAACTCTAATAACAACAGCATTCCACCACAAGGACTATTACTTACCGTACAGTAACCTTTGGATTAGAACTATTGCTGCTGTTTTTTTAATTTTCTTTGTCTTTCTCAGTATCTGCATATATCAGCTATAACGATATACTGCTCAAACATTCCAGATTTAATGCGAGTAATCAAGTATTTGAAACATTCCAACTTTGTGTTTGGGCCAGTGAAGAATATATTAATCTAAACTACACGCCGTAAAAGGTGACTAAGCAAGAACTGAAGAAGGAATGGTAAACGCATAAGAAAAAATGTTGTCTCTACTAAAGACCATATTAAAATTTGAAAGGGCTTAATTTGTTGATCAATGGAGTGCTGGAAATGTTCTTTCAGAACGCGAAGGTAGGCTTTAAGCAAGAATATGTACATCTGACGTGCGCCTTGTTTAAAAAATAAAGCGAGAGAATGAAATAGTATGTTTTGATATGGTATTATACCCCTGCTGAATTGAAAATCTCTCTCTTAGTGCACTGCCTACTGGCAGGTCCGTGGTATATAACGCCTCCACTCTTCTCTGTCTTCCGCCTTCCCCTTAATTTCTACATATGAGTGGGTCTTTAAATCATCTAGCATACCTAATCTCGGCCTGCCTCTGCCTCTAGTTCTTTCTATTCTACCTTCTATGACCTCTTTTAGTAGACCTTCCCCCTTAGAATGTGTCCTATCCATCTCTTATTCCTATTTATTAATACAAATATCAACTGTCTATCTGTGCCAACTCTCTCCAGAACTTCCTCATTTGTAACCTTTTGAGTCCAGCTAATCCTCTCCATTCTTCTCCAAATCCACATTTCCGACGCCTCCAGTTTCCTATTCTCTTCCTTCCTTAAGGCCCATGTCTCACATCCATACAATAGCGTCGTCCAAACCAAAGTTTTCACTATCTTTGTGTCTTTCTTTAGACTTTTTGTTAATAGAATTGAAAATAGTAATTAATATATATCCCTGTGACACACTACCATTTCCAAGATGCTTCAATGAAACAAGCAATTGTTTAGATAAATAACTTAAATAACTTAAATGACTTAAATAAAACGTATTTCTGTTTAGTTGTCTCAGCCTCTACCCCTGAGGTCAAGGAACATCTCTGAAGGTCATCAGTTCCTAGGAATGAGGTCATCTTCGAGCTGTCATCTTCTTTCTTCATCAGCCTCCAGGGACAGCCTGTCAAGATGGAAACATCAGGACTCTGCTGCTGGCAATGGTTTGTTGAATGGCTATAATATATTCCTGCCGTTATTAAAGCCTCGTTGTAACCTGCTTAACCTCATTTATAGTTATATTAATTGACCGTAAGTTTCTGTTGCTTTTCAGATTCTCAATTGAAAGTTCAAAATTCTCAATTTATGATTTTTATAGAGATATAAAAACAGTGATACAATACATTTTGTATACAGTGATATACTATCACTGTATATAAAATTAAAAAACATATAAGTATACATTGAATGTATTGTTTAATCCACCTACTGTTTTTGCATAGAATACACTGAAATACTGCAGAAAAGGAGTGATATAAGTGATATTGCGGTTTCATTGATGAAAACGATTTAGCATTTATTAGCTTATTCTTGGTTGATTACAGAGTTTGGAGTTAACGGGAAGTTTGATTACCCGGTATCTACTAGAACCACTGAGGGTGATAAAATTTCAAGCAGTGGACCTAAAACTGGATTTGTAAGTTTAGTTATATATGTATATTGTATTTTCATTCATTCCTGACATTCATGCAAAGCAGTGATCAGAATTTGAACATAGGTCAAAGGAAGCTTGGTGAAATCGTCTTATTTAATGATCCCATGTTTTGTTTAGTCATGTAAATGTAAAAAGTGAGATGAAATAGAAGCATATTTTAAATATTGTTGTAGAATTTTTGCCTAGAGCCTACATCGAACTGAGAACGTGAGGGACTAGATATTTAGTAGTCTCAGTATAATTATCTGAGCTAGCTTTCAGAAGCCATCCATGTATCGACTAACGAGCTTGTCTTTGAAATAGTAACTGGAAGATGATGTATCTATTGCCAATGAAATCCATTAAGAGTATTAAATTGCCTTTTACTACGAGCAGATTGTATTGCAGTGCAATATAAAATACGTCTATTTATATAACATCATTTTGCTGTGCGTTTGCGTCAATTAACTATTATTTAGAAGCAACAAAGTGTGCTTACAACGTCTTTTAATGATTGCCAAAAGGTAATGGATAGAAGAATAGAAGAGAATATGGTTAGAATATGTCCGAGTCTTGAAATGATAGATGGTTTGCTAAAGCATTCTTATGTGAATATTAAAAGAAGGCAAGAGCAGGCAATGTGAAAGAATACTCCCCGTGAACCTGCCAATGCCAATTATAGGCAGTACACGGAAAAATAAAACTTCTTGCTAGCAATGTCAGCACTATCCATCCATTAAGCTAAAACTGGTTTTTCGTGGTGAGGAGGAACATTAGCAGTAGACTAATCAAGTGTTCAAAGGTAGATAGATATAGAACCCTCGTTTCAGGCTATTAATCGATGTTCGTATTGTTTCATATTGGTTCATTTGGTTCACACTATTTCATAGTGGTTCATTTGGTTCACATTATTTCATAGTGGTTCACATTGTTTCACAGTGCTTCACGCTATTTCATAGTGGTTCACATTGTTTCACAGTGCTTCACGCTATTTCATAGTGGCTCATAGTGTTTCACTTTGTTCATTAGTGGTTCATAGTGTTCATAGTGTTCATAGTTTCACATTGTTTCATAGTAGTTCACATTGTTTCATAGTGGTTCATAGTGGTTCACATTGTTTCATAGTGGTTCATAGTGGTTCACATTGTTTCATAGTGGTTCATAGTGGTTCACATTGTTTCGTAGTGATTCATTCTGGTTCCTATTGGTTCAGCCTTCTTACAAATGAATTTTATTCTGCTTAGTCAATCTATTATTTCTTTCAGTTGAAAAGCAAAATCTCAATCTTTGATTAATTTTTGTAACCACTATTCCCTTTCAATAATATTTCGCTATCCAAACTTGAATGATATTTACTCGGTTGGATAGCTGAGTTGGTAGCAGACTTGCCTGAAAATTATGAAGGCAAAAGCATTCGATTCAAAGCCGAACCTTCTCGGACGATACGTCCGAGCTTATAAAGCGGTTAGTTTCATGGCTTTATGTTGCTGATATGGTACCTTTTATACAACGTAAAGGGAGTTAACGATGATTCTTATACTATAAAAGCCGCTCTGATTTTCCTGATTTATAATATGCAAGCGTATTAAGTGATCTGAACCCATTAATAATGTAGCGACTGATTGTGGCTGCAAACACTGACTAGAAGAGTTTTCTGTTAAAACTTCAGAGGGGAGGATTTGATGGGATCCTAAATCGAAGTTACATTATTCTAAAAACACTACTTTTCTTTACATTTTGTAATTAATTTAATTCGTTACTTCTAAGTCCTATTGCTCTCGAACCGTATGATGGATTAAGCCGTTAAAAGTAAATATTGCGGCGTCTAATTATAATAAAATAATACGAATGAGCTGTATGATGTCTATCATACGGCGTGCGCGTTTGGTTTGATTGCTCGCTCAAGTTTCTAATATGCAATTATTTTACGATTTATTTCGAATTCCCAGCCGTTACCTGTATTAAAGGGAGAAAAAGCTAAATTTGAATTGAATTTTGGCCTATAGCGGGTAATCTGTAGTGGAAATAGTTGTGTATAGTGATCTACATGCATAGTGGCGTAGTGGCATGAAAGCGGATTTGTTGGCTAATAATATAATGGTTGACTGGCTGACTGTAATTTATAGTGGACAATAGTGATTGACTCCGGTTAATAATGGTTAAATGTGGCCGTAGTAGTAGAATGCTTTCGTGATTGGCTGATGATCAAGAGGTTACGAGATCAAAACCTACCCGGAAAGTCTTTGCCATTGAACTTGTGGTTTAGGTTTAAACGTAAAAATTTACTTACTAGGTATATAGCTGGTAAAGCTAGTGTTAACGTCAGTTTCCTCACTCGAACGTTTTTTGTATAAATAAATCATATCAAGGCGTAGCCCACTCGTGCCCTGTATAATCGCCCCACTGCTGTTCATATTATGATAAGCTACACTTAATCGAGCCTCTATGTATGTTGCCACGCAGAGTCTGGGCTCTAGACGACTCGCAGCTTCGGCCGTGGCGCTCTGGGACCATCTGACATTTGATGACAGTGAATTGGATTTTCTATCTGGGGATTTCCTGGAAGTGCTGGATAGCTCAGATAGACATTGGTGGTGGGGGGTGACAGCTGGAAGGGTGGGGTGGTTTCCTGCCTGTCTGGTCCAGGTTCCTTGTTCTCGTCAGTTTAAGAAATATATATTTTAGGTTTAAACGTCTCTCGACATAATTCAATGAAATTTTTAAGCAGAATGATCTCTGCCGTGAAGAAAACAAAAGATATATACTGAGGCCGAGATGGCAAGAGAGAGAGAGATACATGTAGATAGATAGCGAGAGAGAGAGAGAGAGAGAGAGAGAGATGGAAAGAGATAGAGAGAGAGAGATTGAGAGAGAGAGAGAGAAAGAGAAAGAAAGAGAGAGAGAGAGAGAGTTAGACAATGGCAGACAAGGTTGTAAAGAAAGAGAAGAAAAGAGATTTTGTTTGGAATGACAGTTAAGAGAAGGCAGGCTAATAAAAGGATAGGAGCAGAAGTCTAATAGCTCACTACTATAAACCTTATCACCTAATTTTTAAATGCATATTTTAAAATGTATTTAGGCTGAGGTTTACTTTTACATACACACTCGATTGAAACATATACATAGGGAGATAACTGAATTTGACATAATGATATTCAATTTGATCTATTTTAGCTATTAAAAATGTTGATTTTCTATGGTTTACACGTGTATGCATGTAAACTTGTATAACATATTGAACTTTATTTTTCTATATAGACAAATATCGCTTACAGTGACTAATATTGTATACAGTGCAACTGTGTATACAAAAGATGCATATAGCGTGAATTTAATTAATAAACTACATTCTACACCCGAGACGCATATACGTATTACGAATACATAAAACATGTTTAGAAATATCTCTCTACGATTTTCTTGTATTAGAAACACTATTAAAGTACAAGCATTTTAGGATCTTCTCACAGAGAATTCCTCTAGTATGACAACAGGCTCTAAACTTCACATTTTATATTCATATAAAAGCTATACGTTTATACTATAGGCTTATCTTTGTAGATTACGAAGGATCCCATTCTTGTTGAAAATCCGAAGGAACGAGATGTCAAGGTCAACCTACAGACGATGCATTGCGGTGTGTCCAAGTCTTACTCATACCTGAATCGTTCGAGGAAAAATGTCATTTGTGAAATCTTGAAGGCTGAGCGAGATTACGTAAAGCACCTGTCTGACGTGATCGAGGTAAAGAAGTCAATCTTTGTGCTTAAATATTTATTCTGTAGTTAAATTGAGAACGTATTACAAAGCATTTAGTCACTTTAATAGAATTGAATAGAATTTATTGTTAACCTTGACATCTAAGAGAAGAGATTAACTAAACGTTCAGTGTAAATCAGTATATATTTATTCAGAAAGATTATGAGGCTTGTATTCATTTTTCTCATATGTTCAGTGTTGTAATGGACCAAAGGGGATTAGATCCGTCCAGCCCTGTTAGTTTATTATTTTTATATTTATGATCATTTAGATATAGCTTACCCGTTTGGTGTTCCGGGTTGCTAAAGAATATATCAATTGTGGACTGCACGTGTCGTTAAACGTGACAAAGCACTAAGAACCTAATCAACGTTAGAAATGGCATTCGGTTAGTGAGCCACTCCAGAAATTTCTACAATTTTTTTAAATGAATGGAAACGTTTCTATTCGTATTCCGACCCTGGTTAAACTGGGATTCTAGGGAAGATGACGATGATGATGAAAATTTTGTTGAATCAGATTTACAGACACAATGTAACACGGTAGCATATTTCATTCTTAATGTGGGTTTAACGTCAAGTTCAGAAACCCAAAGGGCTCTTCAAGATGTTAGGTTTATAGATGTATCCTAAAAGATAAATGTCCGAGATTATGCTGATCAGCTATACCGGGAATTAATCCCAGAACCTCAGAAGCAGTCATTTAAAACTTTATGCTGCTACCTAACGCGCTTACACACTTAGTCAGTGAGACAATCAGTGTAGCATATTGTGCATAATTGTTAGTTTTATTGACTATTACAGGGCTACCTACGCAAATGTCAAGTTAGGCAGGACATGTTTACACTGGAAAAGATATCCATCATATTTGGAAACATTGAAGCGATTCATGATTTTGCCAGACGCTTTCTCGCTGATTTGGAAAACTGTTTTACGGCTGAAAAACCTGAAGCGAGTGAAATCGGACATTGTTTTATAAAACACGTAAGTAACTTACGTTGAAAGTAATTAGGACTACGTCTGTATGAACTCTACTCGCAGCCTTCAGCAAGCTTCCTTTATGTGGCGAATCCGATGTTAGTATGATGATGTTAGTATGATGATGTTAGAATGCATGACCTCCAAGCACAATTGCTAGATCTCTTAAAGACAGCAGAACTTTGTCGAATTCGGAATTGAATTGTTCATTTAGCCAGCTACGCATATTGTAGCTTAAAAAAAGTGTTTTTGCTCAAAATATGTATTCTTAGAGACCTATTATATTTCGCCTAATTCATCAAAATATATAATGGCTAAAGTATCTCAACAATTCAGTTTGTCATAGTAATTGAGTGTGTATTATCATGGGCCAGTGAAGAATAGACCAAAATTATACTGCACCTAAAGGCGTGAAGAAGCTGAGGAATGCCTGGAGAAACTACTTCAAAATCCTTTTTCCGTTATCTATATTTACTTGAGATTTGACAGAAGTAAGGCCTATATGACAAGATCAATATTTTGATCGATAGAGTGCTTAATAGTGAGCGTGTCAACAGATTGGTATTAGGAATATATACCGTGGTAAAATACTGATGAGAGATAGAGAGATATAATCTATAGAGTGTGTAATTATAAAAATTTACTTTGACTTATTTGAAGTCAGGCATAATCCAAGTTAATCTCCTTCAAAATGATAGACTGCTGCCACTATTTTACCAAGTAGAATTAGGATTTGATTTAATTAATAAAAACCAGAATATGAATTTGTCTTAGTCAGAATATGTGTATTTGTCTTACTAAGAATATGTGTTTACAACTGTTTCTCTTAGAATACATATGTAGGCGTAGTACTTGCATTAATTTATGAGATCCGACTTGCTAAATAATTAATTTAACTTAAGAACAGGCAAGTTATACAGAGAAAATCTTTTAATTCAATCACTTAAGGACTTCTATTACTTAGATTCAGTAACTATACTTATTTCTGATTTATTTCAGAGGAAAGGATTTGAGATTTATTCAGAATACTGCAATAATCACCCAGTGGCTATTGAAGAGCTCTTCACACTTCATCAAGAAACCAAATATCAACGATTCTTTGAAGTAAGTGTTGTTGCTCAGAACAAGTGAAGAAAAGTCTGCAAGCAAGTGATGTGACTTTAAGCAAGTGATGTGGCTTTAACTTTTCCTAATTACGGCATCAGAGCGTGTTGAGTATTAATTACCACTTATTAGCCGTAGCAGTGTGATTATGAATTCCTAAAACACTGCATTACAATCTAAATTGTCACTAACTTCGGTCAAAACAAGCTAAGCTATATATATAGTTTTTGTAATAAAAACTATTTACATACCCGACCCTAGTTATACTGGGAGTCAAGGGAAGATGATGATGATGATGATGAACATAAGTTGTTTATTAGCAATATCGTAATTATTTAGTTGCTGATCGCTGCATGAGTTTAGTTTTAATTCTTTTCCTATCCGGACTGCTGGAATGAATTATCACAGAATTTCTTATAGTTCGGAAACTAACATTAAATTGCTATCATATTTCCAGTTTAAATGTTTAAAAGCGAGGATTTTAATTATTGATTACTCGACCGATCTACCGATTAACTGAGAGATCAATTGATTCACTAATTACCTTGTCGATCGATCGATTCACTGATAGATGGATGATTATTTGGTTGATTGATTAATCTATTGATTTATATATATTTTTTGATTGTTTGATTGACTGAATTTATTCTGATTAATTGACTGCTGATTGATTGATTAGTTAATTGATTATTTGATTGCTTATTGATTGATTGAATACTGATTGATTGATGATTGATTGAATTTTTGATTTCTTGATTTCTTGATTGATTGATTGATTGAATGATTGATTCATTGATTGATTGATTATACAGACATGCAGATTACAGCAGATGATGATAGAGATTCCGCTCGATGGATTCCTGCTGACACCTGTCCAGAAGATCTGCAAGTATCCTCTGCAGCTCAAGGAGCTGCTCAAGTACACTCCTCCCAGGCACGTAGACTACCTCAACCTCCAGGTGGCGCTGGAGGCGATGAAGGGAATCGCTGTTTTTATAAATGAGAGGAAGAGAAAGATGGAAAGCATGGAAGCTCTTCAAAGGTGGCAGGCAACCGTTGCCAATTGGCAGGTATGAACAATAGGTCGCGTTGTAACAATAAATAAAATAAATAAGAATTTAGCTTCTGGTTCCTCGCCATATGGCAATGTTAGGGACGTCTCTTTCAGAATCTACACAAACAGGCGTCAAAGCACCACACGATGACGGATGAATATACAGAGACCACAAGAGAAAGCGAGATCGAAACAGCGCAAGTCTAAAACCTAAACGGATTAACAATCCGTTAATGCTCATCGTCGTCGTCACTGGATGCGTTCATATTGATTTGTGAAAGCTGTATGTTACACATATAGTGAATTATCATCCATGCTGGTATCTGTAACTTTATACCACAAGCTTACACCATTAGCAGTTTATAGTCAATTGTTCCTGTCACCAGTACGTGAATGTCCGAGATTTTACTCTCTATCAGCTCGACCGAGATTTAATCCCAGAGAATATTTAAATGTAACTGCGCTGTATTGATAAGTATATTATCATTTAAAATATGACGAGTTACCAATGAGACGGTTGACTGCTAAAAAGTAAAAGTAAAAATCAAAGAAGCTTAATAAGCATATTCTCGGTTCACTTTTGCATCAGAAAGTTAAGAAATAAGGATTGATATTCATATGCCGGGGTGAATGAGTAGTATATAATGTAGAAATGAGCTGATAAAGCAGCATTTCTAGAATAAAATGAGGACGATATGTATGCGCGATTTTGAATGAATTTGATTTTAGCCTGGCAGTTTCTTATTTGAACAGGGTGCACCGATAACGGAGACATCGTCAGAGCTGATCCACTCTGGAGAGCTGATAAAGATCAGCTCGAGGGGCTGGCACCAGGAAAGAGTCTTCTTCTTGTTCGATCATCTCATCGTCTACTGCAAAAAGGTTTGTGGCTTGACTATCTGCGATGGCTTCCTAAAAGTCATATGTAATTGTTGTTATAGCATATAGTTTAAAATTATACAGCATCTAATTTATGAGATACTTTGACTAAGTGGATAACGTTCTTCGATTTTAATGCCTAGCAACACTAGCGACTAAGTTCTCTTTTAAGCGCTCAATAGGTTATCGTTCTGCAAAAAATCTGTCCTGATGCCGTTTATAGATACATTATATATATATATATATATATATATATATATATATATATATATATATATATGTATGTATATATATATATATATACATGTATATATATATATATATATATATATATATGTATATATATATGTATATGTATATATATATATATATATATACAGTATATATATATATACATGTACATGTACATATGTACATGTACATGTATATAGGTATATATATCTATATATATATATATATATATATATATATATATATGTATATATATATATATATATATATATTATCTCGTTGACAATACATAATGGATATATATTTTATGTCGATATTTAATATATACTACACGTTCGTAAGAGATGACTGAACAAGAACTGAGAATCGCAAAGGGAAACACATCTGAAGCCATATCTTCCTAAACTGTAGGCTGCATTGCCGCTTCAAGGTGTGCTACTCGTTAATCGATGAAATGCGCTTAATGGAGCGTGAAATTAAAATTTGAGTAGAAATATGTACCTTAGATCTGCCACAGAAAACCATAGAGAAAGAGCGATGTATTTATTGGCTACTATATTGTAGGATCTACTGTGGCGTCAGCTGGTGGTGTATCGAGGAAGAGTGGACCTGGATCACTGCAGACTACACGTCGTAGAGGATGGACGAGGTGTGTGGACTTCTTGACATGAGTCTAGTTGCTTCTGTATTTGTATCTATTTATTTAGTGTATGCGTTAATCCAGATAGTTGCTTCACTTGTAAGGCAACTTAGCGTAGTCAGTTCACCCGGTAGGCAGGTTAGAGGGCACTCCTCAACGATATGTTTCATGTTTTGAAGTTGACCCCAGTCACAAAGTGGCGAATCACAAATACCCCAGCGAAACTCACTTTGTATCTACCATAACCCGTACGGAAACGATTCAAATGGCACCAACTTCCTCTGCAGAGATTCATTCCTGGTAGCACTTGAGACGGATCCTGAACCAGGTGGTGGTTTCTGACATTTTTGTTGTTTCTGTTGGTTATAGATTTATCAGTGATGCTGACAAGTAAAGTAAACACGCCTCATAGTGAAATGTTCAACTACTTTGATATATATTACCTTTAATACCAAATATTTAAACCGTTAGGCGATTTAGTAAATTTTCCGTGTAATCAGTCCTGTGAATGTCCGAAATTGTCCGACAATTCAGCGCGGCTGGGATTCGAACCCACTAGAGTTCAATTCACTTCGAGATCTGTCAATTCAAAGTTCATGAAGTTATCTATATAGTTTTACATTGGTAGAGTGCATGAATAAGGAAACTGAAGTATGCACGCTTTTGATACCCGGATACCTGTATGCTCTCATTTGGAACTGTAACCTCATATTTGTATTTAGAATATTCTTCTTGTAACATCCAGTAGCAATGTGAAGTACAGTTTTTGGAAATATTTTATAAATTTTATCATTGTCTATTGTAATGTTATATGTTTTAAAATTAAGTATTCCACTGCTGTAAATAATTTCAGTAACTTAACAAATATAAGCTTCAAAAGTTATTTGAGCAACTTAGTACTTGATTGCCCTATAGATATGTTATCATACTCACATGCTTTATGCTATGTTATCATTAAATATATAACATCATCATTTGTAACTGAATCTCAGATTTACTAGGGTCGGGATTAGAAAATTTTATAGAAATTCCTGGATTCTAGGCGGAATTAGAAAGATAATTTACCTTATTAAAAATATAACATTTTGTTTTTTAGATACAACGAGTGGAATATGGACGAGGAATGCATTTAGACTTTACGACTATCAGAGAGATAAGTGGTACACCATGATGTGCCGAACACTTCAGGACAGAGATAAATGGTTGAATGCCTTCGCCTCTGAAAGAAGAAGAGTGGCTATCGATAAATCGAACAACTTCTCACTGGAAGCTTTCCGATGTTCAATTCCGATGATTTACAACAGAAAGAGAAAGAAATTGCAGCATCAAAGATCTAAAGGTAGGCATGACTGCGTGAATAATCTTAGAATCCGTATATTTAAACTTCTTTCGTTTCGCAGTGTATTGCTAAAATTCTAACCAGGCTGGTATCAAATCTTGAGCCTTTCACCTGCGTGGCAAATGTGTTAGTGTAACTGCTTGGTTTCCTAAATCAAGAGAAGCTTAAGAGAAAATGATAGGAACTGTTTTAGTCGTCAGGCTAGATAGATAGGCTGGAATCTTCTATTTAAATTGTAAATCTTGAATGTTCAATATATCGTATAGGACTTAACATAATTTACGCAGTCGTTAGAGCGCAAATCAAAGGATCCTAAGTCATGAGTTCATAATCTAGATCAGTAAGAAAACTCCCAGAATGTTAGAATAATATTTCTAAATCTGTTCTATTTGAATTATCTTTTTCAGTGTACATGTACAGTCTGAACGCAAATCTATGACATATTGGGCCTGGGCAACCAAAAAGCTGGGGATAGAATTGTTGGAAAATTTGTATTTTCCGACAATTCTATCCTCAAATTTTTAATTGCATTGTACAGCTGTAATTAATTGATTTTGATCAATCATAGACTGAGTAAAATCAAGCTTACTAAAACACAATCTTACGAAATTCAACCAAGTAGGCATTTGAAGTAGACATTTCTGTTATTTTTTTAAAGTAATTTTTCAAATATGTCTTAATGTGACAATTTATACAATTATTGAAATTTTCTTTTAGAAGAAATAAACTGACAATTATACGTATTTAGTTGACTATTTAATAGCTTATCTAAATTACATACTCAGCTCTGCAGTTAAAAGTTTTATTAACTTATCCTACGTTATTTCAGTTACTTACATAGTTTCATTAATTTATCATACATTATTTTAGTTGCGTAGTTAATAGTTTTATTAATGAACTTATCGTACATTATTTTTGTTTTCAGAAAAGCGTGGAATATTCCTAACACACTGAAATCTTCTGCATCGACCCTTAGATCTTAACGCAAGTACTCAAGATCAAAAACAAAAGTTCTCAAATCCATCAGTTCAATTGGCCTTTCAGTTCCTCAATTCTTAAAACTAAACACTAATGAAAGAACGAACTACTACGAATTCAGCTTTCTGACAAGTTTATTACTCAGTGACTGGGCCGGCTGTGAGAAAATAATCAACCTGTTTCCATGGTAACTTGAACTGTTTTCATCGTAACTTAATCTGTTTCCGTGGTAATTTAACCTGTTTTCATGGTAACCTATCATTATTCATTTTTCATTCGCCTGAAAAATTCATAAGTAGGCGCGTACTAGGGTTTGAGTTATGACTAGGTTTAGGATTTGGTGTAGGATTATGGATAGGCTAAGGTTAATAGATATTAAAGGCTTACGAGGTCTGTAGCTGTTGTCAAATCGAGTCGATATCTAATGGCAAATGTGTGCGTGTGTGTGTTCATGCATGCGTGTGTGTGTGTACGTGAATGCGTTTGTGTGTGTGTGTGCGTAAGAGAGAGGAAGAGAATTAAAGATGTAGAGAGAAAGTGGTAGCCAGAGAGAGAGAGAGAGAGAGGCGAATTTAGAATTCAGCGATAAATGCAGTTAAAAGACTAATGCTCTCAGGTAACAAACGGTTAAATAAGGCTCTAGGGTCTGCTGTTGAACACAAATATTAGAATTACATATTACATATTAGAATGTCTTAATAGCGTAGGGGCAACGTCATAAAGTTTTAAATGACAGATCCTGAGGTGAATTGAACTCTCGTGGGTTCGAATCCCAGCCGCGCTGATCTGAGAGTAAAATCTCGGACATTCACTGGACTGGCTATACGGAAATGGATTAAATTGCCTAACGGTTTAAACATGTGATATTAAAAGTGATAGATATCGACATAGTTGATCATTTCACTATAATGCGTGTTTTACATAGGCCCTATGCTAGAGCAATGATTTTTCCTGATGAAATCAGTCACTTTTAAGGCCGTTTAAACAGCTAGACAATTTATTCGATTTAGTGAATTATCAATTTTCCTGTCTATCATATATCCAGTTTTTACTCTCTTCTCTCTCTCTCTCTCTCTCTCTCTCTCTCTCTCTCTCTATATATATATATATATATATATATATATATATATATATATATATATATATATATATATATCATCAAATCGCTTGGAATTCGAAGCACTGGCTGCCTGTTGCTCTATACTTTAAGCTAGTTGGCATTCTATATTGCAAAACACACCTTCTCTGCCATTGACAATACTCAATTTGACGGTTTAATTGCGGTTTCACTCTATATTGTGAAAAAGATTATTAGTATTACAGAGCGCTGTTTATGGTAGAATTTGAATTTTATATATACTCTGGTCTGTCTACCTCTTGTAATTGCTTCAATTAATACAGTCTAATAACTGTATTTAATCATTCAAACGGCATGTAACGGGCAGCTGCCAACTGAATTATAATTGTATACAAGTATATTTTATTCATAAGCCAGATTAATTTATGTCTGATTAATACTGTACAGTCTTATTGTGGTATTAATTTAATATTTGTATGCCTGTAGTTTACTTTAATATAAGTGTATGTTTATTTAATTAAGTTAAAATAACATATAGTACATGTGCTAGTAATATTTGTGTAATTCATTCTACTGTCTTATTTAAAGTCATTTTAAGAAAGCATAGCAACTACTCAATATCGCCTTCACATCATAATTATGTAATCAAAGATAGAAATAAGTATCATTGTAGTGATACTTATTTCTATGAGATTTATTTATTATTTATTTTACTTAATTATGAGATTTGACTCTTAGAAGACTATGTAAAATATCCACGTGTATGACGCGACTGCATCTAAATGATATTTTGAATTAGAATACTGCTGCTCAATTTTAAACTCTTTTAAATAAAGCAGAACCATAATATTATTATTGCAATTTGTTTGGCAATTATTTAATTCTATAGTTTTAGTATGTATAGATTAATTGGTTTCGTACAAAGTTTGACATAAAGTTTCCGCAAGTCTTTCAATACTTGAAATGTTTTCATTGACAATATTGTAAACGTTTTAAAGTTTATGATCATTGTTCATGTAATATATTGTACAGGCCTGCACATGTTTATATTGTTATTCATTTTAACTTCTTATTAGCGTTATTAGTCGAGCAATATTGAATGCCCTATAACATGCATATCTGTGATCCGTAGAAAACGTCTCAGTCATTGATGGTCTAGATAGCTTTATCTGCTTATTTATTTCATTTTATATGCTTAAATTTCATTTGATTTATGTAAATCCTAGCAAGAAATTATTAGTTCTAAGTGCGCACGGTGTGCTTTTTACGCCTCTAATTTCTAAGCAGATCATTAAACATGCATTCATTGCCTTTCTTGTTTTATTACATGCATATTGGCCTATATTAAATTGTCTGAAGATTTATAAGTCTCACTCTCTCTCTCTCTCTCTCTCTCTCTCTCTCTCTCTCACTCTCTCTCTCTCTCTCTCACTCTCTCTCTCTCTCTCTCTCTCTCACTCTCGCACGCTCTGTAAGAATGGACCATATAATCGGAATCATCGATCGGCATATTAATCTCTTCACAAAAGGCTTTGCCTTTAGTTTAACTGCAGTTTAACTGCAGGCTAAACAAGAATTAAACATCTTTTAAGATAGGTAGTAAACGAGAATAAAATAGATTAAAAATAAAGTTAGAAACAAAATTTAATATAGGGCCTATCGCAATTTTACCATTAACAAAATACTATATCAAATGTCGACGATATAGAAAAAGAAAATTTCTTTCACAATTTTAAAAAGGCTAAAGCCAAGTTTAACTTCAGTTTTCTGCTCGATAAAGCATGATAGTAGTATGATAATAACATGATAATGGTACATTATGTTAGATGATGTAAAGATCCACTAGTATGTGGAAATTACGAGAAAAATGAAGACAGAGAAGAGTGGAGGCGAAATAGATCTATACCATGAACTTGCCAGTGGGCAGTACACTAAGAGAGAGATCGAAATATACAGCATAATATTGACGGGAGAGCACTGAATTTGAACCCTGCTAGACCTGCAGATCCACTGTCGCATGTCGACGAGAAATAGTTTTGGTCCGGTTTCTTATTTTTAAGCAAAAATGTACATTTACTTTTTAAAGCAATTGCAATTTTTATGGTGTAGCGGTGTAATTTGAATTTCAATTAAATTTTATTTTAAAATCACCGTGACAGCCATTTATATGCCGCTACATCCCTTTTAAATCTGTCGCCGAATACTGAATTGTGAAATTCCTTTAGGTAGCCGCCGAGGTCACTATATGACAAAGGCTTAATCTAGCTTTACAATTAATTCATGTAAGCTAATTTCAACACGAATTTATTTCTTTAATAAAATTGGCGAAAATTTTTATTATTAAAATTTTCAAGATAAATTAGACTATTTAGTGAATTTCAAAATATATTTTAAAAAATTTAATACAATATACAAACTTTTAACAAAAGAAGTATAGGATAGGTAAGCAAACATTTAGTTTGTTTTAGTTTTTAAGAATTAGCTAAACTTTTGCTTTAACTATTTTAGTACTTACACGTATACAGTAATTATTGGAATCTCTCAATAGCGTAGTGGTCATAGGCGTAAAGTAAAGTCATGAAGTTTTAAATGTCAGATCCTGAGTTGAACTGAAATCTAGATCGTGGGTTCGATTCCCAACAGCGCCGATCTGAGAGTAAAGTCTCGGACATTCACCCTTGACATTTTTGACATTACCTCAACCTTCACTGTTTACGCGGAAAAGCAAAAGACCTTTGCTGAGAAAGACTAAATTACCTAACGGTTTGAACTTGTTGTATTAAAAGAGTTAGATATCAACATAGGCAATCATTTCACTCAAGCGTGTTTACTGTTATTAATTATTATTATTATTTTATTCGGAGTCCGCAAATTCTAATTTGAAACGCTAATACTCTTCTCTTGGAAACACACCTGTGAGCTGTTTTCCATAATTTGGATTTTACACTATTTAGCGAAGCTTAATATTTTTGCTATTTTTTAGCCACCGCGTTGCGCTAAATGTTGTTATGAATGATAGTAGCACTTTGTTGTTGATGCTGCTGTTGTTGACAGTGCTAAGGTACTTTTTATGGCAACATTGTTTACCAGGAAATCCCATTAAATAAAGATATTTTTGAACCATTTCGTAATGCTTAAACCTCCTCTTATAGCTTCTTACCGTAAAAATAGCTCAATATATGGCTCTACAGTTGTTTTTGTAATCCTCAGCTTATTCACTAATCGAATTAAGTCAATGTGTAGCTCATAAAAGACAGAAACCTACCATAGGATGGTGGCTTTGTTTAAGCAATATTACTAATTTGGCATTTATAGTTATATTGCTGTAGTTATTTGTGTTATCTAAGCTGTTTTCAGCTTGCAAAGTCACTAAAAACAATTATTAAAATGATTGTGATATCTCTCCATTTAATATAGAAGCAGACTTTTTGATTCCTCATGTCAGTCGGGCCATAATAAATTGCAGTCGTCTAATTCCTTGTAATTTAGCATTTGAGCCAGGAATCAAATCTGTTCTGACTTACGTAAATTAAGAACATAATATTTTGAGCCCAGATTTCTGGATCAAATGCTAAATTATAAGAAAATTGTATGACTGCAATTCATTTAGGCCCGATGGTATGTGGAATCTAAGTCTGCTTGTATATTAAATGGAGAGATATTGCATTCTCTCCATTAATATACAAGCAGAATGAATTGCACTCATCTAATTTTCTTATAAGTTAACATTTGAGCCCGGGAATCAGTTATGTTCTCTGGCCTATCGTCTGTTCAGTAACTTTAGTTATCAATATCATAAGAGGTACGGTCAAGATCTTGTCTGCAATTCGCACTAAAGCCCTTCTACTTATCAAGAAAACAATTTGCCTGTGCAAAAAGTGTGCATGTACAATGAACTGGGCTGAGCTCAAGTCCATGCAAACACTACTGAAAGAATTTTCGGTAGTGTTTGTTTAGATTTTTTAGGTTAACCTTACATCAACGCAGAGTACTGTCATTCATGACATCAGTCTACTACGAAGCAAAGCCAAGTCAAGAGCTTATTAAGTCAATTAATTGGCTCAAATCCAAAAACTAAATAAGTTAGAGAAAGGATAGGATAAAAAGAATGAAAAATTCATGCAAGGGATGCAAATTATGCAAATCATGAGCATAGGACGAACAGGAGACAAATATGATGGGTTTTTAAAGACCTGTAAAACTGCTCATAGCATACAAAAACTGGTGTAGTGAAAAATAAGGAATATGAAGTATATGAAAGAGAATTTCTGAAGAGGTAATTAAGCTGAACGCTGGAAGGAAAGACTAGTTTGCTTATAGAATGATGAAATGCTAGCTCTCTTAAGAGTAATTAACATCCATGTACTGGTTATATAAAGCCTCATTTAATAGACCTAAAAGAAATACCTGAACTTAATTATACCCCGTCTAGATGGAGATTTAAGAGTTGGCTACAATTGATAACAACAACAACAGAATTAGATTGCTGCTGTCGCCCATGACAACATTGAGCACTATGGTACCAAATCTAATCCGACAAGCAGAGTGTGGGGTCCAAAATGGTGCAAGCCAAAATCCGGGAAGTCAGTCCGAGGAAGGGTACTACTAGAATGGAGGTGTACGTGTTGGTCTCAGTTCCTGTGCAATGGTTGAATAGGAGAGATCAAAGAGAAAAACATGACAACACATCTTTATGCATTTAATTTGGACTTAATTACTAGTTATTGATTTATTTCAAATTCAATTCTGTATTTTACTGAAATTTCTGTACTTAAAGTACAGAAATTTCAGTAAAATACTGTTTTCTCAATCTGTTAAGTTTAAGGTTGCTAATACAAGGAGGTAGGAGGAGTTCTAACCCTAAACATTTCCTTATATTGTAACCTGGAAGATGGTCTCAGAATCGAATTATCTCATAGATACTTTAGATATGGCACAGCTGATGTTCTACAATAAATCTATAAAATTAGAAGCTTTTAAATTTATATTCTGCAGGTTTATTTGCAAAATAATTTCTTTAGGAAGTGAATTCTTAGCAGAAATAGTACTATTACAATCTACAAATTAATTTTATTTACAAACTTGCAAATTTTTCAGTTGATCCTTTTTACTGAAAATGTCAGACCAACAGCAGCTGAAAGTCCTTCTGAAAGAAACAATCTCATTATTGTGCAAGAACGGAATGAATTTCAAAAGTAATATTTATATTCAAGGATTACTAGCAATAACAGTCGATGAGAATGATATACTTGTTATTCAACTGGATGAGAATATAAAAGAGTTGAACGAGAAGACTGAACATTGTGATGAAGTAGTTTCTGAGCCTCCGGAGGTTAAACCACTTCCAAACGCATCAGAGCAATGTGAGAAAAGGTCCAGTGAATCACATATTTCTACTGAATGTGATCTCGTTCAGCGAGTTAACAATGCAAGCGATGATATCACGACCCATATCGGCGAGAATTACAATTGTGTCGAGAGTGAGATTCTAGGTGGTATGAAAGTGGAACCACCACCAGAGCAGGCGATTTGTTTGAGTAGTAGTGCAGATGATTTAAGAGAATACCATGAAGATAATGATGTATACGAGCGGAGTGTTAACAATGCATCAGCATTGCAGTGCAGCTCAAGACGACAACAGAAAAGAACGAGACATCGACTAAACTTGAATGATAATTTAATTCAGTATACTGTAACAAGAGAACGAATGGAGTATAGACCTAAACGTAAGAAATCGGCTGCTTCTGCAGCTAACGTCAGCAATAGTCAGCAATCAGGTAATACATTCTGCTATATAAAATTTCACAACAATACAGGTTTAAAGTTTTTTCCATTTTCATATAGCTACTTGTATCTGGGATATGCACTCATTAACATAATAGACTAAGTCTAGCTGTTGGATCGAACTAAAAAACTGATCTTTCAAGCTATATGATTTAAAAAATCTCACTGAACTGATTGGTTCAATGATGTTGTTAAGTATAAAAAATTATTGCATAATTCATGACGTAACTATTCCATGGAAATTTTGAATTGTTATGATTGTGTTATGAAGATGCTAAAACTTTAAGACGTAGACTTGTAAGTTAATAGTTTGTGTTTAGTTTCATTTATAAGTTAGCAATTTTCAATTTACAAACCGTACATTTTTACACTCATCTAATTTCACCTTCTTTAGTATTTGGACAAACGTTCAAAGCAAATATAACAATTCAGCATCAGCTGAAGATGCTAAGCTCAACTCATCTATATTCAGCTCAACTTAAGATGCTAAGTAGAATTTTAGCTGCTGAAAAGAATTCCATTTCTTTCTTCAGATCTTGCCTGTTGCCTTTTAATGACTTTTATTAGCATATACGTGTAGATAATTTTGATATATATTTGAATTTAACACCGACTGGTACCTAGCAAACATTTGTTCCATAATTAACAAATCTTGTGTTCCCTGAGACCAACGACTGAAACCTCCATTTTGCTAATATCCTAACTTGAATTGGTTTTTCCGATTTTGATTTACATTGATTATTGGACCCTTGATTTGGTTTCATAGTGCTCAGTACTGTCACAAACAGGACTAGTACTCAAATTTTGTTGTTGTTGTGGCTGTAACCAGGTGATGAAGACGAGTCATATTGCTGGGCCACAGATCAGATCAGTGCGATGGAAATGTCTGCAGCAATGGCCGCCAGCTCAGTGCATGCCGGATACTCTGGTTACCAGCACAATCAATTGGGCACCGTTCTTCCTGCTAACAATGAGGCAGCTAGTAGCAATGAGTACTCTTCACTGTGGTATCAAGCTAAAGATGTTAGAATCATTTTAATTATGTTCTATTTGTATGTAATGTCTTGGTTAATGTCTCAAGTTTATCTGTCACTACATTATTATAAGAGGGTGTTCAGTGATGAAGATAGGTATCAAGTGATGAAGAGGGGCATCAAGTGATGTAGAGGGGTATCAAGTGATGAAGAGGGGTATCAAGTGATGAAGAGGGGCATCAAGTGATGTAGAGGGGTATCAAGTGATGTGGAGGGGTATCAAATGATCTAGAGGGGTATCAGTGATGTAGAGGGCTATCAAGTGATGTAGGGGGTATCAAGTGATGTAGAGGGCTATCAAGTGATGTAGGGAGTATCAAGTGATGTAGAGGGGTATCAAGTGATGTAGAGGGGTATCAAGTGATGTAGAGGGCTATCAAGTGATGTAGAGGGGTATCAAGTGATGTAGAGGGGTACCAAGTGATGTAGAGGGCTATCAAGTGACGTACAGGGGTATCAAGTGATGTAGAGGGGCATCAAGTGATGTAGAGGGGTATCAAGTGATGTAGGGGGGTGTCAGTGATGTGGAGGGGTATCAAGTGATGTAGGGGGTATCAAGTGATGTAGAGGGGTATCAAGTGATGTAGAGGGGTATCAAGTGATGTAGAGGGGTATCAAGTGATGTAGGGGGTATCAAGTGATGTGGAGGGGTATCAAGTGATGTAGAGGGGTATCAAGTGATGTGGAGGGGTATCAAGTGAGGTAGAGGGGTATCAAGTGATGTAGAGGGCTATCAAGTGATGTAGAGGGCTATCAAGTGACGTACAGGGGCATCAAGTGATGTAGAGGGGTGTCAGTGATGTCGTACTGGTTGTTACATTGTCTTTGTTATAAAGTAGATCCAATGAATTGCAGAGAAGTAAACTAATCAAACATTTATCTTAATTAATCTAAAGAATAACTTACCCTAAATTAAATTCATTCTCAGGTGAGTGATCTCACTAGATTATATCTTCGTGAAGTTCACTACTTGCCAATATTATTTTATGCTATTGTTAGTATTGATCTGAGAAAAGACAAGATTTATGACCTAAACGTAACTTGTAATAATGCTTTTAGATCAATCTGCCATTATAACAGATGGGAGTCTGTTAAACCCATTATGACGGGTCTAGGTAAATTAGATTTGGGCAATTCCACGGTAACGGAATTACAATTTTTTACAGTTTTTAAAATTACTACTGACTAAAAAATAACTAAATTTAAAGATTTGTTTAAAATTTAAATTTCATGGATATCCAAGTGTCCCGCACTAATACTGTACCAATATAAATTTTTAATATTACAATATCTTGTGTTCACTAGGGGGCGCCACATTGTGGTAACTGAATTACATTAAAAAGTCCTTCATGTTGAGGGTCACAGTTTTCACCATCCAAACTCTGTGAATTGTTAAAGCCCATAAATGTGTCCTAAATACTTTTTGCAGGGTTTATAATCATTAATCACTTAAGGCATTTTATTTTTAAAATAAATCAAACAATTTTCTAAAAAATTGATTCTTAGACTGGTAACGGAATTACAA
The DNA here is from genome assembly GCA_905160935.1 of Enchytraeus crypticus. Classification (NCBI taxonomy): domain Eukaryota; kingdom Metazoa; phylum Annelida; class Clitellata; order Enchytraeida; family Enchytraeidae; genus Enchytraeus; species Enchytraeus crypticus. Next base: position 3,523,329 of record CAJHZI010000463.1, read on the forward strand.
AAGTAGTAACGGAATTACACACTGTGAAAACTCAGAACTGCTGAAGGTTTAACCCTTAACAGAGGCAAAGCTTGAAACTAAATCTAATGTTCAATGCAATATATGCAGTCTTAGATCCTTTCTGATGGGGATTTAATTATTAAATGTTATATCTTGCAACGCTGTGATCTGAAAACAGCAGTCCCGACGATCTGTCTGAGGCTCCTTTAAACGTAGAATTATATCCTCCTTGACAACAGACTCTACATCTTCTTTCTCTGGCCACTTAAATACATTACTTATTATACATATAATACAATACATTACATATTTGGAATCTGCATGAAATTTTGAGCTAGAAAAAACATTTTTCATTGATAATAATATGCTTTCTATGATTTCATATGATGGCTCTGTTTTCGTGGAATTACCCATTTCAAACATATTAGGGTTAAATTAGAAATTAATTTTTTAAGAAAGAACTGCATGGTACCTAGAAATGGTGCTCTAAAACATATTGCAATGAGATATACGATTGCTAACTTTGACAACCTGTGCAAGCCATTTAATTTACATTTTAATTACTGTATATTGTTGTAATGTTATACCCTGGTTAAACTGGGATTCAAGGGAGGATGACGATGATGATGATGTTATCAAATAATATATCTTTCTGTGAAACTATGCACTAGAAACTATGCACTCCTGACTATACAAGTCATTTTCTAGTGGTGTGGTTAAGTTTCAATTGTGTAAAGTATATTATGAACAAGCCTGGCCTTATGGTAACTGTAATGTTTATCTCCTTGGTGACTGTCGCATGTTGTTGACATGAACTTTTAATGCTATGTACTGCACTTTTCTTTTGTCTGTCTAACTGGTGGTAGTTTAAGTTGATTTACTTACTCTTGTGTGCAATGTTGACATTGAGTTTTTGTTGATTTTGAGTTTTGCTTTTCTCCTGTCTGATGATGATGAATAAAGAAGTAGATATATATTAAAGTCCATTTCACTAAATTTGTGAGTAAATTTTGAACGAATTGAAAAACAAGCTTACTTTTAAACTTTTTGTTTGAATTGTAGTTCTTTTTGTCTGAAGATTTCTATATCTTTGGTGCATAATGAACACCACAGAATCCTGCTTTTTGTTCGGAGGGAACACTGACAGAACCTTGCTCATGTTTCTGAGGGTCAGACTTACTCTTTCTGGTGTAGAATTGAATAGATGATAGATTTTATAAAGTTTGGTTCCATTATCTTCTTCAGTTGGATTGGCACATCGCTGACTGTTTGTTTTCTATAGCCAATGGCAGCATGCTCCTTGAGGTCCGATGTTATCATGGACAGGGACTTATCCGTTCACCGACCCGCTCGACGCAGACGTGGGACCAATCTCAAGGCTGTTACTTGTCAGTTTGAAGGTTGCGGTAAATCTTTCTGTCACTCCTATCATCTCTACAGGCATCAGCGCAAGAAGCATGGCTACCGATACGGTGAACCTATTGATACGTTCAACATGGCTTCTGAAGTGAAGAAATCCCAGTCAGAGAACAGCTTTACCTGGAGGTATCAGTCATCACATTTGTCAGGTTGATCAAATGACTGACTGACTATATACTGACTGCCTGACTGGACGGCTGATGGAGTCACTCTATGGTTTTATGTCTTCTGCTTGAGCTTGCGGTCCCATAGGATCTAAATGTTTTGAATGGTTGGTTTTTTGGTCTTCTTCTTGTCACAACTAATGATTGCTTGGTTCTGATCGTCATTCGTCATTTCTTATTTGATAATGTTGTGATCCGCTGCCGCTTTTCGTGCTTTCCTGTTTATTAAAGGTCATATTGATTGATATTTTGGACCAATCTTAATTTTCCGTCAATTGTGTACTATAATCATATTAATTAGTTAATATTAATCATAGGACAACGCATTAGCAACGCATTTGCTGGTTGGGTGAGTTTTCTGTTTTCTGCCTCTAGCTCTGAACCTATTGTATGAGCAGTGTATTGTATAGTATTGCTAGTATTGTATTCTGATAGTTTGTAGAATATAGGCCCTCTTTTTATAGATGTATAGTGTAATATTCAATCTATGCAGATAAGTGTTTTATATTTTAGAACAGTGTTTCAACCCATCTCTGTTTTTATATTATTTCTGTTATGTTTCTACCATCCCTAGAATATGTTTTGCCAGATAATTAGTAAGTTGTAGTATGCAACTAGAATATCTGACATCATTCGTTCATGCGAAAATATGTAGGCCTCAATAATTATGACATAATTACAACTTGAGAATTAACATTCTTATATTATTTTATTTTCAGTATTAATTAGACTTTTTCCCTCGTTAACCGGCTGGACTGTTTAACAGATCTCTTATCATCGCAGTATATCCATTTTATAAGTCGTTCTCGTGATGGTGTAGAACTGTTGCAGTTGTATTTTCCGCTAGAGACCTTCCTGACATCACCTTTGGGTGAAGAACTGGATTTTAAATCTTCATTTTTGTTTAATTTTACTATTATTATTTTCAGTGTACATGTTTGTGTGCTGCAGCCACTAGGTCACTCTTCAGTACACGACAGACGAGTACTAAAGACTCGCTCTATATGCGACTCTCTCATCAAGCACTTCATATATCCCGCAGTCTTCATACCTTCTCGCCGCATCGCAGCGTTCAGGATACTCTGGCCGACATCCAAAGTCAGCAAAGCTTGGACTGATATATATCACCAGCGTGCAGCCTGTGACAAGCTCGTAGGCAGCGTGCAAGGCACTCAGTTTTTCTTCTCGTCTATCTGTGTTCTGCGCAGCAAGCACCGTCCACTACAACCGATACGTCCTGCCATCGGCTACTACTGGGTGGGAAACCGAGATCTCGACGTGGCTAAAGACGTCAGAGATATGATAACTTTGGCGGAATTAAACGGTGCCTTCGTTAAACCGGTTCAGGTTCAGAGTGGAGAATCAGAAACGGAGAGTTTGTTCAAGAAAGGAGCTCGTGCACTGGCAACTCCTCTGTTCATTGTATTGAAAGATCACGACAATGTATTTGTGATGAATGAGATTGAAAAAAGTCTCAGTGCTGCATCAGATGCGAGTGTAAACAGTGAAAGTAAACATATAACGCAGCTTGTCGTCGTGAATTCTGCCTTATCGGAGAGTATAACGCGTGGATATCACAGCTTCACTAAAGATACAAGCAAATTATGTTTGGGACTTCAAACATAAGGGATGCTCAGGAATCCTAACTGATCTACTGTCAGCTTCATCCATTAATTAACTAATTTTAATGACACTATTTCATTCAGTTTATCTGGCGAACGTGTTAAATACACGACTTTTTGGTTTCGTAGATAATTATAATAGAGGTTAATAGGAGTTATAATCTTCAGGAAAATGTTATTTCAATTAAAACTGATACATTTAATTTAGACTAATATTTATACACTAGAAGTCTGATATATCAATTTAAGCAAATATAATGCAATGTTTCATATAAATACGATATGAATTTGAGGAAAACAAATAATAGATGTTTTAGTTAAGAGAAGTTTATTTGAATTAAATAATTAAGTTCTTATTCATTTTGTATTAATTTTGCTAGTCGTCTTACTGAATAATATTCTTCTACTTGTGTAAGATTTCAACACAGGTGTGCTGGCTCTGTAAGCGTTGTGAATTAAATATACATTCTATCTCAATCTCTAATTTTCTTCTATTGGCCGTCCCAAGTAACATATTACTACTTATTTCCTTCTATCACGCCCTCTGAGGAGCATATGACAACATATCGTATAACTCAGATCTAAAGAGACAGAGACCATACATACCCTTTTATACTTTATTGTATTCTGTATGTTTGGAAAAATACCATTTATGAAATGATCTTATTGAATTCCTCATTATCTGTTGTGGTTGATTGTTACGAAACACGCACAGTATTTTGTCGTAAGATTTTTAAATTTCGTGGAATCAACTAAGCACAACTCAATAGCTAATCTATTGCTATGGCTGGAGCCAGCAGCGACGTCGGTAAGATACTGGACCCGGGATCAGTATGTGCGGGGTTCAAATCCTGGGCTCGCCCGTCAGTGATATCGCTTTCGAGTGAGGAAACTGACGTTAATCTTAGCTATTGTTGCATAGCTCCGTTGAACGGCCGGGTTAGATAGTTTACCTAATAAGCAGGAAGATTTAAAACGCACTCATGAAGAACGACATTTTAAATAGTAAATAATAAGTAGTAGTAATTAATTAATAGTATATAGTAATGACAGCAACAATTAATTTATAATATTTATTTGAAATACACATTTTGTTCAATTATCGAAAAAATAAATTTGATTAATAAATACGAAGAAACAGGTTTGGAATGATTCTTCAGCTTAGAGAATCGGTGATCAATCTCAAAGATATATACATGAATGACACCAGCAAAACTACCGGTTTGCAGAAATTAGCTTGCATACAAATTCCGTATGTTCTAAGATAATCTGTGAGTATTGTTATCCAGCCATTAAATTAGCAATTAAGTAATAAGCGAAAAATGTATATATCTGAATCATTCAGTGCTTTACTCAAGATGTCTAAGTAAGAGTACACATTATTTCAATTTGCAATAACACCTGGCTTGATAACTATGCCTGTTTGTCAAAGATTTCTAAAATAATTTAACGCCTTCAAATATATGTAATGTACGCATATAATAAGCAGTAGAGTTGCGAATATTTCTTTACGTAGAACCCAAATTTTCAATTTCGACATAGTATCCAAATAATATGGTTTTTCAACGGGCTGAACTGGTATAATTATTTATGAAGTCCAGACCATTTTAATTACAGAAATCTGGAATTCTTCCATTTTAGTAGCTTCTGGAGTCGCAGGAAATCAATTCCTTATTATATTTGTAACGTATTTTACAAGCTATCCATAGATAGCAAAATAAAGGGATACAAATAGAACTAGTAGTAAATCACTTACAGACATATACTGCAATACTTTATCATAAATGTTACTATGGCATAATGACCAGTGATATTAAATACAAATTACTTGTCACATTACACTGATATGATTGGTATATACTTCTACACAAAAAATTAAATTACTAATATGCTTCAATAAGTTTGATAACAACACAGTAAGTTTACCATAGAGCACTGCACATATAAGACTAGTATGACAAAAATACCTTTGACATCACAAGTTCAGCCAAGTATACAGCAAAAAACTACTCCATGCATGACACATGCTGAAGTTAACATAACTAAAAGTGTAAGAATTAACAGATCATTAACAAAAGCAATTATGCAGATGACTATAGGCTTATACTGACACTGATCGCAGTAAATAATTAAATAATTAATGATATAATTATAATATGACTAGTCAGATGTCATAAATCATCGGATACATTGAATGAATCTACATATATCTACATATATCTACATATTGCACGTGCGGTTCATACGATTCATTAGTAAGATATTTTAGTTGTTAATCTTGCCTAGATAAATTAATTGTTGATCAAAGATAAGGCTAATCTATATATGTGTATATATATATATATATATATATATATATATATATATATATATATATATATATATACTGTATATATACAAACCTACATAGGCCTACATGTTTACAAATAATGATACACAAGTTTTATTAGTATACGATGTAAACTAGTGGATTCATACATCACAAACGCAAATATACTTTACGCTAATTGTCATGAACAGCAATATCTATATTCACTTCATAAACTAATCAAACTCATTCACCATAATAGAAAAACAATTAGGGAATTGCTTGTATATTAAGTCCAGAAGAATAAGATAAATTTCTTTCATTGTGAAAGTCCAAGAGATTGCAGAAAAGTTATTCCAATTCATCCTGAAAAATACAATTTAGCAGTGTCGTGATCATTTTGAAAGATTAACAAAACCGAAACAGTTACGGAAATGAAACGTTAACATATTTCATCACGTCGAGGTATCAGGCCGAGTTATATTCCAGGTATCAACGATGAATGTACGGAACTGTTAAGATAATATAACAAACAGGTGAAGCCGATGTAGCAGATAAAGTAATTGAAGCGCTTGACAGCAGCCGTAGAGCAAAATGGCGAGAGAGTACTTCAGAGATGAGCTTCTCAAGATCAAGCAGAAAATCTTGGAGTCTCATTCGTAGATTAGGAGCTGCCGAAAAACCTATTCAACCTCGTCAAGTGCCTGTCACTACTAATCAAGTTGCCTCAAGATTAGTATAAGTGGCTCATGCCACCCTGGAACCGAGAACTAAACTTAGAATACAGGAGGAATGGAGGAAATTTAGGATTTCGAATCAAAACCTCGATCAGTTCGAATCGTTTTCCGTGGAAGAATTTATAATAGCAGTGAAAGAAGTGAAAATGGAAACAGCGGCAGGTTATGATGCCATACTCCCAGAATTCCTAGCCCACCTTGGCCCACTTGCAACTATATGTTTGTGTCATATTTTCAACCGAGTACGAAATGAGAAAGTATGCTTAGAGACTGGAGGCAAACCAAGGTGATTGCAATTCCTAAACCGGGTAAGGATCCACAATGTGCATCTAACTATCGCTCGATTTCATTGCTGAGTGTATGTTATAAGGTTTTTGAAAGAATTATTCTTCGACGAATCCAGCCAATCGTAGAGAATATATTACCAATTGATACAGCTGGTTTTCGTCCTGGAAGAACCACTTCTGATCAAGTCCTAGCCCTAACGACCTACATTGAGAAAGGTTTTCAAGAAGGTCTCAAAACCGGTGCAATATTCCTTGACCTCACAGCAGCGTACGACACTGTATGGCATAAGGGTTTGCAAGTAATGCTCTCAAAATGTATGCCACAATGGTTCACGGATATAGTGCATACGTTTATGGAGGAGAGACGGTTCAGAGTTCACATGAACGACGGGAAAAGTCGACGGAGGAATCAAACGAGCGGTCTCCCACAAGGGTCTGTTCTATCTGCTACCCTATTTAACCTATACAACAGTGACCTGCCTCCGACTACTGCGCGACAGTTCGCTTACGCGGATGACATTTGTTGCGCTGTGCAAGGTCGAACATTTGGAGAAATCGAGCGTACATTAAATAACGATGTGTTGCTGATGACTACATATCTAAAGAAATGGCGTCTCATTCCAAGCTCCACAAAAACAGTCACAAGTGTGTTTCATCTCCATAATGCTAAAGTTAACTAAAAGCTCAATGTCTATGGATGGTATACAGCTACCCTTTGATCCTCTACCGGTTTATCTTGGTATAACTCTGGATCGTACGCTGTTGTACAAGGAGCATTTGAGTAAAAGGCAGCAAAAATAAAGTGAAGAAATAATCTGTTGCAGAAATTGGCGGGAACAACCTGGGGCGCGGATGCAGTCACATTAAGAATATCAGCGATTGCTCTGTGCCTGAATACAGAGTGGCTACCGGTGGCTGAATACTGCTGTCCATCATGGGAACGTTCGCCTCATACAAAACTCGGCGATGCGCGTCTCAATGACTCCATGCGCATAGTTTCTGGGACAATCAAATCGACTCCAACGCCGTGCCTCCCAGTTCTTTGTAACATACTGCCCCCTCATATCCGTCGTAAGGAGATAACACACAAGCAATTGCCGAGAGTCCGTGAAAATCATGCCCTCCCTTTATCACTGGACTTGTCTAATCCTCCTCCGAAGAGACTCAAATCTCGATATCCTGTTTGGGAGATGCTGCAGCAATGTGATCCCTTGGCGTCTCTGTCCCAGTGGAGATTAGAGTGGTCAGTCGCTGATGTTAGAAACCACCATCTGGTTCAGGATCCGTCTCAAGCGCTACCAGGAATGAATCTCTGCAGAGGAAGTTGGTGCCATTTGAATCGTTTCCGTACGGGTCATGGTAGATGCAGAGAAACTGAGTTTCGCTGGGGTATTTGTGATTCACCGGTTTGCGACTGCGGCCAATCGCAAAACATGAAACATATCGTTGAGGAGTGCCCTCTAACTCGCCTACCGGGTGGACTATCTACGCTGAGTTGCCTTACAAGTGAAGCAACTATCTGGATTAACGCATACGCTAACTAATAAAAAAATCACATTAGTGCTTAGAGTCTATAGAGTTTCCATATATCAACAAAGTAGTATAGAGTTAAAAGACACTATTTGGCAAAATTGTCAAATATATCAATGTGTAATAGAAATCTGATTTACACAAAAGAACTTTAGAATATAAACAGCATAAAAGATATTTAATGATAACTTACTAACACATTTCACTTTGCACTAAACTCGAAGCAAATCGTTGTGAGTTTAGTGTACTAATAATTAATTAATTACATATTACAATCCATATGATGTAATTTAAAGTATTATTATATCTCTTACAAAAAAGTTTCATCTAGGACTTATCAGGGGCCACATATTAACTTAGCTTAGTTATACTGGTTAAAGTCAAGAAAGACTTCTATATACTTTAAATATATATATATATATATATATATATATATATATATATATATATGTGTGTGTGTGTGTGTATATATATATATAACATATATATATATATATATATGTATATATATATTAGATATAATATATATATATATAATATATAATATATAATATATATATATATATATATATATATATATATATATATAATATGTATATATTTATATAAATGGTATATATATTATATATTATATATTATATATACCATATATTATATATATACACATGTCTGTATAGTGTATATATACGGTATATATAATATATAATACATACCGTATATACACACTTGCATATATATACATCTCCTACCAGCAGAAGTTACTGGAAGCTAGATCTAGCTGCGGAGGCAGCAGCATCGCCTGCGTGTCTCTGGATTGTTCGGTTGGACATGACGCCATGGGCAAACTCTTCCTGAGCCTTGGCAAAGCTTGCTCCTGTGCTGCGGTATATGCGATGAACCTACGTCAAATCAATCAATCAACGACCAGTTAATTGAATTCCTAAGGACATTTTACAATATTGCTGAATCTACGGTCAACAGTCTAAATAAAATGACATGTCAAAATAGTATCTGACTGTAAAGATAAAATACGGACAAGTGAGTGGAATATATTGTTTGTGCCATCTGATCAGTTGTTTTTATATGATGCAGAAGTTCACGATACATTTTTTCTGCAGTCTACTAGAACTGATGCACAAAACTGCACAAAACAATTTTCTATCCCGCCTAACCTATGACAGATCCAGTTTTCAGTAGGTAAAAGATTTTAAAATGCTTAAAGGCTAAAGCCAAGTTTAACGTCAGTTTCCTGCTCAACAGCATGTCAGTGACGGGGAGGACACTGGATTTGAACCCTGCACCTACTGATCTGCTGACGAACAACCTGTCAACAAGCCACCGGTTTAGTCCTTGTTTAATAAACAGTCAGAACATTAATGCTCCGTGAATTAAATCATTATATTTAAACAGGACTAGAATTCTAATTCCAATTAAGCTTAATGTTGTCACGAGAAAATGTGAATAACAAAAAATAAAAGTTACAAAAACAATCGAGTGGATATAAGCCATAGAATATTAATCGAAGTATCGATAGGAAATATGAAAAAAAAATCTATACAATTTTTATGGTAGCTCTCTAGTGTAATATTGTTTAATTTTTGCACTTGTGTTTTGCAGTCTGCACTGCTTCGTTCATTGTAAGACATTTGTTATATTTGTTTAGACGTCTAATTGACGAATAAAAGATCTTCATGTTAACCTGCATTAGAACGTATCCAATGAGAGCGGCCACGACACCGAACAGCGCACCAATAGCGAGCATGACCACGCCCGCTATGATAGTCCCCACCCTACCATGAGACATCATCTGAGCGCTGGTGATCAGACCTCTGTCACAACGTCAACATACTAGTATTTAACTTAGTTACACGAAGAATACTAAGAACTCTGTCACAACGTTAACATTGTAGTATTTAACTTAGTTTTCTGTCACAACGTCAATATCATAGTATTTAACATAGTTTTATTACACGAAGAATACTAAAACCTCTGTCACAATGTCAACATTCTAGTATTTAACTTAGTTATAGAACACGAAGAATTCTAAGACCACTGTCACAACGTTAACATTCTAGTATTTACTAGTATTTACTTTACTAGTATTTACATTCTAGTATTAACTTAGTTATAGAACACGAAGAATACTGAGACCACTGTCACAACGTTAACATTCTAGTATTTACTAGTATTTACTTTACTAGTATTTACATTCTAGTATTGACTTAGTTATAGAACACGAAGAATTCTAAGACCACTGTCACAACGTTAACATTCTAGTATTTACTAGTATTTACTTTACTAGTATTTACATTCTAGTATTGACTTAGTTATAGAACACGAAGAATACTGAGACCACTGTCACAACGTTAACATTCTAGTATTTACTAGTATTTACTTTACTAGTATTTACATTCTAGTATTGACTTAGTTATAGAACACGAAGAATACTGAGACCACTGTCACAACGTTAACATTCTAGTATTTACTAGTATTTACTTTACTAGTATTTACATTCTAGTATTGACTTAGTTATAGAACACGAAGAATACTGAGACCACTGTCACAACATCATTGTATTTAACTTAGTTATATTACACGAGGGAATACTAAGATCGAGAAAATCTTTAATAGATGTTCCTGGCACTCAGCTCTAAAGTTTATTTTCTGCTGATATACAAGCATATTCGCTTCCCCTAGTAGCGAGGACGTCTTTCAAAAGCTATTTTTAAACTTGTCTGGTCTCTTTTTTTAAATAAAATTCCTTTTGTTTTTTTTGTCAAGATCTTGTTCAGGATAGGACATTTTTAATTTAAAAGTTCAATTGATTAGTACAATAGTAAATAAAATACTATAATTATACAAAATAAAATAATTAATATGCAATTATTTTCTGAAGTAACAGGTTGACGAAATACTATGCTAATGCTTAAAGGTATTGTTTCAGTTACCTCTAATAGCAGCAAGGTCTCTTAAAAACTTAATTATAGCTTAAATTGATAAAAAAAACTTATAATTAATTATCTGCTAAATAAACCGTTAAATAAACACTAAACAAAGCCTAAAAGAATATAAAAAATTGCTACTCCCTTGGTTCGTCTTAGCTGCATTTCTTTAGAAAAGCTAAGAGTCTGCGGTCTGAAACGTCTCTGATGTCGTTGTCAGAAGATGAAACGAACGTTAAAAATGTAGTTATCAAAGTGATTATATAACAGGTTAACTTACACGGTTCCCCATCCATCTATACCAACCAGCTGTAGAATGCAGACACAGAACTGAAAGAAGAAGATGAAAAAGAAGAGAAAGAAGCTGACCGAGCTGTCATCCCTAAACCAAAACACAATAAGATTTTTGTAAAATGAAATTAATTTTAAAAGTTTAGAGTAAATAAATCTTGCAATAGATCAAATAGAATCCAGTTAACACAATAACATATCTAACCACAGCTTCGTGTTATGTCTGTCACGAAAGAAATTGATATAGACCTAACGTTACTAAATTACATTTACGAGATAAAAACGCGATTTGAATTATGTGCAAATGTTTTTGTAATAATAATAATAATAATAATAATAATAATAATAATAAAGGTTTAACGTCCGTTTCCTCATCCAGGGATGATGTCAAGGACGTCCCCAACAGGACACTTCACTACAGATCAATTTACCCAGAGCAATCTGCAAAAGAAATGTGCTGAGGAGAAGTAAGGTCCTAAACGAAAGCCAATCCGGTGATCAATAGTGGTCAGGGTAGATTGATTATGTCTATCGCAGGAAAAGGTAAGTCTTAAGCTTGATAGAGACAGTTGAAAGAGAAAAACAAGAGCGAAGATTAGCAGGTAAAGAGTTCCAGATTGTGGGTGCTGCGTAAGAAAATGAACGTCTGCCCAATGACGTGCTAATATTTGGAACAGAGTGAAGATTGGAATCGGTGGAATAAAAGTGCACGTGATTTAATTTTATTAAATTTTTAATATAAAAAATACTCATAGTGGATATTTTGTAGTCCTTATATGAAAATTTATGTTATAAAGAAACGTAAGCTTCTCTCAATAATTATCATACTTAGTCCAATCAGTGATCTTTCAAAATTTTTATTACCCTTATTAGTTTATCCTTACAACATGCTTCACATAGTTATGTTCTTTCTTTCTTCGTCAGCCTATTAAATGAAAGATAACCTCCATATAAAAATAATATCCTAGAAAATTCAATTAAAATTTTTGATTAAACAATTTTTCTACAATAAATATTGCTACAATTAGAAGACAGGTGGAATACTTGAAAGCCTTGTAGATTGGTCTGTACCAGCAGACAAATGAACAGGGCGTGAAGAGCAGAGCGTAGAATATAGACATCCCAAATGTCGTTCCTGACTTATTGTTAAGACTGTTGTTTATAGACGAGATGAAGTAAATCAATGAGCCAATAATATTGATTAGCAGCAGACCAGAGTAGCCTGTCAATAACAATAACAACAGTGCAGAGTACCATGGTACAACAACAACAACAACAGTGATTTACGGGAGACCAGAGTAACCTGTCAACAACAACAGTGATTTACAGGCGACCAAAGTAACCAGACAACAACAACAACATCAGTGATTTAAAGGCGACCAGGGTAACACAGCCGTTTTTAAGAAAAAACTTACAACTTCCAAAGCAGAAATGATCCTCTGCGATATCAATGACAATGGAGACTCGACTGCTACCCTACCTGCTTCAGTAATAAAAAGGGTCGAATCAGCACCCACGCCGAACTTCTGGGTAGGTGACAACAACAACACAAACTAATGCAGATGTGGCAACACAGTAGCTACAAGGTCTGGTTATCATCAGGCGCATCTAATATATTTCCTAAAACATTTACTGAGAGCCTAATCAGGTCATTATGTAAATAAGATGACTCTGTTTCTATATCTTCTATGCGCGAATAAATGAGAATAGGCAATAGTAGATCTTATTTTTTAATTATTTTATAGTATTTTATTGTAGAGCTATATATCTGGAGCATATGTTAGCACTTCCGGGCTTTGTGACCCTTTTCACTTCATCTACACACTTTACTTCTATGGTTGTTTCCTAAAATTTTGTAGTGAAAAAAACATGTCGAATACGATACTATGAATACTCTGTAACATATCAAGATTGAACATTAAAATCAGCTGCAAGCAAATCAAATATGGGCACAAATATCAACACAATTTTTGGCAAAAAGAATTTTGCTCTCTCTCTCTTAGTGCACTGCCTACTGGCAGGTCCATGGTACATAACGCCTCCACTCTTCTCTGTCTTCCGCCTTCCTCTTCATTTCCACATATGAGTGGGTTTTTAAATCATCTAACATACATAATCTCGGCCTGCCCCTGCCTCTTTTTCCTTCCATTCTACCTTCTATGACCTCTTTTAATAGACCTTCCCCCCTTAGAATGTGTCCTATCCATCTCTTCTTCCTATTTCTTAATACATTTATCAACTGTCTATCTGTGTCAACTCTCTCCAGGACTTCCTCATTTGTAGCCTTCTCAGTCCAGCTAATCCTCTCCATTCTTCTCCAAATCCACATTTCCAATGCCTCCAGTTTCCTAATATCTTCCTTTCTTAAGGTCCATGTTTCACATCCATACAATAGTGTGGTCCAAACCAAATTTTTCACTATCTTTATCTTTGTGACTAACTTCACCTTTATTACTGGACACTCTCATAACCTTGGTCTTTTTTATATTAATCTTCATGCCATATCTTAGGGCCGTATCATTCAGCCTCTCCATTATCTTCTGCAATCCAATCTCGCTGCCCGCTACCATTCCTTGGTCATCTGCAAATCGTACATCTTGTAACAAATTTCCTCCTACTTTTATTCCTTCTTCCAAGTCTTCCATGGCTTCCTCCATCATTGCCTCAGCATAAATGTTAAACAGAAGCGGCGAAATGCTACAACCTTGTCTTACTCCACGTCCTATTTCACCTTCTTCTGAGTATTCTTGTTGGATTTTGATTACTGCTCTTTGATTCATGTACAAGTTCAAAATTAGTCTCCTATCTCTCCGTCAATTCCTATTCTTTTTAAGATATTCATCATCGTTATCCAATCAATCCTGTCAAAGGCCTTCTCAAGTCTACAAAGCATACAAAAACGTCATTACCATATTTTAAGCTTCTTTCGCAAAGAACCCGCATTACTCCTATTGCTTCTCTTGTGCCGCATCCTTTCCTAAACCCAAATTGTGTCTTGCTCAGTATCATCTCTGCTTTCGACTGAATGCGATTATTTACTATCTTTAATAAGATCTTCGATACATGAGGTATTAAGCTGATTGTTCTGTAATCCGAACACTCCACAGCATTGGCTATTTTGGGAATTGGAATCATCACTGACTTGGTAAAGTCGTCTGGCCAAATATCTGTACTGTACACTTCCATGTGTACTTCCATTAACTTTTTGAGTGTTTCTCTTTCCAAGAATTCTGCTGAGATTTCATTTATTCCGGCTGCCTTTCCCTTCTTCATACTGTTAATTGCAGAATAAATTTCCTCCTTCATCAAATCGGGGCCCCTTTTATCGTCTTCTATGATATTTTCTTCTTCTATTTTAAAATCCTCTTGAACTGGTTTCCCAGCCTTATCATACAATCCCTCTACATATTCTCTCCATCTTTCTTTTACTTCTTCCAGCTCATTATGGTTATATTCACTATGCATTTGTTGATATAATGCAGAAATAGGAAAAAAAAATTAGCAATTAAATTACCAATCCAGACATGATAAGCCTGCGTGACGAGTTTCTGAAACTCCATTGGTATGTCGACAGAGATGTCCTGATAGAAGCATGGCTGAATGGGACATCGCGCCGGCAACGGTGGAAAATTATTTCTTCTTTCTAAAGACAGACAAAAACATTACGAGAACAATAAAAATTTAATTACCGTAAGTATTCAAAAATCAGAATATAAAAATATAGTGGCAGAATAATATAAACAAGTAAAGTTAACACTAAACTAATGTAGTAAAACCTCATTGTAAAATCAGATACCTTTAGAGCTATTTCATCTAAAGTTAGTCAGTATTGAATATGCAGTATCACAGAAAGTGTGTATATAAAAAATAACGTGTGGTATGCAATACGTATACTATAGTTATATTCCTACTAGAAAATATTACAATATTCAGAAAGTCTTGAAATACAGTACATGATTATTATTAAAAGATTATGAATGGCTTGTTGCATGTAGGCAAATGTTGCATAATTATTTAGGTTATGCTTTAAATGGCACCCATCTTAAAATCAAACTTGCGAAGGTCACTTTAATTTTCACGACTTATTTCTATGAACTCTTGCATGTAGGTAAGTTGTACACTGAGAACCTGTCGATGCGGCCTTCAGATCCAGTGCTCTTCCTTAACAGACTTTCAAAACAAGAACCAATTTTAAATAAGAAACTAACGTTACACTAGGCTTTAGTTTTGTATGCACAGACCTGACGCAGCCATGTTCCTATTTAACTCTTCCTCACGCCGAGCCAGTTCCGCCGCCTTCTTCTCCAGCTCCTCCTGTCGCCTCCTCAACTCCTCGGCGTCCCAGCTCACGCTGCTCTGACCTCCAACCCCCGTTCCTGACCCACCCGAGGGCTCGAGTACAGCTGGCTGTCTGGCAGCACTGGCTGTCGAGCTAGGGACCTGACTGCTGCCCGATATACCTCCCTAAATCAATCAATCAATCAACCAATCGACAAGTCAGTAAGGTAATCAATTAATTAATTAATTCCTCAATGCGTCAATCTTAGTAGAAATACGTCATAATGAGAGAATTCAATGATGTACCCACATATAGGTTTCTGAAATGACCATTTCTAGATTTTTGAATATTCTTCTCTTCATGAGTTGCAGTTGGTCATCAGAACATTCAGGCAATTGACAGGTACATAACTGATAGATCTTAATATCTTTAATAATGCTCACAAGCAAATGTCTAGACGTCCAAATGTTTAGCATTAAGTCCAGGAGCAAGAAACCTGGTATCTTTAAGTTTTGCTCATTTAAATGAGCTAAGAAACTATATTTTGACTCAAGGTACCCAAACAAGTACATTATTTTCAAACCATCACTTGAAATTAAATCAGCACTCGTTAAAACACTTGATTAATCTTCTTATTCAAGATTACAATAAAGAAAGACTTTAAACTAGTGGTATCAAAAGTAGGTGATAGGATAAGAATCGAAAGGCTGGATTTAGCGAAGTTAAGCTACATCGACCTCGGTTAGTACTTTGTGGGTAACTACCTTGGAAGACCGAGTGTTGACAGCTTAGAAAGGAAAAAACCCCAGGGTGATCGAAGGTTATTCTTAAATCCCCGCCGGCTGCAATTGATGCGCCATCAAAAGGTAACGATTAATAATAAATGGTCATGGAGAGGAAGGTGGAAATGGGACATTTAAACAAGCATCAGTGCTTCCTGACCCAGTGTGCTATTATGTAAGTTATGCACGATTTCATTAATTCATCAGCACACCATTCACAACAATAATACCATTTAGATATGACTGTCAATTACAATACTAGTGACATAACAAACAGTCGCCACAAAAACTTCACTAGCAATATACCTGACCTGAGTGCCATAGCCTCTCTGTGGCTCTTCAGCAAATGGGTTGAAGTCATGGAGTGCAGACTGAAACTTGACCTGAGAAGATGCTGCAGCTTGTACCGATGAATCCTACAAAAAGACAGTAAAAAGATCACAAATCACAAGCATCTCATAAAATGCATATCAAAATATTATCTTAAAACAGAGCTTCATGTCTTCATGCTTAAAATAGCTGATAAATCACAAATACAAAAATCACTAAGTACTATAAGTTTATTAATGTATAGCAGGAGTCTCTGAAAATAATTACCCATATGGAACTCATTAAATTATAAATGTTTAGAGTAAGACTCTACTTCAGCAACAAATTACTCTAAATAAAATGCAATTCATTTACTTTGAAAATACTTTGTGTTTCCGGATCAGCAAAGGGATTGTCACTGTCTGCCATATTTGATTATGAGCTTCCTGGACTACAGTTCTGATCCTACACAGCATATACAGCGCAATAAAATATTTCATTGCAATTGTGATGGAAAGTTACAGAATATTCCAATATGGATGGATGTAGAAAAGTTCATATTTTCCAGTAATGGTTAACAAAGCAAGTGTGCTATTTAACACAAATTCTCACTATATACAGACTGGGGCAAAAAATAATAATCCCCTAGCGAAATCTCAATAACTTTAAGAAAACTCAAAATATCTCAACGAATCTTACGGAGCTTTTAGAGGAGGAATTTCTGCATATATCCTGCAAATTTGATGAAAAAATCTGTTGAGCAGGAAAAATATTACAGCGTTTCTAAGAAAAATGTGCAAAATCAGTTTTAACAAGGCTCTTTTAACAAAAGTCTTAACAACTTGGACAAAACTCAAAACAGTTTGACAAAATTTTCGGAGCTTCCAGAGGAGGAATTTCTACACATATCCTGAAAATATGGTGAAAATATATTCAGAAATAACAAAAATACAGTGTTTCTTGGAAAAAATGATAAAATCAATTTTAACAAGGCTTTTTTAAACACAAGTACCAGACATTTTCTTCAAAATTTAGGACTAATTTTAACAGAAGAATGAATTTTAAGCATCTTTTATTGGAGTAGCTAACAAGGTAGTGCAGGCTTAAACACCACCACTTAAGTAAACATTTTCTTTAAAAGGAACGACTGACATTTTGAAAAGCCTTGTTATAATTGATTTTAGCACTTTTCTCGTAGAAATGCTGTATTTTCGTAACTAATGAAAATAATTTCATCAAATATTGCAGGATATATGCAGAAATTCCTCCCCAAGAAGCTCCGTGAATTTCGTAGAGATATTTTGAGTTTTCATAAAGTTATTGAGATTTCGCTAGGGGATTATTTTTTTTGCCCCAGTCTGTATAGTTATTCCCTTTGATTTTTTTGTTCGATTAATAGTTATTTAAAGCAATGATTATAAAACACAAAACTGATAACAATTCTCTACAGAAGCACATTTGTAATTTATATCAGTGGGATAAATAATTAATTCATAAACTAGATCTTTAAAATTTAAATAAATAAATTTATTGCCTTAGAACTTTAGGAATAATGTTTGTATATATACTGCATCAATGAACAATTAAAATTATGTTTAAAGAATTGTCTACAATTGTGTTAGCTATGCAGTTATAGTGTTATTACTTTAATCTAATATTTTGTCAATTATTTACCTTGCTACGATATTAAATGCACGATACAGCCGATGATATCCTGTGTTGATGTGAGATAAATTAACATTAACAAAGAATTCTTTAATTTAGATCTAAATATAATATATTATGCAAAATATATCCTGTTCATCATTAAAAAGGGCAAAAAATGCAGGAATAGAGGATAAAAAAAATCTCCCTACTATAATTGCAAAATACCAAATATATATATATATATATATATATATATATCTATATATATATATATAGATATATATCTATATACTATATATATATATATACATGTATATATATATATATATATATATATATATATATATACATATATATACCAAATAAATATACACGAATACCAAAGTTCTAGAAAACTGGTTTGCTAAGAAGTCTACTACTATAAATACTTTATATATACTATATATATAGAGTATATATATATATATATATATATATATATATATATATATAAACTATATATAAAAACTATGGGAATAAATCAACCTCTGATGATGTTAATAAATACCGATCTTGTCCAAAGTGAAACGGGCAGAGCTTACTTTACTTTTAGACAATTTACAAAAATAATGAAACAGTCTAACAGTATGTTTGTTAATTATAACTGCTGTAACAGATGTATTTTAGCAGTCAACTTAATTTTAGTTAGTAGCTCTCTTATGATTCCCACTGCATGTTTAGCATTAGTAAAGATGTTTTCAGTGGTTTAGATTTTCTAACAATATATTGTCATAATGTCATAATGTAATGTCATAATTTTCATGTTGCTATAGCGTCAATGTAAAACATCGTCTGAGGATTAGTGCGAGATTTAAAAATATAGCTTCCTCTTTGAATCAGTACTGATCCAGTTAAAGAAGTTTGAAGCTATTAAGTATGTGAAAGTCACTAATTCTTAAGTGGAAATGCGATGATTCTAAAGTAAAATAAATTTTTAACAACAATAAATACAATACTGGATAAAAATGGCATGAAGGCTACAGAAAATGCAATCTTGAAACTTATCGTCATAGCATTTCAGTTTTATTGTATAGAGTGTGGCTGTTAAATTTAATGTGATTTTAAAAGTTTAGGCAATGCCTATAATAGTATTTCTTTAAAGACCTTCTTTACATCTGACAATTTATTAACCTACCGGATTTGCCTCACTACAATTAACATGTTAAATGAATCCACGTTTATGTACCATATCGTCCTAGATATTGATGTAGCCGATTTTAGATAGTAAATACAATTCTGCTATTTAATTTTTGCGAACATAAACAAAAAAAAAAAAAAAACTATCGCTCAAGACAATATCGTGTACTATGAATAATTTAGCTTATTTTATGTGATGTTTTAATCTAATGATCAATGGAACAAATATCATATATTTCAAATCGCTCTTTCGATGTCATGCAGTTAAATTTAATAGCTTCATAAGGAATATTTGGTATCATTCTGACAACATATTATCACGAGCGCGGCTATAACTTGCCCGAACATTTTTTAGTATCCGAAGATAAATATCTTAAGACTGTTATATGATCAACATATTTTAATAAATTCAAATTTAAAATTAAATAAAACTTGTCCCTTAAAAACTGTAGCTAAATTATCAAACTATAAAATAAAAGTTCTATATAGAAATACAACAGCAACATATTAAATAATGACTCTATAATATATAATTAAACTTTAATTTTTATTTACTTAATGGAATTTTTAACAAAATTCTAACAGCAACATGAAACAGCTGTTACAAAAACGTAAACAGTAATTGACCTCACTAAATCTCGCTAGAAATCTATGCAACCACGAAGGTCCTAATAACACTCTTATAATCTCCCTTTACGAAATTCTTTAAAAATCATACTATATTGTAAGATATATAAGGAATACAATACAATAATGAATACTTATATAAATATTTTAATAGTAGGTCAATTAATTATGAACTTTTTGGTGCCATTTCTTCATCGAAACTGTGGTATATCAAATTCTCCCTGCGGGATTTAACAGAGCCTGGATCGTCCTTTACCTTGCTGATATTTGTTGACATGTAGGTGTTCATTTTCGTTTGGGATAATAAGGTACATTTGTCTAACTCTAACCTGACTAGGCCTAGCAATTAATTTATGCAGATGGATTTGTACTCTGTAAGAAAATTAAACTAATGGGTTATCTATCCGTGAAATGAGCAAGATAGCACTGATCGAACTGCTTTTAGTAACGTTGATTAGTTTTAAAAGTTAAATAAATTAAATTGTAATAGTAGTGTTAATGTATATTTGAGATACTTATAATGTAATAAAACATAACAAAGACCATAAAGTCTAAATTAGAGAATGAACAGAGACTGTTAGGATTATTGACTAGTATAACTAAAAGCTAAGCTCTATAATTACTCAGTACTTATTTGACAAATTCATCCAAAGCAGTTTTCTTATGCATGTGGAACATTGCTCAAGTTTGGCTTACTTTTATATTCCAGATAAATTTTAAAAGTTTACAGAGATAACTTTGGTAGTTCCAGTGGTAACCTTCAAAATTTATTATAGTTTTAAAATTGATTCATTAATAAGTTTGTTTCCTTATAAGCTAAAATGATGACAAACATTTTAGTTTAATTTTGTTAGGATATACAGTTCGTGTAGAATTGCATTTATGTAGTATTGCATAATCGACATAAAATAATTGGTTTTACTTTAAAAATTTTAGATGATGAGTTATAAAATATTTCATATATGAAGAAATATATACGTTTCTCATAGATTTAACAATAGCATGTTTATTGGGTATTTAACATTTGCTATTTTATTCTGTATTAGACTTTAACAGGTTTAGGTCTGACACATCAGTTTTAGTTTTAATTTGAAATGTCTCGACTTCCCTTTCGTGTTGGCCATCAACTCTCTATTTTATGTAAGAATCAGAGTATTTCTTCGACAGTTGATCATGACTTGAAGCTGGTATCTTGCATACTACTGAGACTACAAAGCTATTCAACTGTTCAGAAATTAAAACCAAGTATAGCCACAACAGTTGAGAGTGCTGAGCAAATTCCATTGAAGCCCGATGTTTCTCAGATCACAGGGAATAGAAATGCTGACAAAGCTCTTCATGCCCTATCTGGTGGTCGGATTAGTATATGGATGCAGAAATATGAGGACTTTGTTGGCTTAACAGAAGTGAAAGAAGCACAAAGTAAAGTGATGCTGGTATGAAACAAGTTTGTTGAAGAGTAGCTTTTCATTTATCTTAGTATATTGCTCAAACATTTAATGTATGCAACTATTATTAAAGTTATGAAATAAAATTATAACCGTAATTTATA